>OZ026836.1:33189330-34389330 GCA_964023205.1 Lutraria lutraria
GGGTATCAGTTCAGTTATGTAAGTCGTGCAATAAATTCAGAAACAATAATTCAAATACATGTAGTATAAAGAATAACAAGGGCAACAGCTCTTACGCAATTTTCAAAATGTGTCGTAAAATAAATTAAAGTATCTAGAGTAACTATCAACGAAATAACAATAATTGGACGATGTCTTTATAATATTTTAATTTTGAGATATGATATGTAAGAAAGTATATGGTCTTGAGGATAAAAAATCGTAACTTATCGACAGACAACACGAAAAGAATGACAAACATACAAAATGTGAGTAATACATACAGAAATACAGACAGAAACAAACAAATATGACAACCAAGAAATTGTCTAAGTGCTTGCCCCAAAAGAACATGTGACACAAAAATAATATTATACACTCACAATATATAAATATATACAATGGTATTATACTACGTCATCGCGCACCTGCTGAATACATCCAAGTGGACCATTTTTTCCCTCGCTTCAAAAGTGTGATGTAATGCACCAACGATTTGGCTATTGTACTTAAATGGTTCAATTAATGTGTTAGCAAGAATGCTTATATGAGAATCTGAAGCGTGAAGCCGTGAACTCAGTTCATGTTTATCATTAGGGATAGTATTAAGTAATATAGTAATTTATAGGAATACTCCCAGAAAAAAAGCTTTGATTCACTACCTAAGCCGATAATGGGCGTCGTAAAGACCAGGAATTCACTTAATGCATCTCGCAAATCCCTGGTTCTTTATTTTGTGGCGGAATTTTCCACCCAGATAAAACAAAAAATATGTATCAGATAATATATATATATACTTGTTCTTAGTTTCTTGTCATGTCCAGATAATGTATATATACTTGTTTTTAGTTTCTTGCCATGAGTATTTTACTGGCTTTAATAAAGCCCTTTTACGACACATTGTGTTCCTTATTTTATGTTTTACTAGCTTCGCAAACTCTTCCATTTTCCATTTACCACCGATTGTCCATAAATATGTTTACAAACAATGGTCCAAATGGAAACACCCATCATGAGCACGATGACGTAGTAACCTTCCATTGTACATATAGCTTTGCATTTCACCGTATGTATTGTCTTTGTGTAACTCTAGATGACAAACAAACTACATGTCCACTTAATTTACTGTCAAAAGCAGTGAAATTTACTTTGTCTAATATAAAAACATAAAAAATATGAAGGTAGTGACTTACGGTTAGCACAAAAGGGCACAGCTCCCGGCCAGGTTAGTGTTTGTTGGCATGTACTGTTCTGAGGACCAATCAGAGAGAGCGATTCGGGACAAAGATACTTCACCGTCAAACCAACTTCAAGTACGGAATCTGGAAGGATGACCATCACGTCATCGAAATGTGGTGGCGAACATGTACTAGGTTTTCTATCATAATCTAAAACACAATGAGAAATACAATCGTAACTACTCGGGTATTTCCGTAACTGAGAAATACGCCTCGTACATAAGTGTAGGGTTTAAGAACTTGGTTATTTTGGTATCAGGTAACTACTTTTTCAATACTAGGTACTGGTGTTCGTAGAATTTCAGACTTTCATGCGTGTTTATCGTTCTAGATTTAATGGGCATCATATTCCAAAGTAAAAAATACAGAATGTTTCCATCGTTTGCCTCCAAGAGTCAGTCATGGCGGAGAGTAGCCCGTGAACTACTACACCAAAGTGGCGGCCGGCCTATTATATCCGAGGCACTTTCTTTATACAAACGCCGAGGAGGTCCGATTGTGAGAAATAGTATAAATTTATGCGAATGTAGAGACGGCACTGACTTTAAAGGGAGGCATTTATGGACCAGTGGTCATAGCCCCTGTCTTGTGATTACAAGCACTTCTCTGTTCTGAGTTCGAAACCCACCAGGCCGAAATTTCTCAAGTGAGGAAGTTAGTTTACGAACGGCCGGTGTTTCTACTCGGGCGTACGCCTTTGATCTTTCTCCACCGTTGGTGATGGATGTTGCCAGATGAGCATGACTTTTGTTGCTACGTTCTGATATCATTCTGTTCGTTGGAATAATTATCGGGATTTTTAGCTCGATTTACGTGTAAATATTATTATATTAATAAAAGTCGATGGTATCAAAACTAATATCGTAGATCTTGTATACTCATTGTATATAAACAACATCTTGCATAGGTTATATGTAATAGTTCCAGAACATTATAGTGTGTAGAAGGTATTCCTGTACTGTACCAAAGAACTGGTGAAAACAGAACACCTGTTTTAGTATATGGTTGGCCTGAACTGAAACAAGCGTATATAACCATATACAGTCATACCTGTGTACAAAGGCCACCTTGGGGAATTCGGAGTTTAATTACTTATTTCAACTTTGAACGTAATCCGGCCACGAATACTCAAATACTAGTACTCTGTATATGAATTCTCTTACCTAGACAGTTATATAGCTTTCTTATTTTTCTAACATCGTAAAAACTAAGTCGTTCTCTTTGACCAAGAGCTTCTTTGAGTACCGATTTGTCCAGTGGTTCGATAGTTGCCAACGTCTCTGTTTTAGCGAATTCATTATATTTATAATGTAGAATTGAGTAGTAGTCATATTTTACACTCAGCAGTAACTTAGACATTTGGCGTATTTTGAAATTATCCTCTGTACCTTAAAAAGAAGAAAATAATTGTTTTGTGTGCATATTTATGCTTCGAAACTCGTTGGCTTCGACTGGATACTGTATCACTTAGATGAATGAAAAAAGTATTCAAGGCCTGTTTTATTGGGGGGGGGGGGGGGGTTGAAATGGTAGAAAAACTGGTTGAACTAGATCAGGAAAGCTCGCTACTTGATGAAAATATTAAGATAAATAGGCAGGCCAACTTTTGTGAGAATTCGAGGTTTCGTCGTTCGGATTTTAGCGGTTAGAAACTTTATACAATGTAATAATTCGGCGTAAAAAAATTGGTCAGATAACCGTTTTTATAACTGTGCTTACATATAAATACTTTTTAAACAGGCGTAGACCTGAAAAATGCATACATAATGTTCAAAGAGCTTAACCAATATAAAATTATTGTAAACATGATTTATACGTTCTTTCAGAATGTTACTTATTTCTCGTAAAGCTTATATTAGATTTCCGTAACTAAATGTCGGAAACTGTACAATTTTGCTATTTTACTACATAAATAAAGTAAATCAGAGTACTAATAGTACTCATGGAAACTGAACTTACATAGACTTGCACTTCAACATGGAACGGGAATTTACACAGACGCTTGTTTAGAAAAATTTACCCCACCCTCCACGTTCGCTCTTATGACTACCAATATACATATACTACATGTATATTGGTAGTCATAAGAGCGAACGTGGTGGGTGGGGTATTTTTTCTAAACAAGCGTCTGTGGGAATTTATAGTATAACAATACTACATAGCGAATGTAGAAAGACGTAGAATTTTGATCCACATTAAAATTCGTGCGTACCGAGCGAGTGACAAATATGAAAAGATTAACTATGGCTCAGTTTCCAGAAAGTCATTTTCATTGTGTAATTTGGCATTATGTATGATAATATGTATTATATTTGTAATATATTATATATAATGTTACCTTCAATCATATTTTTTTTAAAGAGTTGTATGTATTCATCCCGGTCTGGTCGACTATGTTCATGCCAGAACCCGAGAGCATGAAGTAACTCATGAATGATAATACCGACGGTATTGCAGCCAGGTCCAATGATCACAAGTTGACCTCCTCCTTTGGGTGCCACCGAACTTGAACATCTGGTGTTTATGAAAAACAACATGATATAGGTAGTTACTGTAGTAAATGTTTTGACTTTATTATTGAGTTTGCAAAAGGAAGTTGTGTTGGAAATATGTGTATAGCTTATGTTAGCCGTTTGAAATGTTACATTTCTGTAATTCTATAACTTGCAAGTTCACACGGGACCGACGTATGTTCTCTGTGACGAATTGGTTCAAGATATGGATGTAGATAAGTGTAAAGTTACTAAGAGAGAACAAGTTAGTTTAGAACTAGACTATATTATTCAGAAGCTCGTACATTTCCATGACAGACCAAGACGGTCCAATCCAAGACGGTCCAATTTGAATTGTATAAAGTAAAAAAAAAAGAGTAAAATAAAGATATAATTATCGTCAATTCCTCCCACAAAGTATTTGATTTAAATTAGTATTATATGAGTAATATAGTAGGAACCAGCTCGGCTAGCACAGTTATAGAACGTCTCAGATTATTGATGCATCATTGATAATTGAAGCAATAACAACACATTTCATAATTTGTCCGTCTTGGACTCGGCTGTCTTCGACTTGTGCTGTCTTGGTAATGGATCGTCATGGAAATGTGCCACCTTGCCGAATATAAGATTCGGAATTGTAATATTTAAGCGTCATACCCAGACTTGGTCGACGTAATGTTAATATAATCAGTCCTTCTTGGATCCTTCGGAATGAAGTTTATACATTTTGTCCTCTCTTCAATTGACAGCATGGCAGCCAATGCATTTTCTTTCACTAGAAAAGCAAACAGATTTAGTTGATAGCGTGTAGCCGCGGCTGTGTTCCAGTGCTTTATGTGCAGGATTTGTAAACCGGAAATTCGGGTTCGATTCCCGGTCGCGGCTATTCAAACAATACAACGAAAGTTTTAAACAATGTCGATTTTCCTATTCATAATGGAAGTTGCCGGTTTCTAGTAGCATGGTAAGTCTAGCGCGTTAACCACTGGACCACGGCTGCGCCCGGTATGGTGCGTTGTATAGTACTTAATAAAATCCTTTTTGATCAAACATCAGTACAATTAGAAAATCAGTATTAAGTATTTGTTAAAAGACATACCAAAACTTGAATATATATCGCTACTTAAGCGGCTAGTTTAAGGTGAAATCATATCATATCGTGATTCTAATAATAATGCCGATTTGGTTTTCATAATTCATAAGCCTTTTTACCCGAATCTGAATCAATGACATAGGGAACTATTCCTTTCGGCCATATCTTCGGCTCAAAACTGATCAACATGGATGTTGTACTCTGAAATTACGAAAAATAATGTACAATATACATAGGGCCCCAGTAAACAATATCAAATTTCGAGAGGGCAAATTTTAGATTTTTATTAATAAATTTTCTTTTGATTATCATTACAAATGAAATTGCTAAGAGGCTAAGACCCTCCCCCTTCTTCAGTCCCTGGTGCATCAGATCTTACCAGAACTTTGTGAATGTTTCGTTTCCGATTGCAAGTTCATGTTGCTTTTTCTTTTTTACCCTCTGTTTATTTTTGTGTGTTTTTTTAGTTCTAATTAAAAGAAGTCAATAAAAGTATATTTATTAAAGACAATTTTTAAATTCTTCCTAAAGTTTGTAGTTTACAGAATCCAGATACTTTATCTAAGATAATAAGGGATGAGTCACCGACACGAATGCCTCCGGAATACAGAAATTGCAACAGTCTTGTTAGCTTATAAATCTGATGAAAATCGTAAGTAAATCTGAGATGAGTGGTGTTCAGAAGCATTATAATGTGAAATTGAACAAACTGCAATAATTCTGCAAAGTATGACCGAATTCCAAATGTTGGAGAATATGAAGTACAACACTTAACAATGTTCGATACATGAAACTACTGGGGCATAAAAATGTAATTAAAAATAATGTTGAGCAGTATTTTATTTTTTATTTTCTCATGCATTTTTTCTAAGCATGACATTATAACATCTACTTGATGCACGAGTAAATGTTTTTTATTCATGTCGAGTCATAAAATTACCAACTTTGATGTCATAAAGTTCAAATTTAGTTTATCGAATTCGAGTTTGCCCCATCAATATCTTTTCTGTCAAAATACCGTCATTCTAGTGATTATAAGTAACGGAATGTTTTTTTCAGAGGAGTAAAAATGTGGTCGTTAGCATGATTTGTGATTTTCACTTGTTCATAAAATGATGGCCAGTATTTGTGTGGTTTTGTAAACGAATAAAATGCAATAATTACCCCATCATCCTCTATGTCCCCTTCAACAACTTCGCCTACATAAAAAAGAGAAAATTTAAAAAATAACCTCGTTTTACAGATAAAAATCTATCAAAATTTGAAAAGGTATTCTCGAGAAATCATTATACGGTGTATATTCTTAATAATTTCATTCATAATACATATGTAACGGTATAAATTAATTGGTTCCCATTGGATTATACTGAAAATTAGGTTCATACCAGTTATGTTATCTACACAAAACAAAGTCGTTATTATTATTATTATTGACCCTGACCGTACAGACTTTGGTGCACTGCAACATGGAACGGCGACCATGTTAGCAACTTACTCAATAGGATTTTACAAACAAATTATACAAATATGCTGCACAAATAAACAAAATATCATAATTACCTTCTGTCCTTAACACCAACAGCAACAATACATGTATCAGAACCAATATCCATCGTGTCACATGACCAGCACTCATAATTGATATTCACAAATAACACCCAAATACCACGTGCTTCTATTCTCGATTTTTTTTTTAATTATGGTCAATATAATAAATGATAATAACAATAATGGTTACAATTAGCAATATCCAAAATTAGGAATATTTTTGAAAATTATTAAAGTGAGTCTTAAATTATCCGAATGTTTGTAAATCAACAAAAATGTGTGTAAATATTTCGTAAATATATTAACCAAGACCTACAAACTGTTACAACTGACTTTACCTAATCCAACTGAACATTTTGGGTAGATAGAAATGTCTATATATTAATTCTTACGACGATTGTCAAACATCATCCGATTGTTAACCAAACCTCTCATACAAAATAAGCCAAGGCAACGTCAATCAAACTCATTTATTCAAGTGTTTCTTAAATTTACCACCCGCCCATTCTTTACATTTACCCAAGTCATTCAGGTAGGCAACGTATTTAAATGCCTTCGACACTAATTAGCAACAAGATCAATCAAACACCGCCCGTCGGGACATGGTGTGATGTTTCACAACTGTCCTGTTTTTCTTACTGCTTTTAAAGTTTAGTCTTCCGTCCTAGACGTCTCATTTGAAACTATTTACTTATCCCGAGGCGGTATAAAAGAGACATGTTTTCATTTACGAAGCACAAAAGGATAAAACGTAATATAGTTACTTCATACGATCGCGTATTTTGATGTTAACTTTACGATGAAAATAAAGACAATATTGTTACATAATATTTTAAGACATTATACACCTGTGTCTGTGTGCCGAAATATTAGGATAAGAATATAGAATATAATTATGTAAAACTTTTTTGTCAATTCCTAAAATATAAACTAAGGTAACATAATTCCGTAGCATAGGGAATGGTAGAGGTATTATTTCATCAAGTATATTAGATTTTACGTTTGAAGAATCCATTGCAAGTATCTTAAAATGAAAAATACAGAGATAAGAGCACAGCTCAATGTTTGACACTCTTAAATTAATTAGGGAAAGAGAAAAGACAATAGTTCTGGTGTTTTCGATGTGAAATTTTATTATGGTAATTTATATGCAGTACTCTTTCAACGACTTCATTATTGTGTTAATTGTTACTCAAAATCTAGTATTTCGTTATACCCTTCGGTTGGCCACGAACTTAATGACCAGCCATCGTACATGTACTTCTTAATTAATCACGTGATAGTTGAACATTAAATAAAATGATGGTCAGATAAAAATCATAACATGTTTCCACAAACATTATTTTCTAAAAAAAGGATTGGTAAATCAGACATATTTTTCAAAAACATTATTAAAGTTCATAACAAAATGCAAATTGATCGAAAAAGCCTATTATTGATAGAAGAAATGAATGCTGCCGGAAAGGTTGGATAAAATATCAGGAACTTACTCATGCCTTACACAATTCTGAAGAAAGTTCAACTCTTTTTTTTTGTTGAGTCATCTAAACATAATATCTTAAGTATATATCCCAATTACTACTACAAAACTAATTAAAAAAACATTGAGATTGCTATGATAACATTATTCTGCTGTTAAAAGAAGAGTATATGGACACAAGGCTCCTAAAGGAATGAAAAGGCAAGGCCTTCACTGACAACATTTACTTCCATAATCTGTTCATTATCTAAATCTTTTGTAGTAATTAAATTTCCTGATAAGATTACCCGTTAAATTAGCATAATGATAATCTATTGATGTATCAAGACTCGGAAAAATGATTTTAGACTCTGAGTAAGTTATCAGAGAGCTTTCTGATGAATCTAAATTTCAACTATTCAATGAACCAAATGTATTTGATTTTTAAACATTTGAACCTTATGGTACTTTCAACAACACTTCTAAACAAATGTGTCATGCTGTAATTTAAAGTATTCGAATTGCGAAATAGTACAAACAAACAGACAATCGGTTCATTATCAAACTTGCTTTCTCCGGGGTGCTTCCCAATTCAGACGTCGAACTTAGTTTGCGCTATTTACACTATGTGCTATTGAAACGTTACACCGACAGAGGTCATGGAAGGTGACACATCATCTTCTTTTTAACAGTTGGACAATTATCCTTCAAAATACTGACTAGCTCATGGAGTGACCACAACAATAAATTTGTCTTATCATTGTGAACAGAAGGAAGTGATTGCCAGAAGTGTAGCGATAATAAAACAACATAATGATATACAATCAACTTTTGGTAAATTTACAACGTCATCGATAAAAAAATGCAGGATGGATGAAGTTCTTATGAATATCGTAAAAGAAATAACAGATAGAGAGACAGAAAATTATAGAGGGCCATCAGAAATGTTACTTACGACTAAAGTTACATTACGAAGCTTATATCTGCATCATCAGAGCACATTGTATTAAACATGGAGAAAATCAATCAATACATTATTGTACATAATATAATTTTATATTGGGATATATACTTAAGATATTATGTTTAGATGACTCAACAAAAAAAAAGAGTTGAACTTTCCAACAGAATTGTACGACGACTGTTCATATTGACCCCACCAACTGTAACCTAGCAATAGTAACGACTAAGACCTCACAAACTCCTTTTTATATAGGGAGATCTTATGGTTTAGTAGGACTTCATTTTAATATCACCAAAGAATGCCACACCCATTTTACCATCAAGAAGTTGTTCAACTGAGAAATGTTAACGATGTATTTCTTGAACTACTTCCCACATTAAGGTGACTTCATTCTGTCGAGGCCAAATGGCGACATGCTGATCAGCACTATACAAGTTGACACCTTTTTTTAAATGAAGTAGGGTGTACTTGTAGAGTTAACCATTATAGAAGATTCTAACGGTGATACCATAATAATGACAACGAAAGAAAGAACCAGATGAATTTTTTTATAAAAGAAAAAGACTTCTAAGATAAGAACGTGGATGTTTCTCTGAGGAGTTTCTTTAAACATAAAATAAAAGTGATCACAGTTTATCAATGTGCGATGGCCGCCTAATTATCGAATCATGGATAATGAATGAATTGTCGATTCCAAAATCTTGCCAGAACTATGATATCATAGTCTAACATAGTATGCGACATAACTAAAATGGCATGGTATCAGTTATCGCTCATATTTTGAATTTAATGCAATGCATTTGTTTATCACAAGCGACTCGAAACGGATCTTAATGATTATGTTGCATTGAATTCAAAATATGAACGATAACTGATTTACATTTTGTCCTAATTTCTATACATGCAGAAAATATGAATTACATATTTTCTTCATACCAGGATCTTGGGACATATTATGCGCCATATTTGCTAAAATTTCAAATGAAATTAGGACTTTTCATTGGAAAAGAAATGCGGACAAATTGTAAAGACATATAAAATCAACTGATACATTATTGTATAAAATCACTTTGTTGGCTTATTTATTCATTCGATTGTAACCAAACAATTACAATGTAAAATGACGTCATAGATGACTCTTTCTGATATTGAGGAAACAAGACTGAAAATATGGTTCTATCCAGTCGGTTGTTGAAATCTGTGAAGGCAGATTAATACGCTTCAACCTTATGATGGAATTCTTGCTCTGTCGAATCATATCAATAATAGTGTATTAATAAAGTATTGACAAACACTTGGTGTGTTCTTATTTAATTACAATTTCTGTTATCAGTTTATGCGAGAAATATGTTTTACAATGGCAAATTTTATTACGTTGCCATTTCAATAAGTTTTCCTTTATTTATTTTAGCATTATTGCTGGATTACAAGAATGGTTTGCGATTATTTGACATCAACTAACCCAATCAGGTATTGATTCGAATAAGGAAATAAACTCGCACAAATAAAATGTCTAAAGCATGTTACATCAGTGGATTGAGGACTGCCTAATATTTGTTTGCACACAATTATTTTGTCAAGCTATGTTAATGCCTTAGGGAGAGTTATACGCTAGTGATGTTAACTGATAGTTCAAAATAGTTTACCTTTTGTATAATTGTCTTTATCAATGTGATGTAATGTTCAAATTAAAGGCGATGTTCGGGGTGGTCTTCCCTTGCATCTGTCACGTCCTCTGATGCTCTTCTTACTTATTGTACCGAACGACTCCGGGGTGCGTTGCGAAGTTACTGTCAAACAGGCTTACAACTGTCTGTTACCAGGTGTCGAGGAGTACACTTAGTACATTGGTTAGTCAAGTATGTGAGAAGATTTCCCGCGGTCTTTACAAAAAAATGTTCTCCTTGGCAAACATTTCATGAGAATAAACATCTCTACTAGACTCGTCAAGCTAATCATTTTGTTGTGAATTAAAAGGACAGACATCACCTTGAAGAGGTTATTAAAGAAATACTTTACCTAATTGCATTGTATCTTAAATAGAAACCCAGGGTAATAAGGATTGAAAGTTTGTATTTTTAATGAAACTTTAAACAAGGTCTCAAATAACTGTTGAATGAAGAAGTAATTTGCCAATTTATTAAAATCAACGATAAAAGTGAATGACTTAAATAGGTTTGTATTTTAACCCACTTAATCACGACTAAGCATATTATAATTCGAAAATCCCTTTATTAAAGTCACGCACAACGAATAGATTTACATACTTTGTTCTTCCAGCAGACAATAATTTGTTTACGTTTCACGACCCGGCAATCAGTTATATTCATTTCTATCAATGTTTTATTTGGTGATGCACCATAATTTTGTTAATTAATCGTGATTGCTCTTTGTGTAATATCACCCCAGATGTTTAGAACCAAGGCCCATAGAGTTGCTAGCACGACTTATGTACTATTTATGGAATTATTACATCCCCAGATAAACACTTCAGACGACGAATCTAATAAATCTACAAATCGCTAATCTGTAATCTTTTGTAACATAAAACTTCTTACCTAACTCATCAAATTTTGTTTGATGTCGGCTATTTCATTTAAGGCTGCATTTCTTTACAATGTAGTGAAAAAATCTAATTACGTAAACGTTTAGTACCGAATTACCTTCAGCCGGTGAAATCGTTCATTCCGCCAGCATGTTGCTCAATGTGGCCAGCTGGCTCGTTATTTCTTGGATGTTATTTCCTCTGCTTGAGTATTGTGTATGTACAATGACTGTCATGTTATGGCTGACAATGTGTTTTCTTAAAGCTAATATGTAGCACGTTTTCATATACTTGTTGTCTATGAAAATCCAAAGAAAGAACTAACGCATAGCCATTATTGTATTTTGAACAATTTATTGAAACAATCAACAATACACAGGGTAAACAACTATACAATAGTACTCGTATTTTAAAAAAAAACTGAACCTCGACACCATATTAGATCAACTCCAACGAAACATCGGACATACAACTGTCATCATAACCATAATACTGTTCATTTTTATGAGAATCATGTTTCTGTGTAAAGATTTTATTTTTATTTCTGAGATGGGACATACAATAATAAAGACTTTATTTTACGAGGAAACTTATTTGACAATATACTAAACAATCAATCTTCCATAAGATCCTCAACAATGAACAATGAACTAGAAAAATAACTATGCCAAGAAAATAATGATATTTGATATTTTGGCCCCTATGATGTCTCACAATATAAGTTGAAAAATTCATAAAAGAGTGTCAGTGAAAGGATTTGAAAAAAAAAAAAAAAAAAAAAAAAAAAAAACTGAGGTATACCTATGCATAATTATAGAAACTTTATCAAGACAATATCTACAGCTGTAATTAAACAAAAACGCTTAATCCGATATAGACACACCATAGGAGCCAGCGTATCATTATACATGTGAACGACATAATCAATATACTTAAAGCAATGGCATTTTAAAAACATAATACACCAAGGAATAATTTTGCAGACGGATATATAGATTTTTATACCTGCAATAGTAATGTTTGCATGAAGTTTGCTAGCCAGTCATTAGGTTGTAGCAATAGCATGGGATGTTTCAAAGTATGATGGCTTCACCCAGCGTAGATATAAAGTTTTAAAATGTTGAATAGAAGTAGAGTTTTTGATGTAAAGAGGGATAGAATTCCATATTGAGGTGCCAGAGAAAACAAAAGTATGGCGAAATAACTCGGTGTTGGGTTTTGGACTGTACAATTGGTATGTAGAAGAAGAACGTAACAGTCGTGAATGAATATCTGTAGTAAATGTAAATGCATTCTGAAGATAATCTGGTGCATCTCCTCTGAGAGTCTTGTACATTTGGATAGCTTTCTGATAAATAACACGCTCATGAAATGTCATCCATTTAAGTTTTGAAAATAGAGCAGTTGAAGGAGTAGAATAATCGCTATCAAGAATTACTCTAGCCGCTCTTTTCTGGAATTTTATAAGTTTATCTTCAAGACTGCTAGTACAATTTCCCCATATAATACAGCAAAAGTCAAAATGGGGAAGAATGTATGCATTATAAAAACGTTTTCTAGTTTCAATCGAAAGAAAGTTTTTAATTCTAGATAAGAGGTACAAATAGGAATTACATTTCTTTATCACATTATTACAGAACGCGGCTTTCTCCATTGTGAGCAACAATTAAATGAAACTGGGAGCATTGAAATTTAGGTTGATCAAAATTAGTGGTGTAAAGTTTCAACTGTAACAGCTAATCAAATACCGGACTTATAAGATTGCAGTGGTCTAAGACCAAATGGGAATTTAGTTACTTTTAAAATGCGTTATAAAAAGCCGGGCTGTCAAAAATACTCGACGATTATGGGCTTAGATTTGGTAAATAAACAACTGTTTACCAAGAAATAAGACCTTTTATAATACAAATAGTTGCTATAAGGCAGGGCAATTTACACTTCTGACAGAACTCTGTTTAAATAACGTCAGGTAGATAGACATTGATACTATAACAAAATTGGTAACACGTTTATATCATACAATTTCAATTCGTTATTTAAAGTTTCGAATTCACCTCTATTCACATTAACTGTTCTATCTGATCAAACTGGTTACAATAGGACCAAGAAATAACTGGACATAGTAATACTAATACATATACGGTGCATGTCAGTTATAAAATCGTGGTGTCTTTTCAAAGCAATGTCAATAAATATCGCATAATCTTGGAATTACCATTTTCCTTTCCGTCTTAGAGATTTGTAAAGTCACTGACATTGTTCAGCACAGCACATTCTTGTTAAGTGTCAGCACTAAACTTCAGAAAAAAATAGAATCAGATTCAGTCGATGAAATCAATAAAAATGATGGCACTAGAAATGCATCAATACATACTCTTTATGAAATTGAAGATTATCTTTGGTACTTTGTCACGTAAGGACTCTGGTGATAACGGTATTAAAAAGATGTGCTTGTTCTTCAGTACCATTGGAATCGGGAGAATTAGAAATGCATGCTTTAGTTTAAATGTATATGGTTTTTTTTTAATGACAATATCCCACCAAAACTTTCTTTAATTTTCTGTTTCTTTGATCACAGTTTTGACTCAAAGAGTGACATCTTCATACTGACTCGGGCGATTTTTAAGTTATATTTCTTGCTTATGCAAAAAGAAACGATCTAGCCAAATAAATGCGAGTCAGATACTACCATATGGGACATTCATGTATACAAGAAGAAAAAACAAAAACAATCAAATAATCAATAATAACAAAAATAATAATAACAAAAATGTAGAATAAGATACTGGATTATTTTCGACCAACTTCGGCCTCGTTCGATGGATTATTTAAACTCTCTGTTGACACCTGGTTATTTTCAGCTATGGTGTAACCTTCTGTTTGATTGGATATTTCTGAAGACGTCTTCGAATCAACAAAAACTTCCAATGGAGCTTTATCGGTCGGTAAAACAGTGGGCGCTGCTGTCTTATCATTCTCTCTGATGGCTGTAGGTTCCTTAGCAACGGATCTCTCAAGTTTCTGACAGTTGTAAAGTTTTGTTATTCTTTCTATGTCATGTATACTGAGTCTTTCCCTTTGCCCCACCATGGCTTCATCGATGTTTGGTTGCAAAATGTTGATCGTTTTCAATGATAAATAATTCTTCGAGAATTGGTTTGTTTTGTAGTGCATGATGGAATAATAGTCGTAGGTATTTACTAATATTTTGCCATTTTTATTAATATGGAAGTCTGCTAAATGATCTGAAAAAGAATACAAGATCGGCGTGCATGATAAACTAGTATCGGTATCCTTGCAAATACGAGATAGCTCATTAGCCACACTATTATTGTCTTATCTCCCCATTTTTTAAGGATGGCATAGTGCTTGGTCAGTTTTCTTTTTGTCAATGTTATCATTTTTGTGATCATTATCAATTCCCCAAATTAACTGAGACTTATCATTTAACATTCATACATTGACTACAAATTTGTAGCATAGGTATTTAGCTAAAAAACAGATAGGCACCCTTCACATATTTTGTCTACCTTGACCTACCTATTCAACATGTGCTAGATTTTACTAATAAATCAATTATTGAAGGAATTAAACCAAATGCCACCATCATTTACTCAGCAGCTTTATCAGTATGCGTTATTTAAATGTGTCGCATGTTTGTACCTGATTAGAAAATATACTATATTTGCTAGTCGATGTTCGCCCTTATATAAAATGGTATGATATTGAAAATGTTCGTTTGTTGATTTTTAATTTTCAAGTTATCTCCCATTCATAACTAATAATAGTTGCTTATCAAAATTTACAGGTCGCTTCAAATATATTCATAATTTAGATTTAGGCACTTGGCTTTGATTCTTATCAGATACAAACACTTATTCTGCCAAAATAAGACTGTCAGTTTACACACTTTAAACTTTAAAATTGAAAGAGACCCGCTTCCGTGGTGGAATGGTTAAGGTTACTGTCTCCTCTCACTGATAGAGGGTCGGGGGTTCGATCGCAGCTACCGACCATGTCTCTTTATATGAAAAGTAGGTAGTTGTGAGGATGAGAGTCTAGTACTTGTTCTTTCCAGGAACGATGGTGAGGTGATCTGTCCGCCTCATATGACTCTGACTGGTGGAAAGGTGCGTAATAACTCAAAAAATAAAAAAAGAATTGAAAGACTTAAGAGAAATACGGATGCAGTTACTTACCGATTCTGATGTTACTCTTCATTATCTGTATAAAGTTATCTCTGTCCGGTCTGTTATGCTCGTGCCAAAACCCTAGCACGTGCATTAACTCGTGCATTATAATCCCCTTTGATACACAGCCAGACACCTTAGATATAGACACCGTCTGATTACCACCCTTCTTTCCCACTTCACTCCAACAACTGAAATTGTAAATAAATTTAAGCGCCAGTTAGTGGTCTCTTAAGAAATGTTATTTTATTAAAAGTCAGTTCAAAATGACTGTTGACTAAATAAACACACATGTCTGTCGCTAAATAAACAAATCTGCGGTAATTTAATTTTCAAAATAAGAAGCATGAATTGTACCTAATTACACGAGTAATTACATCAAGTCTTATAATATACACATAATATTATAATGATATAATTTCCATTTTTTTCTTGATTCGTTTTATAAACCCGCTACGGAGGTTACCAACTAAAGTGACATTGATATTTATTATTTAATGTTGTAATTGATAAAATTAATACTGCCATAGTATGAATAATTATCGTAAAATCAAGCATTCAGCACGTACCCTATGTTCTGACCAGTGATATAAATGAAATCTTCCTCAGTTTGTCTTGGGACGAATTCTACGCAGTTTTGAATACTGGCGGTTATGTTCTGTATAGCTGAGTGAATTTCATACAAATCTGTTGAATCTATCAAAATTGAAATAGAAAGAGATATAATTGCAAAACAATCAGAAAATAAAGTTGAATAAATACAATAAAGATATTTTTGTTCTTACGTCTGTGGATCGAGGTTTCGTGAGTCCGTACCATTGTTTCTGTTTTTTTACGGCAGCTGGTTCGCAATACCAAGTGTCCCGGAATGTATTCTAACCAGTTCTTACTTATCCTGTCACAAGGAGTCGACAACTTCAGCACATATTAATGAAAGGCGATATGTTTGTCAAGTTTTCATAGAAGCGTACGTATGACCTGCCGGGATACAATGCAGCGTACTAACCTCTGGACCACGGCCACTGCTTTTTTTTCATTTTCAAACTAGTATGTTTGCCATGCTGTTTGTGTGGTTGTGTGTATGAACAACACATGAGAGTAGGATCTTTTTTTTAGATAACATCCAGTACGTGAGAGCGAAAACAAAGAGTATATATCGAGGGTTAAGCGCAACAGTGTCGTAACTCATATTGAAATAAGAACAAGTTACGACAGTGTTGCGCTGAGCCCTCGATATAACTGTTGATGCTCGACAGAAAGCTAGCAGATATTAAGCACAAGGGGGAATAATTCTTTGTGTCTCTACTGATAGAAGTTTTCAAAACAAAATATATTTTTTTGTGGTTCACATGATTTCCCTGATACTTTAGTCTCTAGTTTTACTTAAACTTCAAAATACATTGAAATTTGAAACAATTAATCTTTTTTTTTTATTTGAATGTATTTCATCGAATCGCCTTCCTCAAACATATCATTTGCATGTAAACAGTCTCTGTTATCTTTATTTCGTATTATTTCCGTATTAAATGCATTATATTTATCATCAAGCTAAATAACACGGATGTGTTTGTTAAATATCTGTTTATGATCAATTCTATACAGACGTGTCAGGTGAAGGTGTACAGTTTTCACACTGTGTTACTTTCAGTAGGTATTAACGTCATTTTCAACGATATTTCAGAAACCAGTACTAACTCACCCCTCCCAAATGGAGCCGGAAACTTCTCGACAAATTATGGTGGAAAATATTTTCATAGAAGGGTATGACCAGACGCGACCTGAATTCGAGTCCTGATCGCCGGGTTACAGGTCGAGCGCACTACTAGTTCCCAATCGACCGCGTTCACTTTGTTACGCAGATCAATCATTTACATTAAAGTTGTTAATGTTTAGTTGTTTGAATAATTACAGTATGTACATCTACAGTGATCGCTTCTTTTATAGAAAAAACATGCCACTTCACTAACCGGGTGTTCTTGAGTTCAAGTATTGGTATAAACCCTGTTCGTGAACGCTTCTGACGACGCAACCACACGCATAATTGCCAGTGGCTTTAACCGAATCCAATGATAACGAAAACTTATCAGACTAAGTGTTAATAACGTTACTGTAATTTATCATTAATTTGTTAACGTCGTGGTTGACGTCGTGACCTGTGCCGCGGTTCCTTACCTCTGTGAACTTAAAATAGTGTAGAAATTGTATTTCTTGTCCAATTACGACATTTTTTTCCAGAATTATTGACAAATGTACAGTGAAGTAGGAAACGGAATTTAACATTATTACGTATATTACTTTTTGATTAACACATACTGTCTACGAATTTCTGAATCACCCTTCGTACATATACCTTATCCAGAGTTCAAACTCATTAGCACAATGCCCACAAAACTAACGTATTACCTTTTTAGCTAAGCTAAAATGACGGACTTATTTACTTATCAATAGTTGTATATACTTACTGAAGTAGGGATCAATCACATAAGGAATAAATTTGCCAGTCCAAGATTCTTCGTTTGACACACTGTTCCTTGTCTGAAAATAAACACATAAATATTTCTTATCAAATGTCATCATCGTCGGCTAAAATCAATCAAATTCACCTGATAAGAATAAAGATGTGAAATTTGAAAAATAAAAAAACAATTAATAATATCTCTAGTTCGGTCGATCTTTTAAACAAGGTTAACCGATCGAAATCAAAGAAAAGTGGCATTTATAAAAAGGTGATCATTATCTCTGTCTTTGTTGTGTTTTCATCCTGGTTTATGGAAATATTGACACATTTTGCGAACATATAAAATTAAGTGTGGTTAAATCCACGCACCACATATTGTAATAGCTAAATAGATATGAAAAACGATATTCACACAAAAATGTACACCTTTCAACTTTTATAATTGGTAATTTAGATTTTTAAGTAATTTAAGAGTACACGACACCATTAGCGCATTTAAGATAATCGACTATTTTAATCGATTACTTAAGGACAAAATGTTAAATGTCAGCTTTATTTAAGATTGTGTAAAGCTTAAAAATTCATAAGGTTGCATCATAACGCTTCATCGGTAAAGTATCGAATAAGGTAAAGTAAGAGGTTATTTCCGATTCACTAGGCTCTAAGGCGGCCCATGAGAACAACATACATGTATTGATTGTATTAAGCGATAGTCCTGTTATATAAAATATTCAACCGGTGATAAAGTTGAGCAGTATACAAAAAAGACATTTCATTGTCTCTCTAATTTCCTGCTTGTTGTTAGATTCTATTTGCTGTGTCAAATCCTGTATGTATGGTTGCGCAACATTAAAAGTAATCACATTTTATTTATATGTTGTTAAACGACCCATTCAACAGCACTGGTCATTTCATGGTCCCCTAAGGGTTTGTGAGGGAAGTGTCAGTAGAACTGGGCATTTGTATCACTACTATTGTTTCGAATATCCATGTTTCCTAATTCTTTATCGTGGCCGGTACTAGTATTAAGCACTGATACATGCCTCGTCTTTTCCTGTGATTTTCTTGACACAGTACTCGGCTCGATAGTTGGGATGCGGACACTGAACAGGCGTCCCTGAGGAAGGCTGAGCCGAGATTTGAACCTGACACCTGTCGTTCAGAAGTCCAGCGCGTTACCACTTGACCATCGATCTACTGCAGGTTATAAATGAACGAAATTTAATGCATGAAGCTGTAGTCCATATTTAGGCACATCATTCTGAATTTCTTTATAACCATTGGATGCACATACTCTGATAACATGAAGTTTGTTGCCATAGTTACCTGGTAGGAATTTCTCCCCATGGAAGGAGCTGAAAACGTTGCCGTGCTCTGTCTCTGAAATAAAAAGTCACACCATTTACTAGATAAAATTACGCATTTTCTTTCTTCGCCATAGAAGTCATTTCTTTGATAGTGGCGTGATGTGTTATTGGTCTAAAACCATCGACAATCGACACATAATAGTAAAATTACCAAACTAAGATTACGTTAAAACACATCTAAATGTATCAAAGATAACTCACGCTATGCTCTACGCCGTTTGGTTCGGACACAGAACCACGCCACAATCGTATATCTCCTTCAATCAAGATACCATCTCTGAGTTCTACTCCTGAAATATAGACATAAAATTAATAATGCATGATTTATCGAATTTCAATATGCGTATCAAAATGGTAATTTCTAATTCACATTGGCTATATTGGTGGATTCCAGCCATTTGATAAGGTTTTATAAAATTGATGCATCGCACCAGGGTCAATACTGATATGATGTTGCAATACAAATGAGTATATGTACATAGTAGATAGTATATACTTTGTTGCTAAGAACCTTTGTATAGAGTCAATAAAGATGTATAAGTGCTAAGAATCGTTGTGTAGAGTCAATGTTGCGATGTTGGTGCTATGACCAATTGTATAGTTATAATGCCGGGATATTGATGTTAACAACCAGTGTTAGAATATACAGTAGCTTATAGCTGTTCTAAAACACATGTAGTTATTCTAAAGGACAGGTAGTTGTTCTAAAACGCATGCAGTTATTCTAAAGCGCTTGTAGCTGTTCTAAAACGCATGTAGTTGTTACCAGTAAGACCAAACCTTTGTAACTACAAACATACTCATTAAATTATGACATGCGTATTTATTTTTGCCTCAATGTATATATTTTAGATAAATCTAATCAGCTTATTCATTCTGTAACAAATTCAACGACATCTGGTTAAATGATTCAAGCCGTCGGCAAGCCATAACAAAAAAGTACTTACGAATCTGTTAAAACATCATTTAAATGAATTGTCTAGTACATTAGAAATGTTAATTGTACTGATAAACATCGATTATTTTCCCGGTTGTCTTACATGCATTGCGCAATTCATCAAATTATACTTCGTGTTTACAAAAGTACATAAAGAGCGTGCGTTTTCTAAAAATTGATATAGGTGAGAAAAGACGATGTACGCCAAAATGCAGTCAGATGCATTCGTAACAAAAAACTGAAAGCACTTATGGAAACTGAACTTAGGCCTACATAGATTTGCACTGCCACATGGAACGGGAACCAGTTTAACAATTGCATTGCGGAAGTAGACAACCGTACTTTGGTCCGCGTCAAAATTCATGAATGCTTGCCGAGTGAGCGACTGTACATATATGATAAAAATTACAAAAAATGTTATAATCTTTCATGAAATAAACAACAACAAAAAGCCACAAATATTATATTTTATATATGTAATCTGTATTACGTGAAAGTAAATCAATTTTTGTCATCATTTAAAGCAACCGACCTATCCAAACAGTACATCGAATACTTCAAACGAATACAAACCTTTGTTTTCGATTGGATCTACCTCGTACGTGTATTCTGGGTCCTGAAATTAATACAGCAGTTACATATCAATTAGTTCTAAATTGATAATTAAAAAAAGTGTATATAACTATATCCTCTAATTGTTCAATATTTCGCCTATTTTCAATATCATTTTAGTTATATTCCGATGGCCAACTAACCGTTTTCCTGATGATCCTGAGCCAATTAATACGTACCCTTTTCACCGCGAAAAACTGCCCCTTTTCTTCACACGAGTGACCAGTGATTGATGATGAATGGCACTAGGGCGCCAATGCATTGACCAAATTGAAAATACTCGTACAAGCCAATAAACATCGATGTCCGGTGAGACTTGGTCAGGGATTGAATGATAGGATTGAAATAAGGGCTTTAGGTCAACATTCAGCATGTTTATCAAAAGTCTGTCCAAAGAAATATTACAGTCATTTCCCACAATCGCATATTCATTGAAATATTTTCGTGAAAATTATCCCATTTATATGATGTAGTAGGTATAGTTCAAATGTCATAAATTATAACGAAATACTGAGAGAGAGATTTTGGTTCATTCTTTATCAAAATATTCATGAAATATTTAAAACGCTTAAGCTTATACTGTAAGCTTTAAAAGTAATAATAACAAACCAGGGCCTCGGTTCGAGACGATAAGCCATGGAACGTTGTGGGCGGAACGGTTTGGGATGGGTATTTCCCTCGCCAGCACAAATAGATAAAATTAATGATATACTATTTTTCAGTGGATTTCAGTAAATCTTATCATTTATTTTGTTCAAAAGTCTGGGTTTTTTAACTTTACTAACATTACAGACTTGCATGCAGGAATTTTTCCTATTTGACACCCCACCTTGTTCGTATTTTGGCTTAAATTTACTAGTATTATATTGACTTGCGTGCAGGACTTTTTTCTTATTTAAGACCCCACGTTGATCTCATTTGATCAACTAATCAAATTTGCAATTATGTATTGATAAATAAAGTTCTCTTATTTATCTAGCAGTCTGATTATATAGTTTGTCTTATATAAAAACTCAGGCCCAACCCCAATGAAAATGCTAAATAAGATATTGACTTATTCTATAGCTTGGTAGGCCTACTGATTTATCAGATGGTCTGTTTTTAGATAAGGCCGAAACTCAATTTTGTAGGTCTTGTTTCTTTTTAATTGTATAACTCAGAGACAAATTGATATGACCATGCCATTCTACATAATTCAGGAATGAAATGATATCAATTGATAATAAGTTCATGAATCATTTAATTCAACTTGAATCAACGGAAAATTTTAAACAAATAATAAATTCATTCATTAAATACTAAAATAATACATATTTTGTGAAAGCCTGGAACAAGATGACTTGTTATTTGTTCACTCAGCTGTAACATTTTCTGAAATGAAAATTATGCTTATATTATTGTACATTGGCCCAACCAATAGTCCGCATTAATTTATTTGCCGTATATTTTAATAAGCCATTTCAATATCCGGTTCATAGTAAATAACTTTTTATTCCAAAATGACTTGAATTAAGTACAAAACTATTGTCTATTTTTTTCAAAATAATGAAGCTTTCAAACCCTACCTCAGCAATGGTCTTCACAGTAGCTTTCATTGCTCGAACAGGTACCTGATCCGAATTCCTGACGTTCATAACGACAACCATTACAATGACGAGTTTGAATTCCATCATATTTTCCTGCGAAGTAAATACACACTCTAGTTATTGTGAAAACGACAAAATTCGACTTGACATGTAATTTGTGCGATTTGCGTTCGTAAATATAACGCTCGGTCTCAATGATGTTGTTAAACTGTGTTTGTACCAGACTCACCTCATTTCAATTACGAGACGATAATTTGAACTGTTCTCCCACATGTATGAAAGCTCAAATATATATATATGTAAAACAATACATGGTCGTAGCTTGATTTCTGGGATGGGGTGCGAGTATATGTAAAACAATACATGGTCGTAGCTTGATTTCTGGGATGGGGTGCGAGTATATGTAAAACAATACATGGTCGTAGCTTGATTTCTGGGATGGGGTGCGAGTATATGTAAAACAATACATGGTCGTAGCTTGATTTCTGGGATGGGGTGCGAGTATATGTAAAACAATACATGGTCGTAGCTTGATTTCTGGGATGGGGTGCGAGTACTTTGATTGATACCGCGAACGAACTTTCACACTTACTCGTACGACCCATTTTCTTCAATGGAAAAAAGGGTGCGTTTCGACGATTGTAGTCAGTTTATGTTCGAATATTTCACGCATTTTGACTAACTTCAGGATTATATGGCATTTATTGGGTTATTGCAGATTATTATTTGAAAAGAATGGGGTTATGATGCACCAAAACTCTAATTCGGCCGACGGTGTGATATTTTTCTGCAAATTGACGTAGCGCGCTGCTCATAATGACCAAATGATCACGATTTAGCCTTTAACTGTAATATTATCCGCCTAATAATCTATATTATGGTGTTTTTTTGACGCATAAACATTTCGTTACCACGCGAACTTATCTACATAAAGCTGAGCTGTAACATTGAAAAACATCACGATGATTGTTCTACCAGTGAGCATTACATCAACGATGAAGATATTGACAAAAATAGAAATTTTTTTGTTAGAAAAAAATAGAAATTATTTTGTTAGAAAAAAGCAAAATAAACATGTCTTTTACAACATGTCGATGAGTAAGTGCCATGGAAGTGGTCGATCTTCTATTCCAAATAAATAAAATAAAATTGCTTCTCAACTCGAGAATTGTACCATGGATATAATGACGAGTCTACTCCGGAATGCAATTAACCTACAGCAGCCAGGCGTATATTCATATCATAACCATCTCGAACTTATTAGGTAGACATTTCAACAGTCAAAACGCATTTTATAATAAGCACAAAAGACTCATGTCAAAACTAGAATTTAAAACAATTTCGGAAGCAAAATCAATTTCGCTTGAATATTCGTTAATTAGATTTCATTTTTTTATTTATAATATAAATACGTTTCAGGTATCAAACTTTATAAAACTTACTTTGTTTACTGTTGTATTGAATAGTGTCACTCCGTCAAAACGATTTGTTTCAAATGATTATAGACTCTAAATATAAATGCTGGCGACCCCGGATACTAACACACTTCGTACAAGGAAACTAGGTGAAATTCCGCGTACGATACGAGGCGACTAACGAATCGGGCATGTTCGGCCGACAATGATTCGGTGGATTCCTGGTCTACCACTTGTTGTCAATCAACCCACGGGCAATGTTTATGTACGAGTGATAAATTTATACCAACATATCAGTGTTCTAATCTATCAAACTTAAACTAGCCCTGTTGCTATTTTTATCTTCGCGAACATAATAATATGTATACATGATGTAAGAGCGAGAATACATCTGTAAACGTATATCTAATGAATCGAATGCTTGAATAGGTTAATTGTATGCATAACATTGTTTTGATTGGTTTATTTGTGGCCTGTACCGTATTGTTTTCTTTGTGGTAAAATAATAGGATGTGTTGAAATTACACCATTTGCCAAAATAAACCAAAGGAGGAGAGTCTTTGATTAAAGGAAGTGTTCCGTTAATTGCTCCACTAATACATAAGAGAGATACCTTTTAGGGATTCAATTCCGGACAGCGTATTGGCCAATGATAGAACATATGCTCTCAGTGTACTCAAATTTTATCGTACATCTTTGTGTTTACATATTGATTTATTTTTTATTAGTACATTGTATATTTATTTTTTCTTTGGGTTATATTTATTTATCTTGCATAGAAAATAAAATCTGGGGAGCTGATATGTTTGTGAAATTGGCGGCCTAAGGCGTGAAGTTGGCGGCCTAGCGGCGTAACTATCATGAAGTGAAATTTTGCGACTTTTTCCGTCCAAAATAGTTTCTAATGCATGTAGAATGCGATTCTGATATATTTCTGAGTGATTGGGTTTTTAATATTCTGGGTCGGTGAAATAAATAAGTTTTCGACGAAATTGCGTAGATACGATGAAGTGATTTTTTTGCGACTTTTTCCTTCCAAAATAGTTTCTAATGCTTATAGAACGTGATTCTGATACATTTCTGGGCGATTGGGTGTATAAAATTCCAGGCCGCTAGGCCGCCAACTTCACGCCGCCAGGCCGCTAGGCCGCCAACTTCACGCCGCCAGGCCGCTAGGCCGCCAACTTCACAAACATGGAGCTGATTAATGTTTAAATACATAATCAGATTAATTGTCCTGTCAGATTAATATATCAATAAAATCATTATTGATGTCGCCTTGTTATTAGTATCTATTTAAGACACTATATCACGCCTACTTCAAAATACTCTCCTGTCATTGGTTGTTTTGACGTCACGTGGTGACCTAATATATCCTATATTAGGTTACCAGAATATATTGGTCTGTAATGGAGACATTTATTTTCAAATATTTGGTCAGTAATGGAGACTTTTATTGCAAATGATGAGGAGGGAGGTACCTTCGGTCTCGCCCCATATGGTTTTCCACAGACCCGTATCTCCCGTATCGGGTCAGTTACTAACCCTGTAACGATTATATCACGCATACTACCTTCCTCCTCATCATTTACAAGTATCCATTACAGACCAAACGTTTAAAATAAATGACTCCATTACAGACCAAATATATTCTGCTGGTAACCTAACATAGGATATATTAGGTCACCACGTGACGTCAAAACATCCAATGACAGGAGAGTATTTTGTAGTAGACGTGATATACAATATATATTAATATAAGATACGAGTTCGGAGACCGATCTCACGTTTTATAATCTCGAGGCCTGATCTCAAAATGTGTCTATTAATGTTTCTTTTCTAATTATGATCAAACAATTATTGTAAATTATCACTTTATACATTTGATATATTCTGATGGATCAGAGTATGTACTGAAACAATAAGCCAAGAAATACATCAAGCATGAAATTGCAAGGCTGCTCGACTAAAACTGTTAAATCTAGACACAGTTCCCGCCAATCGATGTAGATTCAAAAGTTATGTTGTAATTCTGATTTAATATTGTTAACTTACATATTTGCTAAATGCATGTTGGCTATGCTTTACAAATTAATGAAATCCATCCGAATTGATTTCCCCTTTACTTCGCCTCTCGTGAAATTCCTTTTACATTTAACGCACACGTAATAACAGTGAGGACGTCCATCGTAATCAAAGAATTTCGTCGGCCACTCAGCGGCGTTCTAAGCTAAGAGTACACGCAATTTTACAGAGGTTTGAAAAAAAGTTGATCAGGCCAGCGGTGAGAATCTACTAGAATATTACATCAATTGAAGACAGCGACGATTGCAAATTGAGTCCTATCAGTGTGGGGAATCCACGTGACCTAGTGACGTCACAATGTTATCGTTACAAGCGCAATTTCTGTCATTCGAGTTTTCTAAAATTTTCTTGTAAAAATAACGTTCATTTTCATAACACTGTCAAACGGTTTGGACTAGAAAAGCAAAAAAGTAGAGGGCCTACGGTGACAAAAATCTGAACCGGAGGTAGCCCTTTATGTAAGGAGTTGCAACAGTTATGTTGCTTTAGTAGAAAACGAAAAATAATGCACTTATGTGATGTTTTCCTAGTTCAATTGACAGAAAACGGGCTTGTAACGATAACATTGTGACGTCACTATGTCACGTGGATTCCCCACACTGCCTATCCAAGACAAGTAAACCACGGAAACGACACAACTCTAGACACCGTACATGTGTAGGTGCGTCACACCGGGCACGATAAAGTTATCAGGAAGAACGATTCGAAATAATAGTAGGGATATGAGTGCCCGGTTCTCCTGTATCTTATGTCCCCTTTTTATGGGGCCGCTCTGACATAACCATAGCTGTCGAATGGGCCGTTAACAACAGATTAAAAATCATTTTTTCGGCCAGATCATTTTTTTACATCCGAATTCCGAAAAGTTGATTCATACAAATTGTGATTTTCGTCATTTGACTATATTTTCCACATCAAACACCTGCCGCATCGCTGGTTATAAATCAACACACCATTAATCTGTGAAGACCGAAAAGTTGATTCATAAAAATTGTGATTTTCGTCATTTGACTATATTTTCCACATCAAACACCTGCCGCATCGCCGGTTAATCAACACACCATTAATCTGTGAAAAGATACAACTATTTCATGATTTATTAAGCCTTGCTTCATGTATGCTTAATTGTACACATTCATCACATTTAGACAAGGCAAAAACTATATGAAAAGTTGCTTTACAGTTTATTTACAATGTACGTATCTAAACAATAATTTAGAACTATTGTAAAACATATATAGTAAAACCCTTGATGGCAGGGCCAAAAGTCCGTTTTCTGAAAATTGCTTATTACAAATGGACGTTGGTTTCCGTTCCTGACAAGTAATTCACTGTTTTCAAAAAGTCTTCTAATTGGAAAAATGGCAGACCATTCTTTTCATTCCTAGTTTTCTTGTTTTTTTTCTTGTGTTTTCTGTATTTATTTCGTCCAAACCCTCCTCTGTACGTGAATTAAGATTTGTGGGTCATGTCATCAGCGATGGATGATATAGAGTTAGCCTGGTTCCCGGCATTTACTTCCATAATAGTACCCCTGTGTTGCAGTTAGGGGCATGCATCACCAAATATTTTATATCTTTGGCCTAAGTTATATAGTTCAAGGCCAGCTTCTAGGAAATAATAACAATAAATTGTTTTTGTAAAACCACTACAATTAAGCAATCAATTCTTTTCAAAAATAAAAATCCACAAATTTATGTCCCCACGAAATAGCCATTTTAGAAAAAAAACACGAAAATTTAATTCATCATTCATTATCATTTAAAGTTTAAAATCCTAAAATGTGATTACTTTATTAAATCGAACACTGCCTTCAGAGATACTAAACAATCTTTTGTGTCTGATTGCCCGACCTAGCTACCGTGGCCTAATTTCGACCCCCCCCCCCCCCTGCCCCCCTCCCAACCATAGACTTTTTATTAGCCAAAGGAATGGATTATCCACTTTTTCACCATTTTATTTTTCCACATGTTTTCATGAGCAAAAATGCCTCATCCTACTTACCATATTTTTAGCACGTCATCAGAAACAAACATTTTTAGGCCTTAGTAACATTAACAAGTAGATCATAATTATATCTTTATGATGCATTATTAATATAATTAACAATAATCCTTGCATTATTCATTTTCAGTTTGGGAAAATATTTGATAACTGTTCGTGTATATATCTATATCAACAGTAAAAATAATACTATTTCATATCTTTTCGCTGATGTTGTTAATGCTACAGGTGTTTTAGCTTTATTTATAAAATTATGAGAAGGATGTTGTTATTGATGGTGTATGTGTTGCTGCTGTTGATGATAATAATGTGTTTTTGCAATGATGGAAAATAATGGTGGCGTTGTTGTTGTTATTGACGATGATGATGTTATTGATGGTGTATTTGTTGCTGCTGTTGATGCTGATAATGTGTTTTTGCAATTATTGTAAATGATGGCGATGTTGTTGTTATTGACGATGATGATGTTATTGATGGTGTATTTGTTGCTGCTGTTGATGATGATAATGTGTTTTTGCAATTATTGTAAATGATGGCGATGTTGTTGAATGATGTTAAAGTTATTGATGTTGTTGTTATTGATGTTGTTGTTGCTATTATTGCTGCTGATGATGATATATTTAATGTTGCTCTGTTTTTGTAGATGATGATGTTGATGATTTTATTGCTGCTGTATTCGTCGTCGCCACTGAGCAGCAGTTAAAAGTATTACTGTAACGTTAATAACTATTAAACCTATTATCGAAAATAAAAAAAATAAAACCAAATTGTCTTCAGGATTTAAGTCTGCACATGTGCTTTCGGATTTTGATACATGTAAAATTTAACCTCTCCAAAGCAACACCCATTGTTGCTTTACAGAGCGTCGCTCTGGAGAGGTTGCACTGTATATTTGAATTGTATAAAACATATAAATGAACCAATTAAAGTTTCTTGTAAATAACTTTTTTAGTTTACTAACATTGTAATACGTACATTTGACGTGTAATATATGACTCACAACAAGGTAGTAAAGTTTATATGCTTATCATTCATAATATCATCATAGGTTTTCTGTTTTTATTGTTTGTTAAAGATTATCGAGATGTGCTTAACCGACAAAGGATTAACCGACAAAGGATGGTCGTGCACAACTCGTGTGTGTGTGTAAGGATCTAAACGAGGTAATACAGAACCTTTCAAGGACGTAGCAAGAATGACGAACATGGATATAGGGGGTGGGGGGAGGAAATCAGCAATTAAAACAATTAAAAAATAGACATACAAACTGTTGTAAATATGATACCGTGAATGTAATGCCAACTAATTCCAAGATTAAAGTCGGTACTTGTGAATAAATCTTTAAAATTATAGCCTGTTATTCTAAAATCTAACATGAGAAATGAAATGATAGAATTGGCCCTAGTACACTTCCGTATTATCGAGTTCCACTCTGTTCTGCTGTTTTGTTCTAAATCAGACATGTCCATATCTTGCACGCGTTTATCACGAACGTGACGATCATTTTCATGATAAAAGCGTGCAAGGTATGGACATATCTAGTCTGATAATTGTCTTGGGTCATTTAGTATATACACTGATATCAAACTATCCAATTTAATCAAGTCATAAATACGAGGCCGTATATACTTTTATTAATATTAAATACCATAGCATAAGGCCCAGAAAATTGAATTTTGGTTTTTCAAATACACGTATATCTTTTTTGATCGGAGATGTAGACTGTTTGAAAATGAAAAAGCGGTATGAAAACAGATTACCGCTTTCTGTAAGTTTAACGCCGTTTGTAAACATTCAACGTTTTTCATCTAACAATTTTAAGCTTTCTAGGACTGTTTTCCACTGGCTTAACCTCCAACAAGGAACTGGCAACTTCTCCACATAAAGAAGAAAATCGACAATTTTGTCAAATTACAATTAACCGAGACCAAACAAAAGTATTGAGGCGGAAGTAGAAACATGATCGATTTGATAAGCGGAAACAGGGAAATTTTACTACGCTTAATTATTTAACGACCGTCAATGGTTCACGAGATTAATGGTTCGCGCCTAGAACGCGATACTCTGATAGTTCCGTCGGCAAACACACTAAACTTACTTTATCCTCTTCGCTCTCTTCAGTACATAAGGCTTCCGAAGCTGCTCTTAATCTATGTCTGCTCTTGGCTTTGCTCTCTGTTGTTCCCAGATTGTTCCCATTACCTTCATCTTTGTGGCAACTGTTCTTCTCTAGGTTTTTACTTTTTCTAGACGAATTATACTTACGAGTATTTGTTTATTATAGCTGTTTTCGAGTACTTACTGTAGTGTCTATTACTAGTTTGGCTAATCCTGGCCATTTGATTGGCTAATGGTGATTTCGGTCATTTTTTATTGGTCAATCATTGGACTGGTTATTCGTCGCGTTACCTGTCATGTTTGACTGAATCTGTTCGTCTGCTCTGTTGTTGAAACGTAAGTAAGTATAATGTAGGCATCGTTCCATGATGTTAACGTGGCATACTATCGGAAACATCATTAGAAGTAAGTTTAATGTGTTTGTATCATATCAGACTAGGGTGGATTTGGTAGTATTTAGGGTGTACTTTCTTCCATTGATGTATGGTATGGTATTACCATGTACATGTGAACTATACACATGAATGTATTCATTTGTCAAATACTAATGATTGTCAAAATATGTGTATTATCTATAATTTGTAAATATGTTATACTCTCCATAATGAAGGAATGAATAAAGTAGACGGTCATTATCCTTTATGAAAAAAGCAACTTCGTACAAAAAACTTAAACCAATGCTTCTTGTAATTCGCCTACCTATAACGTTTCGTTATAGTTTTTCTTGTTAGCTATACCCCATGCATTTTAGTATTCTTATTTTTTTTCTTTCCTTATCATTATTTTTTTTAATGTTGTAAAATGTATTCTTTATGTTCCAAACATGAAAAGAGTGCTATATAAATATGGTAAATAATAATAATAAAAAAGGTTCCATTTGGTGTCCCTCGTTTTCGCTGTCCTTATGGTGTCCATCTAATGCTATTTTTTTATAAATGATATCATCCATTCTCATGATGTCTGAACCATCTCCATCGCCAGTCTGCGCTTAATTTGTTGATTATTCAGAACAAAATTACCTCCGATTGAAGACCACCTGTCAACAAATGTCACATAATGTTTTTATCCAAGGGTGGTCCCTGTTCACAGGCTTGACTGTATTAGCCTTAAAAGCTCAGTGCGAATATCTTTTAAAATAGTAAATAACTATCAATAATCTACTTAAACTGTTTTGTTTTTGTTATGCGCCTTTTTTTCAGTCTAGTTTTTTTATTATTCAACTATATTGTACTTTTATTTGCTCCTGTACAGAGTACAAACTCCTTCAGTCACGTAAACTGAACAAGTATGGTATGTAAATAGTAAGATAACAAATTCCCCAAATTTGAGGTACAGTGTCTTGTTCTAAAACATGAACCTTTTAAAGCCCTGTGTTTATGATTGTTTATTAACGGACTTAGTATATTTTTACTTGATGATTAACACATTGCTGTATTTATCACTATCTTTTATTTCAGAGGCGCTTTAAATCAACGTTTATGTGATTAAATGTAGTTGTATCTGTATGCCAGTATGACGGTTAAAACGCTCCGATATCGCTGTTCAACTTCTTTTCAAAAAAGATTATGGTCGCGGTCCAGCAGATAATGCAATGGACTTGTAACCCGGTCGAATCTCGGTCGAACCCTTCTTGGAAATGGAAAGGTGGACCGGTCACCGTTATAACTGACATATTATCTTTGAAAGAAACACGGCTTGAAAATCGCCAAAACGAAACGAAAAGGAGTGTACTGTGCAACCTCTCCGTAGCTTTACCCCTTTGGAGAAACAAAATTATTTTGTTGTTGAGAGGTTGTTGCTCTAGAGAGGTTAAATAAATAGTTAAATCGTACAGTGGGAAGCAATCATGCTATTGTTGAAGGGAGGTTGTTGCTCAAGAGAGGGTCGCTCTGGAGAGGTTGCACTTACCGTTTATCTGACAACATTCAAGAAAATATATGTATATTTAGTACATACTAAGTCTTGTATACAAATTAATATTATAACACTTAAAAAAAAATTTGCCGAGTTAACTATAACTAATTTCGCACAAGGGAGACAATCGGTGCAAGAATCTTTGCCTTGGTGACTAAGTGTTGTCTCCCTTCTTTCAGAGTTATTTGGTAGTGATTGTAATCAGTCCATGAAAATTTCGTTGATTAATCAGAGGCAAAAGTCAGTGATTAATCGATTAAAACGGATTAAATAAGATACCAAAAATGTTAGTATTGCATAAATTAAACATCCGTTATACCAGTTAAATAGCACAAAATCAATAAAAAAATGAAATACTAAATGATTTAATATCACATCAAAATATATTATCAAAAAACCACACTAGACCAGAATTATGCTGTATTTACAGATACAGTTTGAACAGCAGTTTCATTAAACTAGTCACTAGCTTATCAAATCGGCAACCATTTAATATGTATTTAAAGTGAAACTACTGTCAGCAAGGTGTAAGGCCTGCAGAACCATATAGTCAAGAACGCCAACATTCCTCAATGATTCGTTGAATAAATGATTAATCAGAACAACACTATTATTTTGTCGAATTTGCGAAAATTTTAACTACATCTACTACGTTTTCAACTCAATAATGCCACGAACCAGCAATGTGTACACTACGGTAGTTAGACAAACGTAGTGACGTCACGCTATGTATAGAACGACAAACCAGTTGCCTTGTTGGGCCCGATCTAATCTATATTTGCTTCTTGTGACAGTTCTGTCAAGAACTACAAAACATACAACGCTCATATACCCTTTGCCTAAATATGAAAGGTTGAAAGAGAAATAAATCTAACAGAATGTATGCTTTTTATTTGTAAAGAACTTAACTATCATAATTTAGAATAATGAAAAACAATCATATCATTAAAATTTGAATACATTCATTAAGCAATTTACTTGAAAAAAAAACTCTTAGAGAGATATCCTGCGTCCAAGTAAAATAGATAGACACCAACTAGACGTTGGAGAATGTTACTTTCATTATTGTAGAGCCATTAAAAGTTCTATGAAATCGTGCTTATTTCGACTTCATTTTTACTATCTTTATTGTCCTTTAGTCTATCTCCATGCTGACATCCCACAAGTGTTAAAGAAACTGCAATCACCAACTGTAAAACACCGTACCCCAATGTTTGATACAAAAATGTGATTGGTCCAACGTTCTCATATAAATATCCTATAAGTCTTAGATGGCATATCCCACCTATAGACGCTCCTAAGATCTGCCAGGTCATACCCAAACCAGTGAGCTCGATATGATAATCTGTCCATGCGACTCCTGTCGGCCACGTTGAAGACGCGAAGAAACCAAAACATTGAATAAGTACCCAGAATGCAAGAGGACTATCACCAGCCAAGAACATGAGGAGTACAGATGAGATGGCCATACCGGAAGCTTGCAACACTAATAATATCCTTACGGATATGCAACGAGAAAGGATTGAGAAAAAAAATCTACCAACAGCGAAACTTATCCAGTATACTGTGTTGATAAGAGACGCGGATGTTTTACTGAATTTTAGTTCGTCAATGGAGTAACTACGCATAAAACTCCCAATCATTCTGTCACCACCGCCTAGGTTACCAAAATAGAAAAATATCAGAAATAAAATCTGCATTCCGTAAATTAATCTTCCATTAGCACAACTAGCTGGATTAACCATTTCTTTGATAGTTTTCTTCTTTGGTTTCAGATTAGAGTTTTCCTTTTCCCTTTTCTCTGCCATGATGTTAATCTTCCGCGACTCTCTTGATGAGTAAATCTGATTTATGTAAAACGCGATCGACATTGCTACTACAATTGTAGACGATATTGCATAAGCATATTCTATTCTTGATTCACCGTAAATTGGTTCCTCTGTGATATTATTCAAAGATGGACTTTGTGTAGATATGTATACATCCCCAGAGTTGTTTATGATAGATGAACTATTTCCAGACGGTGTAATTAGGGTATCAGCAAGAAATGGGTTAGAGTAAAGAGGTACGAGAAACGAACCAATGCCATATCCAAGGTGAACTAACATGAGCGGGGATACAGATTTCTCCTTCCATGTATTGAACAAAATTCTGGTTCCCGCTGTAATATAAAAAGTTTTAATTAACTTAATTAAAACAACAAACTATTATTTATTTCATCGGATTTAACGCCATTTTCAATATTAGTTCAGTTATATCGTGACGGGCAATTATCCTAACCAGTTTCCCTGAACTTCATTTAGGCCTTAACCAGTACTAACCACATTCTATCCGCAAGTTACTACCAAGTTACCCCACATACATCAGAGATGGAGGACAATTTAACATAGGATGCAATATCTTTAGTGAAATTTGTCACGGACAGTGTGAGCCTCACACGGGATTAAACTCACAACCTTTTAAGCTCTAACCAGTGAGTTAACTGGGCGGACGAATTATTTCATTACATGCACCAAAGCAACAAATTCTAGCCAATTGGATATAAACGAAATATATTAACGCGAATTACTTTATCAGGAAGGCCAAAATATCCAACTCGAGTAAAATGACACAAAGTTACACCAAAGTTTATTTGTACATCATTATCATTGTTAAATGATGCAATTCCTACATACATTTATTTTGATCATTTGGTAATAGTCTCTGACTAGTAATCACAAGCAAGCCCTCGCCACTGTGAGGAGTTTGCTTACCTAGCAAACGACAGGTGCCTGGTTCTATTTAGTGTACGCCTGGGTCTTCCTCAATCGTTGAAGCCGGAAAAGTCACCGAATGACTTCAGCTCTTGGGGTGACATTAAACCTCAGAGACTTTGGTATTTATAAGCACTTCTATTTTATCATTATCATCATTATTAAACAAAGCCATTCATGTATAAATTTGCGCTGTCATTCATCCAAGATGTTCTGCATACCTACATGGTGATACAATAATGTTATTGAAAATGTTAAAAAGAACTTACCAATGTTGATAACTGATTCCATACAACCACCGATGAAACAGAACACCCATGTATATGACGTATTTGGTACCAATGGGATGGCAACAGTAACTCCTGCAGCTATGTCAAGAGCAACTGCTATCATCAGATGAGAATATCCACTAAATCTGTCTACTAGAAATCCACCAATAATGCTTCCTGGAAACCATCCTACTGAGCGTCCGCTTGTGGCTATGGCAACTTGTTCATAGTCAGTATTCAGTTTGAGCTTCAAGTCTATCAATGTAGGACCGTAAATCTCCACATATGTTGACTAAAATATAATAAAGCACTAAAAGTACTCATGGAAGCTCAACTTACGTAGACTTTCTCTGTAACATGGGACCAATTAGTGTGTATGACTAATCTAAACCTAATGAACATATCACCATATACATTGTATAACATAATGATATAAATTTATCTGATAAAGTCTCAAAGACGTTTTAAATATTCGTTCGTTCGTTCGTTCGTGCTTGTTTTGGTTGGTTGGTTGGTTGGTTGGTTCGTTCGAGTTTTACGCCCCTTTTCAAAAGCCAGAGTCATATGAGGCGGAAAGTTCACTTAACCATCGTTCCTGGGAAGAACCAGTACTAGACTCCCATCCTCCGTAAGCAACTGCCTTATTTCCCACATAAAGAGACATGGGTTGTAGCTGGGCACGAGGTTATACAGTGATTTTGCGACCTTAACCACTATACCACGGAAGAGAATGTGGCTGTTATAAGAGAATGTATTCACGCACCATTGCAAGCCATGTCAAGATAAGGAAGATTGTCTCTAGAACTTTACTAAATGTACTTCTATCACTCCCCTCACTAATACGACCATCTTTCTCGGATTTCATACCTATCGTCTATTTGAGTTGGAATTTTTCTCTAAACTGTAAAAATAAACGAACACTTTAATTGCGTTTAGTGAATGTAACGCCATTTATTCAAAGAAATTCTATTATAACGTTTTTTAAAAAATTACCATAATTAAGTAGCCAATAGCCTTCCTGCATACATTGAACCACCATCTGGAATAACTAGACACATGCATTCCCTCTCACTAAGACAACTACAAGTTACATCAGATAATCATAAATTTTCCTTTTCTCCCACTGTATCATCCTTTGGAGCCAACTTCCGAGGAACATTGCTACCCTGTCTGACCTTTATCATTTCAAGCAGGCAGTGGTTAGGATACAATATTAGTTGACATGCTGTGTTTTTATTTTTAACATATTCTTCACTATTACTAACAAAACATGACTTGATCTTCTTCTAAGTCTCTCACTGTCTTGATAATATTCATAACCAGGTCTTTTATTTCTTCACTAACAATTCCGACGTGCACTTATCCTGCCAATAAAACTCAGAAGAGGGGTTGGCAGTATTCAGAGATAAATATAATTATATACGACGCCCGGTTCACCTAACCAGTACTATATTACTCTTCCAGGAGGAGCCGACAACTTCTAACCACATGAAGGAAACATCGACATAATTAACTTGCCAGGCCATCAGTTCAGTCAGGCTGTCAGTTCAGTCAGGCTGTAAGCCAGATTGAACATATCTCACCATAAGACCACCTGCCCTGTTTTTGACCTATATTTTTAACCTTTTCTGATTCTCTTACTTTTATATGTCTTTACTTTCCTACCAATTTTTTACTAATTTCTCTTGTCGGTTGACGCGTTTAATAAAAGGTTATGACCTGCGTGCACATACCACTGGGCAACGTTGGGCCGCGGTGTTCAATTTAGTATCACATAGACATCTAGGGTAAAAAGAATTAATAATGCGGACACCATCTCTTCTCGTTGACCTCAGTTCGGGTGATAAGCAAAGAACAGCGTATAAACACAGTTAAGGAGGAAAAGATGCATTGTCAAATGACTTTGCATTTACGCATGTACATATTTAAGGACTAGTAACTGAACTATTAATTTTATATATTTAAACATTTAAGAAAAATATGCTTGATAGAATACCAGTCAACCAGTGTTTAGTATGAGTGGTAACATCTGACGACGGACGCAGATTAAATGCCTTGGTTAGTCCAGCCTTTTTTGGCCCATAATGTTCGGATGATGAACAAAGTTCAAAAACTAACCCTTACCTTTTGAAAGCCCAAACAGTTGTTATAATACAAAACATAAAAAACACTATTGAAACGTAATCGGAATATGTAATGAATTATATATATATACCTGGACTACGTTTGAAGAAAAATAGTCGCGTTCCTACTCAGATCAACGATTATAGCCGACTAAGTCAATTTTTGTCACTGCTATAAAAACATGAATAGATGGCATGCAGCGTTGACATTTCTTTTCGCGTGTACAAATATAACCATAGGTGCGTTACAAACATAATTGTTAACATTAAACAGAACATAATGTAAAATGGGTTGAACGTAGAATTTGTTTGCATATTGGTAGAACACACGAAAATGAACCTTGCTTACCTTCTCATACATGTATGGCAGACACAAAAACTGATCTCTTACTATAGCGTGAACTCCAATTCCCCGAAAGTTTTCCGCAAAAAGCAAAGAATGCAGCTACATGTATATCTCAATGAGTTAACGTGTAAAAAGTCTCAGTGATGTGTGAGCGCAATTTGATCAGTGGAATCTTTAATTAGTTATTCTCTTTACTCGCCCACGTTGACATCGTCAAGACTAGCCGGCGTTGGTAATGTTTCTTGGCAACAACGTCATATGCTCGTATCATACAAATAAAAGGACGTCACTCTGCATTCATTGACTGGAAATTATTATGAATTTAAAATTTTATTTTTTGTTTCGTATTATGGGCGTCAAGAAATGGGCGGACATCAAAGTTTGAAAATGGGCTACGATATTAAAACAAACCCTTGGGACGAAATAATCGGCCATTGATTTTAGGTAGGCTGTTAACGAAGGAAAAACACTTGTGAAATAGTATATGGATATAGAACGGGTCCGTACACTAGGTGGGCCTCAAAATGTGGTTTTATTGTAAGTAACTGAATAAAATCAGATTTTAACGTCACGAGTTAAAGTTCATAATTATGTTTGTTCTTAACACCAACGCTTGAGACACGGTTACAAAATCAAATTATTAAATTTACACTAATTTATGCACATAAGAAACAGCTATGTATTTGCTGAATGTTCGTTTTTTTTACCGATGTTTTAATATGACAACCGGTGTAAAGTTGTTGTTTTTGAAAATGTTTAATGTGCAAAGAGCTGCATGATGAATTTTGCTTTTCGTTATATCTGAGTTTACAACGTATGGAATGTATGGTAATTTATGCTACGAAAGCAAAAACATGAAAACTTTGACGTGCATTACGCATTTGTACGTACCTCATGACAGCATAATAAAACAGACGTACGAAGTGCCTTTTTGTCCAGGCAGGAATTCGAACTTACATCAAAGAGGGGCTTGTCAGGGGCCAAAACCACTCATCCTCGGAGGTCCTTGTATTCGTCCCCTTGAACATTTATTGCACTCTACTTGTTCTATTATTATATAAAGATCAATATGCATACAAATACATACCAATATCATATTTGTTGCTGTAAATATTTAAAGAATAGTTTTCGCTCCAAATAACCGAAGTGACACGAATACCAATGCTTCTGTGACAACATAAAATTTGCCGTTAAAGCAGCCATGTACTCAACAAAACATGCAGATTAAGGATATGTGACACCGATACCTTATTATTTCCACCTGAAAAACTGTGTACTATTTTTCCTAATTGTTCAGGTCTGTCGAAGTCTTAATCTAAGCATGGAGGGCTAATATGAGTACGTTTTTGTCAGGAAAAGGGGTCGCTACTTTACGACGCTTTGATTCCGTTACATTATTGTCATATATTGTGTAGTATACAGGTTGGTTTGTTTATATGGAGGTTTACGCCCCATTTCAACAGTCAGGGTCATATGAGGTGGATAGTTCACCTAAGCATCGCTCCTGGGAAGAACCAGTACTAGACTCCCATCCTCCGTTAGCAACTGCCTACTTTCTCACATAAAGAGACATGGTCGGTAGCGGCCTCGAACCCACGACGCTGTGAGTAAGAGGTTATAGTGATTTGAAGCAAGCCTATTTAACAGTAAAATAATCATGCCATGATTTACTTAAATTAGAATGTATAATAATAATAATATCACATTAACACATTATGAATTTATTATTATTATTTTAAATTAGAATACCAAAGACATATAATAATGAACCATCTGGACTAGGATCTCAATGTAAAATTTTGCATGCATCGCATAAATGTCATTATAAACACACATGGGGCTTATTTACAAGACTGCACCTCGCAGGTGTCCGTAGTCCTTACTTTTATACAACACTAGCCAAAAATCCAATTAGATAATTGTGCATTATTACTTAATTAAATAATACTTGCTGTCTTGGATTTGTTTATTTCGGATTAATACAACACTGGATCTCATATCAGGTATGATTAAATGAAACGTTTTAAGTTGACACTTGCAGATTGCGCCTTGCAATAGTTGTTATTCAACATTTACAGGCGTACTAACTCCTGTCAAATAATTAATTATAGTTCATGAACAATTCATGAATTATTATTATGATATTCGAAGGGAAAATTATGCGGCGGCCTAGCCCTACATGTTCTAATATTGTAACAGTCTGATAATACAAATATGGGGTCAGTATTCGGGATGGTGTTTTCGTGTTCCAATAAAATACAAGTCTATCCTTGGTCGTGATCATGAAAAAGTTTTACATGAGATTTCTTATTTATTGACAGTTGAAAAGTTATGTCAATAGCCAAACAGTAATAATTAACATCGGTTTAAAGTTGGAAAACATTGAATTTCGCGGATGGATTTCAATATCTCTTTTGGCATCCAACGCACTTATTCACACCCAGACAAAATATGCGCACTTTCCTGATAAGCCAACGTGTTTTAATTAGTGGAATGAATTTTGTCCTATATCTCTTGCAACCCCACTCTAAGTTCAGGGACGTTGTTTGATTGTACTGGACGACACGATATAGTTCTGGCATGCATACCCTAGTCATGTTCAATGGCCGATCCAATTAAAAAATGGCTTCACGAATCCTCCTCCCGGAACATTGTATCGTACGATAAATGAAAATAAGTTTTGAATCTCAGCAGTCAGTCATTTAGGAATGCTTTACTTAAACTCACCTACTTGCTTAGCTCAAATGGCTCTGGGTCTAGGGACATCGGGATCGTGTGTTAGAGCACTGAACGTAACGCATATTCTGAGTGACATTCGCAAATGTGATAACTTGTGTTTCCCTTCGTAAAACTGGTCAAAATCTGACATTCCAGAAGCAAATACTTTGGCACAGTTATTAACAAGATCGTTGCGTCACTCATTCCAGACGTGATGGTTTAAAACTCATAAAGGCGAATGCGTGTAGTAACCTACGACCTTTCTGTGATAGTGTGGATTATGATAAATGCCCATTAACGCACACGATACGATTATTGTGATACCGGACATCAAGGACAACGAATTGGAAAATATTTAAGTAGTGTTTAAGCTTTGAAATATCAGAATTGTGGCAGGAATCCTCTTCTTCCAGAGATCGTAGATTTTCAGTAAAAGCGTTAAGTCCTTAAGCGGAATTAATAAGGATTTTTTCTATTATATTTGAATGATGACTAAATATCAACAGGTCACATGCGGGGTATGTGTTTAAGATTTAAATGATTATTTTTCGGTGGTCATGAGCTACTTTAGATTGTGGATAGGCATTAACTAATTAGTACCAGAAGCGTGTAAATGTTATTTTTAACATAACTGAAGTGTTAGACATCGTTGGTTTTGTTAAAATGCTGCACTACCTGATATGGTTTTAGCCCTAACATCTTTGTGCCACAAACGTCTAACTCATTTTCTCATCATTTTCTAGTGACCTCACTATCATTAAATACGTGTTTTTCTCATACAAAAAAAGAAGTATGGCATTTGTGGAATTAAAGTCTTGAGTAACTATTCTATCGTTTACTTCCAATGTCATTTGAACATGTTTTCTTTTAAAGTTGAAAGTAAGTAGATAGTCGCGAACAAAATCGTTGGTGTTGGTGTCCTACTCTATTAGATTACCCCCCGAAGAATTGTCTGAATAAACTCTAACTGATCTGGCGTTTACCATCCATCGCTCGTTAACACGTCAATACTTTGCCTCTTCACGATTATTAATTCAGATTGTGATGTTGCAAAATATATAATCATGAGAAAAAGTCTTCATGAATAAGAAAGCTTCTTAACGAATAAGAAACCGAGAGAAAAGTGAAAGTTTGAGCCATCTATTGGCCTTAAATCTAATTTTATGCTCAAAATTCGCTCGCTTATATTAAAAATGTAAATATTCAACAATTGTTTTCCTGTAAGTCTTACAATGATTGTGGCCGATGTTCCATTTACTTTAGTATAAACAGATACGAAAGTCTGAATTGTGTACGCAGATACCAAAAAGGCATAAAAATCTTACGTCAAGTAAAAGCTCTACGTAATCCTACTGGTTTGACCTTTATTGCAGCTGCCTGAAGAGATTGAAAATATGGATGTGAAAGATGAGGTTTCTAATAAGACAAAAAGTAGATCTACACGTGACAAGGTCGTGGAGACAGGATTTCTTGTCGTGACCTGGCTTGCATTGGTGGGTACATGAAATGTTTAAATAGTCTTTGTTTCTGATTTGAGACCGTCACTACAGTAGTTTAATAAGTATTCGTATCGAAGAACACAAGCAAATGCTCCAGTTTGCAGGCCTTTTGGTCAGAAGCAAACACCAAGTCCTCCATATACAGATATTTACCTGAATTTTATCATCTAATAACATAGAAATGCATCCAAGTATGCGATGGCAATTTTCTTAATGAAACTATGGTCATGCCAATATTTGTACAATTAATTAATGTTATTGTTGTGTTTTCCGTGTCTAATTCTTATTGTTATACAGCATGACAGCCAACGATAAATTACAGGTTAATATAATTAACACTTTACTAAATGGAAGGCCATGCATTTGCGTTTTTCTAAATTACGATGCTCGTGATAGACGTGTAAAACGCACTAAAAACCAAAATTGACAGAACTAAAACTCCTGACGATAGCCCATTACTTGATTTATTGAAGTTTATTCTACATGCAGGGACTATACCTTGAAATCTTTGGACCAACTTTGATAGATTTAAAGTTAAAGATGAACACTGATTATGAAAAGGTAGCCGTCGCTGTATCTGGTAGAAGTGTTGGTTTGTTTCCTGGATGCGTGCTTGGTGGATTTCTTGTGGACAAATTCGGAAAATATTGCCATCTGATGTTAGCTTTGTGCTTAGATATTGCGGCTATCGTAACTGTGGCCATTCCTTGGTCCCCTAATGTGGAAGTATTGTGGTTTCTTTGCTTCACTGGTGGTTTGGTGGAGTCAATTATAAATATAGGTTCGTTGACTTTCATGGTGGTCTGTAAAACAACAAAACTAAATATTTGTCGCGATTTCTATTAGAGTATCGTGAGCAACTTTTACAATTTCAAGAAACCATGTGTATGCAGTATGTAATATCTCTGATACATAAACTATTTGGAATTTTTGTACTATTTCAACAACAAAGTACAGCACCAACCTATTCATGTAAATACTCATGCTTATATCTTTTTTTCAGCTGGACAAAGGCGCATCTTGAAACTATGGCTCGAGAAAGCAGCAACGCCGATGATTCTATTGCATTCTGGTTATGGAATTGGGTCGTTTCTGATTCCTCTTTACACAAACCCGTTTCTAGCTCAAAAGAAACCTGATAATGAAACGATTCCGATAATTGGACATGATACAAACTCTTCATTATTCACATCAACGTCTCCTCCTGTCACATCAACAACAGAACAAGAGTACATTACCGAGTCACGAATAGAATATTCCTACGCGATTTCAGCCGCACTAGTGGCGCTACATTCTATTTCCTTTTATTTCTATCAGCTACGAGAAAGGAAATTCTTAAATGAATCACAAGAAGACACAAATAAAACTGCTGAAGTTAAGGAAGCAAAAGAAGCGACAAAATCAATCCCTGAAAATAATTCACAAGAAAATAGGACATTATTACAAATGATAAATCCCGCTACCTGCGCCGGTGGTCGTATGTTTTATGGTGTTCAGCTTTTTTTCTTTATATTCCTTTATTTCGCGAACAGCGGAGGTGGAGAAAGGGTTGTTGCGGGTTTTATTCGCAGTTTTTCTATTGACCAATTAAAGTTCTCTAATGACGATGCATCATACATCAACACAGCATTTTGGATTAGTTTCACAGTCGGTCGACTTTCATTTTCTGTTGCAGCTAGGTGGATTTCTGTCCGCATTCTTATTTTAATTCAAACAGGGGGCTTATTAGTTGTTTCCATTTTACTGAATATTTTTGCTCGAAGCAATACACTTGCCTATTGGATTCTTGTTCAGCCTCTAGGAATATTCATTGCCCCACTGTGGCCGTCCGGTGTTGCTTGGGCCGACTATCATTTGGAACTGACTGGAATGGGAATGATGTTAATTCTGCTCGGGGGATCTGTGGGAGGTATCAGCCATCTACGTATCATTGGTTATTTATATGAGCATGTTGGCGCCTACACATTCCTTTACCAAATCCTCGGATACGGTGCTTTGGCTTTCTTACTGGCGATTATACTCGACCTTGTTGGTTCACAGCATGGAAGTCGATTTAACTGGACAAATAAAGATACGATGGAGAAGAATGTGGATGTCACTTACAAAGACACTGACGATCAAATACATATTCAGGAAACAAATAACTTATGACACTATTATTATGTTTTTCAAAACGCAGTCAAACCTTTTTGCGGCCCCCTCTGAATACTGGCCGACCCGTGAATAGAGGCCCTCCTTTTAAAAAAAATGTAACTAATGTGAATATTTTTCAATTTACGATTTTACATTTGTAAGTGGCGACCTCCGAATAAAGGCTACCCAGTGAATAATGGCATTCTTTTAAAAATTGTCAGTGAGTTTTTAGAAAAAAATGACCCCGAAATAAAGGCCACCTTCAAGAGATAGCATATTGACTTTCCCAAGGAGGTTTTTTGTTGACAAGTTAGAATGTACATGTTTTGTGTTTCATTTGTTCCGAAATATTGTGTTATGGCGTTGTTTTTACAAAATATCAGCTACCCAAATTAAATGTTTCAAGATGTATTTTTTATTCTTTATAGAAACTGATCCACTATTTGTGCATGATCACAAGTTTGTGCCGCTTATCATAGATATACATGTTGAATCTCTTTAATCATTGAATGTGAAGCAGCATAAGTCTATGTTAAACGTGTGTTTTAGTAGTATTCAAGTTGATCAGCAACGGACAACAACATTGTTTGACTTTTCTTATCTTCAATAATCAGCAGAACCGCCTCCGTGTTTGAGTGGTTAAGTTCGCTGACTTCAAATCACTGTAGCCAGCCTCCCACTGTTAGAGGGTCGTTGGTTCGATCCAAGCTACCGTCCGTGTCTCTTTATGTGAGAAAGAAAGCAGCTGTTTACTGAGAATGGGAGTCTAGGACTGGCTCTTCCCAGGAACGGTGGTTAGTGAACTGTCCGCCTCATTATATATGATTCTGACTGTTGAAAAGGGGCGTAAAACCCAATGATACAAACAATCAATAATCAGATCATAGTTACAAGTAAAGATGCATTAATCATTTCATGTGCTGCTGATATAACAAGGTGATCAAAACCACTTAGAATTAGTTTATCTTAATCATTACTACTACTAGGTTTGATCAAAAGACGAGCTTTCATACCGATATATACGTTAAATTATAAACCTTGATCAAACAACACGGAATGCCTAAAGGATGTTTCGAATTACCGATCAGCAGATCTTAAAGGTTTTATTTATCAAACATCGCAAAATAAAACATTACATTTGTACTTTGTTCGTTGCGAACAATGTTTCAGACGATTAAAAAGTCGTTTACGTGCATAAATATGATGAAGTAATGTGAGAAATGCACATCAACGTTTTTGTTTTTTATTATTTTGTCGTGTCGTGAAGTGTTGACCGTGTTTTCGAATACACACGATTAACAGTCACATAATTAGTACAGTACTGCAACATAATAAACCAAACGCTTAGCCTAATAGCAAGAACATTGTGTTTACGGACCTCGGGTTTGTGATTCCGATCTTGGGCGATTCATGCTATCTGTGTGCACGACTCGTGCTATCGATGTGTGCGACTTATGTTCTTTATTTCTTAGATTATTTGATTAAAGACATTGCGTCAAAGGTCATTTGAGATTGTTACACGAAGACCGAACGTTGAAGGGATTTTATTGAATAGAAAAGGTATGAAAATCACTCAAGAAATACAAAATGAAACTCAATATAAGACCATGGTTATATTCAATTTATCAAATGAATATCTATTAACAAAGCCACAATAGAATGGTTCGACCATACACCGATCGCCATAACATAGCAGGTCAATCATTTTAAGTTGCCCCACTTCCTTTCTATATACTAAAAATGTAGTAAACTATGTACTTATGATTGTCCTTATTTTAGTCGAATAAAACTGATCCCTAATTGAACTCAACTTTTCAACATAAACTTTATCCCCCCCCCCCCCCCCCCCCCTTCAAATGAAATCTGGGTTAAACCGTACAAAAGATAATAAACAGATAAGGTTTTTTCGGGAGACGTGAGTATTTCGTAAGTTGTATTAAAATGTAACATTCTATTGTGTTTCTGACACGTTAATTTTAAATAAACTCTCTTGGATAAGTGCATGTTACTAAGGATCGATTAGCTATTATTACAAAGTTAACATAGGATAGTGTTGTTGGTTTTTTTTTCAAACGGATTTCTACTGTTGTTCTGTACAACAAGTATACAATGCCTGTTTACCGAGAGGTCCCTTGCAGGGTACGAAAGTTTTTTTTTTTTGCTTGATTATTACCATTATGTACAGCTTGTTTATAAATGAACAATTTTCATATTTTTTTCTATTTTTTTTTGTTTTTTTTTGTTAGATTTTGTGAACGTTACTCATACATTATTTTAAAGCAAGATAAGCACATACAGATATAATGTTTTGTGACAGGTCAAATGCGTTCAATAATACAGTCATGTTACCTAATCCTTAAACATTCTCCCAATTTAGTTTTTATGGTACATCCACCGTATCAACTTTACCGCAACCCGCCTCCGTGGTCGAGTGGTTACTGATAGAGGGTCGTGGGTTCGAGCCCCGCTACCGGTCATGTCTTTGTATGTGATAGAAATGGCAGTTTCTTGCGGAGGACGGAAGTCTTGTACTGTGTTTTCACAGGAACGATGTTAAGATGAACTATTCGCCTCATGTAGCTCTGACTGTGGAAAGGGGACGTAAAATTCAAATAGACAAACAAACAAACATAACCTTTCCGCATACTTTAAATAAGAATTCAATTCGATAGGAAACAATTTCCTACATACCTACCTACCTACCTGTCTACCCTATGTATGATGCGTATGCTACAAGGAAGTAAATGTATTTTACGCCTAATTTATTGAGTAAAGACTGCATGTTTATTATTATGCGATAAGATACTATACGAAGTCCTTTATATTTAAGACTGAGGTTGGTACATCAGATGTCCAGGTCAAGGGAATTACAAGATCAACATGTGACAAGGTTATAGAGACGTGCTTCCTGGTGGCAACATGGCTAGCGCTGGTAAATGCAACTGTTTGATTATTTGATAAATGTGTAACACATATTACATGGAACGATTTAGACTGTTTGTGACTGTGAGACACTTTTTCGACTAGGCCCCGTCCCGCACAGGTTGAGAGTATGGCCCTTCCGAATTCATTTATGAAATCGGTCGATTGAAAGTATAGATTTGTGGTAATGGCGTCAAGATTTTTGTTTTTTGCCTCAAAATTATCCTAAGAAGTGTTATGGAAATATGCATACACATTTCTTTTTGTAAGAATTTGATTCGTTGTTTGTACAGTTAATATGTTGCTTAGTTTAAGAAATATCTGACAACATGTGTTTAGCTAGTAATGGTTACATGCAATCTTATACCAAATCATTACAATGAAAATAAATAGATTTCGTGAATTGTGATTTTCAGGGACTTTATCTTGAAATCTACGGACCAACATTGATAGACTTAAAGCTAAAATTAAACACAGACTATGAAAATGTTGCCGTCGCCGTGTCTGGAAGGAGTGTTGGTTATTTTCCCGGCAGCCTGATTGGTGGCTTCCTCGTAGATCGGTTCGGAAAGTATTGTCATTTAATGGTAGCGGTAAGCTTAAACATTGCGGCTATTGTAACAGTGGCTGTGCCCTGGTCGCCCAATGCTGAGGTGTTATGGTTCCTGTGTTTTATTGGAGGTTTGGTTGAGACAACCATCAATGTAGGTATGGGAGAAGTAAAATATGTGTCTTAGAATTCTAGATTTATGAGTTCGCACGTGCACACGCATTTTAAAAGCATTAAGTACTCTGTTGTACAATTATCGATGTATACAATATGTGCAGAATTAACTACTAATGATAATTATCAAATTATCGAATTCCGGTCTTAGAAATATTAATTGTCGTAAACTTGACTATTTTGATTAGAACTTCAAAACTTCTGATACGGCCGATACTGCTTGCTTCGAGTCAATAACGTGTCATTTTGTAACAAACCGGTACCATCCAGTATTCCAATGTATCTGAACTGCTGCACTATTTGGTATGCTAATATTTCTTAAATAAGTTAGATATTTGGGTAATCAGTACTAATCACGATAGGTTTAGCAGTACATAGTGTTTACCTTTTTTCAGCTGGACAAAGACTTATCTTGAAGCTATGGCTCGAGAAAGCAGCAACGCCGATGATTCTATTGCATTCTGGTTATGGAATTGGGTCGTTTCTGATTCCTCTTTACACAAACCCATTCCTAGCTCAAAAGAAACCCGATAATGAAACGATTCCGATCATTGGACATGATGCAAACTCTTCACTATTCACATCAACATCTTCTAGTGTTATATCCACAACTGAACAAGAGTACATAACCGAATCACGGATAGAATATTCCTACGCGATTTCAGCCTCACTAGTGGCGCTACATTCTCTTTCCTTTTATTTCTATCAACTACGAGAAAGGAAATTCTTTAAAGACACAAATAAAGAGATAATCAAAACTACTAAAGAAACAGAAGATAAACCTAGTTATCAAACTAATTCAGAAGAAAAAAGAACAATTCTACAAATGATAAATCCCGCTACCTGCGCAGGTGGTCGTATGATTTACGGCGTTCAGCTTTTTTTCCTTATGTTCCTTTATTTCGCGAACAGCGGAGGTGGAGAAAGGGTTGTTGCGGGTTTCATTCGCAGTTTTTCTATTGACCACCTAAAGTTCTCTAATGACGATGCATCATACATCAATACAGCATTTTGGATTAGTTTCACAGTCGGTCGGCTTTCTTTTTCTATTGCAGCTAGGTGGATTTCTGTCCGCATTCTGATTTTAATTCAAACAGGGGGATTATTAACTGTTTCTATTTTGTTGAATGTATTCGCTCAGAGTAATACACTTGCTTATTGGATTCTGGTTCAGCCGCTCGGAATTTTTATGGCTCCACTATGGCCAACCGGGGTTGCATGGGCCGACTTCCATATGGAACTGACTGGAATGGGAATGATGTTAATTCTGCTCGGGGGATCTGTAGGAGGTATCGGTCATCTACGTATCATTGGTTATTTATATGAACACATTGGTGCTCACACATTCCTTTACCAAGTCCTCGGCTACGGTGCTTTGGCTTTTTGTCTGGCGATTATACTCGACATAGTTGGTTCACAGCATGGAAGTCGTTTTACCTGGGCGAAAAAGATAACGGTGGAGAACAGATCCGCTCCTCTGGTGGATCAGGATTTAGACAACCATACGTTACAGGACGAAACTGAACATTTATGAAAGCATTTGCATAATATGATGCTATGTTTATGTGGTAGATTAAACAAGATCATCAATTGTGGTTTAGTTGGTTTGCCTTAAAGAAAAACAAGAAATGTCTTTAAAAAGACAGCAGCGAAGTTGTTTTTATGTTATTAACACTGTTGAAACCAAAAATGTGATTTTTATATATTGCCGTTATAGTACCGTGCGGACACCGCTTATCAGCTGGCAGTCCAATTAGGTCACACATTAAAATATTGATATTAGCAAGGCCTATAACCACGTGATATGTTGTTTACATCGCGTTACAATGGTGGCGCCCAGGAGTTCGAAGGTAATTCGTATTTTTCGTCGAAAGTTTAAATGTTTCGATTTTTCATGGAGCCCATGTTCCAGCCAATAACTTTTTGAATCCATCGGTACCAAATTTGGCATTGTTACTGTCGTAGTTTGTTCATAGACCCTGCAGAGATATTTGAACGTGTTCCCCTTTAGTACCACGGCTTTTAACTGTCCACTTCAAATTTCTCTGCAGGGTGTATGAACACACTACGACAGTAACAATGCTAAATTTGCTTTAATGGTGTACGTGTAAATTGTGTTTAACATTGGTTTAGAGAGTAACAGTACTAAGATATCCTGGTCTGTTAACTAAGCATGATTGCTGCGTGAGTTTTTCGTCCGGCTATAACGGAGACGAGGCATACATGATGTTGTTACTAATGTTGTACAACGAGTGTTGCGATAAGTATATATACGACGTATCTTTTGTGAACATTCGAATGTATTGTTTCTCTCCGACAAGTATGCTTCTTCATTTTTAAATGAAGTTAGGGTCTTCTCCTTTATTATGTTAGGTCTGGTGCTGGAGTGCATGACATGGCATCTTCTAAATCTAAATCATATTTCAATGATTGTTTTCTTGTTTCTTGCGTGTTTCGTTATGTATCATGTACCGCCAAAACCGAAATGATTATACATGAACATGTGTATATTTAAAGGAAGTACATATATAGTGTAATAGGTATGTATAAAACTCAATGTAGTCGTTAAGTGCTTCACTAAAACTAAAATAAATTAGAGAAAAATAGATCCATGCATGTTTATCGAAAACGGTCTATTTCAGAATCAAGGTCATGAAGAATGTGAAAATAAAATAAGTCCAATGTGTGTATAATCCGAATGTAATTTGGGGAGCTAAACTTAGTTCGAGCCATGTTTAAGAAATAACAAATATGTTCGCTTAGTTTATCAGTTTTTTACAAGCAGTAGTTCGAATGTGGACCACGAGTGGTTAGTTGAACGGCATTTTCAGTCGGCTGTAAGGATTTTCCTCCCCTGTGTAGATACAAGTTGTGATGTTTACCCCTCTAAATTGCTATGTTACAACCGGATGGGTAAAATGAACATCTAACCATGTTTTATTGTAAAGTAATGTATCGGCTGCTTTCCTTTGTTGTCGTTTTTATTGACGATACTGCTGATCATAATATAATCATACGATCATAAGTATACAAGTTATGGCTCAGAACCATACTGTACAAAATAACCATGTCTTCAACTGAATATTGCACTTTAACAATTAGATATATAGACAGCGTAACTATTCCGTTTACATAGAATACTATAATATATTTGTTCATTTATATCATATTAATTATAGACATCAAATCACGCAACAGCTTCTTTCTACTAGTAATATAAATTGTTTCTGTGCACTGTATAATGTTGGTAATGTGTAGCATGTCAGGTTACTTTGCGCCATCTTTTCAAACTGTTACACTTGTACTTGTTTTGTATACCAGTAACGCCGCGTTTCTTTTTGTACCGGGTGTACTTTTATATGCTAGTATCCAAAACAATTGTTTCATTTTACTGCATTTAAGGCGTATATTATTTGTTTGTTGCTGGTATCATGCTCATTACAAATAGGGTTGGCGGGTAGGAACTACTAGTATATTTTTATGTTCTTGACATCGTGGGGAAACGGTAAAAAACTGTGAAAGTGGATGTATCTTTCCTTGGGTTTAATACAAAAATCAAGGGTTGAGTAACCAGTAACAAACAAATTTTGTTTAAGCCTAATGACGAAAACCTTTTGCATTGAAGTTACATCCGAATAGTTTCACTTTTCTCAGACCAATCCTTAGCATCTACTTTGTCGTATGTTGAAACATCAGTAAAAGATGTTGCAACTGATTCTGACTGTACTTTAGTTTCATTATCAACATACTCATTCTCCTTAACCTTACCTCCATTAATACCACCCACAACAGTCATAGTAACAGCCAATCCGAAAGCCGCAATAGCGTAACCTAGCAACGTGTAAATGAAGCTTTCCGGTCCGTAGTGATCATACAAGTAACCAATGAGTTTCATGTATATAATACCACCAATCGATCCACCTAAAAGGAACACCGTAATTGCAATACCTGTTACGTCAATGTGGAACTCAGCCCAGCCGATTCCTGACGGAAAGAGGGGAGCAATAAATACAGCGAAGATAGGCATGGTGATCCATAAGGCTTGAGGACTGGAAGCTCCAACGAATTTCAGAGCTATTGCCGATGCTAGGCAACCACCCGTCTCGATAAGGATGAGAATTCTTATCGGAATCCATCTTGCAGCCACAAAGCCGGCAAAACGTCCGCAAGTAAAGGCTATCCAGAAAACGGTGTTCAGGTAAGATCCATCGTCGGATGAGAAATTCAAATAATCAATGGCGAAAAGACGTATGAATTTCCCTCCCACTCTCTCTCCTCCAACTGCTTGCATAAAGAATAGAAAAACGAGGACAAAAATAGACAGACCGTAACAAAACTTTCCGTTTGCGCATGTTGATGGATTGAACATTTCTCGGAATGATAACGTGCGATCATGAGACGACTCGGTCGCTTGATTGTCGTCTGCTTTGGTTTCAGTTTCAGTTGTGTTTGACATTTTTCGCCGTTCTTTGATACCCAAATAATGATAAACATAGAAAATGAAGGAAACACACACCGCTACAGATCCGGCAATAGCGTACGCATATTCTATCCGGGAAGTTTCCGGTAGATATTCTTTCTCAGTGGTTGTCGTTGGCGCAATGGTAGTGGGGCCGTTACTGCACGTGTCACAAAGTGATGAAACATTTGTTGCCGTTGTGTTGAGAACGTCGTCCGGGGCAGGTTTAGCGAGGAACGGGTTAGCCACTAATGGAATTATAAATGAACCAACACCAAATCCTCCATGCAGAAGATGTAATGGTGAAGCTGATTTTTCGAGCCACATGTTAATAATAAGCTTCTGCCCGGCTGAAATGGTAGTTAAACAATACAATTAGTGTACAGTATTTAATACCGGGATACAGTTTATTCTAAGAACGGCAGGATAATAAGAACACACAGAGAGTACATAATTACGAATCAAAAGACTTGAGCAAAAAATATCGTTTCCTAAGTTTTTGTTTGCGAGGCGAAAGACTATATAGAATGATATGGGTTTTTTTAACGCTAAGGCGGCGACTTTTCATGCAAATTTATCGAATAACATTGGTCTTATTTCTGCTTTCTCCTCAATTTTACAGAATCAAAACTTGAGCTTTTTCAACCCCTAAAGGTTATGAAAGCCTCAGAAAATTATTTTTGAACTACATGTAGTGAATCGTTGTTAAATAACTGCTGCCATTTAACTTGATACATGTATATCTATTTTTACAATATTGCACATTATTCAGTACTACTGACTTATAGATAACACAAGACTATTACTGAAATATGTCGCTCACCAATGTTAATAACTCCTTCAAATGTTCCTCCCAACAAACTGACGAAGAAGATTAATTCTGTATTTGGTGCCCATGGTAACGCAACAATCGAAAACCCCATCAGATCCAAGCACATAGCAATCATAAGATCACAGTACAGACCTAATTTGTCAACAAGAATCCCACCTATGGCTGAGCCAATAAAAAAGCCAGCACTCCTACCAAAGACAGCCGTTGATATGGATTCATGATTGACATCTATACGTATCATCAAATCTTTCAGTGTTGGTCCTGTTATTTCTAACGTTAATCCCTGCAATTTTCATTTAACAGAGAAAAATGACTGAAGCTTAACATAATTTAATATTTGAGTCATATGGTTTTAAATACATGCATATAAACTGTTCTTCATATTTCTGGTAACAATTAAGAGAGAGAAAATTTACGCGTACTCATAATTATAATAATAATTATGCAAATTAAAGTTATGTCATTTGACAAGGGACCGTTTTTGCATGTCAAGTAAATTATATCATGGTATCATTTAAATTTTAAATCGTATTTTTTTACCTGACCTACCATGTGTTCCCCGCGACCCTAGACTTATTTTTTATAAGGCCCAAGAATCAGTACACCCACTTCCTCACTTTTTTACGTGTTCACACGTTTTCAAGAGTAAAAAAAAGCCCCGACCTATCTATCTCATTTCAATGAGCATGTATCCAGAAACAAACATACTTGTTAATGCCTTAGCAACATTAACAAAATAATATTCGACGTGCCCGAAAAAAAAAGATATTTGGTTGTTTTGCATCTTTTCCTGCCATTTAGACACAAATAATACAAAGATATGAGTTTATTTTCAAATTTTAGTAAATTTATACTTACAATGCATATCCATACGAGTACCAAAAATATTGTCTTCGTCACTTTCTGTAATTTTGTTTGTTCCATCATTTTGGTACACTAGACCTCCAGAACAAAAATATTTACTTAAGTATGTCGACTAGACATTGCCTCGACAGACAAGAGATACAGGGTGTATAGAGTAGCTCGTCACGTCACTGGTTATCAGAAAGTGGAAAAACACAGAGTTAACGATATAAGCACTTATGGTGTGTTTATATAGGACCTTTATAAAGTTATGTATCTAAACTGGCAAGCTTTTAATGCTGTTTTTTTCGGTCCCAATCCCCTAATTGGATTTAAAAGATAAATACCAGTAACAACTGTATAACATGCGTTGAAATACGGAAATGGTAGATTAATAAAATTGCACATTTAATACAAATAACCTACACAAGTATAATAGTGTACTTTTGCGAAAATGCATATTATTTGACTGTCTCATGAAATACATGATCTTGGTCCTTTACTAGTACGATTGTCTTCTCTGTCATCAAACATTTCATGAAAGGAACTATATAAACTAGACAAAGATTACTTTTATAACAAGGCAAACGCGTCGTTTATTTAATGATGCTGTTGGCAACTTTGATTAAATACATGAAAAGAAATGCACTATTCTAACGAATGAACACATATGCAGGAATTTCCAAAACCCAAGAAAGCAGTCATGAACAAGTCCACGAAACGATATAATTCGATAAGATTAAGACTTTAATAGTTTGACGAATTCCACATGAAACACATGGTGTCCAGCATACCTCCGTAGTTTGAAGACTAAATTATTTTGCACAAAACAAACAAATTGTTGATTTTGTTCAAATAGAATATGTATTTGGGCCAAGTTCCTAAGTGTGTTACCAAATGCATATATATGCTTAACAGTTGCACGTTACCATCAAATTATAAGCTAGCTTTAAGTTTCATTTCCTGTAACTGTTTAAAGAAGTCACAAAAACAAAAAAGCTGACAGTGATTGTGCGACATTTAATTGTATCCTTTGACACTGACAAGGATTTACGATATGTACATTTCTTAAAAAATGTTTTTTCTGGTTACAAGCTCATTAAAATGAGGGTAGATATGTTGGGAATATTTGTTTATATTTATTTTGGCTTTTCAAGAGCAATCGGAAAAGTTAAAAAAAGTGAGAAAGGGAATTTACCTTTCCTTGGGCCTAACAAAAAGTTTAGGGTGGCCAGGAAAAAATAGGGTTCGTTGGGTAACAAGAAACAAACAATTAGTGTTATTCAAGACCTAAATTTTACTTATCAACATAAGTTAATAAAAATTTTACTTAGTGCCCAAGAAATGTGTATACAGACACATAGAGATTTAAATGACCCTTATTCCGATAAATCCACAGTCTTGTGTTTAATTTAATGAATTGACATAGTGACATCACCATGAAGATAATCTTAAAACCTACAGTTTAAAGTTCCGTATCTCAACTACAGTGAAGCACTTGAAGTTGTTGGTTTCACAGAACAAACATTAGTTTACATTTAATGTAATTATTACTGTAAGGTTCAAGATAAATTCAGATTTATCATGAAAATAACCATTTAAAGCTTGGATTATATAAAGTCTCAGTCTATTTAGCATAGTAATCCAAGCACATCTTAACACTTTCAGGATAGTAAGAAATTTCATAAGATTTAGTTCAACACGAGGTGTTTAATTCAATTCACTGAAATATTGAACAATCTTGAAAGAAAGTGAGTCAATGAATCAGTATACATGTGTTCATAATGGCATTCGTTTGGTATTTATAATATGCAGTAATATAATCAATTTCTGTACATACTAGAGTCAAACTGTGAATGATATGTTTGTTTATCTGTTGTTTAATGGCCTATTCGACAACTATGGTTATTTCAGAGAAACCCCAAAGAAAAGGGAGACAATTAAGATACAGGAGAACTTTGTCATGATAAGTGTATAGCACTGATACATCCATTTTCTGTGATTTTTTTACCACAGTACTTCGCTTTGGAGTTAGAATTAGGACACTAAGAAAGCATCCCAGAAATAGAAGGTGGAGCCAAGATTCAAATCATGACCTTTTGATAAGTAGTCCAGCGCATTGCCACTAGATACACTGTGAATGATATGTTGATATAGTGTACATTGTATTTCTGTATACAGATATGTTATGACTTAAATATATTGCGCTGTATCAGATTCTTCATTACTGCGTTAACTGTCATCAAAGTTCATTATGACTATGTTTAACTGTAGATTGTTGATTGGTCAATCCATGCTATATGTACAAAGTTATCCACAAACTAATTAGCTTAAACGAATTGTTTAGATAAAAGATTATACGTAAAACAGCATAAACTATTGGTTCATATAGTATCCTATGGACATCTCCCATTAACATGGACATGACTCAGCCAAGTCCCAAACAATTAAGCCAAGAAAACATTTTCCCCGAGTTTAATGATACATAAACAGCCAGGATCTTTTGGTGACTATTCAAGCTATAACTGTGGAGGTAGACTCTAGTTGTACACTGTTGTAGGGCCACATCAACCTCCCATAAGCTAACTGGATGACTTTCTCACACAAACTTTGTCTGATCCCGCCAAAGATTTGAAATCAAAGCAGAAAGGGGATAGTGATTACTCTTCAGAGACTATAGCATCTCAACCTGGTTGGCCTCCTTGCAGTACCTTTGGGACTGTATATAAACAAACAGTATACCAGACTCTTCATTTACATGAAAACAGAATCCTTCAAGTTTCAACTCACCATACAGAGTAACTTCACAAGGATTAAAGAAACAACAATATAACTGGGGAAAATATATTTAATAGGTAGGACTAGCAATCGAGACATCAATAAGTATAAAATGTACCTGTAAAGAATAAAAATTACACAACAATTAACAGGAATTGATCAATCATACACTAATACTTAATCCAATCTAAAGAAAAATAATTCTTATCAACTTTGAAGTATAGAATGTTTATGATTTACGGAAATTATTTGTTGTTTTTTATTGATACCATAAAAATTAAAATCCAATTGTTCTTAATCAATAAAATTGTTTATATTTATTTATTCTGATTTAATGCCGCTTTTCAACAAATTTTCGATTATATACTGCTAGATACCATTGGCCAAGACAACATGTGATTTTCATCACATAAAAACATGAATTTGGTACAAACAGAAATGACTCACAATTAAAGCAACATGAAGTCTTAAATACTGGATTTCAAATAAGCAAAAAATATTGATGAGCAACTAAATCAAACTGTATAATAACATGGCTCGTTATTAAAATAATAGAAGATCACACACAGAATACAAGGTTAAATCCTCAAGATTCTGAGACAAAAACCTTTTGATACATATAGGGAACTTGCTAACAAAATGTCCATAAAGTTGAATCACTCTTAACAACACAATAATATCCATAGCATGAAATATGACAGGGACTAGATTACAATATATAGTATCCCTGAATTAGCATTGCCTCCACACAAAAAAATGTCATGTTTCAATTTTAAAGTTTGTATTTAGGTCAAGCTATCAGCTTACACAATAAAATTATTTTGATAAGTCATCACAACAAAGTTGTTCATTTAAATCACTGTTTCACGTCTCCTCTGCGATAGAATAACTTTAATGCCATTTCCTGGTCTCAAGATCAATTCCGCCAAGGGACACAAGTCATCTCTTTCCTGCATACTCTTCACAGAGAAGTTACGGAAAATGGAGGAGAGTATCACCTTCTCTTCCAAAATGGCAAATTTTTGGCCTGAATAATAAACAAGCATACAAAGTTAAATTCAAGCGATCAAAGCAGCAAAATTAATCAGTATTTACAAAAAATACAACATGAAATAATTCTACACTTCTAGTTCTAGAAATGCTATTTATTTTTTCCATTTTTAGCTCACATGTCACAAAGTGACAAAGTGAGCTATTAGGATCACTCTCCGTCCGGCGTCCAGCATCGTGCGTCGTGCGGTGTGCATCGTCAAACTTTATGTTGTGACCACACTAGGGGCCACATTTTTGGCTCAATTGTAGCAAAACTGGGTCAGAACGTTAATATCAACAAAATCTCGGACGAGTTCGATATTGGACCATTTGGGGTCAAAAACTAGGTCACCAGGGCCAAATAAGGGAAAACCTTGTGAACACTTTAGAAATCACTGTTTTGACTGCATCTTCATGAAACTTTGTCAGAATGTTTATTTTAATAATATGTAGGTCAAGTTTGATAATGGGTCATTTCTGTAGTAGAATTAGGTCACTAGGGCAAATTGCTGGAAAACCTTGTGAACACTCTAGAAGTCACTGTTTTGATTGGATGATCATGAAACCTTGTCAGAATGTTTGTCTTCATAATATCTTGGACGAGTTCGAACATGGGTCATCTTGAGTCAAAAACTAGGTCGCTAGGTCAAATCTTATGAAAAACCATGTTAAAACTGTAGATTTTACAGTTATTATTGGATCTTCACCAAACTTTGTCAAATAGTTTGTTTTTATGATATAACGGTCAAGTATAAATATGTGTCATCTGGGGTCAATAACTAGGTCACCAGGTCAAATCTTAGGAAAACTTTGTTAACACTGTAGATGTCACAGTTTTAATTGGATCTTCACCAAACCTTGTCAAAATGTTTGCCTCAATGATATGTGGGTCAAGGATGAAGATAGGTCAGCTGGGGTCAAAAACTGGGTCACAAGGTCAAATCTTAGGTAAAAATCTTGTAAAAGCTCTTAATGTCATGGTTTTGATTGGATCTTGGCCAAACCTTGTCAGATTGTTTATCTTAATGATATTAAGGACAAGTTCAAATATGGGTCACCTAGGGTCAAAAACCAGGTCACAAGGTCAAATCTTAGGAAAACCTTATTAACACTGTAGATGTCAAATTTTAATCGTATCTTCACCAAACCTAGTCAGACTGTTTGTCTTAATGATATGGAAGACAAATTCGAACATAGGTGGTCTGGGGTCAAAAACTAGGTCACCAGTTCAAAACAATGTTTTAATGAGTGAACAGTGATTGTCATGTGAGCGATATAGGGCCATCTTGGCCCTCTTGTTTAAATCTAAGTACTCTGTTAGCCCTGTATGGAAGTATGCCTGTCAGTCAATGATATCTGATACAAAACATTCCTGCAGCAAACATTAAAAATCATAATCTTAACTTAAGTTATAACTCACCAATACAATTCCTAGCCCCAGCAGAAAATGGTATGTAAGCATATGGATGTCTTTTCACACAATTTTCAGGTAAGAATCTGTCAGGATCAAATCGTTCGGGATCTGGGTAAATAGCTTCTCGCATATGAATGGCTGCAGGTACAATGATAGCACTGCTTCCCTTGGAAAACTCCACACCCCCTGAAATAAGATTTACAATCCTACTGTGAAGACCTTTTCTAACTGTTACGGAATGCATGATAATAACTACACCACAGTTACTTTGTTCATTTCTGTAAATTAATTACCACGGGTCATTTATTCAAGCCAAAAAGAAAAGGATAATTTTTTTATGCTGACCCTTTTTTCATTAAAATCAGAACAAAAATATCTGGGACAAATCATTATAAATAGAATATTTCTGACCAACCTACCTATTTTTGTGTCTTCAGTCAAACTTCTAGCAAAGAATGGGACAGATGGATATATTCTCAATGCTTCCTGAATTAAGAAAAGTCTATATTTTTAGTTTCGGAAACCATTCAGAATTACTTTTAACTAAATTTCCAGTGACAAAGAGAAATAAACATAATCATGAAATCATAAATAATTTCCCTATTTATACCTAAGAATGTAAATCTATAATATAATTCAGAACACAGTCCCCTTGGTAAGCTCCCTAGAAGAACAAGAACAAGAAAAATTCAACTCTACTATTGGTCAATTTCAATAATTAAGGCAAAACACAACCAATCAAAATGGGGAGTTTTTAGGTCATTTTACACCATACCCAAGACATTCCAGTTCCCCATATACAGAAGTAAATAACAGATGTAAACAAAAATTCTGACCTTGATGCAGCATTCTAGATATTTCATTTCTTTTAAATCGTCCATGGTAGCATCTCTATCACTGTTACCTGTAATGAATATATTGTTAATACTGTATACCCTCAATATTCAATCAGCTTTGGAACATTTTCCTCCACATGGGTTTAACATATCATCAACAGCTGATGCAAACTCCCAGGGGTATACCTGGGTAGGACCACCAACATTCCAGAGGGGCTAGTAATTATTAAACAGAGACAATTACATAACGGTAACATCCAATACTTTTGTTTAAACCCACAAGAAACAAATAAATACATTTAAAGTCTTCCAACTGTACACATGTATACAAAACTTGAATAGCTGTTTAAAAAACAAATTCCAGAGATACCCAATATGCAAACAATGCTATCATATATTTCAAGCTCAATTATCAAACACTATACAACATTATTTTTTATTTTTCTCACCAAAGATGGAGTCTAGTTCTTCATGAACTTTCTTCTGTATGTCAGGGTTTGCTCCAATCAAATGTGTAGACCAGCTTGAAGCCATGGCTGTTGTGTCATGACCCTAAACAATATAAAAGATAAATGATAACATTATAAACAAGACAAAAACATTTATTACAGTGATTAGTGTCCATAATATTTACTAACAATTCAGAATATGGCTAAATTATTGAATATGGTTAGCAGAACCTAGTCATTACTTTGACCAAAAAAAATTTACTTCAATAGAAAGCATGCATATTCATTTTGTAATTTTTACATGGAAAAACATGTACAATCATCATATATACTTGTAACTGTAACTCTTAAAAGTGTGATTTATATAAGCAGAGACGGACAACGCCAAGAACATCTAATGTACAATGTAATTACTAAGTTAAGAAACAGTAGGCATCAAGTTGAGTGGTTAATAACCGTTATAGTCTATGACCCCAACCCTCATTTCACAACTGAGAAAGCTGTCTGGCAATATATCTGGGAGGATTAGTCTGAGGATGTTTTATTAATGATAAACCAATACCTTATAAAGACAGTCAAATATAAAAATAACATACCTCGAACATGAATGTATCCACTTCTTCACGGATATCAGAGAAAGAGAGTGTGTTACCATCAGCTGACGCACACAGCAACATATCAAGGAATGCCAGTCTCTGTTTTTTACCCATACATCCATCAACATCTTGTTTATCTAACAGATCCTGCATCGTTACCTTATTGTCATGGGATTTAGAGAATTCTGCTTGTCTTTCTCTGATAACCTAAACAATAAGTACTTCAATGTAAACTATGTAGTAAAAATTGCATAGAAATGAACAATGAGATGTGCATAATTCATTTGTTTTATCCCGCTATCACGCTCATTAGGTGCAGGAGTTAGCCATGCCGGATAAACTTATCTATCTCCAGTCAGTGCGTCACGTGATTAAAATACAAATCATTTTAAGATTCCCATGCTCTGTTAAAGCTAAAACAGAGATTTTTATACTTGTTTATATATGTAAACTTCATTAATGCTATTTCGAGTATTAAATGTTAAATTTTTAAATGCGTTGTTTCCATTTTAAAGGATGTAAAGCTCCATGTGACGTCATAAGTGATGTCACAAACGAAACGGCATTAGTGTACGTTACGTCACATATAATTTGGCGAAAAAGAACGGATTTCAGTAAAAAATGTAGTGTTGTACTAAACTTAATAAGAATAGCAGGATAAATCAAATACATGGTTGGTGTCGAAAATGGAGAAGGTTTATCCGAACGCTTTCTCACTCATCAGATAAACCTTCTCCATCTCCGGCACCAACCATGTATTCTCTATATTTACGGCCCATTTGACATCTATGGTTATTTCTGGGCAACATACCCCAGCGAAAGGGGAGAGAAGATATAATAGAATCCGGCATTTATATCCATATTCTTATCGAAACTTTTTCCTGTATCTTTATCATGCCCAGGGTTAAGCACCAAAGTATATGCCTCACCTGATTTCCTGTGATCTATACACAGTACTTGCTTCAATAGTTGGGATATAGGGATACGGAAAAAGCATCCCTATAATAAACAAATGTAAAGCCGAGATTCGAACCCACAACCTTCCGATTAGTAGTCCAGTGCGTAACCACTACAGTAGAACACTGATTCATCCCACAGGTAACTGTATCATGAATAGGTTATAAAAATATGAAAAAAAAAAATTTAAAAAAAATATTTATTACTATATTAATATAGTAATTTTTTTTTTTTTTTTTTTCATATTTTTATAACCTATTCATGATACAGTTACCTGTGATTCATCCTTGAAAATTGAATAAAAAGATTCTAATGATTAATATAATACTTTCAGGAATGTCTGGCACTGATTAATATAGATACTTACATCCTCAGTGAATCCATGAAGTACAGACAGACATCTATCATAGTCTTTACCGGGTCCCAGTAAATCAAATCCAAATTTGGGCCATAACCATGGTGATCGTTGTCGTAGAAATGTATATTCAGATGCTCTAGAACATTTCATTTAAAATAGTTACAACTTGATTCCTCAAAATTGTGATTACAATACACTAATACAAACACAAACAAGAGTAACAGACATGTGTTTAAAAAAGCTAATCAGACTTATTTAAACGACTTCAAGTTAATAGCTTAGAACATTTCATTTTTGGACCCTAATCAGAAAGATATCATAAATATTTGGAGATTTTATCATTAACTAATAAGCCATTTCACATTTTCATGGTCATTGTAAGTAAAGCACATAAAATAAAGGTGTAATTAGAGAATGGATACATATTGCTAGCCAGTTTTATCTCCTATAATTTAGGGTTAGAGCATACAAATTGTAGATTTCATGTCATAGTTTATTACAAAGTGAAATGAAATTTATCGAATGATAACTTATCAGGAAAGATTAAAACTAATCAAGGGATCCAATGAGTCATTCTTTTGTTCATTGTCACCTCATACATCACATGTTTTGTGCAGTTTTTAATACTATCTAGACTTATACATCATACCAGTTTATACCAGAGACATTGTTATCTGTGTCTCTGTTTATACCCAGATTACAAACTTAACAGATTTAACCTGGTATACATGTAACACACAGAAAACAATGACACGTAATTACTTAACACCTACCGGTAGCTGTAGTTCAAGTATTTTTTCAATACAATAACAGTGCTTCTTTTAAATGCAAAATAAACAAGTTAATCATTCAACAACTTCCTAAATTCAAGCACACATTCTTGTTATAAAACAAGACGCAGCATTCAGTTAAATCAGATCATACATCCCCAGTGGCATGCTTAATGAAAGGGTTAATCTACCCATCCTCACACAGATAGATGGTCAGAACTACAGCAGTATATGCTTTCACATCATAAGTTGCTACTAGGGGGGGGGGGGGGGGGGGGCATAGGAACAATAAAATGTAAATTAGAATTACTTGTAAACAGCTTGTACATATTCAGAGTCACTGTTCCTTTGTGCATTCACAGCTTTACCCATGGCTGATTCTGTAAAATTAAATGGAATGGTGAGTCAAGCAGATGCACATCATGTTTTTAAGTATATAATGGCTTGGTGTTCCCAGTCAGATTCAGTATTATTTTCATGTTATATCTGTACTTAATAATCATAATAATATTTACAGCTAATTTTTGCCATTTGTCTTTCAGGAGCTACATATTTATTTTATTTACATACAAAATGTATGTTATATAGTCGATTTAAAAACTCTACAGAGCCTAATATGTTGTTCTGTTTGTATCTTGCCGACTCAAAATAAAACTTCTCTTATCTTAGATAAAGCTATACAACATGTATCAACACTCTAGTAACTACATGTAACAGTAGTAAATCCTCTTAATTAATTGCTAGTTACTAGCTGACAGCAAAAATAGCACTAGTCTACATTATTATTCATTATAAATATTGCATGTGCATAAGTAAACAAATTTTAAACCATCTCTTCACTATATTGCTCAGAACTACATGATAATATGCATAAGAGTAAAATTGTTAAATATTAATACATACTTTAGATATTAGCAGAAATATACTGACATAAAGCAGTCAAAGAAGAAGGTATCAACAATGATGATGACAATTGTATTCAAGAATGACAGGAACGCATACCAAGGGTAAATGTAATTACAGATAAAAGCATTGATAATAACGATACAGGGAGGGGGTCCACATGGTTATCGTCACTGCTGAATTTGAATCTCTCCAGGGACCAGTCTAATTTCATATGTGAGGAAGCTGTCCCGCTAGCTGTCCAGCTAGCTTATGGAAGATTGATTGTTCTACCCAGGTGTACATCTTGGGTCTTCATCTATCATTAAAGCTGGAAAGTCCTAAATGACCCTGGCGGTTCACGTGACGTTGAACCCTGGTAAAAAAACAAGAATACATATATTATACTGATTATGTAACTCACCACATATGATATCCAAAGCACACAAAGTGATGTCGCTAAACACATTTACAGTTGTTTTTCCATCGGCTTTTGTTTTCATTTTTGAAACCAAAATGTTCGACTGATCATTAAACACACCAACAAAGTCATAAAGGATTTTGAAGTGAAAAGTTGGCGTTAACAGCTTTCTTCTCACCCTCCATTTATCACCAGTACTGTAAAGATACAAAAAATCAAAGGTACAAAAAAAAATTAGATACATATTGGTCTCGAATTTTACACAGTAAAGAGAGCTCAAACAATTGGATTATGATCACATATCACTAATCCTAAGCAACATAGTTTCCACTAACATTCCAAAACAAGAGCGCCAGGTCACAAAATACGCCCATTAGGGGGCATAACTCAGAAGTGTCGGGCCGATTGGGCTGGTTATCAAGCATGACCGAGATCTCATGGCTATAAACATTTCCACTAAATTTGGTGAGGATCCGAATAAAACTGTTTGAAATAGAGAGCGAACACCGGTGTGGATGTTCCCTTTGATACAACCCGTTTTTAAACGGGCATACAAAAAGGATTGGTATGTCGACAGTCGGCAATATTTTTATAAGATTAATAGTTTTTAAAGTTGGAGATATAATTTATATGAAAATGAACATAATGGTAAGAAAAAATTGAACAGGACTGAATAAAGCTTTCGACTGGCAGATAGAAAACAGGGATGGTTAAATTAGTGAAAACCAAAAACTTTTTATTTTAAGCCTAAAGTGAATATGATAACCTAGTAAAATATGTATCAACTGTTAACTGATAATATTTGCTCATGGTTTTTCGAGTAGGCATTTCGTAGATTAACTGCAGATGTTCATCAAGCAATGAAGCAGAAATTCAAATAATTCACAAACCTTGTGAGTAGTCCTGTAGCTAACCATGGGTGTAAGAAATCATAGTCTGCGGATTTGTCCATGTGCTTTGAACTGTTCATCAAAGGCTGCAAAATGCAAATAAAAGGCACACTGACATCCCTTAAGCAAATATGCCCTTCCATCCAGAGTAACTTCAGGAAAAGTGAAGTGTGCAGCTTTGACCACATATCATATATTACAGAACTTATTGAAAAATAGTTTTTAGTCGTTCACTGACATTGAACTAAGGTTTCATAAGGGGGGGGGGCTCGATTAGAAAAAAACATTTTGTGAAAAGAAAACAGCAATGTTATAAAGATTTCAGTAACAACAGAATATATTGAAGTATATATTACAATAAAGTTACCTATATTAAGAGCATACCTCAGCTTCTTCTGGAGAGGACACCAGAATAAGTGGATACCCACCAAGCAGAAGTCTGAATACAGGAAGATGTTGATACTCCACTATCATTTCATATAACTGCTGAGTGAAATCTAAAAATATCAGAAAATTTGTATAACAAAAGCTGATTCATCATATTTTTTTTTATTTGTAAAAGTATATTCATAACTAAAGTATAACTAAAGAGAGGCCTATTGCATATACTGCATGGGTATATCAACTTTAATAATTTAATGATCAATTTTTATATTACACCTCTATCAAAAAGGACTATTCAATGAACATTAGACAGACACTAACTACATTTATCATTACAGTAAGATTATTAGATAAGACTTTTATTTTTTTTCAAGGAAAATGTAGACTGTGTGTTTAACAAATAAAATATCTTTATTTCTACAAGCTGACCATTATAGTTTTACAGTATTAACTAAATGCTATAGATCTGTATTATACACTTTGCTGATATAGCCGTACTAGATCTAATACAGCTTTTCGGTTGGCAGATTTTCGTGAACAAATTCAGAAGGGCCATCCTCTCAGACAGTGCTGGATGTGGCCAAGTCGAAAATGTATATTAATTGTCGTTACATGCCTGAGACTATCCGTTTTTAACCGACCAAAGACCTATACTATACATAGTTTAGGTCTTTGAACCAAAAAAAAAACCGTCAGTATTAACTAATTAAGGTCAAATTCTAGGTCAAGCAGGTTTACTTCATTTAAACATAAAACGCGATACCTTTGGGGCTTCTCTTGAGCTGGTGAAGATTTCCAAGCAACGGCAGCGATTTCGGTCCCCCAAGTTTATCGACATGTCTTCTAATTTTTTCCAGACGCACAAACCAGTAAGTAAATAAACAAATCGCTCCAGCGACTAAAATCAGTGAAACGGCCACCATTTTGTGTTATCATGTGATCGATCACGTGATAGAGTACAGATAGGTTCAGCTGCGGGTAGCCGTAATCTATATAGAAGTCGTCTTCGCGCGGTAATTCAAATGTTATCGATCATTTTTCTCGAAGAATTAGATCTAATTAATACCAAATCAAACATCATAAATTACAAAAGAAGTTTACAAACTTTATGTAATTAAAGAAACTTACTGGAGTAGTAAATTAGGCAATGGCTTAGCTATAGTTTATGCATGTAGAGAACAGTGTACATAGATCTCGATCGCGTCGAGCAGGGATGTACGTACTGATGGTATAAACAGATCTATCAGAATTTATACAATAACTTTTTGCAAATTGGTCCTGTGTTTTTCAAATTCGAGTAACACCAGAGACATAGATCTATGTCTGTGGTAACACCAAGGACTTATATACATAATTAAGGTCTAGTGAAATACTAGTATAAAACACGGACGTTTTGGTAAATGAATTTAAACGTAGGCCTACCTGTTATAACTATTTAAAGTGCTGATATTGTGGGTATTTTTAGGAACAAAATGAAGGGTTACTAGAAACAGGGAAGCTATATTTAATTTTGCCCCACTGCTAGAAACCATGGTATAGATGCCGTTTGGGGAAAAAACTTGCAAAAAGTAAATGTACATCCAGTCGTCATGATTAAAAATTTAACACTATATACACTCACATTTCTTGTATCAGTGATAATTTAAAATAACAACGAACGTCACAGCCCACGTACCTCAACTGTGTTTAACCAGCTGCCGAAATATGTATTAGCAGAGGCGGGTCCAGGATTTCAAGCTCAGGTGGGGAGGGCATAATAGTTATTTAATTGAATTTTCATTTCTATCTATGGACTGGGGGGGGGGGGGGTGCTGCTTGAATTCGCTAGTGATTAGAATGACATTTCTTCATATAGAAAGGAAATCACAAGTACCGCTATGTTTGATGTGCAAACCGTAAATGGAATTCCGGAGAAAGGTTGGTCATATACACAATGCTTTTCCTGCTATATGGTAGTGAGTATGAGATCAAACATGTAGTGTTCCACAGACTTTAAAGATTTTGCTACAGTTTCCACTTTTTTTCACATAGACTAAAAATCAGCACAAAATTCAAAGGAGATCACTCAAAAATGAATTCATCAACCCCCAATTTTATCATGTTTTTTAAAAAAATATGAAGAAGTCATTTTGCATATAATAGTTTATACCTATGTGGAAAAAAAACTGGAAACGGTAGTAAATGTCTTTAAATGAAAGTCCTGCATGATTGGACACATCTAGTATTATATAATGTTCCCTTCTTCTATATTGAAGGTATGCCAGACAATGAATCACACATACCATATCCAGGCCATGTTTCAACATTAAAGTAGAAAAACAACTGACCATTAAGGTAACAGTGAGTTTTATTCATTTACATTTGTACAGATATATACAATGTACAGATAATGAAGGACACAAGAGCTTTACATAGGGAATAAAGATCAGCCAGCTGCTGTGTCATCAATCTACTCTCATCACTCTTCTAGGCTAGTTATTTCTTCTTCATACTTTTTCTTCAGTGATAACACATAATGTCTTAAACTGTCTTCATCCAGCATAGAACTCTTTGCAGCTTGTGCAAGTCTCGTAGCAAGTTTAAAACTTGCTCTTTCTAGGCATAAATCTTTGTTCTGAGTGTGACTTTTCTGAGGAAAACAAAACAAACTTATAGTAAAAACCTTGATAATTATTCTGACCACCTTTTGAAACGAAGAAAATTACCTTTATATTGAGATGGTCTTATCATCAAATTGAAATACACAGGCAATATCAAATAGCAATCTAACAACAAGAAATCATTGTTACGAGGTGATTATAGAGCCAATCCTGTTTACAGACAATAATACACTGGCACTTCTTAATTTATATGATAGTTTTCTTACTATAATAACTTAAATTTACTAAATAATAATTGATTAAAAGTGTTGTTCTTCACATATTATAAGTAGTATTTCATGGAAGCCAACAAATAGTCTTTGTAACTAGAAGAATCAAGTCAATTGTTGGATTAAACAGACTACTAACTTCTATGATATGGGGAAAGCACATCTATAATTATAAGGACAAACTAAAACTTAACAAAAATATAGCAAGCGAAGAAGAAAGCACTGTCAGACTAAAAGGAAAACTACAAAAGTTCAGTCACAGGTGTGTTGATTTTGAAATGTTTCAGAAAAATATTTATTCCAACATTTTCATTCTAACTGATTGGTACTTTGTTTTTACTTTTGTTTTTCATTTGTAATTTCACTTGTGAATAAATAAAAATTAACCCTCTTTTCCTCTTCGAGTTTATGTGCCAACTTTTTAGCTTCACAAATAACAGGTTGTGGTAAGGTGGACATTTCAGCTAATTGTATCCCTACAATACAACAACAAAAAGTGAAATTTGCATTATTTTTTCATGTGGTCACAACATATCAAATATACATTTTTGTCGTTGCATTTTTACAGGATCTTTTAGATAACCTAATTCGAACAAAGCCTTCTAGGCAATCAAATTAGAATAAAGTCTTTCAGACAATCAAATTAGAACAAAGTCTTTCAGACAATCAAATTAGAACAAAGTCTTTCAGACAATCAAATTAGAATAAAGTCTTTCAGACAATCAAATTAGAACAAGATAGTTTAGAATATCCTATTAGAACAAGGTCTTTTAGATTACCATAATGTTTCTCCTCTGTTTTTCCTTTTGACAGTATATGTGTATAGACAACTTTATCACAGTCAGCTTCAGTACTAAAACTTCTACGAATCTCAAAAAAGCAGCTGCAGAATACAGTAAAGATGTGTTGTAAACATACAGAAATTTTATCAAACTAACTTAACAGTCCTATAAATTGATAACTTAATTTCAACCAAGCATTGTATTCTAAGAAAAAGGATGAGGCTCATTTAATACAGCTAAGCAGTTCTATGAAAACTGCAATTGAGTCAATAAGATTTTGATGTCAGAAAAACTTTATGACTGCTGTATTATATAGCATTGGAATGAATAGTCATTGAACATGCTTGTTTGATTACCCGGTGGACTTTTTATATACCAGTATGCTATCCACTGCTCATATATTTGATTTGTGTAAATGGATTGTAGGTACTGAAAAAACATAATTCACTTATTTGTGTTCTCCTAAGAATCTAGTTTTACTTGGTGGATGTTAAGAAATTCGACTCAATAGTATATAACATACTTCTCTACATTTGGATACAAACTGTCCAGTGATGTAAGTTCAGGAAAATGTGTCACAAAAAAAGTGAAAGCCTGAAACAAGGATGTCATCATAAAATTTATACAAACTAACTTTGAAAAATCTTTACTCACAAAATATGCTAACAATAATATTAGATTTATCTGCTACAATGATGAACTTTAAGGATTTTTATTTCTTACTACAAAAAAATATTTTTAAAAACTCAGGAACAACATGAAAATTTTATAAAAAAATTACACTTAGTATCAATAAACATAACATACACAGATGTTTCAATTTGTACAATAGAACCCATAAGCACAGACATATATGACCTAAAGAATAATTAGTATTTAAGACATTTATTCTGATGAAAATATCATAGCTTATTAATTTCTGATAAAATGTGTCATACTCTATAATACCTTAGTATTAAGTAAATGCTCACAAATTGAAAAGCACAGACCAACTCCTTCTTCAGCACTGGTACCTGAAAATAACCTATTACTATACTATAATAGAGTCATTTAATTCTTTTCTGCAATTAGCATAAGAAGAATAAACTTTAATAATGAATGGCTGATTTCACAGACAAAATGTCAAATGTTTATACTGCAGTAACTAATTCCAATCAAAACCTGATGTTTGAAAAGTAAAGTATATATCGAACAAATTATAGGCTCACTGAAATAATGAGGGATGAACGTATTCACAAATCTGTGTACAGGATTTCCCTTTGTATGAAAAAATATTGTGATACACATTGAATATGAAGATGTACATTACCACGTCCGAGTTCATCAATGATAATCAGTGAATTAGCACTGGTTGTTTGTATAATGTAATTCATTTCTCGCATCTGAAAAACAAGATTGCAATTGTTTCATGTATCAGTAACAGAAAATGTATCAGTTTAAAATCGCCAGTAATCACAGTGATCTGTAATAACATAAAAATTGCAGACAACAAATGCCAAAGATATAGAATTTTAGATAATTTCAAAGTGAAATCCAACTGCTCATAATTGTTGTTCCAAGTGAATTTTACTTTAGACATACTTTTCAATTATTATTAACTCTTACATATTAACAAGGAAATTCTACTTAAATGATGATGATGATGATGATGGAACAGTGATTGATTTGATTAATGCTGACTGACTGACTGACTGACTGACTGACTGACTGACAAACCTCAAGCATAAACGTAGATGAGTTTGTTTCTAAATCATCATCACTTCCGATTCTAGAGAAGATTTGTTGCGCCACTCTAAAGGATGCATATTCGGCAGGTACATACGACCCAATCTGTGCCATTATCTGAAGTAACGCTACCTGACGTAGATAGGTAGACTTTCCACTCTATGGATGAAGTAGAAAAGGTAAACAATTAGTGTGGAAAGAATGAAAGTATTCATTGTTGGTTGGTTTGTTTTTGTGTGTTACTAATAATTATTATACATCAAGATGGCTACTTTATGGATATGATTTATGGTATGTGATTTTGAATTTTGATTAAATGCACATGAAAGTTATCAATACATAAAAAACATACTGTTTGTGAAAATAGGAAATGGCCCGGTTGTCAATAAGACAGTAATGCACTAAATTACACTTACAAAAACAAATCCTACACTGTAATTGGAATTTGGATCACGTACAAGTAAACCTAATAACAATTATTGGCTGAACAAAATGGAAGCATGTTGATAGAGCTTGTAGCATACTGACTTTGTACTTTAAAATATCACAGCAAATATGACACAGTATGTATGACCATTATAATTTCATCATACCAAAGTATTTTCATTTCAATAACCACATGTACTTACCATATTTGGACCAGTTATAATGATGAAATTACTGGCATCTGATGCATACTAAAAAGTAATTGATAGAAGAAAATACATCCATGATTAGTATTGCATAAAAGCGATTCGATGCTTCATAAGAATGATTTTCACTACTAGAAATATTCAAATTATTCCTAAGCCATCCACTTTGATCAAGGCAGAGCAAAAGGTCGACAGGCATCAGGGTCATGACTTCAAACAGAGGGTATGGATGGCATAGTTAGTAGACGCCATTGCATTAAGGCCATTTAACTTTACCACTCATTCACATGATTAAGTTAGCAGTAACTTGCAGAGAACAATTAAGGCAAGCTTATTAAATGTCATCTGAGTGCTTGAGTTATATGAAAATATGTGCCTAGGGTGCTAGAAGTTTTTTATCAGAACATATATGTGAATATTACTCATCAACAAAAATTAAATAGAAATATTCAGGTGTGTCAAACTGCATAGAAGAGTTCTAACTGTGTGAGTCTTACAATATTATTAGGTATTGGAGGCTCCAGTGATATTTTCTCCAAGATAGGATGTCTTCCTTGTTTAACACCCAGTGTGTCTGTAAACTCTGGTCTCACTGTTAATAACATTATTTCATTTCATTTCCAATATTATCAGTGTTATGAAAGACTTGAAATTTATCAGCATTAATAATAAACATTTCTTTAAATCAAATCTAGTTTTAAAAATGTACTACATTGTACATGGTTAAGTATAGTTCTTTTGTATTTCATGAACCTAAAATTTACAGGAAATGTATTGTTTGCATTAATTCTAGTACAAATTTTGAAATTAAATTATCTTTGATCTTTATCAAAAGGTAAAATAAGAGATAGATACAAAAGCAACAGAACTAATAAAATTTTCCTCAAATATGGTATATGGTTTCTTGAAAGATGTTCAAATACTCGATCAATATTATATTTGCCCTGAAGGGTAAGTACTTGATTGATAACTGATTCAATGGTATGTTAAGTGTAAATTGTGAATATAATGATACTGACCAAAATCAGACAATGTACATGCGTTAGCAAATGATAGCAACATATCCACAGTTGCTACAATCTCTGTCAGTTTGTACAAGGCTCCAATGTCATCTCTTATGTTGTTCAACAATTCTGTCATTACTCTGCAATAAATAACCATTCATAAAACATCGATTCTAAAAATTAATGTTTATTATGCTATTTCAGAGTCCAGGTTCAGTCTTCAATATTAAGTCTCATTTTTACTTTTGAAACATAAGTGAATTAATAATTTGATTAATATGCTAAATCACAAAATTCTGTATAAAAGTCTGTATTTTAACAAAAAATGTTTGTTTCTGGTTGCCTGATCTACCTTAATTTCGCCCCATGACCCTAGACTTTTTATTAGAACCAAGGAATTGACCATCCAGTTTTTTCACCTTATCACAAAATTATAATAGCCAAAAAAAATATACATGCCGAAATATTTTTGATGAACACATGTAACCAGAAACACACAATTATGCCTTATCGTAACTTATTTGAAACAACATGCATTTGAAAACTAAAATTCAGATATGAGTTTGGAGCCCACAATAATATTCATAACCTCAGGCCTTGATATTATTCTCTTTTTTTAGGTATACAAAAGAAAAAAAATTATGCAGTATAACCCCCACAGCAAAGGTTCTTGATTTTGTCAGTCGTAGGTTCGGTATGTAGTCACTTTGAATATAAGATGTACATTAGAAGTACATGTATTAATTTTCTGATAATACTTACATACTTGTCATCATGTAGATCTCATGCAAAGATTCTTTAACTCTGTCTAGAATGTAAGAAAAGGCTCAATAAAATCATGCACATTCTCATATTTTATTGATACATGTTTAAAACAAGAATATGACAAGTCATGATTTAAATTTGAAAGGTTTATTTTTTAAATCTCTTGAAACCTTTTTGTTAAGAACGACCTTCATGGACAAGTGATCATGATCATCTCTGACTGACAATCACCAGCTTCACACTGTTGTTATTCAATTTCTTGTAAACCAGGACTAGTAAAAGTTCACATTATGAAGAAGCTGTCCAGCCAGATTACAGCTGGTTGGTGGTTCTACTCAGATGTACACCTGGGCTTTACCTCCACTATCAAAACTGGAAATGGTACCAAGAAACCCTCGGGCTGTTGGTGCGCAGTAATACCCATATGAAAAAAAGCTTATTAGAAAAAAAACGAGCCTTTTGCAGCCTAGCTTACAAGTGTTTTAGAATTCAAAGAACAAAAAACATGACTTTTGAAACACGGAATACAAAGTATTTATTGGGTAACTGTGACGATAATTTTTACCCTCCAAATTTAAATATACATATTATTTAAAATTCAAACTGTCTATATCGTATAATTAAACCATACCATTCATCTTGATCTGAAACACAAATGAAATAACTCTTATAAGCAATGATTTTACAGTACTCTGATCATTGAAGTTATTCTTAATCTGAAAAACTTTTACAGTACAGTACAACCTCTGTAGAGCAACACCCTGTGGGAACTGCAAATATTGACCATTGTTTAGAGGTTGTTGCTCTGCAGACGTTAAATTTATAGTAAGTATCAGCTTAGGGAAATTTTGAAGGTGATGTTATAGAGAGGTTGTTGCTCTACAGAGGGCCGCTCTGAAGAGGTTGTACTGTATATTAATATAGTATACCAAATATATACTCATTTAACTGACAGCTATAAGCTGGCCACAAACAGAGAAGACTATACCTTCATAAATTCAATCCTGGGTTGGTTCTGCATGAGATAATATAACTTGAAACTTGCGTACAAACTCAAATCTCACATTTTTTTCTTGTTAAATGTTTTTCAGTTAATGGTGATAATAAAACAATGATGGTATTATTCATACAATATACTACTAGCAAAACTGATCTGAATGTTCATTTAAGTATTAAAGAGCAATATCTTAAAAGCAAAAATATCTGTCTTCAAGCTTGACAACCTTATATAGACAGCTTGGTCTTTTTGCAGTAATCAGAAGTATTTGAACAATAGTTCCGTGCTCAGCATCATTTATGATTATTTTTTTTCACAAACATAAATAACCTCAGACTTATTGGTCCTTTTTGCAGTAAACAGAAGTATTTCAAGAAGAGTTCCATGCTCAGTATGCATCATTAATGATTAACTGGACATTTTATCTCTGAGATTTAAGATACAGATCATAATAATTATCTTCAAAAATTATTCACTGCTTATATTACATAGATCATTACACATAAATGAAGTGTTTTTGTGAACATTTATACCAGATCAGCAGTTGTAAAGCTTAAGGTGTTCTTGGACTTGGTAACTTTAATGAATTTTCCAGGAAGATCATCAGCTGTGAACCCATCTGTACAATGCATCTGTATATGAAACCCTCGACTTGAACTGCATCCAACTTTCAAAGGTAATTTATGTGTTTCAGATGTTTGGTTGACAAGATCTGAAAATGAATTTAATGATATCCTACAATAATTTCTTGTACTTTTATCAACCACTGACTTCAATTAACTGTCAAATGTACAGTATCTATAACTACATGAGGTTACGAAATATACAAGTACATGTACTTATAAGGCATACTAAAATATTGAACATTAAATATGGGTATTTATTCATAATATTATAACAAAGCATGACTTGAACAAAGGAACAAAGTGATCAGAATAAAAGTTTACTCAATTGTATACAAATGTATATAGTTTTTACAGTGAAATCTCTCTATAGGGCAGAAAATATATTTCTCACAATTTATAATCTAAATTTATACTTCTATAGTATACCATTTATATCATCCATCATCTCTGTGTACGTTTTTCTTGATATATCCAACAATCCTGTTACATGGAAAAAATATGTATCAAAGATAAGCATGCAATACAATTAAATGCTGATACAATTATCAACTTTTAAGTTTATACTCTGTGAATTACTAAGACAAATTAATTAATTTCAATTCTAGTATACAGGTATTTGTTATTAGCTATTTAGACATATGTGTTTTAAATTAATCATAATTCACTACAGTGCCTAGAAGTCAATATCGAACTAATAGAAAAAAAATATTTCAACATTAAGGACACAAACGCACAAACATATGTGGGTAGGAAAATATACAACTGAACTTGTAAAAATATCTTCTTTGACCAGATCTAGATTAAAGATAATAACTTTTTCTATTGCTATATAGAATGCTGATAAATTAAAAAGAGGAATTTGAATCCTCCAAAAGGAGTTAAGTCACACCTAGAAAAATCTTCGGCAAATGAGTGATTTATATACAAGTATATATTTCATAAGCAAAACTTTAACAATAATGTCACATGCATATTAAAAGTTTATGATCTGAAAAGTAACAAGTAAAGAAACAGTAAAAACAAAAATAATTGAATTATAAACAGAACTGAATATAACAAGAATGTAGTCACCATACCATTCATATTTGGCTGCAATATAACATTACAAGCTTCATAGTAAATCACATAATGTATATAGTAAACACCCTTCTTACATTTTTCGTCAGCAAATCCAACTATAAGTAGCGGTACATTATCAATATCTTAAACTAAACATTTCGAATCAAAGGCAGTAGTAAATAACATACTTGTTATATTAAATTATAATCAGAATTATTTAAGACATCCTAATTCAATCTTAAAATTGCCTAAAATAAGAAGTATGTTAAAGATATGACGGCTTATTAGTTTCCACCTAGTCATCAAACTTCATATGTTGGTTCCTCATGACCACCTCTACAGGACCTGTGCATTTTCAGGTCAGTAGGTCAAAGGTCAATTTCACCCTATGGTAGAATTGTATTTAAAAACACATCTTGTTACATTGTAAAATTAAGGTTTACCTTTACTGCAAAACATTTCTGTGATCTCATATGAAGTGAGCCTTTCTGATACCTTGCATCTTCATGTATGATACAGTTGATTTTGTTCAACATTGTAGCAAATCTTGGGTCATCTAGGACCTGAATAGCAAATACAGTAAAAATTTGCACTAAGACTATCTTTGGAACCAAATGTGATCATCTTAATAAAGAGGTAGTCTAATCAATGAGAAATTGTTGAAACAGGTACAAAAATAAGTGGTCATTCTAATGTGATGGTCTTAACATTGAAGTTTCTTAGTAATGCTAAGTAAGAATTACTACACTCCAATCATTGTAACTCAGGAAATGAATAAAATGTTAAACTTGCTCAGTTTTATATAAATTTTATTGCCAGAATGAATGATATTCAATAATATTTATCACAAAGTTACTTTAGAATATAAGAATTAAAGTTAACAAGTATATAATAATGTATAATTTTCTTACTTTATATGATGCCATTAGAAGAGGGTTTTCACAATTGGACAGTGCTTCTTTTAATGGTGCCACCAGTTCTAGAGTATGCTTCAGGTACATCATATTTGTTATCTTGTTTTCGGCAGTTTTCACATTTTCTTGTTTCGGTACTTGTACACACAGTGAGAGAAGATGATCAATGTCTAAGAAATGACTAATTACAGCTTGAAGATTATAGAATACTTCAGATTTCTCAATTAATTCTGCTACTACATCTTGTCTTAGAGTAATAGTGTCAACATCTGTGAACATAAATCTAGGTAAGTTGCATACTCATGTGCATGTAAGATATTAGATTAAGTATTAGAGACATTGTACATGCAAATGTGATTAAAACATTTCATTATATTTATCTAGATTTTATAATATGCATCAAACATTTATATTTGTCTAAAAACTTTGAACACATCAAACATTTCAAAATCGCAGACATAACATAGAGAAAGGACAAAGAAGCATTCAATGAGTTTCTCTCTTTTAGAACAACTAGCAAAATGTGAAATGATATTTCAATGACTGCATGTATATCAATCTATCTCCTAGTTGAAAAGTTGCTATAAATGGATGTTCACCTGATGGAGGTTGCAAAATGTTGGATCTGAGTAATCTAGCTCCACCTGCAGTCTTTGTGTAATTCAATATACCATATAATGTGTGATCACTTCTTGGATCACGCATATTCTGAAGAAGTTCAAGATTCCTTGCAGTTGAAACATCTAAAAAAAAGTGGAAATACACAATAACAAACCTGAAAGGTAAGATTTTTGAAATCAGTTTTCAGCAGTCAATGAAACAGAAATATGAAGGATGGGAAGTGATTATGGTCTCTGCAATAACAGTAATTACTAGCCTCTTACTGCTGTAAGTTCAAATCCCACCTAGGTCCATATTTCATAATAGGAAGCTGTCAAGCTTGCTAATGGAAGGTTAACATTTCAACTCTGGTGTTTGACTTGAGTCTTCCTCCATCATTAGCTGATAGTCACCTAATGATGACCTTGGCTGTTGGTGCTGAACAGTGAAATCCCGGTAAAAATAAACAAATATGAAGATATCTTATTTTCAAATAAGACTATCTGAATGTATTTACCAGATAATAATAAGCAATTTAAGACATACTTTTCATATACATGAAAATTTCATTTGAATAAGCATCATTCAGTGTTTTTTCTCTCTTCATTGGAAAGAGGCCTTAGTCTATTGATTTTGGGAAGATTAATCACTAAAATTGTTGATTTGGGAAATAAAATAGCCGGTGTAAGTTTGAACTTTGGGAAAACTGCATGATTTTAAAGAAATTTTCAATTGAGAAGAGGCCTATAAAAGGCATCTGTTATAGAAGGTGAAAAATCACTGTCATTATACTCACATAACACCAAAATCATATTTTAAAAGTACTCATATTAGTCAAGTGTTACTTGCCTATCATAGCAGTATTTTCACTGCCTTTGAATACAATTTTCAGTGAAGCAGGAGCATACACGGTATTCTGAATGAATTCCAAATACTTGATCAAGGCAGCTGCAGCAGCCAGACAATAATACCTTAAACACAAAAATATCATTTACTGACATGTATTAAAATCGGTCTAATACAAAATGGATATATTGCAAATTCAAACCAAAAATTCAGATTTTTCTGACATTTTAATCAATCCCCAAAACTGTAAAGGAATTTTATAAAAAATAAACTTGATTGCACTGTATGTGATCATTTAATATAATATTTTATTATACATATATGCTTTTCCACTAAAACTGAAAGTGGTTAATCTATGAACTTACTTTGAAGAGACTTCCAATTCAACACTGTTGAACTCAGGTACACATAACTGCTTAACATACAGCAATCCTATGTAGCATAAAAAGCAACCAGTATGATAAATAAGTTGAATTAAAAGTAAAATCTCATGATTTTTGTACAAAATGCAATAAAAATATATGTTAATCTTTATGTGCAGCCATGCGAAAAATATGAAAATTATCAGAGAACTTGGTCCATGTAGGCGACAAACATTTACTCTGATTGTTAACAATCAAACAACTGTACAAGAACAGTCTAACTATAATATATTTGCACTACCTTTAGTTTCATTGAAATACTTTCTCTGCACTGATGATATACTTGTGTTCTGAAATTGATTGTAGATAAACCTGGACAAGTTAGTCATATTTCCAGACTCACATGCTGTATTTGGTAAAACAATCTGAAAAATATGTCAGCATTATAGAAAAAACTCAAGCAAACATAAAATGAAAATTGACATCAGTGCAATCATAAAAAAGTCTGGATTTACTGAATTTGGATGATTACTAAATATGTATACAATATACTATACCAAACAAATTGCACATTTAGATTTTTTCGACATTTCAGTGTACCATAAAAACCACAAGCAGCAAAACTATGATTATTCAATTAAAGAAAATATCTTTTCATTTAAATGAGTTGATGCATGTTAATTCATCAATCAAAAAATAAAAATGGAGGGTTTATAAAAATGAGATGACATCATTTTCATTTAGAAATGCATTTTTACTTTTAGAGGGTTTACTGTTTTTTGGTGTTTTTTTACTTTTGTGAGCACTCTAAATTTAAAAGAATTAAATTGGCCTTTATACTACTTTACCTCCAGTGGATGAATAATCTGTAACTTAGTAATAGTCTTCACATACGTTGACATATCAGAAAATTGAGACAATACTAATTCTGGTTGCTTTAAATCTATTGTTGCCATGCCAACCTCTCCTCTAGCTAAACCCCTGCCTTCAACAATAGCTGAAGTTCAAAATAGTACAATTCGTACTTATGTTAAACTGATAGTTTAAGACCATTGACTAAGTTTAAATCTAAATTCTTAAGATGTCAAGTATTATGTTTGAAACATTATGTGTAGCAGAATACAGTCACATTTTTTTCATTCACTTTTTATACGCCCATTTGAAAAACGGTTCATATTATGGGAACACCCACAGCAGGTTGGTGGGCGGGCGGCATCCACAACGGTGTCTGCTCTCTAATTCAAACAGTTTTCAAACTTGATGGAAATGTTAATGGCCATGAGATCTTAGTCAAGTTCGATAACCAGCCCAATTGGCTTAGGCACTTCTGAGTTATGGCCCTTGACAGGCATATTTTGTGACCTAGCGCTCTTGTTTCTTGTTGGAGACAATTAGAATATTTCATACGATATTACTGAAAACTTGTTTGACCTGCATGGGAAACATGTCTACAAAAACACAAAGCAGCATATCATAATCGTACTCAAAATTGTTCATGTGGTTCATTTCACAAACCTACAATAGCTGAGCGATCAAGTCTTGCTGGTGTAGCCCCAGGAGTCAAACTTGAACCAGTAAAAGGTGCTCTTCTAGATCCAGGGGTTCTTGTAGAAGATGAACCTAAGTAAGGTGTTCTATGTAATGATGGTGTGTTGGAATTAGATGAATTTGCCCCGATACTGGTTGAGAAGTTAGAATTATACCTTGGTTTCTTGAATGAACAACTGTTGCTTACACCACTTTGTAATAAAAATATATGGAATGAAACAATTACTAGTTAACAAGTAATGTACCAACAATACATACCGGTATGTAGAAAGTAGACAATATGGAATATAATTAATGGCTAATCATCATTAAAATGGTTTTATCCTATGAGACAGTGCTTGTTCAATTTGAAATGAAATCTGAATGAGGGAAATAGCATATAAAACAGCATGTATAACCATGTCATAGCACTATTCCCTAATTAAGTCATGAATTCTGTGTACATACAAAATTGGAAAGGCTCATTAGTTATGATAATGATTTATTTTAGTAGATATCATATGACAAAATTTAAAAAGTATGAAATTACAATAATTGCTAGGATAAATATATTTGTAAGAAGAATTTATATTCTACCCAGACTGTAAATTACTGTTGATATTTGATCCTGCAGAGTATCTCGATGATTCATTTCTTGTACATGACTCTGATGAGCTTGAAGTATTACTTGACCTGCTGTTTTGCCCTGATTTAGATGGAGTCTTCCAGCTACTGGATGATGGAGCTGTGTCATCATATCCAGAGCTATCATCTGCGGTTCTTGGTGTTTCCAACAAACCAAAATCTGAACAAAATTTGTGTCTGCCTATTGTTTATGCCAACAAATGTACACATCTCTCCAATCAAATAATTGACTGTAGTAAGAACAATACAAAGAGATATCATTTATCTGCAATAAAAGTCTAAGTGTGCAATTTGCTGAATTTAGTTGTCTTGAATATAGATGAGGTATAACTAGTTAAAGTTATCAGTATAACATTCACAATATCTCAAGGTGCAGTGGAATATCAAGAATTTAGCTTGGCTTATAAAGAAGAACCAGCACACTAATTAATACAAAGTATTTTTACTTACTATATTTGGGTTGCTGTCTATTTTGATTCATCTTCAATCATATATGCCAATTCTGATATAATGCAAACTGTCTCTGTCTCACTGCAGTCTATGTATGGATAAATAGAATAATAGACTGCTCATCACATACAACACAGGCTAGTCTGGAGGTGAGGGTAAACCAATTGTAGGTGAAGATCTTGGATATGCCCATGTATGGATCTATCATGAATGTCGCGAAAACGGATGTCAAAATATTATTTGCAAATAAAATTATTGTCTCTTGTCGAACTCATATATTTATAAAACATAGGATTCTAAATAGGTATTCAAGAAAGTATTTCTTCTGCAAAATGATAAGATCTTTGTCAAATAAAGAACTGCAGACGCTCTATTTACTTAAATCTGCTTCATTCAGACGCATTTGGCCTCGACACAAATGTCGGTCTCATCTAGATGCTTAAAAAAGCAAACCCATAAATTATAGTATAAGGGAGACAACTGCTACAAACATAAATGAAATACCCGTAGTAGTTAGTTCCCTTGACAGGTTTTGATAGCATTTTTTTTCAATTTCGTCCAAAGGTAATTTGTTGTTTCACTATACTTTGCACAGTTTATAACCCTTTTCAGTAGATGTCTACATCACGTTGAAGAGTACTACGTTGAAGTTAACTTATTAACTAGACATTTATTATATAACTAGGAAATTCTTTATAAATCTCTGTGTACTATCAGGGATCACTGTCAATATAACTCTGGACCCTTTAATAAACTCAATAAGGGACTCTATATATTTTTTTATTTGGGTTAAAGACCGTTTTCAACAATTTAAGTTATATACGGCTACCGAATCACAAAACCAGTTTTTCCTGAACAGTATTCTAACCAGTTCTAACCTTCCACAATGAACTGGCAACTTTTTCACATACGAAGGAAAATCGCTGTTGTTGTCAAACTTTCATGAATGGGTTTGCCGAGACCAAGAATTGAACCCTGATGGTCTGGTTACAAACCCAGTGAACTAACCACTGGACTCCAGCTGTGGTTTACCGTTAGATTCCACTGTACTTAGTCCCTGACTTAGTCAAGTCAAAGAACAAGATCATATAGTTTTTTCTTTATGTTGTACAGTCCCGAATCAAGTTCTGGTCAAGAGCTTAAAATACTGCACAATGAATAATTTATTTCAATGTTCAACTCAATGGTCAAATAGAAATCAAACAATTAACCATTAGATTGAATATACAAATTATTGATAAAGTCCAATAGAACTTCACTAGTAGCCCCAGACTTGTGGCTTGTGGGTTAGCTCAGACTGCAGGAATGTTCATATGAATGCCCAACAAAATAAGACATCTAATGGATAGGCATTATTTGTTTTGTTGTTGTATGAGAGTCAAATAATATGAAATAAACAGATAAACAACAAATGCAAATCTTTTAAAAATATATTTATTTTTCATAAAATGACTTTGTCTTTTTTAATTCTATATACAAACATCCACTGAATCATTTTAAGTGTTCAGTTACTGCCAAGCTCAAGCAAGGCTTGTTGCCATGATAAGAAGAAATGATTAAGCTCTTATAGACATTTGTCAAAAACTCTTCCTTATATCACATGAATTAGACCATAAATTTAGAGACATACAAAAAAACCTAAATGTTTACTTTCAGAATGTACAATCTCAATTCCTAGATCACCCTCAGGGCAGTAAAAAATATATATACTAATCAGGCGATATCATTATCATCTTGTTTTATTGTCAAATTATTGAACACTGGTCCCAAAATAAGGGGTCCGAATAAGAAGCTGATCACTAAGTGATGTTCTACTGTATTAACAAATTTGCTGATGAAATATTCATCACATTTGCATGCATGCTTTTACAACTTATAAAATATACAACATCATGTCAATAAATTCAAAATACATGTATATCGGCCCTGAAAAAATATAACAATGAAATCCTAGAATATTGATTACTCTTTCTTGAACAACCACAAAACAAAATCATTCATAAAAAAATTAACAAATAATCATGACCAAATTATGTGCAAAAAATCATAAAAGCACATAAGTTGGTCAATCTGTCAAAGTCTATACCAATTTATAACATATTATACGATAGTATTTATAATAAATATTTTTTCTTCAATACAACTTTTGTAAATGTTTTCATACAACAAAAAACGCAAGGGCCTCTATGATCTCAGACTCATACTTGTGATCGCTAGCTTACAGATTGTCAGTGATTCTACTCAGCCAGGAAATCTTCCTCCATGCTCAAAGCATAGAAAAGTCTGTGAGAGGTTAAATGAAAACATAAAAAGCTAGAAAGATTTAAAGGTAAATCAGATTAAATTACACAAATTTTATACATGTAAATACATAAGAAGCACGCAGTCAAAAACAAATCACAGAAATGCTTCAGCAGATATTAACAGTTTATGACCAAAAATATCACACAATTTCCTGTTACCGGTATACATAATTTTGTAGAAACTATAACAGTATAAATAAGACTGCAATATACAACCATCCATTACTTCAGAAAAAAATTCATTCACATAACCATACAAAAAAGCAAGGTATACATTAATATATAAAAAAAATCATACTCGTTAACACAAAACTTTGGTCTGATTGTTTTAACTTTAATGTTTTCCTTAATCAATAAAAATACAAAAATTCATGTACAACAAACCAAAACCATTAAACAATGATGATTTAAAGACAAATATAACATTAATAAAGTTAGAATTATTCCAAAAATAAGTCTTAATTAATGCACAAAAATCACTCGGAGAATATAAAAAAATATAGTTTTTACATTAAGTTGATGTTGGAATGCATGAAATTTGATAATTTATGCTCACTCAATGCTTTCCATTAACTGACCTTTGCACTCTTTGATTAATCATCTTTAGTTAAGCCAAACTACACGATACATGTAACTTCTCATTTTTCCCACTCATGCATATTTTATTTGATAAAAAAACAGTTCTATAAAAGTTTGGCCGACACGTATATACAGTATATTAAATTATAGGATCTTAGTAGAAGCGTCCATATGTAACAGCATCTGATAACCAGTATAATCTATAAGTTAACAAATATACTTATGAAATCTTCTAACTTCCTCAGACACATATTGTAAAATATCTTAATATTTAGAATATGATATTAAGAAAGATGCATACAGCTTGCCCTATATCGTTTTGCCTTTAAAAAAGTTAATTACAAGTAGCTATAAGTGATTTTTACAATATCATTATTTGATAAATAAACAGATATTGGATATATGTGTATGACTTAATACATGTGTGTAAAATTTTAACACACTATACAGTCTGATGGTCCTAATTAAAGAAATAACCAACATGGCCCTAGAGGGCGCTAGAAGTTTCGTTCAGTGTATATGGATTTGTCATAGCAGTTTGTTATAAATATCAACCACAGTTGCTGACTGACTTTAAGTCAATCAATTTACAGGTCACTGTCTTTAAGTCACAGCTACAACCTGACACTACCAGAGTTTGAACTTTGATATCCCGAGCCATCCATCTCATCTTCGTACCCATAGTTCAATTCTGGGACATTCGGCGTGGTCGAGCCATTCACTGCGGTCGCCTGCACCACTTTACCATTTGTTACGGTCAAGGACTCAAGCTCATCATCAAACATACCAGCCTTCTCTTTTTCTACAAGAGTAATAAGACATCATAGATTAAATTATACAAAAAGATGATGTCCGAGAAATATGCAAAAAAATCACTCAGCATTGTCTGTTTTAAAGGAATATTTTGTGAACACGACAGTTACTTATTTTTATTTTACTTTACAGATTGATGAAAGGTATAACTTAAATTATAACGTCACTTTATGCTGACATAAGCTACTTATAAGATACCCACCTATTAAGCTAAGCAAAGAGACCTACATGTACATAAATGGAAAAAAATCTAGTTGAAAAAAATGCTTGTAAAACAACCCACACCCAAAGCTAACTTTTTAACTTAACATAGACAAGTAAAACATTACAGGTAACAAAAATGATGTCATCACAGACAAACAGAATTTCTCAACATGTACATATACCACAACCATGATCATAGACAATTAAAAAAGACATTCGGTAACTATGGAAACTTAAAAGGGCCAAGACATTTTTTTCTTTTATTTGTCAATTATGATACCTCAAGTTCAGTCTCAAATTTTCCAACTTTGCAGTAACTGTTGACAAATAAATGAAAAAATCTGACTCAAATAAACTTCCATAGGCCACAAAGGAGATTCTAAATGAACAGTAATCAATGAGACCTGGAACCAGCCACCATTTTAAACAATTAAACATGACAGACAAGACACATAATGCAATACATAACTAGACAAATGAAATAATCTCTGTCTGTACATGATAATATCTGTGTATAAAAATTTACCATCTAGAGGGTTAAAATCTACCGCTGAAAAGTTAAATTAAGTAAAACAATTACATCAAGTACTTAAAAAAGATAATGGGTAACATTTATCCAACATCCTTGACTTTGTTTGTTGAAATCAAATGGTGTATTGATCAGATTACAAAATGTGAAATTGCTAATAAATATGCTAGCATCAGTTTTATTTCCAGAAATTTTGAATTGGCAATTCAGTTTTAATATCAGCCTTCAGACAGACATTGTTTACGTAATACGCTGAAAAAATGGCCCACATAAAAAAACACTCAAAAACAAAATTTACCCATATACTGTATACGTTGAAATTTTGGCGGCGGTTTAATGTTCCCTATTTTGGCGGTTGACAGGTTTCAGCCAATTTAAAACCCCATCAATAATTCACACCGCAGATATATAACACCACCAATAATAGCAAAACAAATAACTTGAGTTAAGCTACGAATAATTAATAAGTGGTTAAATATGCAAATATATCCCAAATAGTTATACTTTTGTATATAAGCATAAAATGGCATATTATAAATGTCGTTATCAACACAAAAAAAGCTAAGTGATATGGACAAACAAGCAAACCATTACCATTTGTAAATAAAAGGTGCTAATCTTCGACTGTGTTTGCAATTTTTATAATAAAGGGATACTATGAACAATGTATATTACAATAAGAAAAGGGCATTTTACAAGTATTAGGAAGGTGTGAAAATGGTTTAAAAACATTTAAAGATGTACAACAAATTAAAGTATAGGTTACATTGATGTTATTTTAGCAGGCAACGGAAAATGGAAGGTTTTATTTTGGCGGATTTTTAAGAAATCGCCAATTCTTGACCACCGCCAATATTTAACTTTCCAAAAAAACGCCAAATTTTAGCCCCGCCAATTTAAAGACGTATACAGTAATTGACTGAATTTTACAATGTTCATATCATATGCACATCATGTGACCTACCTTTTATCTTTTTAATAGACTGATCTATTGTATCACCAAATATGATGTCTTTGATATTGGCATTGGCCATTTCTTGTTGTATCTCAGGCTGCAAAAATGTAATATTTAACCATTAATAACATAAAATTAATAATAACATTACTGGTAATAATAACAACAAACAAAACATTTTTATTCGGTTTAACGCCTTTCACGGACAATTCAACAAGCTGTTAACCTATAAAATTTTCCTGGAATCCCTACCAGTACTGACCCTGCTCTCCGCAAGTTACTGCTAATTACTCTGAATGAATTATCTGTGGTGAAGAACGAATGGCTTTAGCCAGACTATCTTCAACCAAATTGTCACATTCATGAAAGCTATAGATCTAATGCTCTACCTAAAGAGTAGATTATTGAGGCTATCGAGCCTAGACGCTTTGCCCCTATTATCAAAACACAACTAAATCATTACATTGTTTATATAGGCCATACAAACCAATAACCGAAAACAATTAAAGACTATTCATATTGTGTTTTAAAATAATCAAGCAATATAGGTATAATGTAGCACTGCTGCAGAGTTTCCAATGAAAATATCTATTTTGATAAATATATCAGCCAGTAATTCAATGATTCAAAGAACAGCATAATCAAACTACTATTTCCACCATAAAGGGACAATTAAAGCTGTGTTTGGTTAAGAAAAGTTTCTCTAAAAGTCATATAATTCAAAATATCATTATCCACTCATTTATATTGAATCAGTTGCTTTTGCTTCAAATTACTATAATTGATATTAATAAACATAAAAAAAATGTATTAAAATACTGGAATACTGACCAAGACATCTGCCATAGCAAAGTGAACACCCTTTCTTTTAAAGTCAGTAATCACCTCAATCAGACCCTGAAATAAAAATTTAAAAAATCCAGAACACATATTTATTGCAATCAGAAAGGACCCGCCTCCATGGTCAAGAGGTTAAGGTCGCTGACTTCATATCACTGTAACCTCTCACTGATAGAGGGTCGTGGGTTCGAGCCCCGCTACCAACCATGGCTGTTTATGTGAGAAAGTAGGCAGTTGCTTACGGAGGATGAGAGTATAGTACTGGTTCTTTCCAAGAACGATGCTTAGGAGAACTGTCCGCCTCATATGACTCTGACTGTTGAAAAGGGCATAAAATTCAATATAAACAAAAAGCAATCAGAAAGACAAGTGGTTTCATGAGAGGTCAGATCATTATCTGGCAACAAGGATGATTTATAACAAAATGACACAACAAATTTACTACATTCAATAAGTGTTTTATGAGAGATTAGCTAGGACCTAATCCCACTTCAAGAACACTTCGAGGGCTTAGCGCAACACTGTCGTAACTTGGTCTTATTTCAATAAGAGTTACGACACTGTTGCGTTTAACCCTCGACTTAATGACAAAATAAACCAAGTATTTTGCGAGCATGTATGTAGGTATCGATTCTTCTCAAGCAAGCTTTTTTCCAAACAAATTTTAAAAAAATTCAAATTAGAGGGCACATCATTTAGTTCGACTGAGGTACACTAAATCTATGGTCAAGAGTCAACAACAACTAAAGTGCTGTTTTTTTCTCCACTCACCATTAATGTGGTATAGTCTAAACCAGTGGCTAGATGTCGACAATCTAATATAACAGATCTAGGCTTGTCATCATCTGAAATGTTTAAATATGCATAAGAAGTACAAAGATTGCTAAGGACATTCTTAAAATAAAATGTGTATGGCCTAACATTACCTACTCACCAATAAGGCCCCTACTCAAGTTTTTTAGCCTCTCAGGATTTAATTGTTTATTTTTTTCATTGAAAATAATATTCTGACATGTATTTTGGGTTAAAAAAACTTAAATATAAAAAATAAATTGTCAAAAAAATTCCTACCTACCCACTGAAAATTTTCTGGGTCGGGTTACAGCAAACAAAATTTTTTTTAAGAATATGGCCTAAAACATTTGACAATTAAATGCAACAATTCTATGTAATTTACCATGAATAAAATTGGTACAAAATTAATAATAAACTAGAACTATCACTGAAGATGCCAATTCGACACAGTTATTGTTACATTTTACAAAGGGAAATATAACGCATTTTCATTTTTTTAATACCTACAAATTGTTGCTTAGTAATGAAAAAACATCTTTTCTTTAGCTAATTATTTTTTATCCCTGATGAAGACTATTGTAAGTCGAATTTAGTTGGAATCAATAAATTGATAAAAACACCCGTTATCATGTGTTCCACTACACTCCTTTATTGTTGTTATTAAATAATAAGGTTGTATATTTACCAGTGTACATGTATCGGAATATTTTGGATTGAAGATATTCTACAGATGGAAATCTGATGGCTTGGTTGAATGTAACAACAACATAATCCATATTACGGACCTGAAATGATAAAAGAGTAAAGAAAATTACACAAGCTTTTTTTGTAATTTTCGGACACTTAGTTCTTTAAATTCTAACGAATACATGTATAAGAAAATCAATAATAATTTCAAAGCTAAAATTTCATTTTATCTAACATTAATCATCAATAATGATTTATAAACTAAGGAATTCCTTAAGTTTTACTTAAATACATGTTTTTTTTATTTCTGCATAGAATTTTCAAATAATAATTTAACTATGATTAATATGTCAAAAAATGCTCTGTTTCCATTTGTAATGAAATAAGACAAAATCAAACAGTTAACATATTTCATGATATTTGCAGAGGTCTGATTGACTGCTGATCAGAAAGGAGGGGGGGGGGGCAGTTTTTCTTAATGCTGCGAACTATGACAATAAAGCCTTCTGATACCAGAAATTCTACCTATCATTCATGATGCAGCAACGTTTTTCCAACAAGCATTTTAGAAATAAGGGCTTACCCCTCCCCCTATACAGCCCTTAAAAAGGACTCCCTGATCATCCAATCAGCAGATTAATTACAACCCTGCATGTATATCATTCCCATACAATTAGTAAACAACTACAATGTACATGCAATTTCAATAACATACAGTGATATTAATGTATAGTCGTCAGCTAACACACAAAGCAACAAAATATAAGTAAAAACATGTCAGTGAATAATGTTAAACAGACATTAGCAAACACCGTCTTAGTCAGAGAAGTGTAAATTTCATTTCACAGTCAAACCTGTGAACAAAGGCCATCCTTGGGAAAGACAAAATGAGGCCTTTATTGACAGGTGACCTTTATTTGGAGGTCGTTTTGTTCCGAATAATCAGTGATAGTTTTTAAAGAATGATCTTTAATCACAGGGTGGCCTTTATTCAGAGGTGGCCACTAAAACAGGTTTAACTGTACCATATAAAAGTAAGGTAAAATAAAATAAAATCTCACACAGAAGAGATATATAACAAAGAATATAAAATAAAGATAGAAAATAGCAGCTACAGTGTAATAATACAGTTATTATATTATCAAGCTATCTCTCTCTCACTCTCTACACTTATTGACAGAATTTATAGTCCAAGACATTTTTATGTGAGTATTCAAACAACTCACAACTCCCACAGATTTCAATACCAATTTGAAGGGAAAGTAACTCAAATGATAGTTACTGTACTTGTTTTTGACAAATCTCACAGTAAATCATTTCCTTTCATGGGACCCTATAAAAACTATACAAGTCCACAAAATCTGTCCACTCTATCTTGAGATAATAATCTGAGGCATTATGGGTATAAATTTTTTACACAGAGTCATAAATAGAAAAGGCAAAAATAGAGACTAATTGTGCTTGCTACAACTTATGTGAAGTTAATCCTTTTTTCATGAAGACATGCATATTATTACACACAAAGTCTCTTCAATGCAACAAACAGGATATTCTTATAGTACCAATATTACCATACATTCCATAATAAATGCTCCCCCCCCCCTAATTAACACACCCAGCAAATTTGAGAATTTTTTTGAAGTACATGACTGATTGTAGATACTTCAATTAACAAACTATCAAAAAATATCAAAAGGATACAAGATATTTAATCATAAATAGATAAATGAAAAAAAAAAATTATGTGATGGGTGAATTCATTAGGGTATATTTGGCATCTTGTTTGTGCATTAAAGAGACTCAACTTTTTCTAGTTTACCTTATCCTTGCTGGATGTTGGTTTATAAGTCTTTCCATCAGACAAACGGAAGCTTAACTAACACAATATACAAACAATTAGGCATAAATAGGATACCAAGAAACAGTTAAAACCGTTTACTCCCATTTCATATGCGACTTTATAACAGGTCCAAAAAAAATAATTTATTTCTTAAAATGATAAAGGGCTTGTTTGTTTGTTTTAGATTTCAAACCCTAAGTAGTATTCCTAACTTTAGACCCAAGGTGATATAACTTGATTTAATTAAGGTACCAATCTCAAACTGCATATTTTGTCTGACAGAGTTTCTAAGTCAATTATTATTAATCATTATTAAATAACTATTTATTATTAGCCTTTAACTTGTTTACTGCCTGGCATAATAATGCATTAGCATTTCCAATAAGCGGGCCAATATCTATATATAAAAGTGATATAGATATTGGCCCGCATTTTAAGCAATTTTATTGGCTGCTAGAGCAGGGCCAAAAAGTGATATAGATTTTAGCTGAAATGGCGGCCATCTTGTATAAGTAATTTGCTATTCATGTGGTTTCAAAACATTTAAAATGAAACTGATTCAGATAATAAAGTTATTTAATAAAATTGTCAATAAATAAGTGATTTGATATAGGCCTTAATTATTATTTGTCCTCGGGACAGTCGTATTTGGCCTTTGGCCTTGGGCTTATATGACTGCCCTTTGATAAATAACAGGGCCTATATCAAATCACTTATTTATTAACATATAATAATAATATAAATAACATATCAATCAGTCTGTATAATTCATATGAAGTTGTAATAATTTTTCAACATCAACAATGATATTTTGTTTACTATGATACTTTCAGAATGAAATTATGATTTCATATTATGAGACTGTTCTAAAATGTAATAACATCAGGCCCTGATCATTAACAGATCATTGATATTTTATCCAGGTGCTTTTTAGTTACACTACATGTACTAATAGTTTGATAAGGATCACTTACTGAATTGTTTTAATCATTCTTATACACAAAATTTCATACTTACAGTTACTTTTGGTCTTGCAACAGGATAAAGCAATATTAACAATTGGATACCAATTCCGATCAAAATTCCATACTGAAATTATCAATAGAACTATTAAACAAACTGTAGAATTTCTTTTATATACATATATATATTAATCCCAGACTGTATTATTTCATATTTCAACAAAGTGTTGCTTAACTCCCTTCTGTCACTCTTTTTTTAAAACTACATGCAGTATTAAATACAAATAGTATTGTCATTAGCGACATGGTAGATTATCTTTGCAGTTTTTACTTTCAGCTTATTGTGAAAAAAGTTAGAACAACATATTTCATAATTTCGGTCATTTATGGTGACTGCATTCTTGATTGGTTTGAATTCCGGTGGCGACAGGTTATACATTTTTATGAGAATTTGACAAAAAATGTCAATTTCCCTCGATATGTGGAGAAGTTGCCAGCTCCTCGTGGCAGGATAAGTTAGTACTGGTTAGAATACAGTCCATGAAAACTGGTCTGGTGACCCGACTACTGTAAACATCGTTGAAATGGAAGCATATACCCAGTAACTACATGTATATAAAAAAAGTAACAGAATACCTCAATGCCTAATCCAAATGATGTCAGGAATGTGACTGCCCAGGGTATAAGAGCTATTTCTGCAATATAAGGTTAAAAGGTTATAGATTATAAAGCACGGTGCATTACATAATTACGTTCAACAAGAGGTGTTTGTCAAACATGGATGCCCCTTAAATGTTGAATGCTTAGTATTTCCTGATGTTGATCAAACAAGGACTTGACTGTTAATAAATTTTAGTTAGCTTTTTTCTGATGAAGGTCAGGGCGACCTTGACCTCTGACCTAAAAATCAATAGGGGTTCATCTAAATGTGATGATCAACCTCCCAACGTACGGTCTGAGAGTCATAGGCTTAAATGTTCTCTGGTTTTGGTCAGACAAGGTCTGGTTATGAAAGGACAGACTGACCAACATGTGCAAAGTAATATATCCCCGCTTGTAAGAGAGGGGGGGGGGCATAATCATTGCATTATCCCCATATTCATGATGAATAACTAACTTTCATAACACAGCACATAGAATGTATAAGCATATGGTAAAATACCTGATTGTGTATCAAACACCTGTTGTATTCAGATGTTTACTTCTAAGCATACTTTATCTTATAGTCTTACACTAGGCAATAGGTACTACTGAGCTAAGCATGCAGGCCTGTTCTAAATAATGATACTAGATATCATATCTTACTCTGAATTCTCCAGAATTTAGGTAATATCTCATAATCCACCATTTGTATGACGGCTGAGATGATGACAGCAGACAGAGCCGACTTCGGAATGTATTTAAACAGAGGAGTCAGAAACTGTAGGGACAGCAGAATGACACCGCCAGTCACTACACCCGCCAGAGGTGTACGAACACCGCTCTGAGAATTAACAGCAGTTCTGAAAAAAACACAGTTATCTTTCTTGTAACAAAGTAACTACAAATCGAGGGCTCAGCGCAACACTGTCATAACTTGTTCTTATTTCAAAATTAGTTACGACACTGTTGCGTTGAACCCTCGAAATATCATCAACCATTGTTGTTGTTGTAGCTGTTGTTATTTTCACTTACCTAATTAATTTGGCGGCTACAATATTTTGCGCTGGTGACGAACAAAATTACTGACAATTACATGCAATGTTCTTACAATGTTCTAGGCTTAAATTAAAATTAAGTTTGTTTGCCCTTTACCGACCGACCCGAAAAAATCATGCCTACTCAAAAGATTTTATTTCAAAATCTGGGAGAACTTTATTTTTATACTTGGGAAAATATACATGTATGTGCACTCAGTGCTTTCGATTAACATTTAAAGTACATGTAGGTATCATTTGTAAATTGAAGTAATGAAGGAAAACAATAATATGTGTTTATGGTTGATTAGAGCAAACAATAAATGGTTGTATGGTAGCAGAATACATAAAATGACTATGTAGAATGCTTCTAGATTGAAGTGTTATTTCATGCTAGGTAAAGGTCAAATTCAGAAATAAAATAAACTGTTTTTCCTACCTACCGACCCTCTTCTAAAATTCAGGGTCGGTAAAGGGGTTTAATTTAGGCCCTATGAAGAACCCAAGCACGTGAACTAATTCTTATGTTTAATTATATCAACAGTTCATCCACACAAAGAAATTGAGTATCAAAGTCAATATTGTTTTAAATATATTACAAGTCTATCCGATAATCACAACCAAGCGTGTTCAATGTTTATTTCCAATGCTATAAAATACAAGGTGTAGAAGCTATCAGACTCAGGGTTGCATATCTTAAAGAGTGACTGCTCCATATGATGATCTTCATTCAACAGATTACCTACCTTGAGAAACTTCCTGTAACTGGATATGCAGATACAAACGAACTGGCAAGATTTGCAACACCTAAAATTAGGAAGAAAAATCTCATTATGTTAATGCTATGTGATATTAAACTGTCAATTGAGATTGTGGGCATTTTTAGTCTATTTCAAACCCAAAGAAGGAACAGAGAATAGAAAACTAAATTATTGTTTGTTTGTTTATACATTTGTATTGAGTTTAAACGCCCCTTTTCAACAGTCAGTTCACCTAAGCATTGTTCCTGGGAAGAACCAGTACTAGACTCCCACCCTCCGTAAGCAACTGCCTACTTTCTCACATAAAGAGACATGGTCGGTAGTGGGGCTTCAAAACCACGACCCTCTATCAGTGAGAGGTTACAGTGATTTGAAGTCACCTTAACCACTCGACTGCAGAGGCGGGATGTAAAACTATATAAATCTCACGAAGAAGACTTCTAGGGTAAAAGACTGTAACCCTGGAATATAATAATTTATTTGTCATATGAAACATCTTACTTAAATATAAGCCCTGTGTCAACAAGAATATAGTGTACACTAAAAGCATTTATCAAAGTGCCTATACAGAGGTATGCAGTCAGAGAGACTTGGGTTATGTCACAGTGACATTGTTTGACATTTATAGATAACATTTAGCACACTGACTCTAGAACTACCTATTTTCAATACCGAGACAAAACTGAGTTCATTAACTTAGGTACAATAAATTGCAACACTAATGCCTTAAATACAGTCAAACCTGTGAACAAAGGCCATCCTTGGGGAAGACAAAATATGGCCTTTATTGACAGGTGGCCCTAGTTTGGAGGTCAGTTTGTTCTAATTAATCTATGACAGTTTTTCAAAGTATGGCTTTTATTCACAGGGTGGCTTTTACTCAGAGGAGGTCGCTAACACAGGTACAACAGTACTGTTCTTACGTTTTCAAAGGCTACAACATTTTCTAGCAAGGCACCCTTGACAAAACAATGTTAATGTATCACTCTCTGATGACTGCAAAGTGATGATAATTAGGTAACCTTGACTACGTACCTATAGCAAGTAATTCCTGATTTGGTTGAATTCTATAGTTGTTTTGTCGCGCTGAAATAATAAAGGGGTTGCCAGTGTTAAAGTATACATGATTAAACATACTGTATACAGTAAAACACTTGAATACCGGACCTTTTCTAGACTGGTCCAGAACTCCAGTTTCCTTAGAATTCTGGTTTTCTGAGAACTTTTGAAAAATTCAGAAAATAATGGGACTAGAAAAATGTTCAACATTCAAGGAATTCTGATTTTCCGGGGTTTTAAGGTACATGTATAGTATAAACATAAGATTTAGTATATGATATCACTATCTGAACACATTTATAAAACATGTACACAACTTTTTTGGAAATTTGCCAAAAAGAATCTTTGCCATATCTTTAAGACAGAGTCTAATACTCAACTAAAAATGATTACAATAAATATGAGGCAGTCAAGTGGCATTGAACAGTTTTATTGATGAAGATGCAAAACATTCAAATCCTGCATTGTATGAGTCACAATCATATAGATAGCATTCCTTGATTCTGGAAATAATTACAGTTAGACACCCAAGCAACAGTCAAAGTGATGATTTAAAATTTTGCGAAAACTTGTACAAAAATCATATCAGTTAACACATACATTGTATTTCTTATTTAAAGCAAAGTCTTACCGAAGGCTTTTCCTATAGCGATAGATTCTACTAATCCAAGAATTGGAACGATTACCAAACCAGGTCCAATATCCTGTAATAATGATTGAAGTATAAATACATTAATATAAATTATAAACGTTGAAGTTTTAGGCGACTTTCATCGAAAATTACTCGATGAATAATGCATTACATGTAATTAGTTCAATGGTGCACCGTTATCGGGGATTTTTTTTGTGTATTTATAATATGGGTTAAGTCAACACAGATTTTTTTTTCAAAATGCGCCAGAATAATGTTGACTTGTTTACTAAACGTACAATGTAATGAAATCGTTTGAGAAAAGCTAAAATATTTGGCGCTTAACTATACATTACAGGAGGACTATGGCACTGAAGAGTCAACAGAAAGCTGTATTCAATAAATGCATATGCCACTGATGGCAGCTTGACTTAACCTTGTACGGACTGATGAATAGACGGACAAGGCAATCACTGTAATTTTATTGCCCCCGCATCATTTGATACCAGGGACATAAATCAGAAATTCATGCTTCTTACACTGATGATATCTGCAGCTCCTATAGTCTCATTGCCATTCTGAACCTCAAATTTAGGGAACTGAAAGGGAGGTAATCCAGGTTTGACATATCCAGTGATGGTAATAGCTTGGTCATGTCCGTAAGCATGCAAGATACCAACAACACCGGCTGATGTTATGACAACAATAGCATTTGCTCCTGAAATAGAATTTAAAAAATAACAACACTGTTGGAGAGTACTGAAGATCATATAAAAAAAACGCCGAGTCCCCAGATTCCAAAGGCCAATGATTCTAAATCGAAAGTTGATTGACAGCTTTCATTTGACTCTTAAAAACGGCTCTTTGACTTGAAAAATAGCAAAACAAAGCATCTCACTCTTGCATCAAAAGGGTCCAATTTACAAAACACAGTCAATTTTCTACATAAAAATCTTCACATAATTATTCTGAAATAATTTCAACCTTCACTTACTTAATTCTGAATATTAAATTCTAGTAAATTTAAAATGTACATACCTATACCAACTAACCACACTACTTTCCTGATAGCTTTCTGTCCAAGAGACAATGGTTCACCATTTGGATTGTCCTTCCACTTCTTTTTTCTCATTTGCTAAAATAAACAGTTACCATAGTAACAAAATTAATGCAATTAGAAATAAAATGTTGAGTTTTTGCAGTTTTTTTCTGAGACTTTTGACTACTGTAATTTACTACTAATTGACACCTAAAAAAGAAGAGTTTTAAAACTAACAACCTTGAAGTTTTGAGTTCAAACACCCAATGAGGCGTGTGTCTTCTGAGGGGATTTGATTGAATACATCACTTCTTAAAGGCCATTTGTCCTCCAACACAGATTCAGGTAATTCATATATAAAATGAGAAGGGATTCAGGAGGTACTGTGCAAACATAAGATAGGTGTCTCATAAGCCAACTTGGCTGGCCCTTTCAATAGGGGTGACACTATAATAAACAAAACTTTTACATTTACCTTTTATAAAAGTTGGCAATTACTTGTGGAGAACAGGGTTGGTACAGAATCCAGGAAACAGATTAGATAAAAAGCCCGCCACTGTATTACCGATATACTGTTAAGGAAAATCCACAAATAAAAAACTGTTAGCAAATGCTAGATCTGATGTGAGAAAGAACAATAATTACCTTCAACAAGAATAAAATGACCAGTGATATCAGACCCATTGTTAAATCCCAAACCCTGAAAGATACAAAATCAATCAATCAATCAATCTATAAATCAAGCTACTGCTTTACATTGCAAATCATGCCAGGGCTGGGGGCCTCTGTCGTCACTGCCTCTGACTAATATTATTAACCACTAACATCTCACTGCTGGGAGTTTAGAATCTCATCCGAGACATATTTATAGCAAGGAAGCTGTCCATCTATTTCAAGTTGGTAGTTCCAAAAACATTCCCGATGATACTAGTACATGGCTTGAACTTCAATCAGTCTGAGGGACTTCACTGATAGCAGCATTATCATCAAGCATAAGATTGGCATACAAATTCAATGAAACTTTAGACATACCATACTGAAAACACTGATTCTAGCTAGGTTATCAAACACCTGTATTTAAATAAGCCTATAAAAGAAGACCGTATGAAAATCAGTACATTTTTTTGTATTATTTATATAAGATTATAGAGACAGAAGCAATCAGATTCATAAATTACATGTATTTTCTAACTTACTTTGTTTCAGGAATTTTCTTGCATGTTTCATAAACCAAGTGTATAAATTCCCGAGGAATTCCTTTTAATCCCAGAATGCCTTTCACCTGACCCGCAGCAATCGTAATAGCAGCAGCAGACGTGAAGGCATTGATGACAGGATACGATATGAAATTCACCAAGATTCCTGAAATACAATGTAGAAGTATTGTTTTGAGGTACGTATACCAAATACTTAAGAATTAATATGCCTAGGGTCACACTTCACAGAATTTCAGTTCAGTTGAAGTTAGAATATTTTTTGGACAACCCTTGTTAAATAATAATGTAATTATGCATACTTCATGAACTATTCACAAACTACTCAAGAAAAGTCTTGTTTTCAAGAATTCCATTCAGAGAAAAAAAATGAGTTATTTAATTACCTGCAGCCCCGATATTTACAGTGAGTTAAAAAAGGTGAGGGTAAGGATAAGAGAATATTGAGTCCAGGTAGGGCATAGCTAGATTGGAGCACAGGTGTTTGCCACGTTTTTATAGTTAGATATGTATAATATATATTATACATATCTAACAGTTGGGGCACTATAAAAACGTGCCAAACACCTGTGGATTGGAGAGGGTCAATGATTCTACTTATAGATGTACACTTGGGTTCTAGCTCCACTGTTTAAGCTTGAAAAGATGTCAAGTGACCCTGATTGTTGAAGGGGCATTACTGACCACAGGTGTTTGGCACGTTTTTATAGTGCCCCAACTGTTAGATATGTATATATATTATACATATCTAACTATAAAAACGTGCCAAACACCTGTGTTACTGACTTCTGACAAAACTATCTAACACAATATTTTCTGCGCTTCTCAGTTGTGGGTCTCCCTGGATAACAATACAGGCTATCTTCTATCAATCCTGTTTTATTTCAAACCAGTCAACAATGCACTTTATTCGCATCTTTGACAGTGCTTTTCTTTCTGGGTGGCGTTTTGCCATTTCCTGGATCACCTTTGTTGGAGTAGAGGTTAAATAATACAATTTAACAACTTCTGTATCGAAGGTATATGACGATGACATCTTGAAAAATCTGACGTCAATGATGTCACTTCCTCTTAAATGACGTCAACTACTTTCCCGTACTTACTGGAACAGAAAACTTTACTCTTTCCTGGTTCATTTGATGTATGACTTACTTGTTTCTTATACAAAATGCAATGAAATAATACTAATTTGAAATGGTAACAGATATTATGGGACACCCTGTATAAAATGAATGATCGTACCTAAATGTAGAAAGCCCATTAAGAACTGCACAGCACCGCAGAACATACAAAGCACTATGGCATAAGTGGCGTCCCCTTCAACCGGTGATTTAGCAAATGCGGCTGTCATCAGGGACATGATAGCTGTGGGTCCTAGAGTAATGTCCTTAGATGTTCCAAGGATGGTGTATACGAAACATCCCATGAAGGCAGAATAGAGTCCATACTGAAAGATTTTCACATTTAGTCTTACACTTTATAATTATTATGTTGTATTAATGAAAATGATTAAAGTGCAATGATATCTTATCTTAATTACAAAGCTGAAACAGTTAAAACTTATTTATTTTATCAATTGTAGAGCAAGTTCTTATGACTTATATTAACTACTCTCGATGACTGCTTCCTGGATTTTGACCAGTACTCAAGCCGAAAGAAGGGATTGTGAAGGTTCCGGTCAAATTCTGCCACTGACAGGATTCGAATCTGCAATCTACGGGCTAGGAGTTCAATGCTCTGTCACTACATCACTGCTCTTCTTATACTTACACAGTCAATCTGGTAACCATAATTATAAGCGAAATCTAGGAGCAATGATATATGACTTTAAAACACAGATGGTTCAAGGATTTATTTCATCCATTTTATTGATAAAATTTATTATGCACTGAAGAGTGACTGGTTTTAAGGCTCCTATAGAAAAAAATTGTTGCCATTTTGTATGCAATAACTACATAAGTGAGACCCACCTGTTGAGGTAGATTGGCAATAATGGCATAAGCCAGACCTTGAGGTAAGACGGTCAGAGCTACAGTAAGTCCACTGATTACGTCAGCTTGAAGATCTGTTAATCTGAAAATATAGAATAAGAATCACATTTAGAATTCTCAGACATATCTATATCAGTAAAAGCTTGTAAGATAATTCTATAGACTAAGTCAATTTTTTGAACCATGCATTTAATAACCAGAATGGCAGATTGCTAAACATTTGACAACAATATTACTCCAATACTACAAGTATCAAATCGGTACAAAACTAACTTTTTATATTCTTCATGGCAAGTTTTTGCCTCTTTACTCTCGGGTTTAGGTTGCATCAACAGACTGGGTCATTCAGCAATTTGTCAAGCTTTATGAGCAGAAAAATACCCATTAAAAAACACCTGAGTAGAACCACCAACCTTCCTTAAGCCACCTGGGATTTTTCCTATTATGTGACTTTTTCCAAGTTGGGATTTGAATGGTAAGGAGCAAGTGATACTACTATCTAGTGAGAGCATTACCACTCAACTATAAAGGCCACATTCAGGGTAAGTCTTCGCTGACTGAAGTCTCCATATATTTAACCAAGTACAGTGCAACTCTACAAAGCAACACCCTTTGGGAGTAGCATAATTATGTAGTAGTTGTTGTTGAGAGGTTGTTGCTCTAGAAAGGTTACAATATAAATAGTTTAAGCCTACAGTTGTGAAAAATCATGCGGTTGTTGAATGGAGGTTGTTGCTCAAAAGAGGGCTGCTCTGGAGAGGTTACACTGTATCTCCTCTAAAATATTCTGTAACTCAAGCGCTTCCTAATTTAATGGTTTAATAATAATAGCAACAAGTGTAAAGCATTCAGTACACAAGAATTAAGAGAAACATACAGTAGGACTTTATTTTCACTTTCATCTTCTCCTACATTACAAGATTCGACCTATCAGTACTTCACAACTGAATGGTATCATTCAACAGTCCATGATCACTAATTAAAGCAAATTATTATACATGTACACAGACCAAAACTTGAAGATTTTAAACACTGCCAAAATTCCACTGTTAACCAGAATACAAAATATGGTATATACCACATGCAAAACATTCATAAGTTAAGTAGACAAAGTGATTCTTGTGGTATTTTAACAGTCTAGTAAGAACAGGGTCGCATAATCACATACCTTGATTGCCACTTGTAGTTAATATGTAGCCATGAAATCTCTCTGTTTTATTTATTAATTAACACCTGATCAATTATGCATACATAGAAGTTTATTTACAACCATCTAAAGAATGGCCTAGATATTTCTAAATTAGTAGGCTGATGTAAGTAGCTACATGTACATGTATATTTTTTCTAATCTTAAATTCTTCAAGTGTTACATAATACCGCAGTCATGATATCCTAAATGATGGACAAATTGGTAAATCAATCTTTAATTACACTTTTTTCAGGTATGATTTACTGACGGACAGTTGGTGCAAGAATAAGGTTTTATAAAAATATGGATGACGAAAAACGAAAAAGTGAAGACAATTATAAAAAAAAGAAAGAGTCAATGTACAATAGAGCAAGCATTAAATCTGGGCTTACCCCGCCACAAAAGAAGCACATCTAAAGCATATCTGAAGTTCAAATGAAGCTTCCCCCTGGAGTACCAAAGAAGTACTTTTAAAGTCTCCTGCTTCAAGAGAACTTCACTGATACAGCTAAAATTACATACATGAAAGTAATGGAGAAGCGTATTTGAAGTCCCGTCCCAATTATGTTAATTAGCGCTTCAGATGTACTTCAGTATGCAAATTAGGTTGAAGCGCATTTGAAGTCCCTTGTCAGAAGCGCCTTTGAAGTACAAACAGAAGCGCATCTGAAGCACCCCAAAGAAGCGTCATTGAAGCACCTACTTATTTGAAGTCCCTGTTTGAAATTATGTTCAGACCATGCATCATGCTAAATCATGAAATGCCTGATATGTCATGTCTGCATCATCAGACAGTATTCAGAAAAAGTATTCAGATATGATTCAGACATTTCTGAGACAATACTCAAAAAAATTATTCAGATATTGTACATTGAGTTAACTCAGACTACATTCAGAGAAATATTCAGAAGTTTTTCAGACATGCAGAGCCAGTCTTTCCTTAAATAATTCAATTATACTTGGAAAACTGAACTTAACAATAATAGCAGTTTGATCACATTTTAAGATGGGGATTAATTTTGTATGTACCTTAAACTGCAACACAGTCAAATTGCAGCCTCTCAAGTGATTCATGACACACCCCACCCACTTGGTTTTATTATAATTGTCTCTAAATAAATATGAAACTGTCATGTTCTGCAGGTGTAAAACATTTATCTATACAAGAACTTAATAACCAGTACACTTACCAGTGTATTAACATCATAGTTTTAGCAGTTTTTCCATTTTCTTTTTTGGCGCACTTTTTCTTATTATAACAGTCAGCCATTATTTGAATTTACACCATGTGACCTGTGATGTCATCAAACATCATCATTCCTTTATATACAGAAGCGCTTATGAAGCCCCTCCTTATAAGAAATAGATAAAATCAATCCATCCCAAAGTCTATGAAGTACTTCTGAAGCCCCCATGCGCTTCGGTGGAGCGGGGGACTTCATCTGAAGCATGATCAAGAAGTATGAAAGAAGTCCCCGGGACTTCAGATGAAGCGGGTCTTTAAATTTTGCAGCGCTAATGAAGTACTTCTGAAGTACGATTGAAGCAGAGGCTTTAACCAAAGCATCTGCTTCATTTGTGGCGGGGTAAACTCATCAAACAAGTAACAATTTACAGATTATCTGAAATGTTTAACCCAATCATGACCATCATGTCCTTGTATTTAACATGGAAAATGATTTGTTACACAATTGTGGTTATCAGACATACAATTCGTTACTTCCCATGCAATGATGTAATCAAATAAATGCATGATTATATAACAGTTTCATTTAAATTACCGTTATAAGCTACATTTATTTTTGGCTGTGTTTCTTTATAGAGCAGTATGGCCTGCAATTGGTGACACGTTCAATATACACTATATATAGGTCAATTCAAGGGCAGAGAACTCATACATAAATCTCAAATACTGTGGTTTTACTTTTGGTTAATGTTTTTCATTTTATTCTTGGTCAAAAAAATTTTTTTATGCAATTCCATTAAACATTTATATTGTCTCTTCTCAGTTGAAGTTAAGAGGCTGAAAATTCTTCAAAATTCTGCCATTTTTTAAGAAAATTGGCAGTGGTTTAGGTAAAGAAAGAAATAAAAAAACACTTTTTAATAATTCATGATATGTTTCAAGATGACATGAAAAGAAGTAAGCTACATAAAAATGAAACTAGATAAAGCCTTGCTTTCCTTTATGGTGAATTATCTGCCCTTGAAATGACCTAAAATAAGCAAAAAAATCAAATGTTTGTCTGATGGGATTTTTAGTGAATGGGTCACGGGCTTAAACCGGAAGAAAATGCTGGTAAATCCAAAAATTAACTGAAAGGGTATTATAAATTTAAGTCATAAAACCATTATATCGTGATTCATTTCATTATTCCTAAAAGAATATTAAATTTCACAAAACTGCAATAAGTTTTAGATGGGTTATTTGATATCAAAATTTCACAATATGATTTGTGGATCGTAAGTTCAAGTGTCAATTAAATGGTTGTAATAAAGTGTCAATTAACACTGATGGATTAATTGGTGTTGTTGCTCATCTTGATGTGAACGTGTTTTCACAAAAAGAAACAAATGTATTTGTTACGGGTTTTGGATAGGTACGTATTTTGGCTAATTATTTTAATGAGATCAAATAATTTTTCGATTGGTGCTTTATGATCCTCGTATATTTTTATCAGCATGACGCATTATTTTCTTGCATTATCATTCTAGGTCTTTAAAATATCACTGAATACTGTATGAATCATTAAACATTATTTTCCTTGATTAAGATATTCAACACTTTATTTATATCACTGATTATTCCGCACTGTAATAATTTATTGTTTAAGTGATTTTTACTAAGCACTTCAAACTTGATGCAAATAGAATAATGACTTTTTTCATTTTGTTGTTTCAGATCAGGAAAGAGAAAAGAAGAGAAAAACTCTTGACAATTTTGAGTGTACCAATGACAGGACTTACTGGACTTGTTATAATATTATGTTCATATGTACATGCTATCACTATCCGTCACTAAATGACATTTAATGATGCAAATCTTTCTTCTGTTTAATATACATTTTGTACATGTATTGATAATAAAATAAATTCAGTTTTATGTTTCTGTTAATGTTGTTTTTCTATTTATTTACTTAAACCAAAACAATGGTGTGTTTGAATCGATTATAAAATGACAATCACCAATAGAATACAGTCTGAGCACAGTACAGTGGACCATGAAATCACTCATTGACAGATGTTTTTGTACTTTTTGAACTCTCAAAAATACTCAGCTTTCTGTAATTAATGCATTTTTTACATAAACAATATGAAGAAAGCACATGCAAAAAATACTAATAAACACACAATCAAGGAACAGAATGTATGTCAAGTGGCTTGTATAGCTGAACTACATATTACTATTGTTATCATCATCAACATCTGAGTTCCGCTAATAAGACCGACTTCAAATTAAGACCACTTCATGGCTGTCCGAAGGGTGGTCTTAATAGCGGAACTTTACTGTATGACAAAACCAACCCTCTGGATATGTTACACGCATTTGTTTAACATCATAATGAGATATTTCAAAATATAGTGTAGTGCATGAACAGCCCTATAATGGAATACGTCTTCTACGCAGTATCATAAATTCATCATTCACATACATTTCAATCATACATTCCTTATGAGTTTGATATCAAAAGTGCAATCTATTTCACGGAATATTTTGATATCTATGAACAAATTCTAGCATAGTGACCAAGCAATCTATCATCAGGCCTTAAGTTTTTAACAACCAGGGCACTTGAGTACTGTTAACATACGGTTCAAAATGTTTGCTTTTTTATAGAATAATAAGAGGTACTTAAAATATTTACATTAGCATTGACTTATTTAATCATCATCAAAATTGCGTAATCACTCAATAATTTAAACAAAAAAGGCATACAACAGAATTGAACGATAATGAATGTTAAATTATTCATTGCTTTAAACTGTTACAAAATTATATCAATCAAACTAAGACAGTTGTAAGAAGCAAGGTAAAATAGCTACAGATATCGAAGCCACATCGATTGTGTATGTCAATAAACAAGAGGGCCAAGATGGCCCTTTATCGCTCACCTGAGAACAAAGGCCAATAATTAATGACCAGGTAATATAGTTTCCATCTCGTAAAACTCATTTTTACGTAGATTTTGAGATCAAAACCAACAATGAAGGTATAATACACTGTTAAACAAGCTAAAACGTAGCAAATGTTCTAATCCAAGGGCCCATAACTCTTGGAGTTGTGGTCCGAGTCCACCCATAACTGAACTTGTCCAATCCCATAAGGTCATACACATTCATTGAAAATATGATTAAGATTGGTGAATAAATGAAGGCGCTAGAGTGTAAACAAGCTAAATATAGCAAATTTTGTAATTCAAGGGCCCATAACTCTAGAAGTTATTGTCCGAATTTGTCCATAATCGAAGTTAGCCAAGACATTGTGGCCATATACATTGTGAGCAAGTTTAATCATGATTCGTTAAGAGCTGCGGATGCTAGAGTGTAAACAAACTAATTGTGGCCGGACGCCAGACATTCAACAATCCTAAAAGCTCACCTGATGAATCAGGTGAGCTAAAAAGCTACTTTAGAAAAGAGGAATGTTGGAATATACAGTCACATCTGTGTTACCCATCACCTCCAAATAAAGACCATCTGTCAATAAAGGCCAAATTTTATCTTTACCAAAAGTGGCCTTTTGTTCATAGGTTTGAATGTATCGACCACTCATTTTCAGACTATTTCAATAGTTCCTCTATAATTCGAGGGTTCAACGCAATAGTGTCGTAACTCATATGGAAATAAGAACAAGTTACGACAGTGTTGCGCTGAGCCCTCTATATTTAACCTTGATATCAAAACTGCCATCTGTCATCTCAGCAATACCAGAATAACTGCCCTTAGCTATTTTAGATCATAGAAACACCATCAAACATTGACGGAATGATGAATCAGCAATAATTCAACAACATACACTGCTTTGACATTAAAACAAAAAATTCAACAGAAACAAGAGAAAAAAGTTTTTATTAAAATTTGGCGTAAAAGCTCGGCGTAATTGTTTGTTTCTGGCTACCTGTCCTACCTTAATGTTTCCCTGCAACCCTCGAATTTTTATGAGGCCTGAGGAATGGTGCCTACACAGTCTCTTTTTGCCTTTCATAATGCTTTCAAGAATAACAATGATCAAAAAAAAATCTTACGAACACAATTTTTTTAATGCACTAGCCCGAACTGTATGTTGACTATTGAAAATAGAAAATTTACCACTAGCCAGAGTACACAATTTTAAGAAAGTTGACTAGCCCGAATAGAAATTTACTAGCCCGGGGCTGTGGGCTAGTGGGTTAGCGTGAAGACTGCATACATTTTGTACATTACATTTAATGAGCATGTAACCACAAACAAACAATTATCTTATGCCTTACTGAATTGACATATCTTACGAAACATGGTGCCAAAAAAATATTGTCAGCATGTTTTGACAACTTGTATGCGCCTTAACATAATGAATTAAACACAATTATTTGTATGTACAATGTTCTAACAACTGGTTACAAGTAAAAGATCTGTTTCACTTTTAACACTGTGTAAGTGCATGCACCAGAAAGATGTTTAAAATTCAAGCCAGAAAAAAATTGTTGTGTTTATGGGCCGGTTACTGATTTTGTTTGTCCGACTTAAATGTATTTAACGGCATAAAGTATGAAAGTATGAAAACACCAATCATATTTCCGAAGTTAGACAGTTATAATTAAGGGAAAAAAGTGATGTTTTTTACTAGCATTTTTGGTCAAGACACCGTAAACATTTTTTCATACAGCCTTATCACTCTTTCCAATGTATTTTTCTTGAAGCAAAATTTTAGATATAAAAACAGTACACTTTCAAACTGTATTAATCATGTGCACTTATCATGACTTCACATGTAACGGTAAAATCACACATTCATTATAATAATTATTGGAGACAAGACCTTTGCCATAAGCAAATTAACTATTGCAAGTTTTATCATTATTTAATCATTTTTAAGGAAACCTGATAAAATATTATAATCAATATCTTGCACAGATTTTTATCCTAAAAATGATTGCAATAATATAATATTTTAAGGGGGAAATAGTGAGTTTATACATATATTCAAAAATATAATTTCATACATGTAATTATCTTGATTGATCACTCTTCAAGCAGTATTTGATATATATAGGAAATGGGCCCTCTGTGGTAAAGTTAAGTTATGGTCTTTGACTTGTAATCAATAACCCCTATGAGTTTTTATCCCACCCAATCACATTTTATATGTGAGGAAGCAGTCTAGCTATCTCATGGAAGGTTAGAAATAATCAGTGTAGACAATGTCAGTATAGCATACAAATCTTAGACCCAAAAAAAGTTTAAGTCAAATATTCCTAATAACAGATCGAGACATAGTTATCTATGTCTCTGCTTATAATAATGCTAATGAGAATTTTTATATCAAGAATTAAAATTAAGCTGTTATGTAACCATGTTCAGGTAGAACATAATCTAACAAAAAAATTATATTCAAACAAACTTTCTTTTTTCTAAAAATTTATAGCCACAAGTTAGTAGATCAATAATTTTTAATAACAAATAAATTACCTTCAGTCACTAACAAATACAAAGTACACAGGTAATAAAAAAATCTAAAATGCTTGAAAATGAATAAAAAGTTTCACTTACAGAATTTAATTGAAATACACTAAAAATAATACAAGAATTTAAAACATACAAAAAACATATGTTTTCTTTTTCTATAAACAACATCTTTTTAACAAATTCATTTTAATCTACATTTCTTTCTTAACTGCAACAGTATAAACCAAAAATAAGAAAATTAATTATATACAAAAAAATTTTCCTCGAATACATATTTTTTTTTTTAAATTATCAACTTACAAATAGTTATTATTTTCATAACTGTCAAAGTTCACACCAAAAATAATCAAATTAAGCAAATCATATAGGAGCAAAAGGTTGTATATTTCTCAAATATATTATATTAATTTTTTTTATTTAAAATGGTCAGCTTACAAATACTTATTCAGTATAAAGAAAATCAAGAAAAATAAGCAATTCAATAAAGTACAAAAAGAGAAAAAAAAATTAAAATATATAATTTTGAAAAATATAATAAGAAATTAAATCAACTTACGAATACTTAGGTAACCATTTTGTAACAGGTAATTTGCCTTTTACAGTCTCAACAGTACAACACTCTTTAATGTACTTCTTCATGTTGATCGGCTCAGGAAATGTGAGCACTTCATCAAACTCGGGATCCTCATTCCCTTCTATAGATGACCCGTACAACCTTTGACCTCTGACCTGGCGTCTCGATGTCCCAGCATGCCTCAGTAGAGGCTGTGTCTCTTGGTTCATTGCACATCCTTAAAAATTGAACAGACCAATGAATGATCGCACAGTCTTAACTGTAAGTATAGGAGTTACTTCTGATTATGATACTTCATAAGTTTAATATTATCAGTTGGCATTTAACACAGATTAGTAACTTTATTGACCATGAAAAACAAATAAACATAAGCAATTATTATGGTACTCTTCATTCTCACAGTGAGTTAGCGTAATACTGTGTAAAATTATCAATTTGATAGTTATCAATATTAAAATGACATTTTTCACTAATTTTTTCATGAGATAAGATCAAAATTACTGCAGTGTATATGTAACTTGTCAGTATGGACAAAATAATGTACTATTAATTAATTAATTGAGACGTGAATGTGCACCATTTACAATATACTGTATAATAAAATATGCCTGAAGCAAAAAGAAAACATATGCATACATGTATTCAACAAAAGAAGTTTGATAAGATGCATGTACTTACTAATTGACTTTATTATACAAAAAGGACATTTTAATTTAATAAACAATGACAGGCTAATTTCTAATGTCAGAAAGTTAACATGCAGTAGAGTTAATCATCAGACCAAATTAAGATGGCATTAAATTGGACTGCATACACCGACGGTCTCAAACCAACGTATACAACCTTGGTAATGCTTTTTTTTGGGTACCGGTATTTATGTGTTTAAACTAAAATATATGGATGAATATAAATGTAAGGTATGATGTTGGGATGACCTTGACCCCCAGTACCTATTATATGGAACCTCAAAAAAAGGAGTAAAATACATGGATTGATCATCATTGTCAAAGTTAAGGGCAAAAAAAGGCAGCATGGTGAACCAGAGCAATTTGCAGAAATATTTCTACAGGGCCCTAGCTGTACTTTCGGGGAAGGGGCCCGGGGCCCTCGGGTAGGGGGATTTCGCGTCATTTTGAGGAAAAAGGGGAATTTCAGGAGATTTTTTCAACTGCCTTATAAACCTGCAATAAACATTTTAAGCTTAAAATAGCCATATTTAAATATATTACATACATTAATATACAATTAATCAAAGGTTAATAATAACTAAATATCAACCATTTAAGCCCCCAAAAAAATTATTTTTTATATTTTTTTTTAGGGGAATTTTTATCAAAAATAGGGGGAAAAAGTATATCATTTTAGGACGGGAATGGGGCCGAATTTCGGCCCCAAAAAACGTCAAATGAGGGCCCTGTTCTAATTTGTCAGTAAAGCTTTTAGACGCAGATTCGTGATCTAGTGCCTGTGGTAACGCACCAGACTACCATTCAAAAGTTTGAATCTCAGCGCGATCCTGCTTCTGATATTTCAGGGTTGCTTTTTCAAATAAGGTACAGTCCAAAAAGTCCTTATCAGTAACCAATCCAGTTTATAGACACCAAATAAAATGTGGGCAGACCTTTCTGTCAAAGAAATGTATATATGTGTTGACAACCAGATAAGAAACCTATCAAGGATGTAACAAAACTCTTTGATGACACGGACTTTATCAGTCATATCGTAATTCATATAAATTTTATTGAGTTTTATGTACTATAAATGACAAGATAAAAGTCAGCTTCAATCATAGGATAAATTACTGTACAAGTTTTTTCAAGATTTGAATAGGACCCCTATATTTTGAAGTTGTCCGTTTATAAACAAAGGCATTGATAGGAAGCTCCTCGATGAACAAGATCAAAGAATGATTTTTGAAATCATATATCATATACTGGTTGTGTAAATCACTAGGAAACATACCGGTAAACAACATGGCAGATCTTTTGCAGAAATATTTTAGAAAACACAATTTTAGAGAAACTGCTACATTTGTTAAAAGCAAGCTTAAAACAAGGACAATACATTTTTAAAATCATGCAATGAATCGTGAAATGCTAACTTATAATAAGTTAACAATTTTAGGAGCAATATAGGCACATGAAATTGATGGTTATTTATGGCCATATAAATATATACGATTATGCAAGATAATCTTTCATCCTTCAATTAAAGTACCCTGTCCTCCACAAGTAACTGCTGACTTCACCACACAAAAGATCTGGGTTGGAGGCCGAATGACCTCAGAGCACAGACAAACTAGGTAACTGTTTATCAACTTTCATCACAAATGATTGATATATGACGGTACATAAAGCAATTTAATTGAAACTTTTACTATATATAGCATACATGAAAAGAATTGAACACTGCAAGTATTTGTCTGGTATTCCATGTTCAAGTGTTATACATCTTCATGTCTTGATTAGGATACTTGTCATTAGATTTATAGCATTCATGTATGTATGCATATTTAGCTTTGAGATCTAGAAATTTGGTCAAGGCTCATTTGATTGTAAATAAAGTGTCATCATTTTGCATAAACTTTTGAATCTTCAGTACATATAGGATGCGCTCAATATAAAGTTTTGGCAATCTTGCAAAAATGTTATGCACTGAACCAAATTTCTGAGCAAAGCTCATATTTATGGTTCACCAAAAAATCATTGGACACAAAGACCGGTATTTGATGACCAGGTGGCCTTCTGATATATAGTTCATCCTCTCCAGAGAGGCCCTCTCTTGAGCAACAACCTCCCTTCAACAACAGCATGATTTTTCACACTGAACGATTTAACTAATAATTTAACCTCTCTAGACCAACAACCTCTCAACAAAAACAACTTTGCTTACTCCCAAAGGGTGTTGCTTTACTGTATTATATCCAACATATACTTTGAATACATGACTGGTCTGTCTTGTAGATTGATTGCAAGTACTGTAAAACATAAATATCAATTCGCTTATTGGGGTTCTTCAAAGAATCAAGTTTTATAAGATGGACATTTTGAAATTGAACTCAGGATATTTATTTATAAACAAAGACAAAGGAAAAAATCACAAGTTCACTGAATCAAGGTCCGTATTCACAAAGCATCTTAAGTAATTTTTAATTTAAGTTATATTTTTGCTTAAATTCGACTTTTTTCTTAACTCTTTTGTACTAATATAAATGAGGAAATCACAATAATATGATTGTATCTTTGTTCTAAAGATGCCAAATATGAAAATGATAATTCATTTTCACATTTTTGATGACTGGTTTACAAACTTTTACCATGAACAAAATTTACACTTAAGTAAAAATTTCGACTTAAGTTAAAGAAAATCTTAAGATGCTTTGTGAATACGGACCCAGGCCTTTTTGTCTACCTTAAACATTTTACTTTGTTTTTTTGTTGTCAATTACGTATCCTTAAGTCTGTATTGTTTTTGATTTTGCTATCATCAAAGAATTATTTTTTCGGGCCCTGGTGGGTAATAGGTAGCGCCATTTATTGTCCCTGTCACATGGTTAGTATGGGTTGGGGAATCATCCCTTACAAATCGTTAAAAATCAATTTACAATTTATATATTATACATGTACATATTTCTACAGATAAATAAATATAATAAAAAATATTTAAATAAGTAAAAATAATTCAAACCAACTGGATATCATAATAATTTCCTTGTCATACAGTTCTTTTTTATTAAGATGCAACTCTATATTAACTAGAAAGTAGACAGGTTATTTTAGATTTTGTATACTTAACAACTGAAGATGCAAGCTTTAGGCTGTTTTTTGAAGCCTTAATTGTACCATTGGAAATATCCCCCCTTTCTTGCATCTCAAGGCTAAATATATTTAACTGATATTGATTTGGTTTTTGATAGCCCAATATGAATGAATTACAATCAACATTCCAATGAATATCATGTTTTTTAAACACTGTAGTACATCTAAAAAATAGTTTGCTCATCAAAAGGGAACAACTTTCATCTATAAAAAATTCCATATTTCTTTAGGCAAGAAACATTCCAGACAATATCAACCACTTGTACGACTCTACTGTATTTTCTCAACAAAGTAATTGGCTCGTTGGGATGGGGACATAAGAGATTGGTTGCAAATAGTCAAACCTGTGAAAAAAGACCACCTTTGGAGAAAAACATAATTTGGCCTTTAAAGACAGGTGCCCTTTATTCAAAGACATTTGTTCTAAATAAACAAAGGATGGCCTTCATTCACAGGGTGGCCTATATTCAGAAGTGGATGCTATATCATTCAATACTAAATAACATAATCATGTGTGGATGATAACAGCTGTTGATATTTACTCGTAATTATTAGCTTCACTTCAGGAGTACACAATTTATGTATGATTATATCTTTTTAAAACACAAAACACTCAGAGAAATGACAGCTTTGTTTTGATTAACTTCTTACATTCATCAGCAATAAATACGAGAAAATTATCCAAAAGAATTGATTTATATTGAAATATCTATTATTTGTGGACATAGCAGTCTGCTTTATATATATATTAAGTTAAATTATTTTTACAAAACTGACTGTGAATTATTTTACAATGAATGATCATAGTACATACAGTAAAACCTGTAAGAAGCCAGTGCTGACTTGTGAATAAATGTTGTTTTTTAAACCATCATTCATTATATAGTACATTATGACCCCCAAATGAAGGTCACCTGACTTGTGAATAAATATCTTTTTTTAAACCATCATTCATTATATAGTACATTATGACCTCCGAATAAAGGCCACCTGACTTGTGGATAAATATCTTTTTTTTAAACCATCATTCATTATATAGTACATTATGACCGCCGAATGAAGTTCACCTGTCAATTAAGGACACATTTTGTCTTTCCCAAGGATGGCCTTTGTTCACAGGTTTGACTGCAAATCATACATGCACTAAACCGACATCATTCTACTGAATGTTCCACTGACAAACATAAACTATGAAACACAAAGCAACACATCAATGTAGATATTGAACAGAATAGAACATTCTCAGCATAATTTCTGTGCATAGAAGACATGGAATGCTCAAGCAATCACCAGACAGGTGGGTGGGGTGACTGAAAGTAGTATAGTAAACTTTATATGCTTATTAATCCAGTTTAATCAGGCCTATCCTCATAACAAACAAATTTGACCACTCAATGTAAGAGGCATGGCATATTTCGAGGCATTGGATACCAAAACTTTATAAATGTATTTCATAATAATTGCGATGACTCAATGACTCCGGACATGAAATAATATACATTCATAAATTTGTAAACAAAAGTGTAACAGTTAATTTTATGAATGACTGTTCTTGAATCATTCATACACTTATTGCTAGGATATGAACCGCCCATCAATATATTAGGTTCTAGAATTTATTTTGGTAAGATGTATTATGCCATAAAGGATAGGCAGATATACTAAGATAATTTGAGGGAAGACAGCTACTGAGTATGTTTAAATATCAATCCTATGACAGCACAACAATATCGCTGAATGAAGTGATATTTTTTTCATTAATAAGTCAGCTCTTTAGCTTAATTGGTAGAGTTTGAACTCTGGGCACAGCACATGATTTATGCTAGGAGATTAGTACTTGGTTGAAGACATCGTGATATTCATACATGGAAAAGTTTGCCGTTAGTTGTGCAGTAAAACTAATTTATGAGCATTCCCCTGTCAAAAAATTCTTCATACTTCATGAACTATTCTGAAAGTATTCATGAATAGTTCATGAAAATTTCATAATTCATGAATTCTATTCGAAGGGGTTCAGGTAGGTAGGAAACTAGTTCCACTAAGCAGCTGATGTGGGTGAGGTAATTAAACCATTCACACTTTGTGGGGGTGGACGAGTGAACAAAAAATATATTCTAAAGATGACAGCTATAAACTACTATAAATACACTAAATTAGTGAATTTTACCTGATAAAAGTAACAAAAGCCTTGAATGATTTTGAACAGAAATAGAATGTAGCAGTGTGGCATATTATATTTATAAATTGGCTTGGATATTCACCAGCCCCATTAGCTCAGTTCATAGAGCATCTGACTTTCAAGCAGGAGTTCGCATATTCGAGCCACGCATGGGGCAGTAATATTTTTTGTTTCTGCTGACCTGACCTACCCTTACTCCACCCCCCCCCTCCCCGCAACTCTAGACCCTTTATTAGGCCTGAGGAACAGTACATTCACTGGCTCACTTTTTTTCACCTTTCAAAATGCATTCAATTTAAGAGCCATTAAAGCCCCGACCCATCTACCCTAATTTTAACGCGCATGTAACAGGAACCAAACATTATTCTATACACATTAGTTAAAACTTGAATTATGAAAAGCTTAAAGTAAACATAATATAGCACTGCAACTAAAATTCAAAGCTTCAACACCAATGGTGCCAAGTATGTGTACCCTGTACAAAGGGTGATCAAAAAGTTCATGGAAAAGTTCTCTAAAAAGGTCTAGAATCATTTATAGCTTTAACTTGTTATTGTCCCACATTATAACCTAAATGTAGGATAATGATAGGACACCCTGACATGAAGTTTAAATAAATATATCATAAGATAATTATTTAACACAGCGGTGTAACACATTGGTCACTGAAAGGAGAAGGGTGGGGTGCAATTTCCTCGCAACATGAAATGAGGTTTTCAAGGCCAAACTATGACCCGAAAACAGTCTTAATTCAGCTAGAATATAATTGGAAAGGCATAATTTTGATAATTCTACAGGAAATTCATCAAAATTTGTTCATGTAACATTTGAGAAGAATGGGGTTATCTCCCATATACCCTTAAGGTTTTCTCAATTGATTTACACAAAGAATGAACCCCATGATCATCCAATCAACAAACAAATCACTCCTCTGTTAACAATGTTGTATTGTACAAGATTACAAAAAGTCTTATATCAAACCTGTGTTGAAAAAAATGAAAAATAAACATTCCAAAATTCAAGAAGTATAAGCAATTAGAATAAATTGAAATTTATAACTACATGTAAATATGATGTACATTAATCAATTAAAATTTTATCAGAACATAATTATTCTCTAATGAATAAACAATAGGGGGCTAGTACACTGTTAAGATGATATAAAATAGTGAATTTATGTCTAAAATGACCAAACTGACCAAAACCATAAATATCACATATATACATTGTAACAATTATCTGTTTTGTCAGTGTGGTTATTCTAGGCCCATATGGACCATCACCTCATGTACTAATCCCCTAAATAAACTACTAACCAGATAATTAAGAAGTCCCTAGATCAATCAGATCATGACTCTGTTATACAGTTTGTAATTTCAAATGTTATTACTATCTCCAAGTCAGACAGGACATATCTGATTACATGCATGCAGCTTTTAAGTGATAATAATGATTAAACTCATATGAATAAAATACTATAACTTCATCCACTTAATATGATAATCATCATAAATAATTTATTTATATTTCGTTTTCGGGGTAGGTGGGATGTTGCTACAACAACCAGAGTCATTTGGTGGCATTTCCAGTTTCAAAGTTGAAGGAAGACCCAATGTATACACCAGGGTAGAGCCACCAACCCTCTATACGCAAGATGAACAATTTTCTCAAATATGGAATTCGAACTCAGAGCTGTAAGTGTACGCGAGAAACCATAACCACTCGAACATGACATAATTATGTTATAAGCAAACTACTGGGAAGGCCACTGAGTAATTCTATTCATTACTACATGTACATACAAAATATTCATAGATATCATAGCACACATTCTTACAGCGGTATAGCAAAATATTTCATAGGTAAAGTTAAACAATAATCAAATGTTTCAGAGTCTGATACACATTCTTTAAATGTCATAAATGTTATACATGATAACAATTAATGGAGATACACAGTACAATGATAGAAAAATTATCTCACTAAGGATAATCGTAAGTTCCTAACACTCGTTATCATCAACAATAAAGATAACCCACTAGTCTGAGCTGTTGGTGGTCATCAATTTTCACCACAATCTAAATGCAGGGGACTCATCATAATGGTGACAGAAATCGACCCCCATCAAGCAGGAGGTTAAATATTTATTACTTAGGGAATTTAAGACAATTTCGAAATAAATCGACCCCCGGCGAGCTGGAGGTTAAATATTTGTTATTTAAAGAATTTAAAAATTTGATGAAATGTTTGTAAACAAGATAATGCCCATATAACAAGATAACCAAGGATGATGTCATATATGCAAGAAATCAACTGCAGGTATCGGATGATGGATAACATAGTGATCAGTTGGCAGTAATTGTCAATTATCTGAATCTATTTGTATTTTTGAAGTATTGTTGACGGTGAAGTTCCAATGCATATATGATGTATGTATGTACTTTGAACATGAGTTATTTAGTGAGTTAAGATGGTGATTCAGTGTTTGTGAACATTAAGTTATATCGGACCAGTCTTTGAATTTATTTTTTGTGACAGGTTGCCCGACTATATACTTTATGAAGGAAACTCTCTAAAACTAGGTTGTCCACCAAAAAACTTAAAGAAGGAAACAATCCTTTCATCCAGGGTGCAAACAACTAATTTGAAGACTGTCGGTCAATAATTTATAATGCATGGTCACTGTTCATAAACATACATAGTGTATACATTAAGGATTACACAGATAACATCCCAATAACATTGAAAAAACATTATTTTGTACATGTCTTACTCAATGAAAAAAATACTTAATGATATATTGATTACTTCCTCAACTGATAGTATTATGACTTTATGAGGACATGCACGAAAACTTAGAGGTTAGCCTGTTTTTTTGTGTATTTACCCCTTACATTCTAAGATATCAATGACCAATTTGTGGACATCCATTCTACCTGCTCTGATTCCTGCCACTTACTGATCCTTTCTCTAAAATACAATCAAAATTCTCAATTTTACATGTACATATGTACAGTCAAACCTGTGTCAGTGGCCACCTCAGAATAACTTTAGTAATACACTTCTTAAGATCATGAATCACCTTTTAGAATGTAATCATCTGTCAATAAAGACCACATTTCATCAAGACAGATAAGGCTTTATGTACTGAATAATCAACGACTGTTTTAAAAGAATGACCTTTATTCACATGGTGACCTTTATCTGGAAGTGGCCGCAAACACAGGTTTTACTGTATCAAGGACTTACATACATGTATGTATATAAGTCCTTGACTGTATGTACAAATAAGACAATACAGTACTTACAATTGGTGAGTATTATTCAGTGTAAAGATTATAGAGAACTTGCTAAATGGTCATCCAGATCTATCATCCATGTCCTCACAGTAAGTCAATCTTTAACAAACCTGTAAACATAAGTAAGATATATGTATTAATTATATACAGTGCTTTTGTATCCATTTCAGCAATCCTAATTAATGCTTTCTCTAGTTTTAATTAGAACTATCATAATTCATATTCATTAATTGTTCCTTATTATATTCAGGTGGTATAAATCAACAATGGAAGTATCCCTTTCCGTATGCGTAATATTTGAAATACCAGTGTGTTTCGTGTGCTTCCAATAAAATATTAATAGAGTTCAATCACTGAATGAAATGGAAATTAGGAGTTAATATATGGACCTGTAGTCCAACAAATTTTACTGCTTGTGACTGTACAGCAAGATCGACAATTGTGATCAATTGGGCATTAATGTTCGGATTTATATTTTGACCAATGGCATCACAGTATTTTTCAAATTTGTCGACCGGTTTAATTTATTTAACCGTAATATATATGGTTTATTGAATGACACGTTTAATACTCAGATCTTTATTTAAACCTTGATATGCATGCATTAAAGTCAAAACATATATACGAACATTAAATATATTAATGTTTGTTATCGCTGGTTAAACAACTTAACCACTTGCTCAGCATGCACCGAGCCTGAGCGGTTAAGTTTCTGGGTTGTTTATCCAGCGATAACAAACATATATATATGATACATGCAGCATTCAAATGATGGCCGCCTCAAACTCGGAATGAAATTGGCCTACTGTCAAAATCTTTTAATATATAGCTTTAGTTTGAAAAGCTAAGCTAAGGCATTGTGTAAAAGTCCATTGTAATCATGAGTTACAATCAGCTAAATAATCAGGGTGGGTTAAATTCCTTTCCCGTCTTTGATAAACACATAGCATTGGAAACCGCAAAATAAAGGCGTTGAATATATATTGACACGTATTTTTTACAAAATGTTAGCAACGCTAGTCATCTGGTAGAAAAACTTACGTTATATTTTACACCCAGAGCTTTGTTTTGGTCTAGTTATGCCAATGTATCACATGACAGTCACATGACTGAAACCGGTGTCGACATAAACAAATACGAGTTCGGGTGCTCGTATATAAAACGCAGTGCGTCACAAATCAAATTTCGAAATATTTAATAAAGTCTATTAAACAAATATAATATTTCATGTATGTTAAATATCTTAATGAATATAATCATTTTATGTTTAATATCATTATTGATGATATATTTACGTACTTTCTTAAATGAGGACCTTTGAAAAAAAGAAAAATTAGTAACGGCAGAGAAGTTATAATACAAATTGTATTATACGTCTCTGGTAACGGTTACGACTCGATCGTTATATATTAATGAGTGGCGAGTCGTTACTATATATACCCTAAAACCCGCCTCCACGATCGAGTGGTTAAGGTCGCTGACTTTAAAGCACTGTAACCTAGCTCTCACTGACCCAGTAGAGGCAGGTATATATATAAATACAATTAATAACTACCTGGTTGAGGGTTGTGGGGTTCGAGCCCAGCTACCGACCACATCTTTATGTGAGAAAGCAGGCAGTTACGTGCGGATGATGAAAGTCCATAGAAGTGTAATAGGAGGAGGAAAATAATGAACCCAATGCGGGGCTCGAACCCGCGACCTCCTGCTTGCAAGTCAGATGCTCTACCAACTGAACTAATCGGGATGGGCAATTTATAATACAATATACCACACCGCTACAATCCTCCTTCCTTTTTATTCAAAGTAAATTAATCGCGGCAACCACAGGCTCTTTAAACTAACCCAGCCATTTGCTTCACGCAAGCTCTAGGATTCCAGGGCTATAGTCACACACTCACGGCACCAAATGAAATAGGAGGAGGAAAATAATGTACCCGGTGCGGAGCTCGAACCCACGACCTCCTACTTGCAAGTCGGATGCTCTACCAACTGAGTTAATCGGGCTGGTGTATATTCCAGCCAATTTATAATACAATATTCCACACCACTACAGAAGCCAGGGACAATGGTTACTTGAGGTGAACTGACTGTTGAAAGGCATAAAACTCAAACAGACCTATTTTATATTTATGTGTGGGGGGTTGAACAAACAAACAGACAAAAAACGAAATACAAAAATGTCTAAAACATGCACGAGCAAAAGAAATCGAAGTACTGAAAGTACTCATGTAATCTGAACTTACACAAACTCAAGGTTGCACTGCCACATGAAATGGAACTTGTTTAACATTTTGCATGGGAATTATGTATGTTATATCAATTTATGGAGACTGCATGCATGGACAGTTAAATATGGAATGATATTTAGGTAAAAATTACACAATGCCTGCTTACAATTACAATTCAGTCATTGACACTGCTATTGTACGCTTAGTGGTATAATCAGAATACATGGTGACACCATCACCACGCTTGTTGACAATGATAGCATGCTTGCTGGAAGTTACATCTTGCATGCTGTTAAGACCCTGCTGTATATCTGTCCAAATGACAGTGCAACGTAGCCGAGGCTCCATTTATACATTGCAAAATATTTTCACAAGTACAATTCTTGTCCAAAATACGGAAACGGGCGATTGGGAGTACGCTGCAATAAAATATTCAAAATAATAGTCACATGCGTTGTTACATAGGTAATAACTGAAGTTGCTTAGTTGTCTCTGTTATCTATGTCTCTGGTTCTATTATGTTTATTATCATAGAGTTTAAAAAATGAATAAAGAATAGTATGTTTACTACTGGAAAGCTTTATTACTATAAATGAAATGAAATTTTAAACAAAACGTGGGAAAATCGTTTATATATGTAACGAGTGAGACAAATTATGAATTTTGGTACGGATCCGGGAGAGACAAGTGTTATAAGAAAATGTACACTGGTAGTAACAAGATTGTGTACTGATATTATATGTTATGCGTTATCTCTCTTTAAATCAAAGATGGAATTCCGCCTTACATCAGAGACGTATAATACGTCTCTGTTTAGACTAATAAACTTACACCGGAATAAATTCGATCAGCATCCAAACTGCAGAAGAATACATCGATCCTTAACAATACTGGTCCGTAAATTATCTAGTCATATAAATAGAGAATACATGGTTGGTGCCGAGATGGAGAAGGTTTATCCGGCGAGGCTTAGAAAGCTGATATGGACGAGCCTCTGGCTTAGGTCTAAAACAATGTAGGGACAGGATAAATAACTATTTGACTTGCATCAAATAATATTATTGTAAAATTATAGTTTCTCTGTCTCAATCAACTGTAATATTTACATTTTCGTCTGCATAACTTTCATGCTCTAAATTATTGTCTTCGTTACCGGTTTACATTTAAGACGTCTGCGTTTCATTATGTGCTAAAATTGTCTGCGTTTTACATCTGCGGTTAGTTTTGATGCACACACACCTCCCACAGTTATGGGCGAGTAAAATAACAATAACGATGCTTTCGAGAGGGTGTCATCGTGTAGTATTGGTTTTTGTATCGATTTATATTGTTGATGTACATTGCAGGAATGTACTAGTTTTGATAGGTTCGTGGATTTGTTTATATATTAATTTCATGATTTACTGTCCCATTTCAGACGGTGCTACAGACGTAATCTTTCGTGACAATTAGTCCTACAATAACACATAACCGTACTCCAAACATTTAAGATTGTTTACAATCTGTTAGTTATAGCTAAATGCAAACTTAGTTCCTGGTGACATATTGTTTTATACACTCTTGAGCAAAAGAAAGTAGCAGTAAACTGAATTTACTAGTTAAAAATGTACAGCAACACAATATGGTTATAAATTTCCTCTTTGGGAAAGTTTATGCTGATTATTACACTTAAATAAATGGTGCTTTGAAGCAATACTTGTAAAACATGATTCTGGAAATATGTTTAGGGGTTTCATTGTTGATCTAGTAGTAACATGCTTGACTACCTATCAAAGGTTGTGGGTTTAAATCCCTATAATTTTGGGATGCCTTTTTACTATTCCAGTTATTAATGAGCCCAGTTATGTGTATAGAATATCACAGGAAATTTGTGAGGCATGTACATGTGCTTTACACCAAGCACAATATATAAATATATATATATATATATATACAGTACAACCTCTGTAGAGCAACACCCTATGGGAGCTGCAAATATTGGCCGTTGTTTAAAGGTTGTTGCTCTACAGAGGTTAAATTTACATTAAATACCTACTTAGGGAAATTTTAAAGGTGTTGTTATAGAGAGGTTATTGCTCTACAGAGGGCCGATCTGGAGAGGTTTTACTGTACATATTTTATTTGGAGTCCGGCTAGCTCAGTGGTTAAGAGCGTTCGTCGACTGAATGAGAGGTTAATTTGTGAGTTCGAACCCTGAGCGAGGCTCACAATGTCCATGACAAATTTGATTGAAGATATTACATCCTATGTTAAATTGTCTTCTACCTCTGAATTATGTGGGGTAGCTTGGCAGAAGCTTACGGATAGAATGTGGTTAATACTGGTTAAGGCCTAATGATGTCCAGGAAAGCTGGTTAGGATAACTGCCCTCCACGATATGACTGAAATAATGTTGAAAATGGCATAAAAACTGATGAAACATTATTTAGAGTCCATATGATTACAATATGTAAATAACATTAATTAGCAATATAGCGCTATTGACCAATAAGTAGGAAAGAGTAGTAGGGATGGGTAAATGCTCAATTTCCTGTATCTTTTCTCCCCTCTCTTTAGCGGGGGGGGGGGGAGGGGCTCTGTACATAATGGATGGGTCATTAAACAACGGATTGTCTCATACTCTGATAGGACTACCCTGTCAAATGTGCTGAACTATATTATAGTCTATACAAATGAGTCAAAGAAATTTAACAGTCTTATTAGTTTGACTAGCATAAACAATCCCGTGAGTTATTTATGCATCAGGTATAAGTAATTCCGGCATTGATGATTGTAATTATTAGTACAAGTAATGTTATTCTTGCAGCTGATGATGCAGGATTTGAAACCAATGTTTACAATAACACAGTATGTAAAACTCCAAACATAGACAACTTGGCTCAGAGAAGTGTTATTTTCAAGAATGCATTTACTTCAGTTAGCAGCTGCTCACCTAGCAGGTAAGAATTTACTTACAAAAGAGTTAACATAACAAGTCTATTAGGCTGTAGTTTAGTTAATTTTGTTATTAGGTTAGCTAATTTCATACTCTTGGTCATAACTTGTCTTATATGTTGGACGGATGAAACATTATCCTCAACTATAATGGCATTATAATTTGAAATGAAAATGCGATATTGTTATTCTGTTCATGATAATATTCTGTTTACAGTGATTTGTGTCCAATATTTTTTCACTATCCATGTCAGTCAAAAGAGGAAATTTAGCACAACACATTCCAGAATGGGAAATACCGGTATATGATAACATTTATTTTCTTTGGAATATATTATTATTTAGTTGTTTCAATCAAAAATATAAATATTACTACACTGGTGCGAAAACAGTTACATTTTTCTTCATTTTACATGATCATGTGGAGAGCATGTCTTGTCCAGGGAAAATTCTTGCCATTTTAGGGCGAAAATGAAGGAAATTTTGCTAGGGGAAACTGCCCATATAAGGCAGAAAATACAGCAAAAAGAAATCACTGGCTTAATAGTTAAACATATAATTAGTTTGAGGTGGGGAAAGTGAAGCCTATAACCAAGGTGTATGATCATAATTCATCTATTATGTCAGAGTACAATTACAAAACTGAACTTTACGATTTGCCACTATAACTTGTTTATGATGTATGTTTGCAAGTTCTTAGTAAATAGTTTGTGTCTGTTATAGATCAGTGATATTGTCTGGATTACCTCAACATCAGAATGGAATGTACGGACTCCATCAAGGCTATCATCATTTCATGAGTTTTGACGAAGTTCAGAGTCTTCCACTTTTACTGAAGAAGCAAAATATTCGCACAGGTATTTTTAAATTTAACAATAAACTGGTGGAGTTTCTTTTAGAAAAAGGGAAGACGCCGGGTGCTAGGAAAAAGGAGGGTGAAATTACATGAATGAGGCAAAGTTGGGGAGTAATCACAATGTAAATAGAGGAAATATAGATATAGCTTATTTTCTAAGGGGAAGAGGCTGTCAGTCATTGTCACATTCTTAGTAAAAAACCTTTGAACTGTTTGATGTATCATTTTGCATTGTGCACCAAAAGTATCCCAAGAAAAAAACACATAGAATTTAGGTAAGACAAATTTTGCTTTTGTATAAATGTGTTAAATGAATAATAATGAATGTGTTCTTTATTCTTAGCTCATGGTGAGCTTTTGTGATCACCTTGCATCCGCCGTGTGTCCTGAAGTGGCATCCATAATTACTTTAAACAACATCTCCTCTTATATAACTGTGCCGATGAGCCTTGGGTGGTCCTCATTCAAAGATTAAAAAAAATATAGATTTCATTAAACACTCTTGTTTCCAATGGCAACCAAAAGGGGAAAAATTAAAATCGACTTGTCCAAAACCACAATGCCTATGTTCAAATTATGGCCCTGGGATAAAAATTAGCCCCACTCCGGGGGGTCACTTGATTTTACATATATAGGCTAATATGGGGGAAAATGATAAATGTTCTCCAAAGGTCTTTTTTCTGGTCATCATGGCCCATGAAAGCCTTATGTTGTATCAGAGGCTAGTTAACATGTGGCTATGGCCATATATGAGATGAGAATATTATCATCTTGGTTCATATTTTTACTATTACAAGTTTTACTATTACAAAGAATTTATCCTTTATTTTGTGGGAAAAACATACTATTTGGAAAGAGGGGGTGAGTCAAACTTTGCACCTAAAAATCAGCAAACGAGGACCCTGCAAATGTATACATATCGAGTGTTTAACGCAACAGTGTCGTAACTCATATTGAAATAAGAACAAGTTACGACAGTGTTGCGCTGAGCCCTCGAATTATGTTTGGATGTTATTCTAGGCATTGTTGGTAAGAAGCATGTTGGACCAAGCTATGTGTATCCATTTGACTATGAAGAGACAGAGGAAAATCATTCTATATTACAAGTTGGCAGAAATATTACGTACATGAGACAACTTGTTAGGACATTTCTACAACAGAATGATTCTAGGTATCGAATTTTGTTGTAACTTTCTGTTTATAAATTACCCAATTTTACACAATCTTGATACTTATCTCTTTCTGATATGTTGAGAAGACGGTATGTGCCCTAAGTTTGATCAGCTCTGAGATATCAAAAGTCTTTGAGGTAATAGGGCATAAAAAGTCTGTTGTTTTCTCTAAATTGACTAACCCTATTTTTTTCTACAAGTTGTGCAACCTAAGACTTTGTTTAGCCTTTTGTCATTTTAATTGTTTTTCATACCATTAATTTCATTTTCATATGACCTGTATCTGTGAACTAAAAAAACTGCTGACAAACTACTGATGCTATATTTTTGGAGGATCACAGCTTAAACCATGTATTTGTTTTATTTTTGGTCTGATGATTCTAAATGTAAAAATCTGTTTCTATATTTTCAGGCCTTTCTTTCTGTATATAGGATTCCATGACCCCCATCGTTGTGGACACACACATCCTCATTTAGGGGCTTTCTGTGAGAAGTTTGGAAACGGGGAACCAGGTATGGGGACCATACCAGACTGGAAACCAATCAAATATGACCCGAGTGATGTGGAAGTCCCATACTTCGTTCCGAATACTTCCGCCAGTAGACGGGATATTGCTAAACAGTACACTACTATTAGTAGACTAGATCAAGGTAAATATTTTTTCATGTTCAGTCAAACTAAGTGGCAAATGTTTTAGTATTAAAACAGTTTACAAAAAAGAGAAATGTTCAGTAAATATTTATAGATTTTGTATTATTATGGTTAATGTAAGAAAACAGGAAGGACCATAGACTAGTGACATAAAGGAATCCTGTTCTAAAGATAGGTTAATTAATAGAGTAAATAAATCTGTATTTTATAAAATTTTATTTACAGAAAGATGCACACAATCTAATGAAATAAAATGCAATATCTTTTATGTTGCAATTTTAATTTTCCCGGCAATACCAAGCCCTTGTTATATTCATATTTAAAGTCACAATGACTCATTCATTGCAGGTATTGGATTAATTTTGGAAGAACTGAAGAATTCTGGTCATGACAAGGACACCCTTGTTTTATATTCCTCTGATAATGGTATACCATTTATAAATGGCAGAACAAATTTATATGACTCAGGAATGGCAGAACCATTTCTCTTGTCTTCACCATATCATACTAGGAGAAATGGACAGGTATGTGATAATATGTTTTTTGTTCTATAGGGAAAAATTATTTTTCAAAATTAACATCACTTTGGAAGTTGAACTTTTTTACTTGTTGGGTTTAATCACAAATTTTGTTCATGTCTATTTTGTTTATTTCTAAATAATCACTATACATAGTTCCCACATCTACAATATTTACCTCCCTTGGCGGCCATCTTAGTTGACGTATTCAACAAGCATTGATAGAAGATATTTACATTTTTGTTTTGATAATTCTAAATATAGGATATTCATATGTGACAACTACATTTTTTGAAACTTGATGTGTTTATGGCCTTAACAACTTTATAATTAAGTTATCTTCACTGCTGCAAGCTCAAAAAGATAAAATTCACATGGGAGGAAGCCGTCTACCTGGAGGGTAAGGCTGGTGGTTTTATCCAGGTGTAAGGTGTTACTTCTGGAGTATTAAAATTGGAAAAGTCACCAATGAACCGGGCTGTTGGTGCAATGTTTAACCCTGGTCTGGTTCCCTGCCTACTTTTGTTCTGAAACCTGTCACATAACGTCAGGGGCAGGTCACTCCAGTCTATGTTAAACCCCAGAGAAAAAATATTTCTAACTTTCTATTTGAGTCAGTGTAGGATTTTATGTTTCGAATAAGCCAGTTTATGATACATTCAAATAAAGACATATGTACTACTATTTTGAGTATTTTTCTGTAAAGAAAGTGTTTTCATAATTTCAGATCAGTGATGTGCTAGTGAGCCATGTTGACATTGTGCCTACAATTTTAGACTGGTTTAACATCAATTATCCTGACTATAAGATAAACAAGAAAGCAGTCAAGCCAACAGGAAAATCTTTATTACCAGTCTTAAAATCAGAGCCTCATTTTGGAAATGAGGCTGTGTTTGCTAGTCACAATCTACATGAGGTGACGATGTATTATCCGATGAGAGTAGTTCGAACTAAACAGTTCAAACTTATTCAGAATCTTAATTACAAGATGCCTTTCAGTATTGACCAAGATTTCTTCATTTCTAATTCATTCCAAGATATCTTAAATAGGACACGTTCTGGTACCCCAACTCATTGGTTTAAGACATTAAAAAGCTACTATTACAGGCAACCATGGGAGTTATATGATGTAAAAAATAATCCGCTGGAGTCTAAGAATCTCATAAACGACCCCAGTCTGAAATCTGTGATTAAAAGTTTAAAGCAGGAACTTCTGATGTGGCAGAATGTGACTGGAGATCCCTGGATTTGTTCACCTTGGGGTGTACTTGAAGATGCTGGAAAGTATAAGGAATCACCTCGGTGTTTCAGTGCTGATAACTATGTTGATTCTTATCTAGAACTTCATGAAGAATTGTGATATTTACATGCTGCGAGATCAATGGCAATACATTCCAGTGGCTTTTAAATTAATGTAATTTATTTCTGGTAATAGCTAACCCAACTTTCCAGTTTTCACTACTACATATGGTAATATTTTTGTTCCAATACTTTTTTCATTGTATCGGAAAAAAAATCTGCTTTTTGCCCTCCTATGTGCTTCATTGCAAATATTGGCAGAAACTAGGTATTTGTTTTTCCTTAGCCATTGTGCCATGATGAACAATTAGTTTCAATTCTTCTTTGAATTGTTACATGTTCATTCAAATTATTGCTATTTTATATTGAAACTTAGGTATATTCCTACTGTATTTACTTCTTTTTTAACAAACTGTACTTACATGATCTGAAGAAAAGATCTGTTCAAATGTGCCAAATTTTAGGTATTTCAATTGTTGCAAATTCACATTTTTTATTGTATTTTTTCTCATTCAATGCACCTATATTTTTATATATTTCTAACCTGCATTGATCAGACATATTCTTATGCGCCGCATCGATAGATCAGGGGCATATTGTTTTTGGTCTCTCTGTTTGAATCTCTACAGGACCTGTGCATTTTCAAAAAGGGCAACCGGAGGGGGCATGGTGTTTATAAAACACATCTTGTTATACTTATTTTCATGCAGTACATTTGATAATTATTCTTTTCACATTTTCCACTTTTCTGGTCACGTTCAGGATATGTACCGTGGTAGTGTACATGATGTCTATCTTGTTATTGCCTGGATGAATCAGTAAGATAAAAGTTGCTTAGTTGAAAATGCTTTCAATATTCATAGTGGTGACTAAAGAAGTAGAAAATTTGAAAAATCAGTTTCTCGTGTATAATTTTAGTACCATTATCTTCTGTAGAATAGAAGTCATTGAATAAAATTCATTTTTACAGAATTGTATAATTGTTGTTATCAATATTATTGAATGAGGATGTTTGAATATTGGGTATAGCGCCAAGGACTTCGATGGCACAGGTTCTCTGCGGTACCAGTTGTCTGTGATGGATATAATTGAAGATATGTAAGGCCATTCATCCTCCACTGCTGCTTATTCATGCAGAGTTTGGTTAGGTTGGGTATGTCACTTGTTTTACCAGCTTGTAGGAATCAACGTGGGAGGGTGCTAATTTTAGATTTTATCTGACAATAAAGGGAAGGGAGAATTAGGTATAGCCCTTTTTAAGTACAGTCTAAATTATCGAGTGGTTAAGCCTCTAGCCTCTCAGATTCCTACAGTCCTGCTTTATTAAACAAATAATGGATGCTACAAGTTTTACTTTTTTCTAAAGCATAATTTCAGTATTAACTCATTAAATATACACTGCAATTTCTCCTAAGCAACATCCTTTGGGAGTTACATATTATGCTGTTGAGAGGTTGCTCCAGAGAGGTTAAATCAATAGTTTAATTGTGCAGTGGGGAAACATTGTTGTTGAAGGGAGGTTTTTGCTCAAGAGAGCGCTGCTCTGGAGTGGTTGTACTGTGTATTGTAATATTTATTAATTTGCGTCCACAACTCCATATTGTCTGCTAGCCTGAATAGTATCCCTCTGTCTTATTTGTTGTCTTTCTCCCCCCCCCCCCATTTCTGTACTGTGTTCAAGATCGAGGGTTCAACGCAACAGTGTCGTAACTCATATTGAAAGAACAAGTTACGACAGTGTTGCGCTGAGCCCTCGAGATGCATCTGCATTTTATACCCCTTCCAAGAAAGTATCAGGCACATCAAAGACCAAAAAGTCTTTTGTAACATACAAAGTACATGTATATATAAATATTCCACAAAAACTGGTTAAGATATAAAATCTGTTAGTATTTTATAGACTGCTGAAAACGTAAAATTAATAAACAGAATACACTTCAATTTTTGTCGGTTAGTGTACGTACTTGCTAACCTGCATGATAACGTTTGATTTATTGTATTGTTTACAGTATTTCCGGGATACAGATTTTTATATTATGTTCTGTTGAAAATTCATATTTATCATAACATAAGAATCTTTATGAATACGAGATTCCAATTCACCACTTGCAATAATCAAATGAATCACCGATTGTTTTGTTGTTAGGCTTTTGCAACGTTCATGGTAATGTGCGAACACCATTATAATATTATAAAGTACAATATAATTCGAAGAAATGAATAACTTTAATTTAATAATGATATTAGCGTGTTCTTGCACCGAAAATCGAAGGTTTTATTAACATCCATTTGCACCAGGTGTTCAATATTAAAATGTTTCGAAGAAATAGTGTACCAGAGACGTAGATAACATGTTATCTACATCTCTGAGTGTACTGCAGAATCATAACCATGATAGTTTCCAAAATAGTTATATAACAAAAAGGCTCTGCAAATTCATACTTGAAGTTAACTCGTGCTTAGATTAAATTGTACAGTTTCAATTTGTTTAAACAGTGTATAATCTCGATTATCCGATGTTGACGTGTCCGAAATATTGTTTGTGATATTCCATTTTTTTATAATCCCATGTAAAAGCAATATAGACTGTGTTGTGAATACATGTTTTAAAAGTTAACTTATTTTCTTTGATGGTGTTTTATGTCCCAATGATTAATTAATACTCGATACAACTGCTACTGTTGTGTAGGGCATATTTTGTTTACAACGTCATATGTTTGCTGTTGAATTAAATACGTATACGAATGTTTCCATACCGCCAAACTCATGATCGAAGTATGAACTTCTTAGTTCGAATCTTCTCTTCAATTTCTTGTACATATGTATAATTATGGATCAATACTTGATTATTTGTTTAATATGTTTCCCTCGTAGGCAATCTGTACTTATTTCATGCATGCTCTAAAAATCTCATTATATTAAAAAAAAACTTTTTCAAGATTTATGAAAAATAGATATTGTAATACGTTTTATTACCATTTGCAAATACAAATGTATTCATGATCGATGCAAGAAGCTGCGCCCAATAAACACATATGCCCCCAATAATCGCTTGCCTTAACCTTAAACTTTAGCATTGCATGTTTAGTTATACATGTACCATGGTAATATACAGTATCTATGTTATCTGCAGCCACATTCAGCCACGACCATCTGGTCATATTTGTACTTGTATGTTACGACACCATGTTCGATATACAGAAGGGACATCGGCGCCAGCTTTGTGGGTACACAACAGCTCCTTACGGCTCGTTTTGGGTGCAGCACGTTCATCAAACTCTGTACAATGGCGTGTTTCGATGGGGATAGGTTTGTCCCCATTGGAAATGTGCATCTCCCTGCACACTGATATGCCTGTAAATAAAAAACAACAATATCAGATACAATACTTGCTATGTGCCTCTTTTGTTTATTTAAAAGCGCTATGCTCATGTCCCATTTGGTTGTAAGCTGGTCCTCGTTCCATTTTGCATTCCATCAAAGGGTTTTTTGTTTGTACAGATAAGCCAGCGGGAACCAGTGTAATTTGTTTGCTTCTCATGATCATTTACCCGGGAGACAACTCGACTTTACAAAATCTTGAAGAGATACTACATGCTCCATGCCATAATCTTCTTGAGATACGACTTGCTTAACGCAAATACTAGAAACATTGTTAAAACTGATAAAATCACCTCAAGTACATGATTTAGTTAATTATAAATTATTTTAACCGATGTAAACATTCTTTTTAAAGAATTACAAGACCTTTCATTGTGCTTATTGGCCTACGTGGTGTATTCGTCGGTGTTGAGAAAACGATAGTCTTGTTCCAGGAAATTGATAAAAAATAAGATAATATGTATAACACTTAAAACGATAAGAGAGTTGATAATATTTCGTATAAGTGTGCAGACTGTCTAACCGCTTAGACCTTTTGCAAAATAGGAATGTCTTTATCGATCCATGTGGTTTTAGTTTAATTCGAATGTTTACGCACTAAGGAACAACTGTATATAAAATGCAATATTAATATGGAACGCCTCGCGTAATTTTATTATTTATTAACAAATTTCAAATAAAAATGTATGGCACCTATCCAGTTTGTGGTTAAATATCTTATTTCCAACAATCGCTAAATTCCAAAATTAAATGAGGCAGAAATGGCATTCGAACACGCGCACGCGTTCGGTATCTTACGAGTCTTGGAAACGCCTGGTACGGGTCACTTCTGGTGATAGCAATGTTAAACTACAGACTTTTTACTGCTGTAAAATGCAAACATTAGATTTTAATTAAATGATTTTCGTATGATACGATGTCTTAAACATATTATTCCACTCACGTTATGATATAAACTAAACCTTTTGAAAAGTTGGGCAATGTCGTGCTAAAAAGGAAATAAACATTTATTGCCTGCCTCCATATATGAAAACCTACTTAAAAAGACACGTCATTTACGACATTCATTTTTTAATAATTGAATATCTAACATTACAAGACACATGCTGTCAGAAGCTGCTACTAAGAACTAACATTGTTTCTGGTTACCCGACCGACCGACCCATATTGTCCCCCGCTTCCCTTACACTAGACCGAGGACTGGTACACCCACTTTATCACTTTTTTACCTTTCAACACGCTTTTAAGAGTCCCTCAAAAAAAGCTCCAGCCTGCCGAACCAAATTTTAATGAGCATGTTACAAGCATCATTATTGTGTTGCTGTTTAGACTCGATCAACTAAGACCGAAGATCAAAGAGTATAAAAGAATATGCGACGTTTCCTGTAGGTTTCGTCATGCGGAAATCCTAATATACATTTCTTTTTGACAATGAACTATTTTCCGTTGGCCAGGCGAAAAAAATGCTTTCACTGGGGTGTTAAACACAGGTCTCACTTAATGCGGCCTATCCTTGTATCATTCATGCTACAGCCGAGTTTATACGATAAGCGCTAATTTGTTTAAAAAAGAATCTATTGAAAGAAAATGTAAACAATTCGTCTAAATTTAATCATAGAAAACAATAAATTTCACACAGATATATCATAACGTTTATATAGCAGCAGCACGTACCACGTGATATTGAAGGCAACTATAACGTCTAACAAAAAACACACAAAAATGAACAACTTCACGAAAATAAGCTATCATATCAGTAATCTTCTCGTTTTGTTTTATTTATAACATATATCATAAATGCTACTGTTGATTGTTGGAAATTGTGCATTATATAAAGTTGTATTGAAATAGACAGAAAGATGATCTAGTTTAACAACAGCGGGATTATTTAACTTCGGAATCGACAAAAAATATCAATGATTTATATTAAGGTAGATGTAATAAGTTCTTCAGAAACCCGACACGTACATGCCTCATAGGCTCATACTATTTATAGAATCTCGTTCGTGAAAAAAGTTTATGATAAATTTACTGAAACAAATACGCTCTGTGATAAAATTGTATTTACTAATTCAAACATTGACTGTATTCAATGTCGGGCTCGAACTCAAGTTTATAACTACAGATTTTTTTTCTTCAGATATAGGTTAGTCTTACAGCTGTAATAATGATGTTTTATTGATATTTAATGATCATATGAATGGAAAAATTACTATTTTCGCAGATTAACCGTCGCTTACTATGCAAGCATTACAACGCGAAACACTCCGTGTGTACAGAAAAACATGTGAACAAAAGTCGCCCTTCGGAAAGACAAATTGTAGCCTTTATTTTACAGGTGACCTTTATTCGGAGGTCATTTCGTACTGAATCATCAATATCAGATGGCTATTAACACAGATTTGACTGTATCCTAAGTCAAGTCAAGAAAGACAATATATTTGCGAGCAGCGTATCAGACATTTCGAATGACACTGATAAAAAATCTATTGACTGAACCCTTACCTGGTATCCTTTAGGAGCTAAAATCCACGTATCCCAGTTTAGATCAGCAAAATTAACATATAAAGGTCGACGTTTGCAAAGGTTATGTCCATTACTTCGCCTATTTCTAGAGTGAGCCAATTCTTGGCTGTTATAGTCATACATATTGTCAACGTGACCACGTTGAGTCGAGGCAAAGGCGCCAGCACCTATGCTTAACTCGTGCATTATAAAGTCACGTCGTTCCACATTTTCCTCGTGCGCTTTAGATTTATCATTGGAATACACGACCAATATAGGTTGTTTTATGTCATTCGGCGTAGCATTAATATCCAAATCTGAATTCGGAGAATCGATCATTAAGCTCTCTATTCTAACTTCCAGTCTTGTCACTCTAAGTCCTTGCTGTACGGAAAGCTTTATTGCACTAGTCAAATCGAAACTCTCCCATGCATTCTCTAAGGAATAAATGTATTTAGAAGTGATAAAATTGTACTTCACAAAGTGTTCTCTTGGTCTTCCTGGATTCATTAACTGGTATATTGACACGACTCTAGTCACACCCGAATATGATCGCTGGTCGCGTTTGATTAATGTATACAGTCGTAATTGAGCTAAGTTTATGTTTTCTTCAAGGTCCAAAGCAGAAATGTCGAAGCCAAGGGAATGTACTCTGTGTTTCGTTGAAGTTCGTATTACGTCGGTTGAATTCCCTGCTGCAAAAAAAGAAATGATTTAATGTTATGGAATGTTACTTGTCAATTTTATAACACGATAAAGCTTTTCAAACAGTCTTTAAGCATATTTGATGGGAACATTTACAAGTAAAAGATTTCAAAGTGTCGGAGAGGCATAACCATGCAATAACTAGCTTAGATTAAATGTCTGTGAATGCAACAATTGTAATTCCTACCACCTGTTTATATGCGAAAAACGACCAAACACGTCAATTAAACGATTCACACGTGTTCGCTTCATGGAACATAATAAGTACATCAATCTATTACTTAAACACGTCAATAAGATAATATTAGTTAATCTATCATTTCACAGCGCTAACATAAAATAAAACTATATCTATATAGCGGAGAAGGCGATGTTTTACGAACATCACATACAAACATTATCAATAATGACTGCACAGATATAAATCCGGTTAAAAGAAAAGAAAAAAAAAACACAAAAAAAAACGGTATGCAGTACTCATTACAGTAGCCATAATTCTATAATTATTGAAAATTAAGCTGGAAATTTACAAATATACACAAAAGATTAGTATTATAAATAATAACCGACTATGATATTGTACTGGAACGAAATATAGGATATTACCGGTTTAATGATTCGATCATTGCTTTAGAAACAGAAAATAATACATATCGAGTATAATTTAAAAAAACGAAACCATTAGAATCTACACACGAGTTTTCGTGTTATCGCTTCTTCTAAAGTATTTGGGAAAAAGTCAGAATTCTGTCATAAACCGCTTCCGTAAAGGGTCCCCATCGGAAGCGAAAGTGGACCGACATATAAGCATTCTTCTCTTTTTAGTCACGTGACAGTTCATTTCATGATGAGATTAATGATGATGATAATGATGAAGACGATGATGAGTCTATTGAGTTCCCGGATAATTCGGATGACTTTATAATGGTGCCGCTGATCATGCTGATGACGAGGAAAGCTGCTATTAGTGTGATTGATGTTATGTACCATGATTACCATGATGGACATGTCTATGAGTACGAATGGACATTGATAGCAATATCGTCCTGTATCTATCCAGTTTTGATATTTATATACAGTCGTACACTTATAAAACTTACCCAATTTTGGATCATTTTTAAAACTCCGCACTATGTTGGAATTGTGTAAATCCGGTGACGAATTTGATAAGTTTTTGTAAAGTTCCAACATATATTCTGGAGTCATTGACACATTTGCTACCATGCGATTCCTGTTTGAATCCATTTTTTCATTTACATTTTTCATATTCCTGAATTTGTCGCCAAATTTAGTGGCACCGTGTAATTTAATATCCGTCCTTTTATCGTTGTCGTCACTCGCCGACAACGCTAATCCTCGATTATCACGAAACATAATGGGACGCGCCGTAAACTCACAGAACAAAACTATTAAATATATTCCACAATGTAGCAACCGGTAATGCATAGCCAAGCTAAGTCAGGTGAAGATATTGCAAGCATCTCAATAGCTTCAGTAGAACCATGATAGTGTTATAATTTGCGACATCCGTATTAATTTATTTAGATTTATACCACCAGCATACGCAAAAGGAAAATGTTTTACGTGCAAACTTTCTTGTTGACCAGGAGACACCTGATTCCTTTAAACAAGCACCATCCTCATTGTTATCTCCTCACAATTATCTACCGCCCATAACCGGTTGATAACTTATTTATAAGCTAATTCAAGGAATGAGAATTCTGTTTATTAAAATCCCACAACACGTCACGATATCTGTACACTCAGTTTCACGCTTATAAAGCAACGAATATCAAAATTAGTTTTACATTTGACGCTTTCAAGACACTTAAAGCTTTCATGCAATGTGTTTGTTTTAACAGAATGAATCATGTAATGTTATATCAGAAAAGTCTAATTTCCCTAATACACTTGGTTTTATTATCTGTGAACATCCTTGGAAAAAAATTGGTATCTTAACAAGTAAAAGAATGCGTGAAGGTCTGTTAAAACCACTTCTGATCGCCAGATGGTGTCCTGATGAATAAAAACAAAAGGTATCCGAAGATAAGACAATCAAGCAGCACACGTTGTTTGAAAAAAAATACCGGAAAACTCACTGTATAACCAGTCTAAAATTTCACAAATGGCGAAAAAAAACTTCGACCAGTTAACTAGAACTGAATTAGTTCACGAAATAATGGCAAGTTTATGAATTACTGAAATGTATTTAACATGCAGGTGATTAAATTAACGTATTAAATAGGACTTGCACTCCAAGGACCCAAGATTCCATAAATATGGCGATTCTAATAAGGGATTTAATGCTTCTAATATATTTCTAATTAAATGCGCCTTTCGTGATGTGCTAATGAGCAAAAGCCATTGATGGCCCGATAATATAAGTATTTGGTACAGGAATAGAAACTTTTGCTCTTGTCTTACGCATGAAATAGTTTGATGCAACATGCGGGGACTTGAAATCATTCTATAAAAATCTGAAATATGACAAAATTCATTAAACTAACCGCGGGAGTTCGACCGAGTTTTTTTTACACCAATTGAATTATGTATTTTCGTCTTCACTTGCTTCCTTCAAAATAGCACGTATCACTCGAGCATCGACGCAAGTCTGTGAGAAAATACTATATCTTATTGCTATAAATATACATCTGGCATGAAGTACTAGTATTGCCGCGTTTCGACCACATAAAGCATTATCTATGAGCCAACATCTATCACGTTGTTTCCAATAACCAATCACAAGCCGAAAAGCGTATAGTAGCGTGAACAGTTCTGTGAGAATGAACGAACATGAGATACTGTTAAACAATGGTACTAAAACCACAATCGGGACCAAATATGATGCTCTAATACTGATTTGGACTAACTGACAAGTTGTAATATAAAGAAGTACACTGTACTGGAATAACTCACGACACGGGAGGTTGCTAAAATGAGGTCGCCTCTATAATGAGGCGGTCGTGAAGAGAGATTTCACTGTATTTTTTGTCATATTTATAGACGTAACAAAGAGAGGTTTCACTGTATTTCCATGTCATGGTTATAAGCGTCACAAATAGAGGTTTCATTGTATTTCCCAGTCATGGTTATAAGCGTCACAAATAGAGGTTTCATTGTATTTCCTTGTCATGGTTATAAGCGTCGTAAAGAGAGGTTTCATTGTGTTTTCCTGTCATGGTTATAGGCGTCGTAAAGAGAGGGTTCATTGTATTTCCATGTCATGGTTATAAGCGTCACAAATAGAGGTTTCACTGTATTTCCATGTCATGGTTATAAGCGTCGTAAAGAGAGGTTTCATTGTATTTCCATGTCATGGTTATAAGCGTCGTAAATAGAGGTTTCACTGTATTTCCATGTCATGGTTATAAGCGTCATAAAGAGAGGTTTCAGTGTATTTCCTTGTCATGGTTATAAGCGTCATAAAGAGAGGTTTCATTGTATTTCCATGTCATGGTTATAAGCGTCATAAAGAGAGGTTTCATTGTATTTCCATGTCATGGTTATAAGCGTCATAAAGAGAGGTTTCACTGTATTTCCATGTCATGGTTATAAGCGTCACAAATAGAGGTTTCATTGTATTTCCCAGTCATGGTTATAAGCGTCACAAATAGAGGTTTCATTGTATTTCCATGTCATGGTTATAAGCGTCATAAAGAGAGGTTTCACTGTATTTCCATGTCATGGTTATAAGCGTCACAAATAGAGGTTTCATTGTATTTCCATGTCATGGTTATAAGCGCCACAAATAGAGGTTTCATGGTATTTCCATGTCATGGTTATAGGCGTCGTAAAGAGAGGTGTCATTGTATTTCCATGTCATGGTTATAGGCGTCGTAAAGAGAGGTTTCATTGTATTTCCATGTCATGGTTATAGGCGTCGTAAAGAGAGGTTTCATTGTATTTCCATGTCATGGTTATAAGCGTCACAAAAAGAGGTTTCGTTGTATTTCCATGTCATGGTTATAAGCGTCACAAATAGAGGTTTCATTGTATTTCCCAGTCATGGTTATAAGCGTCACAAATAGAGGTTTCATTGTATTTCCATGTCATGGTTATAAGCGTCACAAAAAGAGGTTTCATTGTATTTCCCTGTCATGGTTATAAGCGTCACAAAAAGAGGTTTCATTGTATTTCCCTGTCATGGTTATAAGCGTCACAAATAGAGGTTTCATTGTATTTCCCTGTCATGGTTATAAGCGTCATAAAGAGAGGTTTCATTGTATTTCCCTGTCATGGTTATAAGCGTCACAAAAAGAGGTTTCATTGTATTTCCCTGTCATGGTTATAAGCGTCACAAATAGAGGTTTCATTGTATTTCCCTGTCATGGTTATAAGCGTCACAAATAGAGGTTTCATTTATTTCCCTGTCATGGTTATAAGCGTCATAAAGAGAGGTTTCACTGTATTTCCATGCCATGGTTATAAGCGTCATAAAGAGAGGTTTCACTGTATTTCCTTGTCATGGTTATAAGCGTCATAAAGAGAGGTTTCACTGTATTTCCCTGTCATGGTTATAAGCGTCACAAAAAGAGGTTTCATTGTATTTCCCTGTCATGGTTATAAGCGTCACAAAAAGAGGTTTCATTGTATTTCCCTGTCATGGTTTTAGGCGTCGTAAAGAGAGGTTTCACTGTATTTCCCTGTCATGGTTATAGGCGTCGTAAAGAGAGGTTTCATTGTATTTCCCTGTCATGGTTATAGGCGTCGTAAATAGAGGTTTCACTGTATTTCCATGTCATGGTTATAAGCGTCGTAAAGAGAGGTTTCATTGTATTTCCTTGTCATGGTCATATGTGTCACAAAAAGAGGTTTCATTGTATTTCCATGTCATGGTTATAAGCGTCGTAAAGAGAGGTTTCATTGTATTTCCTTGTCATGGTCATATGTGTCACAAAAAGAGGTTTCATTGTATTTCCATGTCATGGTTATAGGCGTCGTAAAGAGAGGTTTCACTGTATTTCCTTGTCATGGTTATAAGCGTCATAAATAGAGGTTTCATTGTATTTCCCTGTCATGGTTATAGGCGTCGTAAAGAGAGGTTTCATTGTATTTCCCTGTCATGGTTATAGGCGTCGTAAAGAGAGGTTTCATTGTATTTCCATGTCATGGTTATAAGCGTCGTAAAGAGAGGTTTCATTGTATTTCCATGTCATGGATATAAGCGTCGTAAAGAGAGGGTTCATTGTATTTCCATGTCATGGTTATAAGCGTCACAAATAGAGGTTTCATTGTATTTCCATGTCATGGTTATAAGCGTCACAAATAGAGGTTTCATTGTATTTCCCTGTCATGGTTATAAGCGTCACAAAAAGAGGTTTCATTGTATTTCCCTGTCATGGTTATAAGCGTCACAAATAGAGGTTTCATTGTATTTCCCTGTCATGGTTATAAGCGTCACAAATAGAGGTTTCATTGTATTTCCATGTCATGGTTATAAGCGTCGTAAAGAGAGGGTTCATTGTATTTCCATGTCATGGTTATAAGCGTCACAAATAGAGGTTTCATTGTATTTCCCTGTCATGGTTATAAGCGTCACAAAAAGAGGTTTCATTGTATTTACCTGTCATGGTTATAAGCGTCACAAATAGAGGTTTCATTTATTTCCCTGTCATGGTTATAAGCGTCATAAAGAGAGGTTTCACTGTATTTCCATGCCATGGTTATAAGCGTCATAAAGAGAGGTTTCACTGTATTTCCTTGTCATGGTTATAAGCGTCATAAAGAAAGGTTTCACTGTATTTCCCTGTCATGGTTATAAGCGTCACAAATAGAGGTTTCATTTATTTCCCTGTCATGGTTATAAGCGTCATAAAGAGAGGTTTCACTGTATTTCCTTGTCATGGTTATAAGCGTCATAAAGAAAGGTTTCACTGTATTTCCCTGTCATGGTTATAAGCGTCACAAAAAGAGGTTTCATTGTATTTCCCTGTCATGGTTATAAGCGTCACAAAAAGAGGTTTCATTGTATTTCCCTGTCATGGTTATAGGCGTCGTAAAGAGAGATTTCATTGTATTTCCATGTCATGGTTATAAGCGTCACAAAAAGAGGTTTCATTGTATTTCCCTGTCATGGTTATAGGCGTCGTAAAGAGAGATTTCATTGTATTTCCATGTCATGGTTATAAGCGTCACAAAAAGAGGTTTCATTGTATTTCCCTGTCATGGTTATAAGCGTCACAAATAGAGGTTTCATTGTATTTCCCTGTCATGGTTATAAGCGTCACAAAAAGAGGTTTCATTGTATTTCCATGTCATGGTTATAAGCGTCACAAAAAGAGGTTTCACTGTATTTCCTTGTCATGGTTATAAGCGTCACAAATAAAAGTTTCATTGTATTTCCCTGTCATGGTTATAAGCGTCACAAATAGAAGTTTCATTGTATTTCCATGTCATGGTTATTAGCGTCACAAATAGAAGTTTCATTGTATTTCCCTGTCATGGTTATAAGCGTCACAAATAGAGGTTTCATTGTATTTCCCTGTCATGGTTATAAGCGTCACAAATAGAGGTTTCATTGTATTTCCATGTCATGGTTATAAGCGTCACAAATAGAGGTTTCATTGTATTTCCATGTCATGGTTATAAGCGTCACAAAAAGAGGTTTCATTGTATTTCCATGTCATGGTTATAGGCGTCGTAAAGAGAGGTTTCATTGTATTTCCATGTCATGGTTATAAGCGTCATAAAGAGAGGTTTCATTGTATTTCCATGTCATGGTTATAAGCGTCACAAATAGAGGTTTCATTGTATTTCCATGTCATGGTTATAAGCGTCACAAATAGAGGTTTCATTGTATTTCCATGTCATGGTTATAAGCGTCACAAAAAGAGGTTTCATTGTATTTCCATGTCATGGTTATTAGCGTCACAAATAGAAGTTTCATTGTATTTCCCTGTCATGGTTATAAGCGTCACAAATAGAGGTTTCATTGTATTTCCATGTCATGGTTATAAGCGTCACAATAAGAGGTTTCATTGTATTTCCCTGTCATGGTTTTAGGCGTCGTAAAGAGAGGTTTCACTGTATTTCCCTGTCATGGTTATAGGCGTCGTAAAGAGAGGTTTCATTGTATTTCCATGTCATGGTTATAAGCGTCACAAATAGAGGTTTCACTGTATTTCCATGTCATGGTTATAAGCGTCGTAAAGAGAGGTTTCATTGTATTTCCCCGTCATGGTTATAGGCGTCGTAAAGAGAGGTTTCATTGTATTTCCCTGTCATGGTTATAAGCGTCACAAATAGAGGTTTCATTGTATTTCCATGTCATGGTTATAAGCGTCGTAAAGAGAGGTTTCATTGTATTTCCTTGTCATGGTCATATGTGTCACAAAAAGAGGTTTCATTGTATTTCCATGTCATGGTTATAGGCGTCGTAAAGAGAGGTTTCATTGTATTTCCTTGTCATGGTTATAAGCGTCGTAAAGAGAGGTTTCATTGTATTTCCCTGTCATGGTTATAGGCGTCGTAAAGAGAGGTTTCATTGTATTTCCTTGTCATGGTTATAAGCGTCGTAAAGAGAGGTTTCACTGTATTTCCTTGTCATGGTTATAAGCGTCGTAAAGAGAGGTTTCACTGTATTTCCTTGTCATGGTTATAAGCGTCGTAAAGAGAGTTTTCACTGTATTTCCTTGTCATGGTTATAAGCGTCGTAAAGAGAGGTTTCATTGTATTTCCCTGTCATGGTTATAGGCGTCGTAAAGAGAGGTTTCATTGTATTTCCCTGTCATGGTTATAAGCGTCACAAATAGAGGTTTCATTTATTTCCCTGTCATGGTTATAAGCGTCATAAAGAGAGGTTTCACTGTATTTCCATGCCATGGTTATAAGCGTCATAAAGAGAGGTTTCACTGTATTTCCTTGTCATGGTTATAAGCGTCATAAAGAGAGGTTTCACTGTATTTCCCTGTCATGGTTATAAGCGTCACAAAAAGAGGTTTCATTGTATTTCCCTGTCATGGTTATAAGCGTCACAAAAAGAGGTTTCATTGTATTTCCCTGTCATGGTTTTAGGCGTCGTAAAGAGAGGTTTCACTGTATTTCCCTGTCATGGTTATAGGCGTCGTAAAGAGAGGTTTCATTGTATTTCCCTGTCATGGTTATAGGCGTCGTAAATAGAGGTTTCACTGTATTTCCATGTCATGGTTATAAGCGTCGTAAAGAGAGGTTTCATTGTATTTCCTTGTCATGGTCATATGTGTCACAAAAAGAGGTTTCATTGTATTTCCATGTCATGGTTATAAGCGTCGTAAAGAGAGGTTTCATTGTATTTCCTTGTCATGGTCATATGTGTCACAAAAAGAGGTTTCATTGTATTTCCATGTCATGGTTATAGGCGTCGTAAAGAGAGGTTTCACTGTATTTCCTTGTCATGGTTATAAGCGTCATAAATAGAGGTTTCATTGTATTTCCCTGTCATGGTTATAGGCGTCGTAAAGAGAGGTTTCATTGTATTTCCCTGTCATGGTTATAGGCGTCGTAAAGAGAGGTTTCATTGTATTTCCATGTCATGGTTATAAGCGTCGTAAAGAGAGGTTTCATTGTATTTCCATGTCATGGATATAAGCGTCGTAAAGAGAGGGTTCATTGTATTTCCATGTCATGGTTATAAGCGTCACAAATAGAGGTTTCATTGTATTTCCATGTCATGGTTATAAGCGTCACAAATAGAGGTTTCATTGTATTTCCCTGTCATGGTTATAAGCGTCACAAAAAGAGGTTTCATTGTATTTCCCTGTCATGGTTATAAGCGTCACAAATAGAGGTTTCATTGTATTTCCCTGTCATGGTTATAAGCGTCACAAATAGAGGTTTCATTGTATTTCCATGTCATGGTTATAAGCGTCGTAAAGAGAGGGTTCATTGTATTTCCATGTCATGGTTATAAGCGTCACAAATAGAGGTTTCATTGTATTTCCCTGTCATGGTTATAAGCGTCACAAAAAGAGGTTTCATTGTATTTACCTGTCATGGTTATAAGCGTCACAAATAGAGGTTTCATTTATTTCCCTGTCATGGTTATAAGCGTCATAAAGAGAGGTTTCACTGTATTTCCATGCCATGGTTATAAGCGTCATAAAGAGAGGTTTCACTGTATTTCCTTGTCATGGTTATAAGCGTCATAAAGAAAGGTTTCACTGTATTTCCCTGTCATGGTTATAAGCGTCACAAATAGAGGTTTCATTTATTTCCCTGTCATGGTTATAAGCGTCATAAAGAGAGGTTTCACTGTATTTCCTTGTCATGGTTATAAGCGTCATAAAGAAAGGTTTCACTGTATTTCCCTGTCATGGTTATAAGCGTCACAAAAAGAGGTTTCATTGTATTTCCCTGTCATGGTTATAAGCGTCACAAAAAGAGGTTTCATTGTATTTCCCTGTCATGGTTATAGGCGTCGTAAAGAGAGATTTCATTGTATTTCCATGTCATGGTTATAAGCGTCACAAAAAGAGGTTTCATTGTATTTCCCTGTCATGGTTATAGGCGTCGTAAAGAGAGATTTCATTGTATTTCCATGTCATGGTTATAAGCGTCACAAAAAGAGGTTTCATTGTATTTCCCTGTCATGGTTATAAGCGTCACAAATAGAGGTTTCATTGTATTTCCCTGTCATGGTTATAAGCGTCACAAAAAGAGGTTTCATTGTATTTCCATGTCATGGTTATAAGCGTCACAAAAAGAGGTTTCACTGTATTTCCTTGTCATGGTTATAAGCGTCACAAATAAAAGTTTCATTGTATTTCCCTGTCATGGTTATAAGCGTCACAAATAGAAGTTTCATTGTATTTCCATGTCATGGTTATTAGCGTCACAAATAGAAGTTTCATTGTATTTCCCTGTCATGGTTATAAGCGTCACAAATAGAGGTTTCATTGTATTTCCCTGTCATGGTTATAAGCGTCACAAATAGAGGTTTCATTGTATTTCCATGTCATGGTTATAAGCGTCACAAATAGAGGTTTCATTGTATTTCCATGTCATGGTTATAAGCGTCACAAAAAGAGGTTTCATTGTATTTCCATGTCATGGTTATAGGCGTCGTAAAGAGAGGTTTCATTGTATTTCCATGTCATGGTTATAAGCGTCATAAAGAGAGGTTTCATTGTATTTCCATGTCATGGTTATAAGCGTCACAAATAGAGGTTTCATTGTATTTCCATGTCATGGTTATAAGCGTCACAAATAGAGGTTTCATTGTATTTCCATGTCATGGTTATAAGCGTCACAAAAAGAGGTTTCATTGTATTTCCATGTCATGGTTATTAGCGTCACAAATAGAAGTTTCATTGTATTTCCCTGTCATGGTTATAAGCGTCACAAATAGAGGTTTCATTGTATTTCCATGTCATGGTTATAAGCGTCACAATAAGAGGTTTCATTGTATTTCCCTGTCATGGTTTTAGGCGTCGTAAAGAGAGGTTTCACTGTATTTCCCTGTCATGGTTATAGGCGTCGTAAAGAGAGGTTTCATTGTATTTCCATGTCATGGTTATAAGCGTCACAAATAGAGGTTTCACTGTATTTCCATGTCATGGTTATAAGCGTCGTAAAGAGAGGTTTCATTGTATTTCCCCGTCATGGTTATAGGCGTCGTAAAGAGAGGTTTCATTGTATTTCCCTGTCATGGTTATAAGCGTCACAAATAGAGGTTTCATTGTATTTCCATGTCATGGTTATAAGCGTCGTAAAGAGAGGTTTCATTGTATTTCCTTGTCATGGTCATATGTGTCACAAAAAGAGGTTTCATTGTATTTCCATGTCATGGTTATAGGCGTCGTAAAGAGAGGTTTCATTGTATTTCCTTGTCATGGTTATAAGCGTCGTAAAGAGAGGTTTCATTGTATTTCCCTGTCATGGTTATAGGCGTCGTAAAGAGAGGTTTCATTGTATTTCCTTGTCATGGTTATAAGCGTCGTAAAGAGAGGTTTCACTGTATTTCCTTGTCATGGTTATAAGCGTCGTAAAGAGAGGTTTCACTGTATTTCCTTGTCATGGTTATAAGCGTCGTAAAGAGAGTTTTCACTGTATTTCCTTGTCATGGTTATAAGCGTCGTAAAGAGAGGTTTCATTGTATTTCCCTGTCATGGTTATAGGCGTCGTAAAGAGAGGTTTCATTGTATTTCCCTGTCATGGTTATAAGCGTCACAAATAGAGGTTTCATTGTATTTCCATGTCATGGTTATAAGCGTCATAAAGAGAGGTTTCATTGTATTTCCATGTCATGGTTATAAGCGTCACAAATAGAGGTTTCATTGTATTTCCATGTCATGGTTATAAGCGTCACAAATAGAGGTTTCATTGTATTTCCATGTCATGGTTATAAGCGTCACAAAAAGAGGTTTCATTGTATTTCCATGTCATGGTTATTAGCGTCACAAATAGAAGTTTCATTGTATTTCCCTGTCATGGTTATAAGCGTCACAAATAGAGGTTTCATTGTATTTCCATGTCATGGTTATAAGCGTCACAAAAAGAGGTTTCATTGTATTTCCCTGTCATGGTTTTAGGCGTCGTAAAGAGAGGTTTCACTGTATTTCCCTGTCATGGTTATAGGCGTCGTAAAGAGAGGTTTCATTGTATTTCCATGTCATGGTTATAAGCGTCGTAAAGAGAGGTTTCATTGTATTTCCATGTCATGGTTATAAGCGTCGTAAAGAGAGGGTTCATTGTATTTCCATGTCATGGTTATAAGCGTCACAAATAGAGGTTTCATTGTATTTCCATGTCATGGTTATAAGCGTCACAAATAGAGGTTTCATTGTTCTCCCTGTCATGGTTATAAGCGTCACAAAAAGAGGTTTCATTGTATTTCCCTGTCATGGTTATAAGCGTCACAAATAGAGGTTTCATTGTATTTCCCTGTCATGGTTATAAGCGTCACAAATAGAGGTTTCATTGTATTTCCATGTCATGGTTATAAGCGTCATAAAGAGAGGTTTCATTGTATTTCCATGTCATGGTTATAAGCGTCACAAATAGAGGTTTCATTGTATTTCCATGTCATGGTTATAAGCGTCACAAATAGAGGTTTCATTGTATTTCCATGTCATGGTTATAAGCGTCACAAAAAGAGGTTTCATTGTATTTCCATGTCATGGTTATTAGCGTCACAAATAGAAGTTTCATTGTATTTCCCTGTCATGGTTATAAGCGTCACAAATAGAGGTTTCATTGTATTTCCATGTCATGGTTATAAGCGTCACAAAAAGAGGTTTCATTGTATTTCCCTGTCATGGTTTTAGGCGTCGTAAAGAGAGGTTTCACTGTATTTCCCTGTCATGGTTATAGGCGTCATAAAGAGAGGTTTCATTGTATTTCCTTGTCATGGTTATAAGCGTCGTAAAGAGAGGTTTCACTGTATTTCCTTGTCATGGTTATAAGCGTCGTAAAGAGAGGTTTCACTGTATTTCCTTGTCATGGTTATAAGCGTCGTAAAGAGAGGTTTCATTGTATTTCCCTGTCATGGTTATAGGCGTCGTAAAGAGAGGTTTCATTGTATTTCCCTGTCATGGTTATAAGCGTCAGAAATAGAGGTTTCATTGTATTTCCATGTCATGGTTATAAGCGTCGTAAAGAGAGGTTTCATTGTATTTCCTTGTCATGGTTATAAGCGTCGTAAAGAGAGGTTTCATTGTATTTCCTTGTCATGGTTATAAGCGTCACAAAGAGAGGTTTCATTGTATTTCCTTGTCATGGTTATAAGCGTCGTAAAGAGAGGTTTCACTGTATTTCCTTGTCATGGTTATAAGCGTCGTAAAGAGAGGTTTCATTGTATTTCCTTGTCATGGTTATAAGCGTCACAAAGAGAGGTTTCATTGTATTTCCATGTCATGGTTATAAGCGTCGTAAAGAGAGGTTTCATTGTATTTCCTTGTCATGGTTATAAGCGTCGTAAAGAGAGGTTTCATTGTATTTCCTTGTCATGGTTATAAGCGTCATAAAGAGAGGTTTCATTGTATTTCCTTGTCATGGTTATAAGCGTCGTAAAGAGAGGTTTCACTGTATTTCCTTGTCATGGTTATAAGCGTCGTAAAGAGAGGTTTCATTGTATTTCCCTGTCATGGTTATAGGCGTCGTAAAGAGAGGTTTCATTGTATTTCCCTGTCATGGTTATAAGCGTCACAAATAGAGGTTTCATTGTATTTCCATGTCATGGTTATAAGCGTCGTAAAGAGAGGTTTCATTGTATTTCCTTGTCATGGTCATATGTGTCACAAAAAGAGGTTTCATTGTATTTCCATGTCATGGTTATAGGCGTCGTAAAGAGAGGTTTCACTGTATTTCCTTGTCATGGTTATAAGCGTCATAAATAGAGGTTTCATTGTATTTCCCTGTCATGGTTATAGGCGTCGTAAAGAGAGGTTTCATTGTATTTCCCTGTCATGGTTATAGGCGTCGTAAAGAGAGGTTTCATTGTATTTCCCTGTCATGGTTATAGGCGTCATAAATAGAGGTTTCATTGTATTTCCATGTCATGGTTATAAGCGTCGTAAAGAGAGGTTTCATTGTATTTCCATGTCATGGTTATAAGCGTCGTAAAGAGAGGGTTCATTGTATTTCCATGTCATGGCTATAAGCGTCACAAAGAGAGGTTTCATTGTATTTCCATGTCATGGTTATAAGCGTCGTAAAGAGAGGTTTCATTGTATTTCCATGTCATGGTTATAGGCGTCACAAATAGAAGTTTCATTGTATTTCCATGTCATGGTTATAAGCGTCACAAATAGAGGTTTCATTGTATTTCCTTGTCATGGTTATAAGCGTCACAAATAGAAGTTTCATTGTATTTCCCTGTCATGGTTATAAGCGTCACAAATAGAGGTTTCATTGTATTTCCCTGTCATGGTTATAAGCGTCACAAATAGAGGTTTCATTGTATTTCCCTGTCATGGTTATAAGCGTCACAAATAGAGGTTTCATTGTATTTCCCTGTCATGGTTATAAGCGTCACAAATAGAGGTTTCATTGTATTTCCCTGTCATGGTTATAAGCGTCACAAAAAGAGGTTTCGTTGTATTTCCTTGTCATGGTTATAAGCGTCACAAATAGAGGTTTCATTGTATTTCCATGTCATGGTTATAAGCGTCACAAAAAGAGGTTTCATTGTATTTCCTTGTCATGGTTATAAGCGTCACAAATAGAAGTTTCATTGTATTTCCCTGTCATGGTTATAAGCGTCACAAAAAGAGGTTTCATTGTATTTCCCTGTCATGGTTATAGGCGTCGTAAAGAGAGATTTCATTGTATTTCCATGTCATGGTTATAAGCGTCACAAAAAGAGGTTTCATTGTATTTCCCTGTCATGGTTATAAGCGTCACAAATAGAGTTTTCATTGTATTTCCCTGTCATGGTTATAAGCGTCACAAAAAGAGGTTTCATTGTATTTCCATGTCATGGTTATAAGCGTCACAAAAAGAGGTTTCACTGTATTTCCTTGTCATGGTTATAAGCGTCACAAATAGAAGTTTCATTGTATTTCCCTGTCATGGTTATAAGCGTCACAAATAGAAGTTTCATTGTATTTCCATGTCATGGTTATTAGCGTCACAAATAGAAGTTTCATTGTATTTCCCTGTCATGGTTATAAGCGTCACAAATAGAGGTTTCATTGTATTTCCCTGTCATGGTTATAAGCGTCACAAATAGAGGTTTCATTGTATTTCCATGTCATGGTTATAAGCGTCACAAATAGAGGTTTCATTGTATTTCCATGTCATGGTTATAAGCGTCACAAAAAGAGGTTTCATTGTATTTCCATGTCATGGTTATAGGCGTCGTAAAGAGAGGTTTCATTGTATTTCCATGTCATGGTTATAAGCGTCATAAAGAGAGGTTTCATTGTATTTCCATGTCATGGTTATAAGCGTCACAAATAGAGGTTTCATTGTATTTCCATGTCATGGTTATAAGCGTCACAAATAGAGGTTTCATTGTATTTCCATGTCATGGTTATAAGCGTCACAAAAAGAGGTTTCATTGTATTTCCATGTCATGGTTATTAGCGTCACAAATAGAAGTTTCATTGTATTTCCCTGTCATGGTTATAAGCGTCACAAATAGAGGTTTCATTGTATTTCCATGTCATGGTTATAAGCGTCACAAAAAGAGGTTTCATTGTATTTCCTTGTCATGGTTTTAGGCGTCGTAAAGAGAGGTTTCACTGTATTTCCCTGTCATGGTTATAGGCGTCATAAAGAGAGGTTTCATTGTATTTCCTTGTCATGGTTATAAGCGTCGTAAAGAGAGGTTTCACTGTATTTCCTTGTCATGGTTATAAGCGTCGTAAAGAGAGGTTTCACTGTATTTCCTTGTCATGGTTATAAGCGTCGTAAAGAGAGGTTTCATTGTATTTCCCTGTCATGGTTATAGGCGTCGTAAAGAGAGGTTTCATTGTATTTCCCTGTCATGGTTATAAGCGTCACAAATAGAGGTTTCATTGTATTTCCATGTCATGGTTATAAGCGTCGTAAAGAGAGGTTTCATTGTATTTCCTTGTCATGGTTATAAGCGTCGTAAAGAGAGGTTTCATTGTATTTCCTTGTCATGGTTATAAGCGTCACAAAGAGAGGTTTCATTGTATTTCCTTGTCATGGTTATAAGCGTCGTAAAGAGAGGTTTCACTGTATTTCCTTGTCATGGTTATAAGCGTCGTAAAGAGAGGTTTCATTGTATTTCCTTGTCATGGTTATAAGCGTCACAAAGAGAGGTTTCATTGTATTTCCTTGTCATGGTTATAAGCGTCGTAAAGAGAGGTTTCATTGTATTTCCTTGTCATGGTCATATGTGTCACAAAAAGAGGTTTCATTGTATTTCCATGTCATGGTTATAAGCGTCGTAAAGAGAGGTTTCATTGTATTTCCTTGTCATGGTCATATGTGTCACAAAAAGAGGTTTCATTGTATTTCCATGTCATGGTTATAGGCGTCGTAAAGAGAGGTTTCACTGTATTTCCTTGTCATGGTTATAAGCGTCATAAATAGAGGTTTCATTGTATTTCCCTGTCATGGTTATAGGCGTCGTAAAGAGAGGTTTCATTGTATTTCCCTGTCATGGTTATAGGCGTCGTAAAGAGAGGTTTCATTGTATTTCCATGTCATGGTTATAAGCGTCGTAAAGAGAGGTTTCATTGTATTTCCATGTCATGGATATAAGCGTCGTAAAGAGAGGGTTCATTGTATTTCCATGTCATGGTTATAAGCGTCACAAATAGAGGTTTCATTGTATTTCCATGTCATGGTTATAAGCGTCACAAATAGAGGTTTCATTGTATTTCCCTGTCATGGTTATAAGCGTCACAAAAAGAGGTTTCATTGTATTTCCCTGTCATGGTTATAAGCGTCACAAATAGAGGTTTCATTGTATTTCCCTGTCATGGTTATAAGCGTCACAAATAGAGGTTTCATTGTATTTCCATGTCATGGTTATAAGCGTCGTAAAGAGAGGGTTCATTGTATTTCCATGTCATGGTTATAAGCGTCACAAATAGAGGATTCATTGTATTTCCATGTCATGGTTATAAGCGTCACAAAAAGAGGTTTCATTGTATTTACCTGTCATGGTTATAAGCGTCACAAATAGAGGTTTCATTTATTTCCCTGTCATGGTTATAAGCGTCATAAAGAGAGGTTTCACTGTATTTCCATGCCATGGTTATAAGCGTCATGAAGAGAGGTTTCACTGTATTTCCTTGTCATGGTTATAAGCGTCATAAAGAAAGGTTTCACTGTATTTCCCTGTCATGGTTATAAGCGTCACAAATAGAGGTTTCATTTATTTCCCTGTCATGGTTATAAGCGTCACAAAAAGAGGTTTCACTGTATTTCCTTGTCATGGTTATAAGCGTCACAAATAAAAGTTTCATTGTATTTCCCTGTCATGGTTATAAGCGTCACAAATAGAAGTTTCATTGTATTTCCATGTCATGGTTATTAGCGTCACAAATAGAAGTTTCATTGTATTTCCCTGTCATGGTTATAAGCGTCACAAATAGAGGTTTCATTGTATTTCCCTGTCATGGTTATAAGCGTCACAAATAGAGGTTTCATTGTATTTCCATGTCATGGTTATAAGCGTCACAAATAGAGGTTTCATTGTATTTCCATGTCATGGTTATAAGCGTCACAAAAAGAGGTTTCATTGTATTTCCATGTCATGGTTATAGGCGTCGTAAAGAGAGGTTTCATTGTATTTCCATGTCATGGTTATAAGCGTCATAAAGAGAGGTTTCATTGTATTTCCATGTCATGGTTATAAGCGTCACAAATAGAGGTTTCATTGTATTTCCATGTCATGGTTATAAGCGTCACAAAAAGAGGTTTCATTGTATTTCCCTGTCATGGTTATAAGCGTCACAAATAGAGGTTTCATTGTATTTCCATGTCATGGTTATAAGCGTCGTAAAGGGAGGGTTCATTGTATTTCCATGTCATGGTTATAAGCGTCACAAATAGAGGTTTCATTGTATTTCCATGTCATGGTTATAAGCGTCACAAATAGAGGTTTCATTGTATTTCCCTGTCATGGTTATAAGCGTCACAAAAAGAGGTTTCATTGTATTTCCATGTCATGGTTATAAGCGTCACAAAAAGAGGTTTCACTGTATTTCCTTGTCATGGTTATAAGCGTCACAAATAGAAGTTTCATTGTATTTCCCTGTCATGGTTATAAGCGTCACAAATAGAAGTTTCATTGTATTTCCATGTCATGGTTATTAGCGTCACAAATAGAAGTTTCATTGTATTTCCCTGTCATGGTTATAAGCGTCACAAATAGAGGTTTCATTGTATTTCCATGTCATGGTTATAAGCGTCGTAAAGAGAGGTTTCATTGTATTTCCTTGTCATGGTTATAAGCGTCACAAAGAGAGGTTTCATTGTATTTCCTTGTCATGGTTATAAGCGTCGTAAAGAGAGGTTTCACTGTATTTCCTTGTCATGGTTATAAGCGTCGTAAAGAGAGGTTTCATTGTATTTCCTTGTCATGGTTATAAGCGTCACAAAGAGAGGTTTCATTGTATTTCCTTGTTATGGTTATAAGCGTCGTAAAGAGAGGTTTCATTGTATTTCCTTGTCATGGTCATATGTGTCACAAAAAGAGGTTTCATTGTATTTCCATGTCATGGTTCTAAGCGTCGTAAAGAGAGGTTTCATTGTATTTCCTTGTCATGGTCATATGTGTCACAAAAAGAGGTTTCATTGTATTTCCATGTCATGGTTATAGGCGTCGTAAAGAGAGGTTTCACTGTATTTCCTTGTCATGGTTATAAGCGTCATAAATAGAGGTTTCATTGTATTTCCCTGTCATGGTTATAGGCGTCGTAAAGAGAGGTTTCATTGTATTTCCCTGTCATGGTTATAGGCGTCGTAAAGAGAGGTTTCATTGTATTTCCATGTCATGGTTATAAGCGTCGTAAAGAGAGGTTTCATTGTATTTCCATGTCATGGATATAAGCGTCGTAAAGAGAGGGTTCATTGTATTTCCATGTCATGGTTATAAGCGTCACAAATAGAGGTTTCATTGTATTTCCATGTCATGGTTATAAGCGTCACAAATAGAGGTTTCATTGTATTTCCCTGTCATGGTTATAAGCGTCACAAAAAGAGGTTTCATTGTATTTCCCTGTCATGGTTATAAGCGTCACAAATAGAGGTTTCATTGTATTTCCCTGTCATGGTTATAAGCGTCACAAATAGAGGTTTCATTGTATTTCCATGTCATGGTTATAAGCGTCGTAAAGAGAGGGTTCATTGTATTTCCATGTCATGGTTATAAGCGTCACAAATAGAGGTTTCATTGTATTTCCATGTCATGGTTATAAGCGTCACAAAAAGAGGTTTCATTGTATTTACCTGTCATGGTTATAAGCGTCACAAATAGAGGTTTCATTTATTTCCCTGTCATGGTTATAAGCGTCATAAAGAGAGGTTTCACTGTATTTCCATGCCATGGTTATAAGCGTCATGAAGAGAGGTTTCACTGTATTTCCTTGTCATGGTTATAAGCGTCATAAAGAAAGGTTTCACTGTATTTCCCTGTCATGGTTATAAGCGTCACAAATAGAGGTTTCATTTATTTCCCTGTCATGGTTATAAGCGTCACAAAATGAGGTTTCACTGTATTTCCTTGTCATGGTTATAAGCGTCACAAATAAAAGTTTCATTGTATTTCCCTGTCATGGTTATAAGCGTCACAAATAGAAGTTTCATTGTATTTCCATGTCATGGTTATTAGCGTCACAAATAGAAGTTTCATTGTATTTCCCTGTCATGGTTATAAGCGTCACAAATAGAGGTTTCATTGTATTTCCCTGTCATGGTTATAAGCGTCACAAATAGAGGTTTCATTGTATTTCCATGTCATGGTTATAAGCGTCACAAATAGAGGTTTCATTGTATTTCCATGTCATGGTTATAAGCGTCACAAAAAGAGGTTTCATTGTATTTCCATGTCATGGTTATAGGCGTCGTAAAGAGAGGTTTCATTGTATTTCCATGTCATGGTTATAAGCGTCATAAAGAGAGGTTTCATTGTATTTCCATGTCATGGTTATAAGCGTCACAAATAGAGGTTTCATTGTATTTCCATGTCATGGTTATAAGCGTCACAAATAGAGGTTTCATTGTATTTCCATGTCATGGTTATAAGCGTCACAAAAAGAGGTTTCATTGTATTTCCATGTCATGGTTATTAGCGTCACAAATAGAAGTTTCATTGTATTTCCCTGTCATGGTTATAAGCGTCACAAATAGAGGTTTCATTGTATTTCCATGTCATGGTTATAAGCGTCACAAAAAGAGGTTTCATTGTATTTCCTTGTCATGGTTTTAGGCGTCGTAAAGAGAGGTTTCACTGTATTTCCCTGTCATGGTTATAGGCGTCATAAAGAGAGGTTTCATTGTATTTCCTTGTCATGGTTATAAGCGTCGTAAAGAGAGGTTTCACTGTATTTCCTTGTCATGGTTATAAGCGTCGTAAAGAGAGGTTTCACTGTATTTCCTTGTCATGGTTATAAGCGTCGTAAAGAGAGGTTTCATTGTATTTCCCTGTCATGGTTATAGGCGTCGTAAAGAGAGGTTTCATTGTATTTCCCTGTCATGGTTATAAGCGTCACAAATAGAGGTTTCATTGTATTTCCATGTCATGGTTATAAGCGTCGTAAAGAGAGGTTTCATTGTATTTCCTTGTCATGGTTATAAGCGTCGTAAAGAGAGGTTTCATTGTATTTCCTTGTCATGGTTATAAGCGTCACAAAGAGAGGTTTCATTGTATTTCCTTGTCATGGTTATAAGCGTCGTAAAGAGAGGTTTCACTGTATTTCCTTGTCATGGTTATAAGCGTCGTAAAGAGAGGTTTCATTGTATTTCCTTGTCATGGTTATAAGCGTCACAAAGAGAGGTTTCATTGTATTTCCTTGTCATGGTTATAAGCGTCGTAAAGAGAGGTTTCATTGTATTTCCTTGTCATGGTCATATGATTGTGTCACAAAAAGAGGTTTCATTGTATTTCCATGTCATGGTTATAAGCGTCGTAAAGAGAGGTTTCATTGTATTTCCTTGTCATGGTCATATGTGTCACAAAAAGAGGTTTCATTGTATTTCCATGTCATGGTTATAGGCGTCGTAAAGAGAGGTTTCACTGTATTTCCTTGTCATGGTTATAAGCGTCATAAATAGAGGTTTCATTGTATTTCCCTGTCATGGTTATAGGCGTCGTAAAGAGAGGTTTCATTGTATTTCCCTGTCATGGTTATAGGCGTCGTAAAGAGAGGTTTCATTGTATTTCCATGTCATGGTTATAAGCGTCGTAAAGAGAGGTTTCATTGTATTTCCATGTCATGGATATAAGCGTCGTAAAGAGAGGGTTCATTGTATTTCCATGTCATGGTTATAAGCGTCACAAATAGAGGTTTCATTGTATTTCCATGTCATGGTTATAAGCGTCACAAATAGAGGTTTCATTGTATTTCCCTGTCATGGTTATAAGCGTCACAAAAAGAGGTTTCATTGTATTTCCCTGTCATGGTTATAAGCGTCACAAATAGAGGTTTCATTGTATTTCCCTGTCATGGTTATAAGCGTCACAAATAGAGGTTTCATTGTATTTCCATGTCATGGTTATAAGCGTCGTAAAGAGAGGGTTCATTGTATTTCCATGTCATGGTTATAAGCGTCACAAATAGAGGTTTCATTGTATTTCCATGTCATGGTTATAAGCGTCACAAAAAGAGGTTTCATTGTATTTACCTGTCATGGTTATAAGCGTCACAAATAGAGGTTTCATTTATTTCCCTGTCATGGTTATAAGCGTCATAAAGAGAGGTTTCACTGTATTTCCATGCCATGGTTATAAGCGTCATGAAGAGAGGTTTCACTGTATTTCCTTGTCATGGTTATAAGCGTCATAAAGAAAGGTTTCACTGTATTTCCCTGTCATGGTTATAAGCGTCACAAATAGAGGTTTCATTTATTTCCCTGTCATGGTTATAAGCGTCACAAAAAGAGGTTTCACTGTATTTCCTTGTCATGGTTATAAGCGTCACAAATAAAAGTTTCATTGTATTTCCCTGTCATGGTTATAAGCGTCACAAATAGAAGTTTCATTGTATTTCCATGTCATGGTTATTAGCGTCACAAATAGAAGTTTCATTGTATTTCCCTGTCATGGTTATAAGCGTCACAAATAGAGGTTTCATTGTATTTCCCTGTCATGGTTATAAGCGTCGTAAAGAGAGGTTTCATTGTATTTCCTTGTCATGGTCATATGTGTCACAAAAAGAGGTTTCATTGTATTTCCATGTCATGGTTATAGGCGTCGTAAAGAGAGGTTTCATTGTATTTCCTTGTCATGGTTATAAGCGTCGTAAAGAGAGGTTTCATTGTATTTCCCTGTCATGGTTATAGGCGTCGTAAAGAGAGGTTTCATTGTATTTCCTTGTCATGGTTATAAGCGTCGTAAAGAGAGGTTTCACTGTATTTCCTTGTCATGGTTATAAGCGTCGTAAAGAGAGGTTTCACTGTATTTCCTTGTCATGGTTATAAGCGTCGTAAAGAGAGTTTTCACTGTATTTCCTTGTCATGGTTATAAGCGTCGTAAAGAGAGGTTTCATTGTATTTCCCTGTCATGGTTATAGGCGTCGTAAAGAGAGGTTTCATTGTATTTCCCTGTCATGGTTATAAGCGTCACAAATAGAGGTTTCATTGTATTTCCATGTCATGGTTATAAGCGTCATAAAGAGAGGTTTCATTGTATTTCCATGTCATGGTTATAAGCGTCACAAATAGAGGTTTCATTGTATTTCCATGTCATGGTTATAAGCGTCACAAATAGAGGTTTCATTGTATTTCCATGTCATGGTTATAAGCGTCACAAAAAGAGGTTTCATTGTATTTCCATGTCATGGTTATTAGCGTCACAAATAGAAGTTTCATTGTATTTCCCTGTCATGGTTATAAGCGTCACAAATAGAGGTTTCATTGTATTTCCATGTCATGGTTATAAGCGTCACAAAAAGAGGTTTCATTGTATTTCCCTGTCATGGTTTTAGGCGTCGTAAAGAGAGGTTTCACTGTATTTCCCTGTCATGGTTATAGGCGTCGTAAAGAGAGGTTTCATTGTATTTCCATGTCATGGTTATAAGCGTCGTAAAGAGAGGTTTCATTGTATTTCCATGTCATGGTTATAAGCGTCGTAAAGAGAGGGTTCATTGTATTTCCATGTCATGGTTATAAGCGTCACAAATAGAGGTTTCATTGTATTTCCATGTCATGGTTATAAGCGTCACAAATAGAGGTTTCATTGTTTTCCCTGTCATGGTTATAAGCGTCACAAAAAGAGGTTTCATTGTATTTCCCTGTCATGGTTATAAGCGTCACAAATAGAGGTTTCATTGTATTTCCCTGTCATGGTTATAAGCGTCACAAATAGAGGTTTCATTGTATTTCCATGTCATGGTTATAAGCGTCGTAAAGAGAGGGTTCATTGTATTTCCATGTCATGGTTATAAGCGTCACAAATAGAGGTTTCATTGTATTTCCATGTCATGGTTATAAGCGTCACAAATAGAGGTTTCATTGTATTTCCATGTCATGGTTATAAGCGTCACAAAAAGAGGTTTCATTGTATTTCCATGTCATGGTTATAGGCGTCGTAAAGAGAGGTTTCATTGTATTTCCATGTCATGGTTATAAGCGTCATAAAGAGAGGTTTCATTGTATTTCCATGTCATGGTTATAAGCGTCACAAATAGAGGTTTCATTGTATTTCCATGTCATGGTTATAAGCGTCACAAATAGAGGTTTCATTGTATTTCCATGTCATGGTTATAAGCGTCACAAAAAGAGGTTTCATTGTATTTCCATGTCATGGTTATTAGCGTCACAAATAGAAGTTTCATTGTATTTCCCTGTCATGGTTATAAGCGTCACAAATAGAGGTTTCATTGTATTTCCATGTCATGGTTATAAGCGTCACAAAAAGAGGTTTCATTGTATTTCCTTGTCATGGTTTTAGGCGTCGTAAAGAGAGGTTTCACTGTATTTCCCTGTCATGGTTATAGGCGTCATAAAGAGAGGTTTCATTGTATTTCCTTGTCATGGTTATAAGCGTCGTAAAGAGAGGTTTCACTGTATTTCCTTGTCATGGTTATAAGCGTCGTAAAGAGAGGTTTCACTGTATTTCCTTGTCATGGTTATAAGCGTCGTAAAGAGAGGTTTCATTGTATTTCCCTGTCATGGTTATAGGCGTCGTAAAGAGAGGTTTCATTGTATTTCCCTGTCATGGTTATAAGCGTCACAAATAGAGGTTTCATTGTATTTCCATGTCATGGTTATAAGCGTCGTAAAGAGAGGTTTCATTGTATTTCCTTGTCATGGTTATAAGCGTCGTAAAGAGAGGTTTCATTGTATTTCCTTGTCATGGTTATAAGCGTCACAAAGAGAGGTTTCATTGTATTTCCTTGTCATGGTTATAAGCGTCGTAAAGAGAGGTTTCACTGTATTTCCTTGTCATGGTTATAAGCGTCGTAAAGAGAGGTTTCATTGTATTTCCTTGTCATGGTTATAAGCGTCACAAAGAGAGGTTTCATTGTATTTCCTTGTCATGGTTATAAGCGTCGTAAAGAGAGGTTTCATTGTATTTCCTTGTCATGGTCATATGATTGTGTCACAAAAAGAGGTTTCATTGTATTTCCATGTCATGGTTATAAGCGTCGTAAAGAGAGGTTTCATTGTATTTCCTTGTCATGGTCATATGTGTCACAAAAAGAGGTTTCATTGTATTTCCATGTCATGGTTATAGGCGTCGTAAAGAGAGGTTTCACTGTATTTCCTTGTCATGGTTATAAGCGTCATAAATAGAGGTTTCATTGTATTTCCCTGTCATGGTTATAGGCGTCGTAAAGAGAGGTTTCATTGTATTTCCCTGTCATGGTTATAGGCGTCGTAAAGAGAGGTTTCATTGTATTTCCATGTCATGGTTATAAGCGTCGTAAAGAGAGGTTTCATTGTATTTCCATGTCATGGATATAAGCGTCGTAAAGAGAGGGTTCATTGTATTTCCATGTCATGGTTATAAGCGTCACAAATAGAGGTTTCATTGTATTTCCATGTCATGGTTATAAGCGTCACAAATAGAGGTTTCATTGTATTTCCCTGTCATGGTTATAAGCGTCACAAAAAGAGGTTTCATTGTATTTCCCTGTCATGGTTATAAGCGTCACAAATAGAGGTTTCATTGTATTTCCCTGTCATGGTTATAAGCGTCACAAATAGAGGTTTCATTGTATTTCCATGTCATGGTTATAAGCGTCGTAAAGAGAGGGTTCATTGTATTTCCATATCATGGTTATAAGCGTCACAAATAGAGGTTTCATTGTATTTCCATGTCATGGTTATAAGCGTCACAAAAAGAGGTTTCATTGTATTTACCTGTCATGGTTATAAGCGTCACAAATAGAGGTTTCATTTATTTCCCTGTCATGGTTATAAGCGTCATAAAGAGAGGTTTCACTGTATTTCCATGCCATGGTTATAAGCGTCATGAAGAGAGGTTTCACTGTATTTCCTTGTCATGGTTATAAGCGTCATAAAGAAAGGTTTCACTGTATTTCCCTGTCATGGTTATAAGCGTCACAAATAGAGGTTTCATTTATTTCCCTGTCATGGTTATAAGCGTCACAAAAAGAGGTTTCACTGTATTTCCTTGTCATGGTTATAAGCGTCACAAATAAAAGTTTCATTGTATTTCCCTGTCATGGTTATAAGCGTCACAAATAGAAGTTTCATTGTATTTCCATGTCATGGTTATTAGCGTCACAAATAGAAGTTTCATTGTATTTCCCTGTCATGGTTATAAGCGTCACAAATAGAGGTTTCATTGTATTTCCCTGTCATGGTTATAAGCGTCGTAAAGAGAGGTTTCATTGTATTTCCTTGTCATGGTCATATGTGTCACAAAAAGAGGTTTCATTGTATTTCCATGTCATGGTTATAGGCGTCGTAAAGAGAGGTTTCATTGTATTTCCTTGTCATGGTTATAAGCGTCGTAAAGAGAGGTTTCATTGTATTTCCCTGTCATGGTTATAGGCGTCGTAAAGAGAGGTTTCATTGTATTTCCTTGTCATGGTTATAAGCGTCGTAAAGAGAGGTTTCACTGTATTTCCTTGTCATGGTTATAAGCGTCGTAAAGAGAGGTTTCACTGTATTTCCTTGTCATGGTTATAAGCGTCGTAAAGAGAGTTTTCACTGTATTTCCTTGTCATGGTTATAAGCGTCGTAAAGAGAGGTTTCATTGTATTTCCCTGTCATGGTTATAGGCGTCGTAAAGAGAGGTTTCATTGTATTTCCCTGTCATGGTTATAAGCGTCACAAATAGAGGTTTCATTGTATTTCCATGTCATGGTTATAAGCGTCACAAAAAGAGGTTTCATTGTATTTCCCTGTCATGGTTTTAGGCGTCGTAAAGAGAGGTTTCACTGTATTTCCCTGTCATGGTTATAGGCGTCGTAAAGAGAGGTTTCATTGTATTTCCATGTCATGGTTATAAGCGTCGTAAAGAGAGGTTTCATTGTATTTCCATGTCATGGTTATAAGCGTCGTAAAGAGAGGGTTCATTGTATTTCCATGTCATGGTTATAAGCGTCACAAATAGAGGTTTCATTGTATTTCCATGTCATGGTTATAAGCGTCACAAATAGAGGTTTCATTGTTTTCCCTGTCATGGTTATAAGCGTCACAAAAAGAGGTTTCATTGTATTTCCCTGTCATGGTTATAAGCGTCACAAATAGAGGTTTCATTGTATTTCCCTGTCATGGTTATAAGCGTCACAAATAGAGGTTTCATTGTATTTCCATGTCATGGTTATAAGCGTCGTAAAGAGAGGGTTCATTGTATTTCCATGTCATGGTTATAAGCGTCACAAATAGAGGTTTCATTGTATTTCCATGTCATGGTTATAAGCGTCACAAAAAGAGGTTTCATTGTATTTCCCTGTCATGGTTATAAGCGTCACAAATAGAGGTTTCATTGTATTTCCATGTCATGGTTATAAGCGTCGTAAAGAGAGGGTTCATTGTATTTCCATGTCATGGTTATAAGCGTCACAAATAGAGGTTTCATTGTATTTCCATGTCATGGTTATAAGCGTCACAAATAGAGGTTTCATTGTATTTCCCTGTCATGGTTATAAGCGTCACAAAAAGAGGTTTCATTGTATTTCCATGCCATGGTTATAAGCGTCATGAAGAGAGGTTTCACTGTATTTCCTTGTCATGGTTATAAGCGTCATAAAGAAAGGTTTCACTGTATTTCCCTGTCATGGTTATAAGCGTCACAAATAGAGGTTTCATTTATTTCCCTGTCATGGTTATAAGCGTCACAAAAAGAGGTTTCACTGTATTTCCTTGTCATGGTTATAAGCGTCACAAATAAAAGTTTCATTGTATTTCCCTGTCATGGTTATAAGCGTCACAAATAGAAGTTTCATTGTATTTCCATGTCATGGTTATTAGCGTCACAAATAGAAGTTTCATTGTATTTCCCTGTCATGGTTATAAGCGTCACAAATAGAGGTTTCATTGTATTTCCCTGTCATGGTTATAAGCGTCGTAAAGAGAGGTTTCATTGTATTTCCTTGTCATGGTCATATGTGTCACAAAAAGAGGTTTCATTGTATTTCCATGTCATGGTTATAGGCGTCGTAAAGAGAGGTTTCATTGTATTTCCTTGTCATGGTTATAAGCGTCGTAAAGAGAGGTTTCATTGTATTTCCCTGTCATGGTTATAGGCGTCGTAAAGAGAGGTTTCATTGTATTTCCTTGTCATGGTTATAAGCGTCGTAAAGAGAGGTTTCACTGTATTTCCTTGTCATGGTTATAAGCGTCGTAAAGAGAGGTTTCACTGTATTTCCTTGTCATGGTTATAAGCGTCGTAAAGAGAGTTTTCACTGTATTTCCTTGTCATGGTTATAAGCGTCGTAAAGAGAGGTTTCATTGTATTTCCCTGTCATGGTTATAGGCGTCGTAAAGAGAGGTTTCATTGTATTTCCCTGTCATGGTTATAAGCGTCACAAATAGAGGTTTCATTGTATTTCCATGTCATGGTTATAAGCGTCATAAAGAGAGGTTTCATTGTATTTCCATGTCATGGTTATAAGCGTCACAAATAGAGGTTTCATTGTATTTCCATGTCATGGTTATAAGCGTCACAAATAGAGGTTTCATTGTATTTCCATGTCATGGTTATAAGCGTCACAAAAAGAGGTTTCATTGTATTTCCATGTCATGGTTATTAGCGTCACAAATAGAAGTTTCATTGTATTTCCCTGTCATGGTTATAAGCGTCACAAATAGAGGTTTCATTGTATTTCCATGTCATGGTTATAAGCGTCACAAAAAGAGGTTTCATTGTATTTCCCTGTCATGGTTTTAGGCGTCGTAAAGAGAGGTTTCACTGTATTTCCCTGTCATGGTTATAGGCGTCGTAAAGAGAGGTTTCATTGTATTTCCATGTCATGGTTATAAGCGTCGTAAAGAGAGGTTTCATTGTATTTCCATGTCATGGTTATAAGCGTCGTAAAGAGAGGGTTCATTGTATTTCCATGTCATGGTTATAAGCGTCACAAATAGAGGTTTCATTGTATTTCCATGTCATGGTTATAAGCGTCACAAATAGAGGTTTCATTGTTTTCCCTGTCATGGTTATAAGCGTCACAAAAAGAGGTTTCATTGTATTTCCCTGTCATGGTTATAAGCGTCACAAATAGAGGTTTCATTGTATTTCCCTGTCATGGTTATAAGCGTCACAAATAGAGGTTTCATTGTATTTCCATGTCATGGTTATAAGCGTCGTAAAGAGAGGGTTCATTGTATTTCCATGTCATGGTTATAAGCGTCACAAATAGAGGTTTCATTGTATTTCCATGTCATGGTTATAAGCGTCACAAATAGAGGTTTCATTGTATTTCCATGTCATGGTTATAAGCGTCACAAAAAGAGGTTTCATTGTATTTCCATGTCATGGTTATAGGCGTCGTAAAGAGAGGTTTCATTGTATTTCCATGTCATGGTTATAAGCGTCATAAAGAGAGGTTTCATTGTATTTCCATGTCATGGTTATAAGCGTCACAAATAGAGGTTTCATTGTATTTCCATGTCATGGTTATAAGCGTCACAAATAGAGGTTTCATTGTATTTCCATGTCATGGTTATAAGCGTCACAAAAAGAGGTTTCATTGTATTTCCATGTCATGGTTATTAGCGTCACAAATAGAAGTTTCATTGTATTTCCCTGTCATGGTTATAAGCGTCACAAATAGAGGTTTCATTGTATTTCCATGTCATGGTTATAAGCGTCACAAAAAGAGGTTTCATTGTATTTCCTTGTCATGGTTTTAGGCGTCGTAAAGAGAGGTTTCACTGTATTTCCCTGTCATGGTTATAGGCGTCATAAAGAGAGGTTTCATTGTATTTCCTTGTCATGGTTATAAGCGTCGTAAAGAGAGGTTTCACTGTATTTCCTTGTCATGGTTATAAGCGTCGTAAAGAGAGGTTTCACTGTATTTCCTTGTCATGGTTATAAGCGTCGTAAAGAGAGGTTTCATTGTATTTCCCTGTCATGGTTATAGGCGTCGTAAAGAGAGGTTTCATTGTATTTCCCTGTCATGGTTATAAGCGTCACAAATAGAGGTTTCATTGTATTTCCATGTCATGGTTATAAGCGTCGTAAAGAGAGGTTTCATTGTATTTCCTTGTCATGGTTATAAGCGTCGTAAAGAGAGGTTTCATTGTATTTCCTTGTCATGGTTATAAGCGTCACAAAGAGAGGTTTCATTGTATTTCCTTGTCATGGTTATAAGCGTCGTAAAGAGAGGTTTCACTGTATTTCCTTGTCATGGTTATAAGCGTCGTAAAGAGAGGTTTCATTGTATTTCCTTGTCATGGTTATAAGCGTCACAAAGAGAGGTTTCATTGTATTTCCTTGTCATGGTTATAAGCGTCGTAAAGAGAGGTTTCATTGTATTTCCTTGTCATGGTCATATGATTGTGTCACAAAAAGAGGTTTCATTGTATTTCCATGTCATGGTTATAAGCGTCGTAAAGAGAGGTTTCATTGTATTTCCTTGTCATGGTCATATGTGTCACAAAAAGAGGTTTCATTGTATTTCCATGTCATGGTTATAGGCGTCGTAAAGAGAGGTTTCACTGTATTTCCTTGTCATGGTTATAAGCGTCATAAATAGAGGTTTCATTGTATTTCCCTGTCATGGTTATAGGCGTCGTAAAGAGAGGTTTCATTGTATTTCCCTGTCATGGTTATAGGCGTCGTAAAGAGAGGTTTCATTGTATTTCCATGTCATGGTTATAAGCGTCGTAAAGAGAGGTTTCATTGTATTTCCATGTCATGGATATAAGCGTCGTAAAGAGAGGGTTCATTGTATTTCCATGTCATGGTTATAAGCGTCACAAATAGAGGTTTCATTGTATTTCCATGTCATGGTTATAAGCGTCACAAATAGAGGTTTCATTGTATTTCCCTGTCATGGTTATAAGCGTCACAAAAAGAGGTTTCATTGTATTTCCCTGTCATGGTTATAAGCGTCACAAATAGAGGTTTCATTGTATTTCCCTGTCATGGTTATAAGCGTCACAAATAGAGGTTTCATTGTATTTCCATGTCATGGTTATAAGCGTCGTAAAGAGAGGGTTCATTGTATTTCCATATCATGGTTATAAGCGTCACAAATAGAGGTTTCATTGTATTTCCATGTCATGGTTATAAGCGTCACAAAAAGAGGTTTCATTGTATTTACCTGTCATGGTTATAAGCGTCACAAATAGAGGTTTCATTTATTTCCCTGTCATGGTTATAAGCGTCATAAAGAGAGGTTTCACTGTATTTCCATGCCATGGTTATAAGCGTCATGAAGAGAGGTTTCACTGTATTTCCTTGTCATGGTTATAAGCGTCATAAAGAAAGGTTTCACTGTATTTCCCTGTCATGGTTATAAGCGTCACAAATAGAGGTTTCATTTATTTCCCTGTCATGGTTATAAGCGTCACAAAAAGAGGTTTCACTGTATTTCCTTGTCATGGTTATAAGCGTCACAAATAAAAGTTTCATTGTATTTCCCTGTCATGGTTATAAGCGTCACAAATAGAAGTTTCATTGTATTTCCATGTCATGGTTATTAGCGTCACAAATAGAAGTTTCATTGTATTTCCCTGTCATGGTTATAAGCGTCACAAATAGAGGTTTCATTGTATTTCCCTGTCATGGTTATAAGCGTCGTAAAGAGAGGTTTCATTGTATTTCCTTGTCATGGTCATATGTGTCACAAAAAGAGGTTTCATTGTATTTCCATGTCATGGTTATAGGCGTCGTAAAGAGAGGTTTCATTGTATTTCCTTGTCATGGTTATAAGCGTCGTAAAGAGAGGTTTCATTGTATTTCCCTGTCATGGTTATAGGCGTCGTAAAGAGAGGTTTCATTGTATTTCCTTGTCATGGTTATAAGCGTCGTAAAGAGAGGTTTCACTGTATTTCCTTGTCATGGTTATAAGCGTCGTAAAGAGAGGTTTCACTGTATTTCCTTGTCATGGTTATAAGCGTCGTAAAGAGAGTTTTCACTGTATTTCCTTGTCATGGTTATAAGCGTCGTAAAGAGAGGTTTCATTGTATTTCCCTGTCATGGTTATAGGCGTCGTAAAGAGAGGTTTCATTGTATTTCCCTGTCATGGTTATAAGCGTCACAAATAGAGGTTTCATTGTATTTCCATGTCATGGTTATAAGCGTCACAAAAAGAGGTTTCATTGTATTTCCCTGTCATGGTTTTAGGCGTCGTAAAGAGAGGTTTCACTGTATTTCCCTGTCATGGTTATAGGCGTCGTAAAGAGAGGTTTCATTGTATTTCCATGTCATGGTTATAAGCGTCGTAAAGAGAGGTTTCATTGTATTTCCATGTCATGGTTATAAGCGTCGTAAAGAGAGGGTTCATTGTATTTCCATGTCATGGTTATAAGCGTCACAAATAGAGGTTTCATTGTATTTCCATGTCATGGTTATAAGCGTCACAAATAGAGGTTTCATTGTTTTCCCTGTCATGGTTATAAGCGTCACAAAAAGAGGTTTCATTGTATTTCCCTGTCATGGTTATAAGCGTCACAAATAGAGGTTTCATTGTATTTCCCTGTCATGGTTATAAGCGTCACAAATAGAGGTTTCATTGTATTTCCATGTCATGGTTATAAGCGTCGTAAAGAGAGGGTTCATTGTATTTCCATGTCATGGTTATAAGCGTCACAAATAGAGGTTTCATTGTATTTCCATGTCATGGTTATAAGCGTCACAAAAAGAGGTTTCATTGTATTTCCCTGTCATGGTTATAAGCGTCACAAATAGAGGTTTCATTGTATTTCCATGTCATGGTTATAAGCGTCGTAAAGAGAGGGTTCATTGTATTTCCATGTCATGGTTATAAGCGTCACAAATAGAGGTTTCATTGTATTTCCATGTCATGGTTATAAGCGTCACAAATAGAGGTTTCATTGTATTTCCCTGTCATGGTTATAAGCGTCACAAAAAGAGGTTTCATTGTATTTCCATGTCATGGTTATAAGCGTCACAAAAAGAGGTTTCACTGTATTTCCTTGTCATGGTTATAAGCGTCACAAATAGAAGTTTCATTGTATTTCCCTGTCATGGTTATAAGCGTCACAAATAGAAGTTTCATTGTATTTCCATGTCATGGTTATTAGCGTCACAAATAGAAGTTTCATTGTATTTCCCTGTCATGGTTATAAGCGTCACAAATAGAGGTTTCATTGTATTTCCATGTCATGGTTATAAGCGTCGTAAAGAGAGGTTTCATTGTATTTCCTTGTCATGGTTATAAGCGTCGTAAAGAGAGGTTTCATTGTATTTCCTTGTCATGGTTATAAGCGTCACAAAGAGAGGTTTCATTGTATTTCCTTGTCATGGTTATAAGCGTCGTAAAGAGAGGTTTCACTGTATTTCCTTGTCATGGTTATAAGCGTCGTAAAGAGAGGTTTCATTGTATTTCCTTGTCATGGTTATAAGCGTCACAAAGAGAGGTTTCATTGTATTTCCTTGTCATGGTTATAAGCGTCGTAAAGAGAGGTTTCATTGTATTTCCTTGTCATGGTCATATGTGTCACAAAAAGAGGTTTCATTGTATTTCCATGTCATGGTTATAAGCGTCGTAAAGAGAGGTTTCATTGTATTTCCTTGTCATGGTCATATGTGTCACAAAAAGAGGTTTCATTGTATTTCCATGTCATGGTTATAGGCGTCGTAAAGAGAGGTTTCACTGTATTTCCTTGTCATGGTTATAAGCGTCATAAATAGAGGTTTCATTGTATTTCCCTGTCATGGTTATAGGCGTCGTAAAGAGAGGTTTCATTGTATTTCCCTGTCATGGTTATAGGCGTCGTAAAGAGAGGTTTCATTGTATTTCCATGTCATGGTTATAAGCGTCGTAAAGAGAGGTTTCATTGTATTTCCATGTCATGGATATAAGCGTCGTAAAGAGAGGGTTCATTGTATTTCCATGTCATGGTTATAAGCGTCACAAATAGAGGTTTCATTGTATTTCCATGTCATGGTTATAAGCGTCACAAATAGAGGTTTCATTGTATTTCCCTGTCATGGTTATAAGCGTCACAAAAAGAGGTTTCATTGTATTTCCCTGTCATGGTTATAAGCGTCACAAATAGAGGTTTCATTGTATTTCCCTGTCATGGTTATAAGCGTCACAAATAGAGGTTTCATTGTATTTCCATGTCATGGTTATAAGCGTCGTAAAGAGAGGGTTCATTGTATTTCCATGTCATGGTTATAAGCGTCACAAATAGAGGTTTCATTGTATTTCCATGTCATGGTTATAAGCGTCACAAAAAGAGGTTTCATTGTATTTACCTGTCATGGTTATAAGCGTCACAAATAGAGGTTTCATTTATTTCCCTGTCATGGTTATAAGCGTCATAAAGAGAGGTTTCACTGTATTTCCATGCCATGGTTATAAGCGTCATGAAGAGAGGTTTCACTGTATTTCCTTGTCATGGTTATAAGCGTCATAAAGAAAGGTTTCACTATATTTCCCTGTCATGGTTATAAGCGTCACAAATAGAGGTTTCATTTATTTCCCTGTCATGGTTATAAGCGTCACAAAAAGAGGTTTCACTGTATTTCCTTGTCATGGTTATAAGCGTCACAAATAAAAGTTTCATTGTATTTCCCTGTCATGGTTATAAGCGTCACAAATAGAAGTTTCATTGTATTTCCATGTCATGGTTATTAGCGTCACAAATAGAAGTTTCATTGTATTTCCCTGTCATGGTTATAAGCGTCACAAATAGAGGTTTCATTGTATTTCCCTGTCATGGTTATAAGCGTCACAAATAGAGGTTTCATTGTATTTCCATGTCATGGTTATAAGCGTCACAAATAGAGGTTTCATTGTATTTCCATGTCATGGTTATAAGCGTCACAAAAAGAGGTTTCATTGTATTTCCATGTCATGGTTATAGGCGTCGTAAAGAGAGGTTTCATTGTATTTCCATGTCATGGTTATAAGCGTCATAAAGAGAGGTTTCATTGTATTTCCATGTCATGGTTATAAGCGTCACAAATAGAGGTTTCATTGTATTTCCATGTCATGGTTATAAGCGTCACAAATAGAGGTTTCATTGTATTTCCATGTCATGGTTATAAGCGTCACAAAAAGAGGTTTCATTGTATTTCCATGTCATGGTTATTAGCGTCACAAATAGAAGTTTCATTGTATTTCCCTGTCATGGTTATAAGCGTCACAAATAGAGGTTTCATTGTATTTCCATGTCATGGTTATAAGCGTCACAAAAAGAGGTTTCATTGTATTTCCTTGTCATGGTTTTAGGCGTCGTAAAGAGAGGTTTCACTGTATTTCCCTGTCATGGTTATAGGCGTCATAAAGAGAGGTTTCATTGTATTTCCTTGTCATGGTTATAAGCGTCGTAAAGAGAGGTTTCACTGTATTTCCTTGTCATGGTTATAAGCGTCGTAAAGAGAGGTTTCACTGTATTTCCTTGTCATGGTTATAAGCGTCGTAAAGAGAGGTTTCATTGTATTTCCCTGTCATGGTTATAGGCGTCGTAAAGAGAGGTTTCATTGTATTTCCCTGTCATGGTTATAAGCGTCACAAATAGAGGTTTCATTGTATTTCCATGTCATGGTTATAAGCGTCGTAAAGAGAGGTTTCATTGTATTTCCTTGTCATGGTCATATGTGTCACAAAAAGAGGTTTCATTGTATTTCCATGTCATGGTTATAGGCGTCGTAAAGAGAGGTTTCATTGTATTTCCTTGTCATGGTTATAAGCGTCGTAAAGAGAGGTTTCATTGTATTTCCCTGTCATGGTTATAGGCGTCGTAAAGAGAGGTTTCATTGTATTTCCTTGTCATGGTTATAAGCGTCGTAAAGAGAGGTTTCACTGTATTTCCTTGTCATGGTTATAAGCGTCGTAAAGAGAGGTTTCACTGTATTTCCTTGTCATGGTTATAAGCGTCGTAAAGAGAGTTTTCACTGTATTTCCTTGTCATGGTTATAAGCGTCGTAAAGAGAGGTTTCATTGTATTTCCCTGTCATGGTTATAGGCGTCGTAAAGAGAGGTTTCATTGTATTTCCCTGTCATGGTTATAAGCGTCACAAATAGAGGTTTCATTGTATTTCCATGTCATGGTTATAAGCGTCATAAAGAGAGGTTTCATTGTATTTCCATGTCATGGTTATAAGCGTCACAAATAGAGGTTTCATTGTATTTCCATGTCATGGTTATAAGCGTCACAAATAGAGGTTTCATTGTATTTCCATGTCATGGTTATAAGCGTCACAAAAAGAGGTTTCATTGTATTTCCATGTCATGGTTATTAGCGTCACAAATAGAAGTTTCATTGTATTTCCCTGTCATGGTTATAAGCGTCACAAATAGAGGTTTCATTGTATTTCCATGTCATGGTTATAAGCGTCACAAAAAGAGGTTTCATTGTATTTCCCTGTCATGGTTTTAGGCGTCGTAAAGAGAGGTTTCACTGTATTTCCCTGTCATGGTTATAGGCGTCGTAAAGAGAGGTTTCATTGTATTTCCATGTCATGGTTATAAGCGTCGTAAAGAGAGGTTTCATTGTATTTCCATGTCATGGTTATAAGCGTCGTAAAGAGAGGGTTCATTGTATTTCCATGTCATGGTTATAAGCGTCACAAATAGAGGTTTCATTGTATTTCCATGTCATGGTTATAAGCGTCACAAATAGAGGTTTCATTGTTTTCCCTGTCATGGTTATAAGCGTCACAAAAAGAGGTTTCATTGTATTTCCCTGTCATGGTTATAAGCGTCACAAATAGAGGTTTCATTGTATTTCCCTGTCATGGTTATAAGCGTCACAAATAGAGGTTTCATTGTATTTCCATGTCATGGTTATAAGCGTCGTAAAGAGAGGGTTCATTGTATTTCCATGTCATGGTTATAAGCGTCACAAATAGAGGTTTCATTGTATTTCCATGTCATGGTTATAAGCGTCACAAATAGAGGTTTCATTGTATTTCCCTGTCATGGTTATAAGCGTCACAAAAAGAGGTTTCATTGTATTTCCCTGTCATGGTTATAAGCGTCACAAATAGAGGTTTCATTTATTTCCCTGTCATGGTTATAAGCGTCATAAAGAGAGGTTTCACTGTATTTCCATGCCATGGTTATAAGCGTCATAAAGAGAGGTTTCACTGTATTTCCTTGTCATGGTTATAGGCGTCATAAATAGAGGTTTCATTTATTTCCCTGTCATGGTTATAAGCGTCATAAAGAGAGGTTTCACTGTATTTCCTTGTCATGGTTATAGGCGTCATAAATAGAGGTTTCATTTATTTCCCTGTCATGGTTATAAGCGTCATAAAGAGAGGTTTCACTGTATTTCCATGCCATGGTTATAAGCGTCATAAAGAGAGGTTTCACTGTATTTCCTTGTCATGGTTATAAGCGTCATAAAGAAAGGTTTCACTGTATTTCCCTGTCATGGTTATTAGCGTCACAAAAAGAGGTTTCATTGTATTTCCCTGTCATGGTTATAAGCGTCACAAAAAGAGGTTTCATTGTATTTCCCTGTCATGGTTATAGGCGTCGTAAAGAGAGATTTCATTGTATTTCCATGTCATGGTTATAAGCGTCACAAAAAGAGGTTTCATTGTATTTCCCTGTCATGGTTATAGGCGTCGTAAAGAGAGATTTCATTGTATTTCCATGTCATGGTTATAAGCGTCACAAAAAGAGGTTTCATTGTATTTCCCTGTCATGGTTATAAGCGTCACAAATAGAGGTTTCATTGTATTTCCCTGTCATGGTTATAAGCGTCACAAAAAGAGGTTTCATTGTATTTCCATGTCATGGTTATAAGCGTCACAAAAAGAGGTTTCACTGTATTTCCTTGTCATGGTTATAAGCGTCACAAATAGAAGTTTCATTGTATTTCCCTGTCATGGTTATAAGCGTCACAAATAGAAGTTTCATTGTATTTCCATGTCATGGTTATTAGCGTCACAAATAGAAGTTTCATTGTATTTCCCTGTCATGGTTATAAGCGTCACAAATAGAGGTTTCATTGTATTTCCCTGTCATGGTTATAAGCGTCACAAATAGAGGTTTCATTGTATTTCCATGTCATGGTTATAAGCGTCACAAATAGAGGTTTCATTGTATTTCCATGTCATGGTTATAAGCGTCACAAAAAGAGGTTTCATTGTATTTCCATGTCATGGTTATAGGCGTCGTAAAGAGAGGTTTCATTGTATTTCCATGTCATGGTTATAAGCGTCATAAAGAGAGGTTTCATTGTATTTCCATGTCATGGTTATAAGCGTCACAAATAGAGGTTTCATTGTATTTCCATGTCATGGTTATAAGCGTCACAAATAGAGGTTTCATTGTATTTCCATGTCATGGTTATAAGCGTCACAAAAAGAGGTTTCATTGTATTTCCATGTCATGGTTATTAGCGTCACAAATAGAAGTTTCATTGTATTTCCCTGTCATGGTTATAAGCGTCACAAATAGAGGTTTCATTGTATTTCCATGTCATGGTTATAAGCGTCACAAAAAGAGGTTTCATTGTATTTCCCTGTCATGGTTTTAGGCGTCGTAAAGAGAGGTTTCACTGTATTTCCCTGTCATGGTTATAGGCGTCATAAAGAGAGGTTTCATTGTATTTCCTTGTCATGGTTATAAGCGTCGTAAAGAGAGGTTTCATTGTATTTCCCTGTCATGGTTATAGGCGTCGTAAAGAGAGGTTTCATTGTATTTCCCTGTCATGGTTATAAGCGTCACAAATAGAGGTTTCATTGTATTTCCATGTCATGGTTATAAGCGTCGTAAAGAGAGGTTTCATTGTATTTCCTTGTCATGGTTATAAGCGTCGTAAAGAGAGGTTTCATTGTATTTCCTTGTCATGGTTATAAGCGTCACAAAGAGAGGTTTCATTGTATTTCCTTGTCATGGTTATAAGCGTCGTAAAGAGAGGTTTCACTGTATTTCCTTGTCATGGTTATAAGCGTCGTAAAGAGAGGTTTCATTGTATTTCCTTGTCATGGTTATAAGCGTCACAAAGAGAGGTTTCATTGTATTTCCATGTCATGGTTATAAGCGTCGTAAAGAGAGGTTTCATTGTATTTCCTTGTCATGGTTATAAGCGTCGTAAAGAGAGGTTTCATTGTATTTCCTTGTCATGGTTATAAGCGTCATAAAGAGAGGTTTCATTGTATTTCCTTGTCATGGTTATAAGCGTCGTAAAGAGAGGTTTCACTGTATTTCCTTGTCATGGTTATAAGCGTCGTAAAGAGAGGTTTCATTGTATTTCCCTGTCATGGTTATAGGCGTCGTAAAGAGAGGTTTCATTGTATTTCCCTGTCATGGTTATAAGCGTCACAAATAGAGGTTTCATTGTATTTCCATGTCATGGTTATAAGCGTCGTAAAGAGAGGTTTCATTGTATTTCCTTGTCATGGTCATATGTGTCACAAAAAGAGGTTTCATTGTATTTCCATGTCATGGTTATAGGCGTCGTAAAGAGAGGTTTCACTGTATTTCCTTGTCATGGTTATAAGCGTCATAAATAGAGGTTTCATTGTATTTCCCTGTCATGGTTATAGGCGTCGTAAAGAGAGGTTTCATTGTATTTCCCTGTCATGGTTATAGGCGTCGTAAAGAGAGGTTTCATTGTATTTCCCTGTCATGGTTATAGGCGTCGTAAAGAGAGATTTCATTGTATTTCCATGTCATGGTTATAAGCGTCACAAAAAGAGGTTTCATTGTATTTCCCTGTCATGGTTATAAGCGTCACAAATAGAGTTTTCATTGTATTTCCCTGTCATGGTTATAAGCGTCACAAAAAGAGGTTTCATTGTATTTCCATGTCATGGTTATAAGCGTCACAAAAAGAGGTTTCACTGTATTTCCTTGTCATGGTTATAAGCGTCACAAATAGAAGTTTCATTGTATTTCCCTGTCATGGTTATAAGCGTCACAAATAGAAGTTTCATTGTATTTCCATGTCATGGTTATTAGCGTCACAAATAGAAGTTTCATTGTATTTCCCTGTCATGGTTATAAGCGTCACAAATAGAGGTTTCATTGTATTTCCCTGTCATGGTTATAAGCGTCACAAATAGAGGTTTCATTGTATTTCCATGTCATGGTTATAAGCGTCACAAATAGAGGTTTCATTGTATTTCCATGTCATGGTTATAAGCGTCACAAAAAGAGGTTTCATTGTATTTCCATGTCATGGTTATAGGCGTCGTAAAGAGAGGTTTCATTGTATTTCCATGTCATGGTTATAAGCGTCATAAAGAGAGGTTTCATTGTATTTCCATGTCATGGTTATAAGCGTCACAAATAGAGGTTTCATTGTATTTCCATGTCATGGTTATAAGCGTCACAAATAGAGGTTTCATTGTATTTCCATGTCATGGTTATAAGCGTCACAAAAAGAGGTTTCATTGTATTTCCATGTCATGGTTATTAGCGTCACAAATAGAAGTTTCATTGTATTTCCATGTCATGGTTATAAGCGTCACAAAAAGAGGTTTCATTGTATTTCCTTGTCATGGTTTTAGGCGTCGTAAAGAGAGGTTTCACTGTATTTCCCTGTCATGGTTATAGGCGTCATAAAGAGAGGTTTCATTGTATTTCCTTGTCATGGTTATAAGCGTCGTAAAGAGAGGTTTCACTGTATTTCCTTGTCATGGTTATAAGCGTCGTAAAGAGAGGTTTCACTGTATTTCCTTGTCATGGTTATAAGCGTCGTAAAGAGAGGTTTCATTGTATTTCCCTGTCATGGTTATAGGCGTCGTAAAGAGAGGTTTCATTGTATTTCCCTGTCATGGTTATAAGCGTCACAAATAGAGGTTTCATTGTATTTCCATGTCATGGTTATAAGCGTCGTAAAGAGAGGTTTCATTGTATTTCCTTGTCATGGTTATAAGCGTCGTAAAGAGAGGTTTCATTGTATTTCCTTGTCATGGTTATAAGCGTCACAAAGAGAGGTTTCATTGTATTTCCTTGTCATGGTTATAAGCGTCGTAAAGAGAGGTTTCACTGTATTTCCTTGTCATGGTTATAAGCGTCGTAAAGAGAGGTTTCATTGTATTTCCCTGTCATGGTTATAGGCGTCGTAAAGAGAGGTTTCATTGTATTTCCCTGTCATGGTTATAAGCGTCACAAATAGAGGTTTCATTGTATTTCCATGTCATGGTTATAAGCGTCATAAAGAGAGGTTTCATTGTATTTCCATGTCATGGTTATAAGCGTCACAAATAGAGGTTTCATTGTATTTCCATGTCATGGTTATAAGCGTCACAAATAGAGGTTTCATTGTATTTCCATGTCATGGTTATAAGCGTCACAAAAAGAGGTTTCATTGTATTTCCATGTCATGGTTATTAGCGTCACAAATAGAAGTTTCATTGTATTTCCCTGTCATGGTTATAAGCGTCACAAATAGAGGTTTCATTGTATTTCCATGTCATGGTTATAAGCGTCACAAAAAGAGGTTTCATTGTATTTCCCTGTCATGGTTTTAGGCGTCGTAAAGAGAGGTTTCACTGTATTTCCCTGTCATGGTTATAGGCGTCGTAAAGAGAGGTTTCATTGTATTTCCATGTCATGGTTATAAGCGTCGTAAAGAGAGGTTTCATTGTATTTCCATGTCATGGTTATAAGCGTCGTAAAGAGAGGGTTCATTGTATTTCCATGTCATGGTTATAAGCGTCACAAATAGAGGTTTCATTGTATTTCCATGTCATGGTTATAAGCGTCACAAATAGAGGTTTCATTGTTTTCCCTGTCATGGTTATAAGCGTCACAAAAAGAGGTTTCATTGTATTTCCCTGTCATGGTTATAAGCGTCACAAATAGAGGTTTCATTGTATTTCCCTGTCATGGTTATAAGCGTCACAAATAGAGGTTTCATTGTATTTCCATGTCATGGTTATAAGCGTCGTAAAGAGAGGGTTCATTGTATTTCCATGTCATGGTTATAAGCGTCACAAATAGAGGTTTCATTGTATTTCCATGTCATGGTTATAAGCGTCACAAATAGAGGTTTCATTGTATTTCCCTGTCATGGTTATAAGCGTCACAAAAAGAGGTTTCATTGTATTTCCCTGTCATGGTTATAAGCGTCACAAATAGAGGTTTCATTTATTTCCCTGTCATGGTTATAAGCGTCATAAAGAGAGGTTTCACTGTATTTCCATGCCATGGTTATAAGCGTCATAAAGAGAGGTTTCACTGTATTTCCTTGTCATGGTTATAGGCGTCATAAATAGAGGTTTCATTTATTTCCCTGTCATGGTTATAAGCGTCATAAAGAGAGGTTTCACTGTATTTCCTTGTCATGGTTATAGGCGTCATAAATAGAGGTTTCATTTATTTCCCTGTCATGGTTATAAGCGTCATAAAGAGAGGTTTCACTGTATTTCCATGCCATGGTTATAAGCGTCATAAAGAGAGGTTTCACTGTATTTCCTTGTCATGGTTATAAGCGTCATAAAGAAAGGTTTCACTGTATTTCCCTGTCATGGTTATTAGCGTCACAAAAAGAGGTTTCATTGTATTTCCCTGTCATGGTTATAAGCGTCACAAAAAGAGGTTTCATTGTATTTCCCTGTCATGGTTATAGGCGTCGTAAAGAGAGATTTCATTGTATTTCCATGTCATGGTTATAAGCGTCACAAAAAGAGGTTTCATTGTATTTCCCTGTCATGGTTATAGGCGTCGTAAAGAGAGATTTCATTGTATTTCCATGTCATGGTTATAAGCGTCACAAAAAGAGGTTTCATTGTATTTCCCTGTCATGGTTATAAGCGTCACAAATAGAGGTTTCATTGTATTTCCCTGTCATGGTTATAAGCGTCACAAAAAGAGGTTTCATTGTATTTCCATGTCATGGTTATAAGCGTCACAAAAAGAGGTTTCACTGTATTTCCTTGTCATGGTTATAAGCGTCACAAATAGAAGTTTCATTGTATTTCCCTGTCATGGTTATAAGCGTCACAAATAGAAGTTTCATTGTATTTCCATGTCATGGTTATTAGCGTCACAAATAGAAGTTTCATTGTATTTCCCTGTCATGGTTATAAGCGTCACAAATAGAGGTTTCATTGTATTTCCCTGTCATGGTTATAAGCGTCACAAATAGAGGTTTCATTGTATTTCCATGTCATGGTTATAAGCGTCACAAATAGAGGTTTCATTGTATTTCCATGTCATGGTTATAAGCGTCACAAAAAGAGGTTTCATTGTATTTCCATGTCATGGTTATAGGCGTCGTAAAGAGAGGTTTCATTGTATTTCCATGTCATGGTTATAAGCGTCATAAAGAGAGGTTTCATTGTATTTCCATGTCATGGTTATAAGCGTCACAAATAGAGGTTTCATTGTATTTCCATGTCATGGTTATAAGCGTCACAAATAGAGGTTTCATTGTATTTCCATGTCATGGTTATAAGCGTCACAAAAAGAGGTTTCATTGTATTTCCATGTCATGGTTATTAGCGTCACAAATAGAAGTTTCATTGTATTTCCCTGTCATGGTTATAAGCGTCACAAATAGAGGTTTCATTGTATTTCCATGTCATGGTTATAAGCGTCACAAAAAGAGGTTTCATTGTATTTCCCTGTCATGGTTTTAGGCGTCGTAAAGAGAGGTTTCACTGTATTTCCCTGTCATGGTTATAGGCGTCATAAAGAGAGGTTTCATTGTATTTCCTTGTCATGGTTATAAGCGTCGTAAAGAGAGGTTTCATTGTATTTCCCTGTCATGGTTATAGGCGTCGTAAAGAGAGGTTTCATTGTATTTCCCTGTCATGGTTATAAGCGTCACAAATAGAGGTTTCATTGTATTTCCATGTCATGGTTATAAGCGTCGTAAAGAGAGGTTTCATTGTATTTCCTTGTCATGGTTATAAGCGTCGTAAAGAGAGGTTTCATTGTATTTCCTTGTCATGGTTATAAGCGTCACAAAGAGAGGTTTCATTGTATTTCCTTGTCATGGTTATAAGCGTCGTAAAGAGAGGTTTCACTGTATTTCCTTGTCATGGTTATAAGCGTCGTAAAGAGAGGTTTCATTGTATTTCCTTGTCATGGTTATAAGCGTCACAAAGAGAGGTTTCATTGTATTTCCATGTCATGGTTATAAGCGTCGTAAAGAGAGGTTTCATTGTATTTCCTTGTCATGGTTATAAGCGTCGTAAAGAGAGGTTTCATTGTATTTCCTTGTCATGGTTATAAGCGTCATAAAGAGAGGTTTCATTGTATTTCCTTGTCATGGTTATAAGCGTCGTAAAGAGAGGTTTCACTGTATTTCCTTGTCATGGTTATAAGCGTCGTAAAGAGAGGTTTCATTGTATTTCCCTGTCATGGTTATAGGCGTCGTAAAGAGAGGTTTCATTGTATTTCCCTGTCATGGTTATAAGCGTCACAAATAGAGGTTTCATTGTATTTCCATGTCATGGTTATAAGCGTCGTAAAGAGAGGTTTCATTGTATTTCCTTGTCATGGTCATATGTGTCACAAAAAGAGGTTTCATTGTATTTCCATGTCATGGTTATAGGCGTCGTAAAGAGAGGTTTCACTGTATTTCCTTGTCATGGTTATAAGCGTCATAAATAGAGGTTTCATTGTATTTCCCTGTCATGGTTATAGGCGTCGTAAAGAGAGGTTTCATTGTATTTCCCTGTCATGGTTATAGGCGTCGTAAAGAGAGGTTTCATTGTATTTCCCTGTCATGGTTATAGGCGTCGTAAAGAGAGATTTCATTGTATTTCCATGTCATGGTTATAAGCGTCACAAAAAGAGGTTTCATTGTATTTCCCTGTCATGGTTATAAGCGTCACAAATAGAGTTTTCATTGTATTTCCCTGTCATGGTTATAAGCGTCACAAAAAGAGGTTTCATTGTATTTCCATGTCATGGTTATAAGCGTCACAAAAAGAGGTTTCACTGTATTTCCTTGTCATGGTTATAAGCGTCACAAATAGAAGTTTCATTGTATTTCCCTGTCATGGTTATAAGCGTCACAAATAGAAGTTTCATTGTATTTCCATGTCATGGTTATTAGCGTCACAAATAGAAGTTTCATTGTATTTCCCTGTCATGGTTATAAGCGTCACAAATAGAGGTTTCATTGTATTTCCCTGTCATGGTTATAAGCGTCACAAATAGAGGTTTCATTGTATTTCCATGTCATGGTTATAAGCGTCACAAATAGAGGTTTCATTGTATTTCCATGTCATGGTTATAAGCGTCACAAAAAGAGGTTTCATTGTATTTCCATGTCATGGTTATAGGCGTCGTAAAGAGAGGTTTCATTGTATTTCCATGTCATGGTTATAAGCGTCATAAAGAGAGGTTTCATTGTATTTCCATGTCATGGTTATAAGCGTCACAAATAGAGGTTTCATTGTATTTCCATGTCATGGTTATAAGCGTCACAAATAGAGGTTTCATTGTATTTCCATGTCATGGTTATAAGCGTCACAAAAAGAGGTTTCATTGTATTTCCATGTCATGGTTATTAGCGTCACAAATAGAAGTTTCATTGTATTTCCATGTCATGGTTATAAGCGTCACAAAAAGAGGTTTCATTGTATTTCCTTGTCATGGTTTTAGGCGTCGTAAAGAGAGGTTTCACTGTATTTCCCTGTCATGGTTATAGGCGTCATAAAGAGAGGTTTCATTGTATTTCCTTGTCATGGTTATAAGCGTCGTAAAGAGAGGTTTCACTGTATTTCCTTGTCATGGTTATAAGCGTCGTAAAGAGAGGTTTCACTGTATTTCCTTGTCATGGTTATAAGCGTCGTAAAGAGAGGTTTCATTGTATTTCCCTGTCATGGTTATAGGCGTCGTAAAGAGAGGTTTCATTGTATTTCCCTGTCATGGTTATAAGCGTCACAAATAGAGGTTTCATTGTATTTCCATGTCATGGTTATAAGCGTCGTAAAGAGAGGTTTCATTGTATTTCCTTGTCATGGTTATAAGCGTCGTAAAGAGAGGTTTCATTGTATTTCCTTGTCATGGTTATAAGCGTCACAAAGAGAGGTTTCATTGTATTTCCTTGTCATGGTTATAAGCGTCGTAAAGAGAGGTTTCACTGTATTTCCTTGTCATGGTTATAAGCGTCGTAAAGAGAGGTTTCATTGTATTTCCTTGTTATGGTTATAAGCGTCACAAAGAGAGGTTTCATTGTATTTCCATGTCATGGTTATAAGCGTCGTAAAGAGAGGTTTCATTGTATTTCCTTGTCATGGTTATAAGCGTCGTAAAGAGAGGTTTCATTGTATTTCCTTGTCATGGTTATAAGCGTCATAAAGAGAGGTTTCATTGTATTTCCTTGTCATGGTTATAAGCGTCGTAAAGAGAGGTTTCACTGTATTTCCTTGTCATGGTTATAAGCGTCGTAAAGAGAGGTTTCATTGTATTTCCCTTTCATGGTTATAGGCGTCGTAAAGAGAGGTTTCATTGTATTTCCCTGTCATGGTTATAAGCGTCACAAATAGAGGTTTCATTGTATTTCCATGTCATGGTTATAAGCGTCGTAAAGAGAGGTTTCATTGTATTTCCTTGTCATGGTTATAAGCGTCGTAAAGAGAGGTTTCATTGTATTTCCTTGTCATGGTTATAAGCGTCACAAAGAGAGGTTTCATTGTATTTCCTTGTCATGGTTATAAGCGTCGTAAAGAGAGGTTTCACTGTATTTCCTTGTCATGGTTATAAGCGTCGTAAAGAGAGGTTTCATTGTATTTCCTTGTCATGGTTATAAGCGTCACAAAGAGAGGTTTCATTGTATTTCCATGTCATGGTTATAAGCGTCGTAAAGAGAGGTTTCATTGTATTTCCTTGTCATGGTTATAAGCGTCGTAAAGAGAGGTTTCATTGTATTTCCTTGTCATGGTTATAAGCGTCATAAAGAGAGGTTTCATTGTATTTCCTTGTCATGGTTATAAGCGTCGTAAAGAGAGGTTTCACTGTATTTCCTTGTCATGGTTATAAGCGTCGTAAAGAGAGGTTTCATTGTATTTCCCTGTCATGGTTATAGGCGTCGTAAAGAGAGGTTTCATTGTATTTCCCTGTCATGGTTATAAGCGTCACAAATAGAGGTTTCATTGTATTTCCATGTCATGGTTATAAGCGTCGTAAAGAGAGGTTTCATTGTATTTCCTTGTCATGGTCATATGTGTCACAAAAAGAGGTTTCATTGTATTTCCATGTCATGGTTATAGGCGTCGTAAAGAGAGGTTTCACTGTATTTCCTTGTCATGGTTATAAGCGTCATAAATAGAGGTTTCATTGTATTTCCCTGTCATGGTTATAGGCGTCGTAAAGAGAGGTTTCATTGTATTTCCCTGTCATGGTTATAGGCGTCGTAAAGAGAGGTTTCATTGTATTTCCCTGTCATGGTTATAGGCGTCATAAATAGAGGTTTCATTGTATTTCCATGTCATGGTTATAAGCGTCGTAAAGAGAGGTTTCATTGTATTTCCATGTCATGGTTATAAGCGTCGTAAAGAGAGGGTTCATTGTATTTCCATGTCATGGCTATAAGCGTCACAAAGAGAGGTTTCATTGTATTTCCATGTCATGGTTATAAGCGTCGTAAAGAGAGGTTTCATTGTATTTCCATGTCATGGTTATAGGCGTCACAAATAGAAGTTTCATTGTATTTCCATGTCATGGTTATAAGCGTCACAAATAGAGGTTTCATTGTATTTCCTTGTCATGGTTATAAGCGTCACAAATAGAAGTTTCATTGTATTTCCCTGTCATGGTTATAAGCGTCACAAATAGAGGTTTCATTGTATTTCCCTGTCATGGTTATAAGCGTCACAAATAGAGGTTTCATTATTATTTCCCTGTCATGGTTATAAGCGTCACAAATAGAGGTTTCATTGTATATCCCTGTCATGGTTATTAGCGTCACAAATAGAGGTTTCATTGTATTTCCCTGTCATGGTTATAAGCGTCACAAAAAGAGGTTTCGTTGTATTTCCTTGTCATGGTTATAAGCGTCACAAATAGAGGTTTCATTGTATTTCCATGTCATGGTTATAAGCGTCACAAAAAGAGGTTTCATTGTATTTCCTTGTCATGGTTATAAGCGTCACAAATAGAAGTTTCATTGTATTTCCCTGTCATGGTTATAAGCGTCACAAAAAGAGGTTTCATTGTATTTCCCTGTCATGGTTATAGGCGTCGTAAAGAGAGATTTCATTTTATTTCCATGTCATGGTTATAAGCGTCACAAAAAGAGGTTTCATTGTATTTCCCTGTCATGGTTATAAGCGTCACAAATAGAGGTTTCATTGTATTTCCCTGTCATGGTTATAAGCGTCACAAAAAGAGGTTTCATTGTATTTCCATGTCATGGTTATAAGCGTCACAAAAAGAGGTTTCACTGTATTTCCTTGTCATGGTTATAAGCGTCACAAATAGAAGTTTCATTGTATTTCCCTGTCATGGTTATAAGCGTCACAAATAGAAGTTTCATTGTATTTCCATGTCATGGTTATTAGCGTCACAAATAGAAGTTTCATTGTATTTCCCTGTCATGGTTATAAGCGTCACAAATAGAGGTTTCATTGTATTTCCCTGTCATGGTTATAAGCGTCACAAATAGAGGTTTCATTGTATTTCCATGTCATGGTTATAAGCGTCACAAATAGAGGTTTCATTGTATTTCCATGTCATGGTTATAAGCGTCACAAAAAGAGGTTTCATTGTATTTCCATGTCATGGTTATAGGCGTCGTAAAGAGAGGTTTCATTGTATTTCCATGTCATGGTTATAAGCGTCATAAAGAGAGGTTTCATTGTATTTCCATGTCATGGTTATAAGCGTCACAAATAGAGGTTTCATTGTATTTCCATGTCATGGTTATAAGCGTCACAAATAGAGGTTTCATTGTATTTCCATGTCATGGTTATAAGCGTCACAAAAAGAGGTTTCATTGTATTTCCATGTCATGGTTATTAGCGTCACAAATAGAAGTTTCATTGTATTTCCCTGTCATGGTTATAAGCGTCACAAATAGAGGTTTCATTGTATTTCCATGTCATGGTTATAAGCGTCACAAAAAGAGGTTTCATTGTATTTCCCTGTCATGGTTTTAGGCGTCGTAAAGAGAGGTTTCACTGTATTTCCCTGTCATGGTTATAGGCGTCATAAAGAGAGGTTTCATTGTATTTCCTTGTCATGGTTATAAGCGTCGTAAAGAGAGGTTTCACTGTATTTCCTTGTCATGGTTATAAGCGTCGTAAAGAGAGGTTTCACTGTATTTCCTTGTCATGGTTATAAGCGTCGTAAAGAGAGGTTTCATTGTATTTCCCTGTCATGGTTATAGGCGTCGTAAAGAGAGGTTTCATTGTATTTCCCTGTCATGGTTATAAGCGTCACAAATAGAGGTTTCATTGTATTTCCATGTCATGGTTATAAGCGTCGTAAAGAGAGGTTTCATTGTATTTCCTTGTCATGGTTATAAGCGTCGTAAAGAGAGGTTTCATTGTATTTCCTTGTCATGGTTATAAGCGTCACAAAGAGAGGTTTCATTGTATTTCCTTGTCATGGTTATAAGCGTCGTAAAGAGAGGTTTCACTGTATTTCCTTGTCATGGTTATAAGCGTCGTAAAGAGAGGTTTCATTGTATTTCCTTGTCATGGTTATAAGCGTCACAAAGAGAGGTTTCATTGTATTTCCATGTCATGGTTATAAGCGTCGTAAAGAGAGGTTTCATTGTATTTCCTTGTCATGGTTATAAGCGTCGTAAAGAGAGGTTTCATTGTATTTCCTTGTCATGGTTATAAGCGTCATAAAGAGAGGTTTCATTGTATTTCCTTGTCATGGTTATAAGCGTCGTAAAGAGAGGTTTCACTGTATTTCCTTGTCATGGTTATAAGCGTCGTAAAGAGAGGTTTCATTGTATTTCCCTGTCATGGTTATAGGCGTCGTAAAGAGAGGTTTCATTGTATTTCCCTGTCATGGTTATAAGCGTCACAAATAGAGGTTTCATTGTATTTCCATGTCATGGTTATAAGCGTCGTAAAGAGAGGTTTCATTGTATTTCCTTGTCATGGTCATATGTGTCACAAAAAGAGGTTTCATTGTATTTCCATGTCATGGTTATAGGCGTCGTAAAGAGAGGTTTCACTGTATTTCCTTGTCATGGTTATAAGCGTCATAAATAGAGGTTTCATTGTATTTCCATGTCATGGTTATAAGCGTCACAAATAGAGGTTTCATTGTATTTCCATGTCATGGTTATAAGCGTCACAAAAAGAGGTTTCATTGTATTTCCATGTCATGGTTATTAGCGTCACAAATAGAAGTTTCATTGTATTTCCCTGTCATGGTTATAAGCGTCACAAATAGAGGTTTCATTGTATTTCCATGTCATGGTTATAAGCGTCACAAAAAGAGGTTTCATTGTATTTCCCTGTCATGGTTTTAGGCGTCGTAAAGAGAGGTTTCACTGTATTTCCCTGTCATGGTTATAGGCGTCGTAAAGAGAGGTTTCATTGTATTTCCATGTCATGGTTATAAGCGTCGTAAAGAGAGGTTTCATTGTATTTCCATGTCATGGTTATAAGCGTCGTAAAGAGAGGGTTCATTGTATTTCCATGTCATGGTTATAAGCGTCACAAATAGAGGTTTCATTGTATTTCCATGTCATGGTTATAAGCGTCACAAATAGAGGTTTCATTGTTTTCCCTGTCATGGTTATAAGCGTCACAAAAAGAGGTTTCATTGTATTTCCCTGTCATGGTTATAAGCGTCACAAATAGAGGTTTCATTGTATTTCCCTGTCATGGTTATAAGCGTCACAAATAGAGGTTTCATTGTATTTCCATGTCATGGTTATAAGCGTCGTAAAGAGAGGGTTCATTGTATTTCCATGTCATGGTTATAAGCGTCACAAATAGAGGTTTCATTGTATTTCCATGTCATGGTTATAAGCGTCACAAATAGAGGTTTCATTGTATTTCCCTGTCATGGTTATAAGCGTCACAAAAAGAGGTTTCATTGTATTTCCCTGTCATGGTTATAAGCGTCACAAATAGAGGTTTCATTTATTTCCCTGTCATGGTTATAAGCGTCATAAAGAGAGGTTTCACTGTATTTCCATGCCATGGTTATAAGCGTCATAAAGAGAGGTTTCACTGTATTTCCTTGTCATGGTTATAGGCGTCATAAATAGAGGTTTCATTTATTTCCCTGTCATGGTTATAAGCGTCATAAAGAGAGGTTTCACTGTATTTCCTTGTCATGGTTATAGGCGTCATAAATAGAGGTTTCATTTATTTCCCTGTCATGGTTATAAGCGTCATAAAGAGAGGTTTCACTGTATTTCCATGCCATGGTTATAAGCGTCATAAAGAGAGGTTTCACTGTATTTCCTTGTCATGGTTATAAGCGTCATAAAGAAAGGTTTCACTGTATTTCCCTGTCATGGTTATTAGCGTCACAAAAAGAGGTTTCATTGTATTTCCCTGTCATGGTTATAAGCGTCACAAAAAGAGGTTTCATTGTATTTCCCTGTCATGGTTATAGGCGTCGTAAAGAGAGATTTCATTGTATTTCCATGTCATGGTTATAAGCGTCACAAAAAGAGGTTTCATTGTATTTCCCTGTCATGGTTATAGGCGTCGTAAAGAGAGATTTCATTGTATTTCCATGTCATGGTTATAAGCGTCACAAAAAGAGGTTTCATTGTATTTCCCTGTCATGGTTATAAGCGTCACAAATAGAGGTTTCATTGTATTTCCCTGTCATGGTTATAAGCGTCACAAAAAGAGGTTTCATTGTATTTCCATGTCATGGTTATAAGCGTCACAAAAAGAGGTTTCACTGTATTTCCTTGTCATGGTTATAAGCGTCACAAATAGAAGTTTCATTGTATTTCCCTGTCATGGTTATAAGCGTCACAAATAGAAGTTTCATTGTATTTCCATGTCATGGTTATTAGCGTCACAAATAGAAGTTTCATTGTATTTCCCTGTCATGGTTATAAGCGTCACAAATAGAGGTTTCATTGTATTTCCCTGTCATGGTTATAAGCGTCACAAATAGAGGTTTCATTGTATTTCCATGTCATGGTTATAAGCGTCACAAATAGAGGTTTCATTGTATTTCCATGTCATGGTTATAAGCGTCACAAAAAGAGGTTTCATTGTATTTCCATGTCATGGTTATAGGCGTCGTAAAGAGAGGTTTCATTGTATTTCCATGTCATGGTTATAAGCGTCATAAAGAGAGGTTTCATTGTATTTCCATGTCATGGTTATAAGCGTCACAAATAGAGGTTTCATTGTATTTCCATGTCATGGTTATAAGCGTCACAAATAGAGGTTTCATTGTATTTCCATGTCATGGTTATAAGCGTCACAAAAAGAGGTTTCATTGTATTTCCATGTCATGGTTATTAGCGTCACAAATAGAAGTTTCATTGTATTTCCCTGTCATGGTTATAAGCGTCACAAATAGAGGTTTCATTGTATTTCCATGTCATGGTTATAAGCGTCACAAAAAGAGGTTTCATTGTATTTCCCTGTCATGGTTTTAGGCGTCGTAAAGAGAGGTTTCACTGTATTTCCCTGTCATGGTTATAGGCGTCATAAAGAGAGGTTTCATTGTATTTCCTTGTCATGGTTATAAGCGTCGTAAAGAGAGGTTTCATTGTATTTCCCTGTCATGGTTATAGGCGTCGTAAAGAGAGGTTTCATTGTATTTCCCTGTCATGGTTATAAGCGTCACAAATAGAGGTTTCATTGTATTTCCATGTCATGGTTATAAGCGTCGTAAAGAGAGGTTTCATTGTATTTCCTTGTCATGGTTATAAGCGTCGTAAAGAGAGGTTTCATTGTATTTCCTTGTCATGGTTATAAGCGTCACAAAGAGAGGTTTCATTGTATTTCCTTGTCATGGTTATAAGCGTCGTAAAGAGAGGTTTCACTGTATTTCCTTGTCATGGTTATAAGCGTCGTAAAGAGAGGTTTCATTGTATTTCCTTGTCATGGTTATAAGCGTCACAAAGAGAGGTTTCATTGTATTTCCATGTCATGGTTATAAGCGTCGTAAAGAGAGGTTTCATTGTATTTCCTTGTCATGGTTATAAGCGTCGTAAAGAGAGGTTTCATTGTATTTCCTTGTCATGGTTATAAGCGTCATAAAGAGAGGTTTCATTGTATTTCCTTGTCATGGTTATAAGCGTCGTAAAGAGAGGTTTCACTGTATTTCCTTGTCATGGTTATAAGCGTCGTAAAGAGAGGTTTCATTGTATTTCCCTGTCATGGTTATAGGCGTCGTAAAGAGAGGTTTCATTGTATTTCCCTGTCATGGTTATAAGCGTCACAAATAGAGGTTTCATTGTATTTCCATGTCATGGTTATAAGCGTCGTAAAGAGAGGTTTCATTGTATTTCCTTGTCATGGTCATATGTGTCACAAAAAGAGGTTTCATTGTATTTCCATGTCATGGTTATAGGCGTCGTAAAGAGAGGTTTCACTGTATTTCCTTGTCATGGTTATAAGCGTCATAAATAGAGGTTTCATTGTATTTCCCTGTCATGGTTATAGGCGTCGTAAAGAGAGGTTTCATTGTATTTCCCTGTCATGGTTATAGGCGTCGTAAAGAGAGGTTTCATTGTATTTCCCTGTCATGGTTATAGGCGTCGTAAAGAGAGATTTCATTGTATTTCCATGTCATGGTTATAAGCGTCACAAAAAGAGGTTTCATTGTATTTCCCTGTCATGGTTATAAGCGTCACAAATAGAGTTTTCATTGTATTTCCCTGTCATGGTTATAAGCGTCACAAAAAGAGGTTTCATTGTATTTCCATGTCATGGTTATAAGCGTCACAAAAAGAGGTTTCACTGTATTTCCTTGTCATGGTTATAAGCGTCACAAATAGAAGTTTCATTGTATTTCCCTGTCATGGTTATAAGCGTCACAAATAGAAGTTTCATTGTATTTCCATGTCATGGTTATTAGCGTCACAAATAGAAGTTTCATTGTATTTCCCTGTCATGGTTATAAGCGTCACAAATAGAGGTTTCATTGTATTTCCCTGTCATGGTTATAAGCGTCACAAATAGAGGTTTCATTGTATTTCCATGTCATGGTTATAAGCGTCACAAATAGAGGTTTCATTGTATTTCCATGTCATGGTTATAAGCGTCACAAAAAGAGGTTTCATTGTATTTCCATGTCATGGTTATAGGCGTCGTAAAGAGAGGTTTCATTGTATTTCCATGTCATGGTTATAAGCGTCATAAAGAGAGGTTTCATTGTATTTCCATGTCATGGTTATAAGCGTCACAAATAGAGGTTTCATTGTATTTCCATGTCATGGTTATAAGCGTCACAAATAGAGGTTTCATTGTATTTCCATGTCATGGTTATAAGCGTCACAAAAAGAGGTTTCATTGTATTTCCATGTCATGGTTATTAGCGTCACAAATAGAAGTTTCATTGTATTTCCATGTCATGGTTATAAGCGTCACAAAAAGAGGTTTCATTGTATTTCCTTGTCATGGTTTTAGGCGTCGTAAAGAGAGGTTTCACTGTATTTCCCTGTCATGGTTATAGGCGTCATAAAGAGAGGTTTCATTGTATTTCCTTGTCATGGTTATAAGCGTCGTAAAGAGAGGTTTCACTGTATTTCCTTGTCATGGTTATAAGCGTCGTAAAGAGAGGTTTCACTGTATTTCCTTGTCATGGTTATAAGCGTCGTAAAGAGAGGTTTCATTGTATTTCCCTGTCATGGTTATAGGCGTCGTAAAGAGAGGTTTCATTGTATTTCCCTGTCATGGTTATAAGCGTCACAAATAGAGGTTTCATTGTATTTCCATGTCATGGTTATAAGCGTCGTAAAGAGAGGTTTCATTGTATTTCCTTGTCATGGTTATAAGCGTCGTAAAGAGAGGTTTCATTGTATTTCCTTGTCATGGTTATAAGCGTCACAAAGAGAGGTTTCATTGTATTTCCTTGTCATGGTTATAAGCGTCGTAAAGAGAGGTTTCACTGTATTTCCTTGTCATGGTTATAAGCGTCGTAAAGAGAGGTTTCATTGTATTTCCTTGTTATGGTTATAAGCGTCACAAAGAGAGGTTTCATTGTATTTCCTTGTCATGGTTATAAGCGTCGTAAAGAGAGGTTTCATTGTATTTCCTTGTCATGGTTATAAGCGTCATAAAGAGAGGTTTCATTGTATTTCCTTGTCATGGTTATAAGCGTCGTAAAGAGAGGTTTCACTGTATTTCCTTGTCATGGTTATAAGCGTCGTAAAGAGAGGTTTCATTGTATTTCCCTTTCATGGTTATAGGCGTCGTAAAGAGAGGTTTCATTGTATTTCCCTGTCATGGTTATAAGCGTCACAAATAGAGGTTTCATTGTATTTCCATGTCATGGTTATAAGCGTCGTAAAGAGAGGTTTCATTGTATTTCCTTGTCATGGTTATAAGCGTCGTAAAGAGAGGTTTCATTGTATTTCCTTGTCATGGTTATAAGCGTCACAAAGAGAGGTTTCATTGTATTTCCTTGTCATGGTTATAAGCGTCGTAAAGAGAGGTTTCACTGTATTTCCTTGTCATGGTTATAAGCGTCGTAAAGAGAGGTTTCACTGTATTTCCTTGTCATGGTTATAAGCGTCGTAAAGAGAGGTTTCATTGTATTTCCCTTTCATGGTTATAGGCGTCGTAAAGAGAGGTTTCATTGTATTTCCCTGTCATGGTTATAAGCGTCACAAATAGAGGTTTCATTGTATTTCCATGTCATGGTTATAAGCGTCGTAAAGAGAGGTTTCATTGTATTTCCTTGTCATGGTTATAAGCGTCGTAAAGAGAGGTTTCATTGTATTTCCTTGTCATGGTTATAAGCGTCACAAAGAGAGGTTTCATTGTATTTCCTTGTCATGGTTATAAGCGTCGTAAAGAGAGGTTTCACTGTATTTCCTTGTCATGGTTATAAGCGTCGTAAAGAGAGGTTTCATTGTATTTCCTTGTCATGGTTATAAGCGTCACAAAGAGAGGTTTCATTGTATTTCCATGTCATGGTTATAAGCGTCGTAAAGAGAGGTTTCATTGTATTTCCTTGTCATGGTTATAAGCGTCGTAAAGAGAGGTTTCATTGTATTTCCTTGTCATGGTTATAAGCGTCATAAAGAGAGGTTTCATTGTATTTCCTTGTCATGGTTATAAGCGTCGTAAAGAGAGGTTTCACTGTATTTCCTTGTCATGGTTATAAGCGTCGTAAAGAGAGGTTTCATTGTATTTCCCTGTCATGGTTATAGGCGTCGTAAAGAGAGGTTTCATTGTATTTCCCTGTCATGGTTATAAGCGTCACAAATAGAGGTTTCATTGTATTTCCATGTCATGGTTATAAGCGTCGTAAAGAGAGGTTTCATTGTATTTCCTTGTCATGGTCATATGTGTCACAAAAAGAGGTTTCATTGTATTTCCATGTCATGGTTATAGGCGTCGTAAAGAGAGGTTTCACTGTATTTCCTTGTCATGGTTATAAGCGTCATAAATAGAGGTTTCATTGTATTTCCCTGTCATGGTTATAGGCGTCGTAAAGAGAGGTTTCATTGTATTTCCCTGTCATGGTTATAGGCGTCGTAAAGAGAGGTTTCATTGTATTTCCCTGTCATGGTTATAGGCGTCATAAATAGAGGTTTCATTGTATTTCCATGTCATGGTTATAAGCGTCGTAAAGAGAGGTTTCATTGTATTTCCATGTCATGGTTATAAGCGTCGTAAAGAGAGGGTTCATTGTATTTCCATGTCATGGCTATAAGCGTCACAAAGAGAGGTTTCATTGTATTTCCATGTCATGGTTATAAGCGTCGTAAAGAGAGGTTTCATTGTATTTCCATGTCATGGTTATAGGCGTCACAAATAGAAGTTTCATTGTATTTCCATGTCATGGTTATAAGCGTCACAAATAGAGGTTTCATTGTATTTCCTTGTCATGGTTATAAGCGTCACAAATAGAAGTTTCATTGTATTTCCCTGTCATGGTTATAAGCGTCACAAATAGAGGTTTCATTGTATTTCCCTGTCATGGTTATAAGCGTCACAAATAGAGGTTTCATTGTATTTCCCTGTCATGGTTATAAGCGTCACAAATAGAGGTTTCATTGTATATCCCTGTCATGGTTATTAGCGTCACAAATAGAGGTTTCATTGTATTTCCCTGTCATGGTTATAAGCGTCACAAAAAGAGGTTTCGTTGTATTTCCTTGTCATGGTTATAAGCGTCACAAATAGAGGTTTCATTGTATTTCCATGTCATGGTTATAAGCGTCACAAAAAGAGGTTTCATTGTATTTCCTTGTCATGGTTATAAGCGTCACAAATAGAAGTTTCATTGTATTTCCCTGTCATGGTTATAAGCGTCACAAAAAGAGGTTTCATTGTATTTCCCTGTCATGGTTATAGGCGTCGTAAAGAGAGATTTCATTTTATTTCCATGTCATGGTTATAAGCGTCACAAAAAGAGGTTTCATTGTATTTCCCTGTCATGGTTATAAGCGTCACAAATAGAGGTTTCATTGTATTTCCCTGTCATGGTTATAAGCGTCACAAAAAGAGGTTTCATTGTATTTCCATGTCATGGTTATAAGCGTCACAAAAAGAGGTTTCACTGTATTTCCTTGTCATGGTTATAAGCGTCACAAATAGAAGTTTCATTGTATTTCCCTGTCATGGTTATAAGCGTCACAAATAGAAGTTTCATTGTATTTCCATGTCATGGTTATTAGCGTCACAAATAGAAGTTTCATTGTATTTCCCTGTCATGGTTATAAGCGTCACAAATAGAGGTTTCATTGTATTTCCCTGTCATGGTTATAAGCGTCACAAATAGAGGTTTCATTGTATTTCCATGTCATGGTTATAAGCGTCACAAATAGAGGTTTCATTGTATTTCCATGTCATGGTTATAAGCGTCACAAAAAGAGGTTTCATTGTATTTCCATGTCATGGTTATAGGCGTCGTAAAGAGAGGTTTCATTGTATTTCCATGTCATGGTTATAAGCGTCATAAAGAGAGGTTTCATTGTATTTCCATGTCATGGTTATAAGCGTCACAAATAGAGGTTTCATTGTATTTCCATGTCATGGTTATAAGCGTCACAAATAGAGGTTTCATTGTATTTCCATGTCATGGTTATAAGCGTCACAAAAAGAGGTTTCATTGTATTTCCATGTCATGGTTATTAGCGTCACAAATAGAAGTTTCATTGTATTTCCCTGTCATGGTTATAAGCGTCACAAATAGAGGTTTCATTGTATTTCCATGTCATGGTTATAAGCGTCACAAAAAGAGGTTTCATTGTATTTCCCTGTCATGGTTTTAGGCGTCGTAAAGAGAGGTTTCACTGTATTTCCCTGTCATGGTTATAGGCGTCATAAAGAGAGGTTTCATTGTATTTCCTTGTCATGGTTATAAGCGTCGTAAAGAGAGGTTTCACTGTATTTCCTTGTCATGGTTATAAGCGTCGTAAAGAGAGGTTTCACTGTATTTCCTTGTCATGGTTATAAGCGTCGTAAAGAGAGGTTTCATTGTATTTCCCTGTCATGGTTATAGGCGTCGTAAAGAGAGGTTTCATTGTATTTCCCTGTCATGGTTATAAGCGTCACAAATAGAGGTTTCATTGTATTTCCATGTCATGGTTATAAGCGTCGTAAAGAGAGGTTTCATTGTATTTCCTTGTCATGGTTATAAGCGTCGTAAAGAGAGGTTTCATTGTATTTCCTTGTCATGGTTATAAGCGTCACAAAGAGAGGTTTCATTGTATTTCCTTGTCATGGTTATAAGCGTCGTAAAGAGAGGTTTCACTGTATTTCCTTGTCATGGTTATAAGCGTCGTAAAGAGAGGTTTCATTGTATTTCCTTGTCATGGTTATAAGCGTCACAAAGAGAGGTTTCATTGTATTTCCATGTCATGGTTATAAGCGTCGTAAAGAGAGGTTTCATTGTATTTCCTTGTCATGGTTATAAGCGTCGTAAAGAGAGGTTTCATTGTATTTCCTTGTCATGGTTATAAGCGTCATAAAGAGAGGTTTCATTGTATTTCCTTGTCATGGTTATAAGCGTCGTAAAGAGAGGTTTCACTGTATTTCCTTGTCATGGTTATAAGCGTCGTAAAGAGAGGTTTCATTGTATTTCCCTGTCATGGTTATAGGCGTCGTAAAGAGAGGTTTCATTGTATTTCCCTGTCATGGTTATAAGCGTCACAAATAGAGGTTTCATTGTATTTCCATGTCATGGTTATAAGCGTCGTAAAGAGAGGTTTCATTGTATTTCCTTGTCATGGTCATATGTGTCACAAAAAGAGGTTTCATTGTATTTCCATGTCATGGTTATAGGCGTCGTAAAGAGAGGTTTCACTGTATTTCCATGTCATGGTTATAAGCGTCACAAAAAGAGGGTTCACTGTATTTCCTTGTCATGGTTATAAGCGTCACAAAAAGAGGTTTCACTGTATTTCCATGTCATGGTTATAAGCGTCGTAAATAGGGGTTTCACTGTATTTCCATGTCATGGTTATAAGCGTCACAAAAAGAGGTTTCACTGTATTTCCATGTCATGGTTATAAGCGTCGTAAATAGAGGTTTCACTGTATTTCCATGTCATGGTTATAAGCGTCGTAAATAGAGGTTTCACTGTATTTCCATGTCATGGTTATAAGCGTCGTAAATAGAGGTTTCACTGTATTTCCATGTCATGGTTATAAGCGTCGTAAATAGAGGTTTCACTGTATTTCCATGTCATGGTTATAAGCGTCGTAAATAGAGGTTTCACTGTATTTCCATGTCATGGTTATAAGCGTCACAAAAAGAGGTTTCACTGTATTTCCCTGTCATGGTTATAAGCGTCGTAAAAAGAGGTTTCATTGTATTTCCTTGTCATGGTTATAAGCGTCACAAAAAGAGGTTTCATTGTATTTCCTTGTCATGGTTATAAGCGTCACAAAAAGAGGTTTCACTGTATTTCCATGTCATGGTTATAAGCGTCACAAAGAGAGGTTTCATTGTATTTCCATGTCATGGTTATAAGCGTCACAAAGAGAGGTTTCATTGTATTTCCATGTCATGGTTATAAGCGTCACAAAAAGAGGGTTCATTGTATTTCCATGTCATGGTTATAAGCGTCACAAATAGAGGTTTCATTGTATTTCCATGTCATGGTTATAAGCGTCACAAATAGAGGTTTCATTGTATTTCCATGTCATGGTTATAAGCGTCACAAATAGAGGTTTCATTGTATTTCCATGTCATGGTTATAAGCGTCACAAAAAGAGGTTTCATTGTATTTCCATGTCATGGTTATAAGCGTCACAAAAAGAGGGTTCATTGTATTTCCATGTCATGGTTATAAGCGTCACAAATAGAGGTTTTATTGTATTTCCATGTCATGGTTATAAGCGTCACAAATAGAGGTTTCATTGTATTTCCTTGTCATGGTTATAAGCGTCACAAAGAGAGGGTTCATTGTATTTCCTTGTCATGGTTATAAGCGTCACAAAGAGAGGGTTCATTGTATTTCCTTGTCATGGTTATAAGCGTCACAAAAAGAGGTTTCACTGTATTTCCATGTCATGGTTATAAGCGTCACAAAAAGAGGTTTCACTGTATTTCCATGTCATGGTTATAAGCGTCACAAAGAGAGGTTTCATTGTATTTCCATGTCATGGTTATAAGCGTCACAAAGAGAGGGTTCATTGTATTTCCATGTCATGGTTATAAGCGTCACAAAAAGAGGTTTCACTGTATTTCCATGTCATGGTTATAAGCGTCACAAAAAGAGGTTTCATTGTATTTCCATGTCATGGTTATAAGCGTCACAAAAAGAGGGTTCATTATATTTCCTTGTCATGGTTATAAGCGTCACAAAAAGAGGTTTCACTGTATTTCCATGTCATGGTTATAAGCGTCACAAAAAGAGGTTTCACTGTGTTTTCCTGTCATGGTTATAAGCGTCATATAGAGAGGTTTCACTGTATTTCCATGTCATGGTTATAAGCGTCACAAAAAGAGGTTTCACTGTATTTCCATGTCATGGTTATAAGCGTCACAAAAAGAGGTTTCACTCTATTTCCATGTCATGGTTATAAGCGTCACAAAAAGAGGTTTCACTGTATTTCCATGTCATGGTTATAAGCGTCACAAATAGAGGTTTCATTGTATTTCCATGTCATGGTTATAAGCGTCACAAAAAGAGGTTTCACTCTATTTCCTTGTCATGGTTATAAGCGTCACAAAAAGAGGTTTCACTGTATTTCCATGTCATGGTTATAAGCGTCACAAATAGAGGTTTCACTCTATTTCCATGTCATGGTTATAAGCGTCACAAAAAGAGGTTTCACTCTATTTCCATGTCATGGTTATAAATTAAAAACAAGTCCTTCGAACTACAAGCTATAAAAAATTTTTTTTTTAAAAAGCAATAATCTCCTACACTGTTCATAGTCAACGATTTCATTTCATTAAAGATCCAGTTTGAAACGATTTAAAATCCAACACATACAACGCATTATACATTATTGTGACATAGATAATGCATAATTTAGTACAAATAACATATCTGATTATTTTAGTTATTTCAGATAGAATGCAAACCTATACTGATATTAAAATGAAGGACACCATAATGAGTCATATATTGTCAGTATATCGGTGGTATTAAGTATGCATTTTATAATACTCATTAATCACATGCTTTTTAAAAACATGAATTGAATTCCTATTAGCTTGATATAACTTGCAAGTACTAGTATATTAAAACGGACACTACAAATCGTCGGGTCGGGTCTGTTCTGTTTTTTGTCTTTTCCGTTCTAGATGTTTTAAATAATTATGTTATCAAATTGCAGTTTTTATAAATTTGTATTGATGTCGTCAAAGCGAATTGAGGCTAACAAACGACGTGAATTTTCCGATAGTTTTACCAACATGCGTCGGTTGTGCTCAAATCAAATCCAGCGTTAATTTTATTGCAATCATACCATATACCCACACTTTTAGGATGTAAGAAAATATACATTTGTTTAGTACCAAGTATTATGTAGTGTGTACATGTAGATTCGGTTAGACCCGCCTCCGTGGTCGAGTGGTTAAGCCCGCTGACTTCAAATCACTGTAACCTCTCACTAATAAAGAATCGTGGGTTTGAGCCCAGCTACCGACCATGTCTCTTTATGTGAGAAAGTATGAAGTTGCTGACGGGTGGGAGTCTATTCTACTGATTCTTCCGAGGAACGATGTAGGTGAACTGCCCGCCTCATATGACGGTTAAGGGGCTTAAAACTCAATAAACGAAAAATAGGTTCGATTAAAAATAACTATTCATACTTAGAATACTAAACTAAATTAATATCACACGACAACTAAGTACACATATTAGGCCATCCCAAAAAGACCACTGGCTTGGGCTTGGGACCTAAAGTCTAAACAATGGAAAGGTAGGCATTTCAAAATTGCTAAAATAAATTTGAGTCAGGGAATTTTTGATGGACCGCACGCCTAACCGTTAACCACACCATTTTTAGGAGCGAAGCTCCTCCTATAGCTATACACTACTTTTCCTACTTATAATTATATGACGCCTCTCACATCTGTTGTAACATAGACTAGTATCGCTTGTTGTAATTCTAAGTGTACATTGCAGACTTTGCTGTTTTGATAAAAGTTGGAGATATATTGCAGGACTTTGAAAGCATGGGCAATATTACATAACGTGTTTTTGAAAATAAGCGTGGGTCCCGGCTTTCCTTTTAATCTGCACATGCTTTCCGGGAACCTTGCTTTCGTTGTAGTGTGCCCCAACTTTAAACGTTTTGACAGCTTTTAGAAGGAAAGCCGGGACCCACGCTTATTTTGTCACTTCCGTCAAACGAAAAGATGGCGAGTTCACTACCTTGGAGTATTTTACACACTCAATAAGGGAAAAAATGAAGACTTTTCTTTCGACAGATTTGCATTGTTTGAAAAAAGTTTCGAAATCATAGTGAAGAATCCCGTTCTTATTTTTGTTTTAAAAAGAAACAACTGGATTTCACCAACTCTCAGTTCGTGATAGATAATGAACAGTAGGTAGAAATGCATCACAGAAATAGAACGAATGCACTAGAATCTTTTTAATCTAATAAACAAAAGGGCAGAGATATCGTCAGAAATGACAGGATCGCAAAGATGCAGACAAATTTCGCATTATTTGGTGCACAAAAAAGTAGATTATCTAGAAAAACCGGCTTGTCTGGTTTATACGTACGCTGATTAAAAAAATATCGATTTTTTTGTAAAATTTTCTCATTTTTTTTGGCGGGCGGATTTATGAATGGATTTAAACGAAGCTGGTGATTTTTTTTGACAATAATATAGCTTAGTCTGTATTTTAGAGAGTGTCAGAACTGTTGTGTCAAGATATTGGAGATTCCGTTCGGCAAGAATTTCAAACATTCTGCAAATAGATCAATACAATGATGATTACTTGCCTCGTGTTCAATATCTTCTCTGTAAGTCGAACGTAGGTTTTCTGCCAGATGAACGTACTAATATTTTTACAATTACTATAAATTTCAAACGGTGCAGCTGCTCGAAATCTCAGGATCGGTATTGCTCTAATTATCATCCCACTGTCTTCACATTATACGATTTGAAACAGAGCAGCTTTTTTAGAAAAGCTATTTCAATGCACAAAAAATGCAAAAACACGGTCAATTACGAGATTATGTTTAGCAAGCATGAACGACTTTGAAGTTATTCTTGATTATCGCCAGATTTATCTGATAAGGAGGTCGGCAAGTTGGTTTCAGACAAAACTACTTTGTTTTATGGAATTGTAGAGAACAGATTTGTTATAACAAGCATCAATGACTGACAAAAATTCTATTTTTACCCACGCGGTCAAGGTAAAGCATCTGCACTTACTTTCAGTTGAATACGATCATAGTGAAATCTTTGGACATTATATTTATTGACTTCATTTTGTCTATATGCCAGTACATCGTATATCCATAACAAACAGATAAAGTCCATTAATTGCGTTTGGGGTGAAATAAATGCCTTATACATTGTATCCGAATAATCGTTTTATCCGAGTTAACAATAACTGTGTTTTACTGTACAAATCAAATAATTAAGAAAAATATTAAACACCGACACGTCCAACCAGACACGTAAGTGACAAGTTATGTATTTGTTTAAATATCATATTTGTTTGTTTGTTTATATCGAGTTTTACGCCCCTTTCCAACAGTCAGAGTCATATGACGCGGACAGTTCATGCACCTAAGCATCGTTCCTGGGAAGAACCAGTACTAGACTACCATCCTCCGTTTGCAACTGCCTACTTTCTCACATGAAGAGACATAGACGGTATAGCTGGACTCGAACCCAAGACCCTCTAGCAGTGTGAGGTTACAGTGATTTGAAGTCAGCGACCTTATATAACCACTCAACCACGGAGACGTGTCTTAAATATCATATTTGAATTTGGTGTACATAAAAAATCGTCGTAAGTGTGATTACATCAAACAAAGGAGAGTGCGTGTGTGCGTGTCCGGCGAGTGATGTTTGATAAACAGTCAAACCTGTGAAGAAAGGTCACCCATGAGAAAGACAACATATGGTCTTTATTGACAGGTAGCCTTTAACCCGAGGTAATGTGGTACTAAATAATCACATACGGTTTTTAATAGAAAGGCATTTATTCACAAGGTGGCAATTATTCAAAGGTGGCCATTGACTGTATTTGGAAATGATACATAAACAAAATTATTGAAGTTATTAATGAGAAAAATTAGGTAGTGCCTAAATAATGTTGAAATTTCATTCTTTAAGAGTAAATAGTTACAATTTGCTGGGTTGATGCATGCGGCTTGCCGGAGGAGGGGGGAGAAAATAAAGTGACTTATGTTATTTGTTAAATTAGTTTTGGTGGGATAAGAAAAATTCTTTTGCTCTGAATCATGAATTAAAATTTGTTAACCTATAGGCCGTATACCTCCTCACATAGACTCTAGTTCATATTTGCAACCCCAATCCGCCCATATTATTTCTCTATGTTAACATGATCAGATAAACAAATGATATATTCTTAAACAATCATTGATTCATGCCGTACCTACACTGATTGTAAGTGTGTGATATCAGACGAGTTGAAATCGAACGCTTCAACTGCAGCAGGAAGAGAGTATCAGGAATCGCGTCCACAATCAATTCAGATGCCTTAATCCTGTAAATTATAGTTAAATGATTATGAAATAAATGACTTCTATCAAAAAAGCTTGATAAAGTTCGATAATGCGACATTCCAACACTATATTTAATGAAGTAACGAGTTCTAACTTTAATTCTCGCTCTTGTGTTCATAAATTCTGCGCTCGCACACCATGAAGTCATGAGATGTTAACTTCTTCACTAGCCTGCTGAGTTAGGTATGTAGAATACAGTGCACGGATTGTTCATTCATAAAAATCTTGTATTTAATAACTATCACAAGAGGATATGGCGTATTTATAGCTTATATGTACACCTTCAAGCCGAAAACTTGAAGTAAATTCAAGTTAATAGAGACAATATCATTCGCAGAATGTCGTGGGATAATTCCAATGCAATGTTTGCACGTATTATTCCAATGCTGCGAACTTAGTGGCGCTAAGCAATAATGATAATATCGCTGCTCATGCATTATACTAAAATTCTTATAAATTGACGCTAAAAATATGATTTATGTTCATTTTATCGGCCAGCAGAAATTCCGACTTCACAATTTGCGCGCTATGTAATTGCCTATCGTTGACAAATCGTATGAATTCAATGTTTTTGGGGAATAAAGTTTCGCCGTTTGTTTTTGCATATTCCGCATTTTTTTTCAATCTGCGAACATCTTACTTCTAACTATTTTATTTGATGTTTATCACCGTCTTTATACAACGATATTGTAAGAAATGTGATCATATGTTTTATTTGATAACCTATTTTATGGAATTCATGGAACGCAGTTTCGAATTACTCAAAGTTACGTACTATCTATCTAAAACGATTTATCCCACTGTGTACAACGATTTTTGTCCACCGTGTAAAACGATTTTTGTCCACTGTGTAAAACGATTTTGCCCACTGTGTAAAGCGATTTTTGTCCACTGTGTAAAACGGTTTTGCCCACTGTGTAAAGCGATTTTTGTCCACTGTGTAAAACAATTTTTGCCCACTGTGTAAAGCTATTTTTGTCCACTGTGTAAAACGATTTTGCCCACTGTGTAAAACGATTTTTGTCCACTGTGTAAAACGATTTTTGTCCACTGTGTAAAACGATTTTTGTCCACTGTGTAAAACGATTTTTGCCCACAGTACTGTGAAGTAGATTTCTCGAGTATACTGGATATATGTTACCATTCAGTATGGACCTCTGTGGTCGAGTTGTTATGTTCTCTGAGAAGTAATCACTTGACCCCATCCCATCGCTTTGAGTTCAAATCCAACCAGCCTGGCCCCGAAAAAACACGTGTCAGGAAGAAGCTGTCCAGCAGGCTTACGGAAGGTCGGTAGGTCGCTCTTCACCTCCAAAGCTGGATAAAGTCGTCAAATCACACAGTCTGTCTGTTCGTACGTTATCTCCCAGCGAAGAAAGAAAGATCAACATTCAAAGATTAAAAAAGGTCGATGTTTGACGGGTTATGGAGTTTTAGTCAGCTGATTTCTTATCAGAACAATGAACCGATAAACACGAACATATTCTTTGAACAATGAGTTTGTAGGTACATCAAAATCGCTTAAACTTACTTTTGGCCGGGGGATTTTTTGATTTTTTTGGAAGAGTCCGTCGCGTAACTGAAAACAATATTTTTCTTAAGATGGCCTATTTTGTAAGTTTTGGTATGCGCATCGAATGTTTGTGATATAATGCATAATAGCCTGTATTATGATATTATTTGTATGATTAACGCACTTGTCTTATATTATTTCATTCGTGAATAGTTGTGCAATGACACAAGTACATTGTATATAAGTAGTCAAAAACATGTTTCCACACTTACGCTATCAGATACTTTTCTAAATTAAACACCTACGATTATCTAATGTTAGCTTACACCACCCACGCATGTTGGATATTACATACTTTTCATAAATTTATTATCTCGTTTTAAACAACGAATTAAAGCGAAACAAATAGATTAACAGATGATTGTATCACAGATTCAAGTCATGCACTGCTTGTACCATTTGCTGTACACTTAGAAACGTCTATGAATATCTACTGATAAGCCAGGAAAAAACGAACTCGTTTCTAATCGTAAACTTAAAGCATTAGCGGGACATCTGCAAAGCTCGAAGATACTGCATACAAGATGCATTGTTGATGTGCACCAAGTCAAAATTTCTTTTAAATTCAATGTGTATTCCAATGTAACACTCAAGTTCAAATAACTACAAGACCCACCTTCACTGGACGAGTGGTTAAGGTCAACAAACATCAAATCGCCAAATTCGAATAATTTTCAACTGGATATTTTCGATGTGAAATGCTCTTATCGGAGGATATAGATATTGAATAGATGATCGATCAAGCCGTTGCTACTGATTATATAAACACCTATATTGCATTTTCATAACTTATCACACACATTGATATTTAATGACAGTAGATTGTGCAAAATGCCTCTTTTAACAGTTGTATTTCTTGTTTAGGAATGTTTTGGAACATTCAGATAACAAGCACAATTTCCAAAACACCCGAGTTGTTTTAAATCCAAAATGTGATCAATTAGAAATTAAAGGTATCGATTTGTATAATTCTTCTTAAAATCTTAACCAGTTTATTTCTGCTTATGACAGAACAACTTAATTAGGCGAAAGAAATGTGCGTTTATGGTTACATGCTCGTTAAGTTAAAAATAGTGTTGTATGTCGGGATTGGGTTTTCTTTGGGGGGGGGGGGTAAACAAAGTGAATGATGTACTTTCCTCGAGCCTAATATAAAGATCAGGGTCGCTGGGAAATTAAAAGGTAATTCGGGTATCCAGAAGCAAACATTTATATAAATATATATATCTTAAGAATGTTGTACTCATTGTATTGGCAATGCGTGTTTTCTGGGGCTATACATGTGGCTATAATGCCTCGAGTAGACCACCTATATAAGAGATAGAGCTGTGGCGAGTATCCGAGTACTTACTCGGGTATTCACAAACCAAATTGAAAGATCGAGTATGAATAATCGTCATTACTAAGATTCGTGGTTCGCGATCTAGTTTTTTAACAAATTAAAAGTGTATTCTTTGTTCTTAAAAATCCCTTTTCTCTGAAAAAATATTGTTTCAATATGGACTACTTTGTTAGCCAAGATGTCCAGTCGGTTCTTTAAAAAATGATGCTGTTAAATCAATTAACTGGAAGGGAGTACGTACAAATTTAATCCATATAACAATTTACATTGATTTACTTCATTATTCTTAAAAGAAACATTTAGCTATCTTCAGGACTGCAATATTGAAGTTTTAGATGGGTTACTTGATAACAAAAGATTCGTGATTCGATTTATGGATCGTAAGTGTTGAATCGTGGATTGGATCGGATCGCCACTTACCCAACGATCCACAGCCCTAATAAGAGATCGCTGTAAATACTCTAAGTTGTGAACAAAGGTATAATGCGATGTTAGATGCATTCTCAACTTTATGTAGACATCAAAATTAAATTCTTAAGATGAATACTGTGGAATCATTAATTTTCGTTCGGTTCAATTTTCGTGGTTTTTACTAAAATGGCTATTTCGTGGGGACATAAATTCGTGGATTTTGATTTTTGAAAAGAAATGCCTTATCTCCGCATTTGAATTCGTGGGGATTTGATTTCGTGGATGAGTCGATCCACGAAATCCACGAAATTAAACCCCCAACGAAAATTAATGATTCCACAATATCTGTATTGAAACAATTCTAAAGATCCGAAGGAAAGATGTAACATCGACATGTTGTATACATTTCCAGCAATTCACGATTTCAGTATGAAATAGTCGCAGTGGTGTCAAATACGAATGCTTATATGTTTATTATGTACTTGAACATGCTTATATTTTTAGATGTTATATAAATTAGATATCAAATCAAACTGTGTATAAATGACAGGTGTTTGAATAATATTGGGTTACTTTGTAAGTCGGTAATCGGATTTCTTAACGATACATTCAAACCTAGATTAGCGACCACTTTCGAATAAAAGCCACCCAGTAAAGAAAGGCCATTCTTTTAAAAACCGTCAGTGAGTATTCATATAAAAACATCTGAATAAATGCCACTCGCGTTCAAGGTCACATATCTCTCCATGGGTGGTGTTTGTTCAATGATTTAACTCTTCTAATATCGCGATCAGAATGACAAATGGCTTTCGTTTGTTTGTAAAGTTGTCATTCTTGAATATGGCTAAGAAAAGTAGGGATGTAACGATACGGCATAACCCGCATTGCGGTACGTATCGGCCCAACGCTGTATCGCAATATACCGGCATATCGTTGCACCACTAAAGAACTGGAGGGTTTCAAAAACAATAACATACTAAAAGATCCCACAGTCTCCCAAAAATACTACTTTCCCAAAATCCTGCCGACCCTAAACCCACCAAGCACATGGAAACATACAAAAAAGGAACTTGAATGTAGTCTCTTCTAGGGACCACCTTATTAGATGCGGTTAGCAGCTGGCCTACTGTGGATTTAAACTGATTTCAAGGGTCCAACCCCACAATTACTCGCTGAGAAACAGTTTTTTAAAACTAAATTGATCAAAGACAGTACACAATCAACAACAAAAAATAGTTTGTTTGTTTGTTTTGGCCTTCTCTAAAACGAAGCTAAAATGCAATTTTGCAGATATAATTTGCCAAGGAACAGATAGGTCATTGGCCGTTCTACGTTCTTAGTTTTTTTTGTTACATTATGTTACAAATTTGTCATGCACGCCCGTTTTCTGTATGTACACACCCATTACAGATTTCTACGAAAAGGACTTAAGTGGTGACGAGTGACGCATGACAAATTATTTCATAATTGCTTGTATCTTTGAGTTAGCTAGAACTTGTTATACCGGGATACTTCTAAGAACCAAGCCATCAGATCAATAGAATTCAATTAAAACAAATATTAATTTTGCACCCTTTTGCGGTTTGATCTCAACATTTTCCGTATCCGCTTAAGAAATGACGAAGTTGATTTTTTTCTAAAACCAATTAAGCAGTTAGATTATTTATCAGCTATAAAACATTATCAATGTAACACTGAAGTCAATTTGTATATCTTTAAAATTCAGAATAATGATTAAAAAAGAAATCCCCGTGTTCTCATTATATTGTTATCTACACGAGGGCTAAATATTAATAACATAATAACAAAAGTTCATTGCGAAATAACATTTTTATGTATTTTCGAGTATTTAATTGTTTTTCAGAAAGACACACAGTTTGGATTTATTGCCATTTTTTATATGATAATTTTAACGATCCCCACCCATTGTTTCTCATCGCGCTCGTAAGATAGGGAGGCTCGTTTCATGTTCGTGAACAATAATTGATAAAATTCTCATTTTTATTCTAAAATATCTTCAAGAATTCGACAAGAGCAGGAAACACGTATCAAAAATCAGATTTTTTATCAATTGAAACTTCTAATCGAAATAAAATATGGTTATTACACATAGTTTATGATTAACCTCTGACTCGCAGTCAGATAACTTAGGATAAGAATATAAACAGTAATTATAAATCTGTTTGATAATTTTACGACTTATTATGTTAATATAGATAAACTGCTGACTAATAAATTATGATACATTCCAAGATCGTTCGTAATGAAAGCTTATCTACATAACAGATTTAAAAAGGAAAGATTTTGTGAATAATAAACAATATAAAAACTTACTTACTAAAAGACGATTTGTCCATATACTGAGTGACATTGACCTTGGGTAATAGGATAAGGAATAGCTTACTTACCGATGCGTGGCTCGGACCCATGACAACTTGAGTTTAAGTCAGATGTTCTACCAACTGAACTATTCGGGTCGTTCTTTGTATTTAGGTGTTAAGAATAGATATATCCGTTTATCTATTTTTTAACGGACCATTCGACAGTTGTAGTCGCTTCAGAATCGCCAAAGAAAGGGGAGAGAAGGTACGGGAAAAAACGGCTATTTATATCGTTCCCTACTCTTTTCGAATAGTTTTCCTAGTTTTTATTATGTGCCCAATGTTCGGTACTGATACACGTCTCATCCGCTTCCTGTGCTTTTCAAAACACAGTACTAGGGTCGTAACTTGGGATTAGGACACTCAAATGCGTCCCTGAAATATCATGTTGTCAAGCGCGCTACCACAAAACCACCATTCCATTCAATTTTTAAATTAGGCATAGAAAGTAGCTGCTGATTATTAGATCACTTATTTTAAAACTATTTTGCATCCATATACTGTGGAATCATTAATTTTCGTTGGGTTAAATTTTCGTGGTTTTTACTAAAATGGCTATTTCGTGGGGACATAAATTCGTGGATTTTGATTTTTGAAAAGAAATGCTTTATTTCGTGGGGATTTGATTTCGTGGATAAGTCGACCCACGAAATCCACGAAATTAAATCCCCAACGAAAATTAATGATTCTACAGTATTATTCACGGAACGAACGTTGTTTTCAGTCCACTCCTCTGTATAAAAAGTAGTCCGTGACGTCATGATTAGTATTTTTTCGATTTCATTGGGATGAGGAAAATAGAACAGCCTATCGTGTTTTATTGTAAAATTAAGTATGGTTGACTTCATATGTCCATATCGATATTTTTGCAAATCGTGGTAGAATTGTTGGTCAAACTGGTCGTCGAAAATAATCATGACCGTCTTTTACGTGTCTTAGAAAGACGGTACATTGTAAAAATGTTAAGCGGCCACCTCCGAATTAAGGCCACCCCCGTCACTAAAGATATTTTTTAAGTATTGATTATTAGAACAAATGAAATTCGAACAAACGTCACCTGTCAATAAATGCCACATAATGTTTTTCCCAAAGGTGGCCTTTGTTCACAGATTAAACTGTACTTCAATCCTTATTTCAATATTGAAAAAAAGGGTCGTCGAAAATGACCATTACTCTCTTATACGTGACTTAGAAATACGGTACAGTGTATACGTGCACTATTTAGTAAATAGCTCGTGTATGAAAGAATACCAGATTGCAAACTATAATTGGCATTAGGACAAATAAACATACATTTGTGTGTAAGTGTTTGATGTATTTTGAAGTATCAAATAAGCTGGAACTGTGAAGTGTCGGGTTTTAACGGTTTAATCCCAGTTGGCGGTTATCAAATAATTCATAAAGTGAAATATTAAAAGATACATTCAAATATATTTATGATTGCTTCGGGCAGAATAATTCTAAATGAAAACCATTTGGGTGTTCGATATTTGATTATATAGGTAGACATAAATCTACTTGTAAACTAATATGTCTAGTAATTTATCAATGATAATGTATCGTGGGTACATTTAATAGAAAGTGAACCATGTTTTATGTATTTATATTCAAATCTGAATGAAAATTCATAAGTAGGGGTTGGCTGGGATCATGAACGCCCGTACGTCTTTTCTGCACCTCAAAATAAACGTGCCCCGTTTCATCGTCCTATCTTGTAGACTCATCAGTTTTATAAGAAGCAATGGTATGATTATGACGTGGAAATTTCAGGTTTCATCCATTGTGTTGTTGTTGTTGTTGTAGGGCGTGTTTGATTTTATTTGTTTTGCTATGAAACAAACAAAAGCCATTGCATATGTGTCAAATTAGGTATTTTTTTTATTCTCATCTTAATAAGAAGTTGATTGCATCGTTAGCGAGTTTGATATTTCCAAAAATCTAACACTGATTGAAATCACGTCAGTTTCTTTCAAAAGTTATCCTGTTCTCACACATACACTTATTGATAAAGTACTTTTTCTCAGAAACACCTGTTTGAAAGATTACGTGTATTTCAGTTTTATAGAAACAAGAAGTGAACCTTGTACATTTTCCTGGATTCTGTACATAGCAGTAATGACTTTGTCATTCGCTAGTACAGTACAACCTCTCCAGAGCGGCCTCCTCTTGGGCAACAAGCTTCTTGCAACAGCAACAGCAACACGATTTTTCCAACTGTGCGATTTAACTATAACTTTAATGTCTCTACAACAACAACCTCTCACCAACAACATAATTTAGCAACTCCAAAGGGTGTTGCCTTAGAGAGGGCTGTACTGTAAGTGCCCAACGCCCACGGATGATAAACCTTAGAGGATGAATACCAGTAAGCAAAACGTCTAAAGCCAAATTGTTTTAGAGATACAATCAAACCCGTGTTAGTGGCTCACTCCGAATACAGGCCATTCTTTGAATAAAGGTCATTCTTTTAAAAAATTCCATTGGTTGTTATGAACAAAAATACCTCCACAAAGACCACCTGTCAATAAAGGCTATACTATGTCTTTCCTAAGAGTAACGTTTGTTCATAGGATTGACTGTATATCGATTGGAACACACGAAACCAAAGTCCCATGGACCTAAAACAGTGCTAGTTGAGATAAAGCGGCGGGCATCTTATATATAAAGTATACGCGTGAAACAGGAAGGAAAAACACTCAAGATTACCACAGATAAAGATCGAACCAGCAATGTGTTTTTTATTTTCTTAAGTATAGAGTGTCTTAACAATATACATGTACGGTACAAATTCTCCAGGGAGGCTTTCTCTTTAGCAACAACCTCCCTTCAATAACAATATGATTTTTCCCGCTGCATGATTAAAATATTCATTTAACCTCTCTAGAGCAACAACAATTTAAGAAGAAATATTTTCGCTACTCCCAGAGGGTGTTGCTTTGAAGAGGTTGCACTTGATATCTAAAAGGCTTATCTCCTTGAGTTTTGTCCTTGAAATTTTATCAGTTTTAATGCCAATGTTATCGATTTCACGTTTTAAAGTACAAACCACTACTGTATACAGATTTGCCTGTCTGATAAAGAACGCACTATATTCGTACCTCCAGGAAACGAATTTATCGTTTAACCAATTCGTGTAAGGCCAAAAATAAAATACCGGATTTCCGTTTATATTCCCGAAAATTGTGGGTTCTGAATGTCGACCGGATTCCTTTTACGTGTATTATATTCGCTTCGATTGTATAGTAGGGCCGTAGAAACCAGGGCGCGGGGGGGTGGTAAGGCAATAATTTCGACTATAACAGTAATTTAAAGGGATGTATATTTGTCTCTTCCTCGTTGTCAAGCAAAATCTAAAACTAATACCCTACCACTATTCTGAAAACGCTTCCTGTATGGCCCTGTATAGTTCATAAAAATACTAAAACCATGTTTTTTTTTCAAGTTTCATCAGGTTTTACGCCCCTTTGCAAGAGTCAGAGTCATGTGAGGCGGACAGTTCACCTAACCATCGTTCCTGGGACGAACCAATACTAGACTCCCATTTTCCGTAAGCAACTGCCTACTTCTCATTCAAAGGGACATAGTTGGTAGCTGGGCTCGAACCCACAACCACGATCAGTGAGAGGTTATACAATGATTAGAAGTCAGCTACCTTAACCACTCGACCACGGAGGCATGCTTAGTAAAACCAAACATAACCTAACATCGAAAGAAAAAAGGCTAGGTGGGGTTAGAGGAAACCAGAAACACTTTTACACCCACTGAAGCCTAATCTGTTTTTGAATACTCCTGATATCAACATCCGATTAAATTGTTTGAACAACGCCATGTTGTGGTCTGGTTCCCTGCATTATATAACTACGAAAATTTGTTGGGCGACTGATAAAAATAAATCTGAATCCGGTTTTATTTTATTTCCGTCCATTTTACCTATTGTAAATTCTTATAACATTTAGTTCAAGTGTTACTACTAGATAAAACGATTCTTATTCATTTTTACAAAAAAAATATCTGTTGTTTAAATCTATGGCTGCTGTCATTTCAGAGCCGACCCAGAGAGAGAGAGAGAGAGAGAGAGAGGGGGGGGGGGGGGGGGGGGTATATACAGATATATGTTATTTAACAGCCCATTCGATGGCTATAGTCATATCACAGCCACACCCACCCCATCACAGCCACACCAATCCCCATCACAGCCACCCCCACCCCCATCACAGCCACCCCCAACCCCCACCACCACCAGAGCGAAGGGAGAGTAGGTGCAGGAGATCCGGGTATTTACTTCTCTTATTTCGAGATCATTTAGCACCACGCGTACATCAAACACGTGCGTACGAAGTCTCGCGTCATTTTCATTACTCTTTTTATCTCGTTTATTGTATAAATTGGGGTTTATTGATGATGTGGATTTATGTTTGTCATATAATACAGGATAACAAGCATGTTATCGTCTCATAAATTACAGGTTGTGTATCATGCAGCTTTGTGTACACATTCAATTACCAGACAGAAAAATATAACCCGGATTTTGCCTGAAATCAAAATTCAGTTTAAACCAGATTCTCACGGATAAGACTTCACTTAACATATATATTAGATTGAATCAATTTTATGTTAAAGGGACATACCCTACAACTGACAAACATTCTGTGAAAGTGTAAAAATGTGTTAGATGTATATGTAAAACAATACATAATGGATAATTGCAAGAAGAACTTGTGTCATAAAATGACTAGTTTAGGTACTAGCCGCAAAAATCATAGCTATGAATAATAAATCACTTCCATCCGAAAATTGTACTACAAATTCCAAAGAGTTTCCGATCTTTTATGGACACTAATATTTTTTTGTGATTTTATTTTTAATTAGATGAATTTTCGGCTGAAACTTTCTTCGTCGGCTTTTTTCTTTACAAGCTTCTAATTTATCATCATTTTGCCTTGATTCTAGATGCACTAAGTTGTAGGGTATGCCCCTTTAAGACATAAATGATTTATTTCTATTCAGTATATTTGATGATAAACCAGTTTTGTTGTAGACATTTTTTTCATCAATCAATTTCCGCGAACATCCCTCAAAACATGGGGTTGGTAGGTCAGTAAAACGTCTTACAAATATAGATTTTAATTTCGAGATATTGTAATTATGTATTAAGGATGCGGCCCGTCCGGTTAGCTTAGTGGTTAGAGCGTTGGTCTACTGATTAAGAGGTTGTGAGTTCAAACTTGCGTGAGGCTCACACTGTCTGTGACAAATTTCACTGAAGATATTTCATCCTATGTTAAATTGTCCTCCGCCTCCGAGGTATGTGGGGTAGCTTGGCAGTAGCTTGCGGATAGAATGTGGTTAGTACTGGTTAAGGCCTAAATGAAGTCCAGGTAAGCTGGTTAGGATAACTGCCCGCCACGATATAACGGAAATAATGTTGAAAATGGCATTAAATTCAACGAAATAATACAATATACATATTAAGGGTGCCTCCGTGGTCCAGTGGTTAGGATCTGTGAGTAGTAAATTCGAATCTTATCCGGGGCCACACATTTGAGGTAGCTTAAGGACGGTCGGTTGGGCTGCACAGGTAATACGCTCCAGGCCTTCCTTCACAATTCGAGCTGTTCAAGTCGCTAAATGGCGCTACGTTAGCCTCAGTGGAAAAAGGGTACAAGAACTAACAGTAATTCAAATAGTTCATATGACGAACATTCATTTATTTTTACAAATGTCAAACACAAGCATTGACTTATAAAATAAACACTTTTATACAAAATAAATAATATACAAAACATATACATATAATCGCCGCATTAAAATACAACTATATACTGTAAAACGTCACTTAGTAACGGTTTTAATAGAACGACCCTCTTATTGTATAGTTCATTTATCTCAATAAGGATCGGTTTTCAATATTCTCTCTATATTCTAACTTGATAATGGGACAACTTTAAAATTAGTCTTTTAAAGTTGACTTTTAATACCGCCGTGATTAGATTACAGTAAAACTGTAATTATAAAACCATCTTTAAGACCCATCAAAATGTATACAGTAAAATCCCTGAAAACTGGACCCCTTCCGGACGGCACTAAAAGTTAAAAGACCAGTTTAACTTAGAATTCCAGTTTACAGAGAAATTTGGATAAATACCGAAGAAAAATTGACTTGAAAAATGGTCCGGTTTTCTCGTTCTATACATAGCATTTGTCTAACATAGCGCTACCGTAGTGTACACATTGCGGTTTTCTGGGAATTCCGGTTTTCATTGAGTCCGGTTTGCCATGGTTTTACTGTACAAATTTTGTTAGGTCTCAAAGACGGTTTTATAATTACAGTTTTACTGTAATCTAATCACGACGGTTTTAAAAGTCAAACAATCGCGTCTGACATGTACACATGGCGTTGGCAAATGTTCTTGAATTGGTTCCCGTTGACTTGTGTGTACAAAGCCTTTGGTGCACTGCAACATGGAACGGGAACCAGTTTACAAATGTTCTATACTGATTTATCATATTTTGATTGGTTAATATTCATGCGCTTATTTAGATCACCATTATCAGTAACATTATAAAGCATCCACAAAACGTAAATACGAACTGAATAACAGCCGAATTATTGCTGAATAACAGCTAAATAATCAGTTTCTAGAAAAAAACTGGCTGAATATTCTTTTAAATACCAGCTATAAATAATCAGTGTTGAAAACCAACTGAATAATTGTTGAATACCAGCTGAATAATTACTGAATAACACTTCCACATCAAAATATTGTCGAATGGAGGTCTTGTTACGCGGCATCTGCATATTGTGTATTACCCAAATAATTGTGTTCGTTACGGAAGCAACAGAATTCATGCAAAATATGAGATACACGTTTATTGCACTCATGACGGTCATTTTAATCAGTTTACTACTCAAATACACGATTTCTACACCATAACAGTCTCCTGTTGTTTATAAAAAGACTAAATCAATCATTCTGATAATGACATATTTGATAGTAACATCAGTGTGTGAATTTGATGTTCGTACGACCAACATGCATACAATAACTATACTCCAGCTTCAAAATTAATTTAGCAATGTCTTCAGTGTATTTTTTAAATACAATTATGTTAATTAATATTAAACCAAAAATTACCTAATTTTAGTGGTCAAAATCGCCTGTTGGAAAGTCAAACAAAAACGCTGTATTGATTATTACAATAAATTCAACTAGTTACTGCCATGGTAAAAAAGCAAAGCCCATGTAAGCAACATATATATGAGCATGGAAAAATATTTGTTCTAGAGTATTCAAGGAAGACAAACAACATGTACCTTCAAGTTGACAAAATAGATATCTACATGTATAAACAATATAACTCTCAAGGAAGTTTTCATCACTGGAAACACGGAAGCCTAGAAGCCATGCCAGTGTTCTGGCATTGACAAACACCTTGGTCCGCTGGCCAACAGGTGCTGGCCACATTGTTCGCATAGACTCAAAACTGTGCACAGTGACAGATGTCAACAAATAGCCGAGAGCCGGACATCTTCGTAGATATCAAGTTTGTTGCGAACTGCGAGAAAAACTATCAAAAAATCTCTGTATTGCTCCACCTTCATTTTCTAGTAAAAAAAGAAGAAAAAAAACAAGTTTCACAAAAATACACTCAGTATAAACCACTAAATTAACGATTTACAACTATCTTGTATAATTTCTTATACACCAAATGATGAAACGTGATTACGTAAACTATCCAAATATTTCCATTATTTTCAAAGTGATAGTATGTGAAGATCTTTAAAAATTATTATGGTAAAAAAGAAAACATAACTCAAATAAAGTTGCAACGCGTTTCGTAATTTACTTCGTCTGGCATTAATATGCCAACACTCTTCAATGAAGTCGATGGTGGCTTTACGGCGTTCTGTTTCGATCTTTAAAAACGAACTTTTGACAAATCCGGACAAGATCCGGTTTTTTCCTAGTCTTTAATGCGTTTTATTTCAGATGAATGAATCATACAGTAATACATGTTTACCAAAACAACACATAATCCATATATAAACTTCGGGATAAAAGACGACATTAATAAGAGATTAATACTTGGAGTTGACAGATTTTCTTACTAAGGGGAGACTTGATGTGTAAGCCATCTAACTCAACAGAACATAGGTTTTCATAAAAGTTCTCATAATCAGAAACATAAAGATCTTCCGTATCATTATTTTATCTCAAACATTAACATTCTTAAGCTATGATTTATGACATTCGTCAAGCATATTCATCAAAATTCAAATTCATTTCAGCATTAACTTATCAACATGTTTTTTTTTGGGGGGGGGGGTATATTCGTTTCATTGATTATATTAGAAAAAAACACCAATGTCTGGTTTTCATTAAGTCGCATGTTTTGTCCATAAGTTTAATCATTTGAATAAATAATAAACGAACTTGAGTGTCTGATAAATTTATTATAAACGCATAAATATTTTATTATCAAATTTTATCGGTTAGAAATAAATATTTATTCGATCAGTCGACCCGACCGATATAATAATAATACTGAAAAAATAAACAACGCCTCTTACAGCAAAAACAAAAAGGACTTGATTCCTTATCATCGCAAAGAGCGAAACAGACATCTATCGATGTGATTCCAACAAAATATCGTACATTGTTTAAAAGCAGGGATCATATTTGGGGACTATGTCCATAGAATTCAACAGGCTTACAATATTTTACATCAACAATTTAAGACAAATTTACGAGAGAAATACTGGACATTATTCGGCAAACAAGTGCGTGACACCACTGTAAAGTGCAATACAGATAACACAGATGGTTTCGTTGCCATAGAAACAGGTACACAAATACAGAAGCAGATAGTTACTGGTTATGTTACCTATTATCTCTAGGTAGGATCCATGTCTGTTATTAAAATATAATGCAGGATAAGAAAAAGATATTATCACGATAATTTCATTTTATAAGTTTATCGCACTTGGTATGCATTCCATTACTGGTGACTCTGCCAACACTCTTCAATGAAGTCGATGGTGGCTTTACGGCGTTCTGTTTCGACCATCTAATACACCTATTTTCATCTACCACGATGCTCAAATGTAAGATTACGTAAATTCGAAAGTGCGATCACCAAAAGCCGACAGAACGACCACGAATTGTCAAAAATGTGATACAGCTTTAAGTCGAAAGCGATGGTGGAAAGCGCAAATACATTGCATGTCAGCATCGCACTTCATACTAACGACTTTCAACGTAAGTTCGACTTTTGACTTTTCATCATTGTACCTCCAAGCATCGTAAGATTGTGGAAGATAAAAAGCTAGATGGTCCAAAAGGAACGCCGTATGGTTATGATAAAACAATGATACCAATACTTCACACGTGCTAAATGCATGAGCTGTACAGTATTCGGAACACATCGACCGATTTCGTACTTCCTTGTAATCTCGGATGTACTTGCTTTACATTTCTAATGCAGTTGATGATTTGATGCTTTGGAAATATTACCGTTCAACCACAAATGTTTAGCGTTTTCGTGGCAGCGTTGAATTGTCGTACAAACGGTGAAATATTTTGTTTTCTACAGTACATCGCTAGTACACAACAACAATTTCACACCGTATACCCCGAAGAGTCGAACACAGTTGCTCAGGCGAACACAGCTGCCGAAAATCTTTACAGTTTCGAACGGAAATTAAGTATCGGCTTAATTTATAGTTATCTTAAAGGATCCGAACAAAACCAATCATGTACATTTATTCGCTATTGAAAAAGGAACAACTACTCGAAATTGTGAGGAAAACCGTGCATTTTTCAGCGAGAAATCACTAGAAATGTCTGCTATTTTTAAAGAAAACGCGTGATCTGATGAATTCATATCCATAAATGCATTTTTACACAAAAGTGAACCTTTTTAAAGATACCATTATTTTACTCCAATCTATTTTCTCTCAATATGCAATATCCCAGCTTTCCATTCCCATTTTCCGCAGAGATATTGCATAAAGTCGGCCTGTCCTCTAAGTGCCCTCTGAGCAACTGTGTTCGCCATGGAGACCGCCATATTTGTCAGTTTTACATCCGGGAAAGTCCAAGAAGTTCCTATGTCGGCTTAGAACCAGGTACAACCGAGATATGACGAAGTCGGTGGAGGTGTGCCGAATGCGATATATAAATTTCAATATCATGAACAGTTGCTCTAACCATGACAATGAGTCCAATTCGCATTGGATTTTACGCTAATTTTTCACGCAATATAGTTCGAGAAACTATAAAGTTTATAAACTGACCCTATAACTGCAATTGAAGGTCCGTACGCAACAATACTATTTACACTTCGTGAATGTATTTGCATAAACACGTTCTGTAACCTTGCTTCAAAGTAAATATTCTGCTCTGGCGTGTTATGTGAAACGCAAATAGCGTCATAAGTGAAATTAAGTCTAAAGTTTATTAGTTATGAGTTGAAAAAATGCAAACTCATTAACTGATAAGACAGTCAACAGAGCCAACATTCTATGAGCCTCATTTCAAAAGGCGCGTGTAATTGTTGGTACTTTATTGCTTTTTGTCAAAATAACAGTTATATTATCAATTATCCAACAAAAACAATATCAGCAATAACTATTCTCGTTTCATGCCTACTTTCACTCAGACTATTTGTACTTTATTACTCTGGTAAAGAATAAAGATAGCAAAGTAATAAATAGAGCTGTCTAAACGCGAGTCGATCTCTCGTAAAATCTCGTTTAACATCTGTGGCGTTAGGTACATCGTCGTTAAATTGTATTGTTTGTCTACAACAAAAAACCTGGCTTTTTAATGTGTTTGTAATACGTCCCTTTAAGACATAGCTCGTAGTCATTTCTATCTATAGTATTTTTAAACTTTCTTTAATAAAGTTGTCGGAAATACAATTCGCATGGCTGAAAAAAAGTTTTAGAACAATTAATTCAGCATAAAATATAAAAACACTTAGAAAGTTAATAAGACTTTGTACACGTTTAATGTCGACTTCGCATAAATCGAACGTCCATTAACTCGATGTAAACTTGAAATTCTGTTATTTTTAAGTATTCTGTTGTAATGTTATATAAACAGGGTGTGAATAAAATTAAGGGGTGAACGCAAGAAGGGCCTATATCGATTTGAACAAATAAGGAGATGGAATTAGGTACCCGTTCATGCTCGCCCCTCTTCAATCAATATTCCCGTAAAAACCACAGACGCTTGTTTAGAAAAAAATACCCCACCCACCACGTTCGCTCTTATGACTACCAATATACATATACTACTAGTATATATTGGTAGTCATAAGAGCGAACGTGGTGGGTGGGGTAATTTTTTCTAAACAAGCGTCTGTGGTAAAAACAACCTTTGTAAAATTATAGCGTTACCTGGTGCAGTCTGTTGTGATCTCTGAGCTGAAGTTCCATTTCTATTCAAACTTGTGTTCTGAGCAGAGTTGTCGTCTACACCATGCATTGTCGCCATCACTTCAATATCAAAGTACATGTTTGAAGCCACGTGACAAAATAAGCAATATTTTTGCATTATGTAATGTAATTAGATACACGTATGTATACATTACTTAATGAAAAAGATATTCTGTTCAAAATATTTGTTAATTATTAAAATGTAAATTGTTATTGGGGAAGTTTTTCTCTCAATATGACACGTCAAGGGAACCTATCGGAATGATGTAATTTATTGAATTTGATACAAACTGCTATGTAACTTTTATTATTAGCATTTACTTATTAATTAAACATCTAATTAGGTCACTTTTTGTTTACTTTTATTATGCATTGTGTATATCATATTACACAGTTTGATCATAGTAAATGGAATCTTTTTCAAGTGGTTTGTGTTTTATTCTGTTTTGCTCTGCTCTACATTTACCATACTTCTAATATCAGTTTTTAAAGCATCATTAATGTTTTCAAAGATGTTCCGTGATCAAAGGGACACGCTTCCTTCTTAAGGTAAAGTTTGCCCAGTTAATACAATATATTTCATCCAGGGCAACTCGGTGTCTCTCGCATTGTTACTTCACAAAAACACAATGTTTATGAAACTTGGATACAACAAAACATCATCAAAATTTCGTAGTTACATAAAGTTTCAATCGAGAGCACATTCACACCAAAATCACTACGTCCCGATTCTCAGGAATATTATCTTACAATAAACTGTTTATTTAGTTGGTTTTTAATAATAAAAATCTTAAAATTATAATAAACTCAGGTATATTCATGATACAAATGCAATTTAAATAAACATTACACATATTTCTAATCGTTCTCATAGTCTCTTCAATAGCATCTAATAATCAAAGTGAGATTTCTCGGACATTGGTTATATGACGTTACCATAGAAACGATTAATCGATTTTTTACATGTCTGAAAATTTCCAGGAAGTACTTAATCGATTTAAGCAATAACTCGAACATTTCAAATAATTTCGGCTGACATATTTTCGATACTTTCTTATTCTGCGCTTAAACACTTGCTGCTAGATAAATAAAATGGTCAATACAGCACAAAATGTTCCGCTCTAAATAAAAACATTAACAGATAGACCCAAAAGAGAATACGCTTGCTAGTTGTTTATGTTATGCAGAGCCACTCAAAAAATTACATTTCATTTTTTTTTCTTTTAAATGCGCTGAAATCAACGCGTAATTCAAAACAGCTCTGTTATCTAGAACGTCATTACACAATTTACTCATCCGAAAACTGCTTTTATGAGATTAAGATAACACAATGGATGGTTTGCCAAGTCTACAATTTACTAATGGGCGTCTTCAAGATTTTATCTCTATGGTCAAACGTGATTCAATAATAGGCTGTTTTCACACCGGAAATGAATGATATTGAAAAAATGCTTTGTATCTACGAAACGGCCTTAACAACTACTGTGTAAAAATTTTACTCCAGGTTGTTTTAGATGGTTCAAATCGTTTCGAAATAGGTGTCACTGCAATGAAATTTGGACATGTATACTGTGGAATCATTAATTTTCGTTGGGTTCAATTTTCGTGGTTTTTACTAAAAATGCTATTCCGTGGGGACATAAATTCGTGGATTTTGATTTTTGAAAAGAAATGCCTTATCTCCGCATTTGAATTCGTGGGATTTGATTTCATGGATGAGTCGAACCACGAAATCCACGAAATTAAATCCACAACGAAAATTAATGATTCTACAGTATTTTACAAAACAATCAGATTGAATCAAAATATTCCGACAAGGCTTCCAAATGCCCGAATTCATATGCTTTGAAATAGTCATGGGGTGCCCATTCATTCGCATGAGATTATCGCCATTTGTATCATTCACAATTGGTGTAAACTCCCTCAGCCCTGATAACACATTGAATAAAGCCCGAAGGACTTTATGTGAAATGTGTGGTATGAGGTCTCAGGGAATTAACACTTCGATAAACGACCAGAAATGAAAGTTTAATCCTTTTGGAGCGGGTCTTAAATGTCATATCTGAATTTGTATTGTTGTACATAAAACAATCGTCGTTTTATAGCCTATGTAATTACATTAAACAAAGGAGATTGCGACCTTAACCACTCGCCCACGGAGGCAGGTCTGTCAGTTACTAATACATGTGTTTGATAAAAGCAAATGGCTTTTTAACAATGTGGTGTTAAATAATTCCACAAATAACCTCTAAAAACATGAAAATATGAACAAGCTTTTTAATTAATCTACAAACAAAAGAACTATTTTATTCTTTAGAACACAGTCACAATAAATGTTGATGTTATATTTATACGAGTGCATGATCACGAAGATTATTCAGATACATCAAGGAAGTATTGACATACAACGCGGGTGTTTAAGTTGGTTAAACTAGCATAAATGTCCAAATAACTGATGTATTAATTTTGTCTAATTCAGAGAAACTCTTTTAGATACCCCGATCAATGAACCAAGCACGCACGGGGATGGAGATAATAACGCAATAAAAGGAACATATTGTTTTCGCTTGGAGTTTAATTTCTCACGCCGGTATTTATAAGTCTAGTACGTTTGTAAGTGTGTTTTATTTGATAAATTAAGCAAAGGGAACAACATGGCTTATATGCAACAGTAAGAGAACGGTTGCTGGGCTGTTATAGTTTGTTTACATCCTTGTCTAAATTCCGAGGAACATTTTTCTCGTCGCTGCATAATGGTATAAACTTTAACTTCATTGCAACCAAACTTATTGTTGAAACCACTTTAAGATTAAACCTTTCTAGTTAAATATTTTTTAAAATTCTAAACTTCCGGTTTAATTACGGTCTAAAAATAGAATCCCAACTTCCGGTTGTAAACCCAGGTTAAAAGTTAATACCGGATGCCATATCCCCCACAGTACATCAGAAAATACATTCCAAAGCCTGGTATATAATGGCCAAATTATGTAGTTTTATGAATGACTGCTGCAGTTAAGGACATACTTATATGTGATTTGGTATAAAAATTCAAACATCAGGGTGGTAAATTGCAATTGTATTTCTGTGCATAGGGTTTATTAGGGAAGTTTGTTTACCTGACAATGCCGACATCAATATTTGACCATCATCTTGCACTGTTTCCTGAATAACCTTAGAAATCTGTAAAAAAAATAAAATACCATATTGCTATATTGAGTTATAGGATAATGACATTAAGTTATTATTGCAAATATTGAAAGTATTAATACAAACGTAATCTGGAATTATCATATTCTCATTAGCCATTTCATCTTCGATATCATTATTGACAAGAGTCTGTGTCTGAATAAGAATCAATAAAAATAATTAAGGGTGTACTGCCCAATCCCCTTGGAAAGCATGAATGAAATCATGAATTTATTCTTGAACTATTCGTGCAAACTTCATGAATAGTTCATGAAGTATAAATAACTATCTAACAGGGAGGTTGCCGAAAACATATCTTAAATAAAACATGGGTGGCATCGAACGCTGTGTCTGGGACTTTCACAGACGTTTGCCAGGATGGATGAGATATTTAGTAAGTCCTTACTTGTGCTTCTAAATGTCGTCTATAAACTTTTATATACAAAGATGTTAAAAATTGACACACTCTCGCAGCACCACCATGAAATTTGACCTTTATATGACCTACGGTACACGAGACATCTTGTGATTGTTGTCGCGACCTTTGCTGATGTCTTTGTCTTGAATGAGAATCATCTAAAAATATAACAAATACCCATTACAAATCCAAAAGAAACACACACTAAAGTGAATGCAGATAAACTTTTAGTTTTTGGGGGCTTTAATTGATAAAGCCCATGACACATCGTGTTTAACTATCTTCGCAAAGTCTTCCACTTTCAACTCCTTCGACTGATTGACCATTTCGTCCAATCGTTAAAAGAGAAAAAAACGCCTCGTCCTTTTCTCAAAACAGTTACCTCTCAAACATATAGCATTAATTTTGTTTTAATACATTTTACAGCCAGTGGAGCAAATGATTAAGGCTATGGAGTTATTAGTTTTTGAAAGGTCAAACTGTTTATCATTTTGTGTTCTTCGTCTTAGGATTCAATAACTGACCTTTAAAGCCTGAACATATTCTTTTATCAGTAATTGAAACAATACAATAGAAATGTATCTCAAATTAAACCAGATTAAATACATAAATCTTAAATTCGAATGGAAGGATGGTAACTACGTAACCAAAATGGCCGATGACGTCACAACAACTTGTTTTTATTTAGACGAAGATAATCACACAGTCTACTGAAAAATTAGTTCTTGTGATTTCTAGACAAAGCAAGTCAATGGGTGCAAATATTTTTGTGTTGAGTAATAGATGTCTATGCTCCTAGCCTCTTTCAATGAGAATACATCGAAAATGAAACAGATATTGGTGCTGGATGGCAATTATAATGTTTTATAACCCCATGACCATGCCATAGACATGACAATCGTAATTGCTCGGGTATTTCCGTAACTGATAAATACGCCTCGTACACAAGCGTAGGGACACAAACTTTGGTTTTGTGGTTTTCGGTTACTACTTTTTTTCAACACTAGATTTTCAAGAATCATTCTCAGAATTACAGACTTTTAAACTTGTTTATCGTTTGCGATTGATAAAATGGGCATCAAGAAAGAGAAACAGGTTGTTTCCATCGTTGAATTCCCAAGGTCAGCCAAGATAGAAAGTAGCCCTTGAACGATAACACAACGGCGGCCTGCCTATTATGTCCGATACACTTTCTTTAGACAACACAAAGGAGGTCCGATTGTAGACATTGCTGACTTTACTTCTACAGACAGGGATACCTTCAACGTATCTTTACCATCATCAATCAAATTTCATTAATACAACCCTTTAGTACACATGAAGCTAGTTCAACCTTATATTAGAACTATGTCATTTTCACACATGCTCAATTCACCACCCACTATCATAGCTTTATGTCGTCTTCTTATAAACTCTTATTGATCTAACCTATCAGTTAAGTCATATTATATATATCTTGCGTATATGCCGTTTTTCAGACAATGCTACAAGTGGTAAAACGTACATTCATCCGAAATGCCAACCATTGAAATATATGGATCCTGACTGCGTGCTACCTAAAATGTCAGATACGTTATAACAGAGATCGCTCATTTCAATTGTCACGAGGATTCAAGTCACAATACAATTAATGATTAAATCGCAAACTTTCAATGAAAAGAAAGAGTTAGAATATCTCGGGATACAAAATACAATAAGGCATCTCTTACCTGATGAATTGTCTTTGATGGATAAGCATATAGCACCAAGATCAAATATAAACTCTCCTGTCTTGTTGTATCCGAGTCTGTAATATATATACAGTTTAACCCCGCTAATACGACCACCTTCCGTTCTTAATGAAAGTGGTCTTAATAGCGGGGTGGTCTAATTAGAGGAACAAGGTTCAGTGCAACCTCTCTAAAGCAACACCCTTTTTGAGTAGCAAAATTGTTGATGTTGAGAGGTTGTTTCCCAAGAGAGATTAAAACTATTAAAATATTGCAGTGAGAAAAATCTAACTGTTGTTGAAGGGAAGGTTTCTTTCTTAAGATAGGGCTGCTCTGGAGAGGTTGTATTGTATTATTTTACCTTCGGTCAACATGGCATATCTAAATTCTTTGTGAGCAGGACTATAATAAAATCATATTGATACTTTGCAGAAGAAGCGTATAATGTCCTTTTCTTTCATCATAAGCTTCACTTAAAATAAGATCAATATTACGACATTTTTCAAAGTATAGGTCCTTGATTGCCTTAAATATTTAATGGTGTCATAATGTTGAACAGTGTATGAGTAATGATAAAATATCTTTAGATCATAAATCAATGTATGTCATTTGTTTGTCAGCGCGTTTCCATTTGATACACCGTGGACACGGCGGTCCATTATTGACCTAGACGTTCCTTGGCACCAGATTATTCAATATGGCCAAGCAACAAATCTTTGACTAAGTCATCTGAATTAAAACAGATTTATTTGCAGAAATATTTTTAGCGCTCTGTGTAAATTCAATCGCTTGTTAAGACAGTCTATTCAAGCCACACAATAAGCTTCATTTCAGTTGCACATAAATGTGCAAACATTGGTGGGCTGTTCTTTCGTCATCGATTAGTTAGACTTTGTTTTGTAACATTCCCATACACGACTTAAGACCTACCACTGATATTTTGGGTCGAGCATTTGATTTATGAGAATGGGGCTTAATTGCTCTCTGCAGAAGCAAAAGAGATTTGATATATTTGGATACAATTAAGCAAGTATGTTTTGAACCACAGTACCTCTCGGTGAAATAAACAATGATGAACGAAAGAGTTTCGCTATGTTTTGGCTACCGTGTGACAGCTGCCTGAAAACGTATTAATGAACTTCTGTGTTGTTATTCAGTGTTAGCAAGTCTGCTTATATCATCCACATAAGATAGCATTCATCAAATGTCACGGATCGTTCACTCTGTTATTAAATTAAATATTTGGGTGACTTTCGCGAAAACTTGACCAACTGACAAGTATACTGCCCGACTTTTACTTGATACATTAACACTTGGAAGAAGACCCATAATGGTTCGCCAAAAATACACCATGGCAAAGCCAGTGTAAATAATAGCTAGCAAACTTCAAAGTACGGATATATACTTAACTAATTCTGCAATACGTTTCTTAGGGCAATACATGTAATAGTCTGTGATTTCATCTTTGTTGTATTCTGATAGTATGCGCCAAACAAATTACAAATTCAACTAATAATAATAATAATTATTAATAGTGGAATTTCAAAGAACAACGTGTTTATCATTATCAATCAAGGTTGCATAAATACATTCATGAAGTTTTGCTTTCAGACGAATACAAGTTCCTGTCAACACACCCTCATTACGCAAAAAATGATACAATATTTATTAAACTGCCTTCATATTACGTTTTATTGTACATATTGTTCTTATCAGAATTGAGCGGCGTTTTTAAATATTATTCCTCTAATTTCCCGCTTTAATTGTAAAATGAATGCTCAAACAAGCACCTGCCAATGTCCTCCAGAAATAACCAGCAATGGATTTATTAAGTCTATTTTTGAAGCTAACATGCCATATAATAACAGACAAAATCTCATTACTTCAAACCCTTGAGAATTGTGAACTTCGTCAAAAACTGCGTACAGAGCCGTGCTTAGTAATGTAACGAGATCCCAGACCTGGATTGCTGCACGTATATGTTGCAGATGCCACAGAATTAGTATAAAACGTGCAGACATTTCTATTCTTTTCATCACGACGAGAAGTTGCCGTTGCTTATCCAGTCTTAATTAATTTCTGAGAAACAATATTTCTCAGAGGTCATATTCGCGATTAGCTGCGGTATCTTTGCGCCACGATGGTATCTATATGGTATCTGTACACAGACGCGTGCTCTAATTATGATATGGACGCAGATGTTTATTAGAATATACACCATATAAAATATCGACGCATAAAAGTAAGAAATAATTGATGAGGGATTTGATTTACAACATACGTAATTAGGCGTATCATTAGGTGCCGTATACCACCAAAGGTGAGCGCTTACTTATTTCAGAGATCGTTGAACGACAGAATACGTAAAATTTACATTTATAAAACAATCAGTTTAGTTCACATTTTAGCAAACGTGGCATTAAAATCGGACACCTTTAAACTACCGAAAATGTGTTTAAGTATTTAACAAAATTTCGGTGCGAGGGGATGGTACAGTATGCAAAGCACCTCAAAAAAATAATAATCATAAGTCAGAGACCATCGAGTCGAATTTATGTGCGTCCATCTTATATTTTATAGTACTATAGATCTCGAATTCGATTCAATGTACATTAAATTTTGTGTTTGTGTTTAGAATGTTAAAAACTTCGTTTCTTTGACCTTTAACAAAATAACTGTTTTTATGATTAATTGAATAATTCTTTTGGGGTTTATGATTAAATATAAAAACACGACTTTCCTACGATGTACAATGATTTATTTAAATGATTAGGTAACCAAGGGAACGCATTTTGTTTACAGATATATAGTAGATTTCCCGTTTTAAAGCCAAGACAAAAAGAGTTGTTATTCTTTTTTTAATATAATTGTTGTAAACATTGTACGTGTTCGTGCATTTTATAATTTATTGGATGTTAACAACTTTCTATACTTAATCTTGAACAAGATTTTATCCAAGATAATATTTTTCTCGTTTTTGTTTGTTTTTTTGAAACCTGACAATACGCACGTAGTCAGTTTCCAGGTAGAACAATACTAAATAATTACAAAACGAATAGGTTAGAATGTTTTAATGTATTACATAGATCTATAAACTACTGCTCTTTCCTGACATATCTGCTCAATGCTCCACAAAAAGTACTATTATAGATAAATACAGTATTGCACTATTGTTATTTCTTTCGTAGTTATTCCAGATACATTTTGTACTTCAATTCATTTTTACGATGCGCTTTGAAAATATAGTCAGAGTTGTCGCCCTTGCCGAAAATTAGAAAATATTAATTTCTGCCGATATTTTACGGTGCCCAACTTGTTTCTTTATCAAATTAAATATTGAAGTGCTCGGATACGTTAACTTATGTCAGAACAAAGTAATAAGTCGACGTGAGGTTAATACTTGACCAAAATTAAGACAGGTAGGTCGAAAAATGTTCCTTATTAATTTTTTAAGCCTACCTGTTGTATCTTGGAGGTACGATTCGTCCACAAATATGTTCGTACTTCAGAATTCGCTGACAGAAAAATATGATCGATGAGCTTATCTTTAACACGACTTTTCTTTCACGGGCCTTATAAGAGTTATTTAAATATGGCTTATATGACATTTTGTTAATGGAAACTACATGTATTATAAATAATTCTTGCTCTATATGCTTAATTGTCTTGAAGAACATAGTTCATGCAATTATACGATTAGTGCACTAATCTACCACTCTTTGGAGGCAATTATTGTTGTTAGAAGTGTGCAAGTATCCTATGGTTCCGTGCAAAGGTGTTCTAACCGAATCATAAATTATAATTATTATCGTGCATGCCTGTGAGATATACAAATGTACTAGCAAAATTATGTTCTATTCCTGCAGAAGACGCATAAGTTATGCAATTTTGGCAAAGAAATCGATTAACTTATTACGTAAGCGCCTCATGAAACCTATTAAAATACTATATTTTCTAATAACAAAATATCGACTAAAACCGTAAGAGTCTAGTTACGTGGAATACATAGAAGGTCCCGTTGCTTGGCAACGAATACATACAGAGTCACTTCATTCTTTCCTAATGAAAAATACGAAGTCACTCCATTCTTTCCTATTGAAAATTCATCGTTATACTGGTCTGTTTTTATATGAAGAAAAAGGCTTGTATTGCAATATTAAAAAAAAAGTTTCAGTAAATTTATTGAAATTAGGCTCCGGTCTCCATTACATTTGTACCCAGATTTCTTAATATTCATTCATACATAAGCAAATGTGCATGTATGTTTAAATTATATAATTAGCTATACAAGTAATGTTGCATTTAAATTCCGACACAATGGTATGTAATTTGTCACCTGTTTTCGCGAATAATGTGTGTCTCAGTCAAATTATTTAGGGGACCCTAGCTGATTGTGTGAACTTTGCTCGCGTTTATGCTGAAGTTAATTTGTATGAAGTAAAAGATAATAAAATGAACTTTTTTATAGCTTTACCATGCTTAATTTAAGACAAGAAGTGTTTATGAAAAACGGATGCCCTCGTATGGCTAACTAAACAGTAAAACCTTGACCTTTGACCTATTGAACTACATTCGATGAACAACCTCCTAAATAAATCTGAGGACCTAAGGCCAAATCGATTTCTAGTTATTGGTCGGACAAGGTTTTTGTACTGAAGGTCACCTTGACCTTTGTCATACTGACCTCAAAATCAATTGGGTCATCTACATGTGCTGACCAACTTCCAAATTAAATTTGAAGAGCTTAGGCCAAATCGTTCTCTAATTATCGGTCGGACAATATTTGGTTACGGACGAACGAACCGTCGGACGGACCGGCCGACACAGGCAAAGCAATATACCCATTTTCTTTGAAAGGGGGCATAACTATTGAAAAAATAAAAAATGAGGTTTGAGGGAAGAGCAGCTGGTGATCCTTTAAACTGTAACCTAAACATTTATTTTGACTTGAAATACGATATTTGAAAAGTCAAAGAAATCAACTCACACTCCGGGTCTATGAATCAAGTACTTTCCCTGCAGTCTGAGTGCTCCATCATTTGCTACAAACAATCCGTCTACATTGGACACTTTAGGCCAATGTACATGTACTATTTTCATACTGAAAATAAACGATACAAGGTAAGAATCGGCAAGGTGGATATTTCACCCCCCCCCCCCCTAAAAAAGAAATAAGTGTATTAGTTGGTTCGTTAACTACTTCATAAACTCTGTCTGACGTTGACAAGAACGCTATAGTTATGTCCTAGTCCAAATATTCATGCTTAGATTAGTATGTGGATGGCTAGGTCTACGGACCTCGGGTTTATAAGTTCGAACTTAGACGATGGACAAATCTTTCAGCTTCAGTATTGAGAGAGACGTTGCGTCTGAGACCACTCGTCTTCCAATGGAGATCACTCATGAGGAGCAGTTGACAGTCACTAATGGCAAACAAGTGTGACACAAAATCTAGAAAACTGACTGCCGCTGATTTATATCTTAATTAAATACTATGACAGACAGGCGTAAATCCCGAATCAATTAGAACTGTTTTTATTATATTAGTCTTTTGATCAGATTTTACCATTGGATATGGATACATACGTCACTTCCTTAATGAATAATGTCAAATCTTACTCTGTAAAGCTGTACTGGACTTTACCCACTTGTCCGGTCTGGTCCGGCACCATATGCTCCAATAACATATCCTGCAGATTCTCCATGCTATAATCTCTTTATATGTTTACTTTCATACACAATCTGTAACGAAACCAAATAGACATTCCCTATTATATCAATATTGAACAATGTATATACAGCAAAATGTCTTGAGTGGGTTTTGGTGAGAACAAGTCGAGGTCTGCAATAATGCGAGTGCGTATTACGAGAGTCTTAAGTAGGACTAGAATGACTAATCTATTGATCTTCGGTGATGCCCAATCGGAACATCTCGGCGTTTGTCGAAAGAACTCGTATTCTCATTGACGGAAATGTCCGGGAATGCCCAAATATAGTTACGTTGTCATATTTTTTTCAGAATAGTTTAATATCATGGTAATGGCAGACCTGTATCTTAAATAATTATAAGTATCTGATACAGTATTTTTATAATTTTTTTCGTTGGGCTCAATTTCCGTGTTTTTTTACTAAAATGGCTATTCGTGGGTACATAAATTCGTGGATTATGATTTTTGAAAAAATGCCTTACCTCTGCAATTAAATTCGTGGGGATTTAATTTCGTGGATTTCGTGGGTCGGCTCATCCACGAAATTAAATCCCCAACGAAAGTTAATGACTCTACAGTATATAAATACGTCGCCGCAGTACTTGTATACATTAATATACAAATGATAATATTTATATAAATGTATTCCTACATTAATAATGACCTCATCCATGACGTCATTTTAAATACAATATATATAAATGTAGAATGAATTCATGACTCCTATAGTAGTGCTAGCCGTAGGAATTATGTTATATATAGAGAACATGGTCAATATGTATACGTGCAACAAAGTCAATACGAAACTAGCAATAGGATTATTCGACAAATAAGTGATATATTGCATGTAATTCATTATATCTATCCATAATGTATACTACGTGTCTGGCTTTGGTCAATACGACTTAGTCAGGAAATGATCTAAGGCATACATGCTTGTAGAATCTACCATGTATTTAAAGTTAAATTGTTAATCTGCATTTAGAAATCTACAGAATCAGTATATTTGTAGATCTTCAATTATTTTTGCTAATTAGCTCTAGTTCCTATTGATAATAGTACCTCATCATCTAATCCAAGCATGAATTATTAATGAAGTATGCAAGATTAGTTCAAGAAAAGTTAATGTTTTCATGAATTCAATTCAGACGTTAACTTCATCGTTTATTTAACCAATAAAGCTGCAATATTAAAAAACGTAATATCCCCTTTCGTCCCATTCCATTCTATCGTAGGTATATATTTTTTTATATACATGTAGTATTTTAGATGCGACTCCATCATGTCGGCACGAGTCCTATATAGAAATGTATGTTATTGTGGTTAGAATTGAGATGTATGGAGAGGGTGAATTGAACGATGTGTTATGGTTGGTCTTTCTGGACATGACCGATTTGGCCGGGGTCAGTTATAGTCAGCGCTGGCATTAGCGTTCAGAATAAAATTAACCTCAATCTAATTGAACATGATATTAATGGATGATAAGGCCCGTCAACATAAGGACCGTCATATCAATGAATATCTGGCCAGTGAAACCATTAGCAGATTGGACTGGCAAGCGAGGTGCCAGACCTCAATCACATTAAACATGCCTTGGGCATGCTTCAGAGAGGCACAGTATCCTGCTGTCAAAGGCAACTAAGCACCACGCTGAAATAAGCGTCGCGTTGCAATAGAATTGGAGCAGAATTCCACAATTTAAAACAAACTGGCTCTTTTGGAGGAATCGCAGATGATGCCAGACAGTGTTTAAGCCATTAAACAATTTAATGAGTTATTGAAATAATTCTATTTACAGTTACGAAACAATCCGAAATTTCAATTTTCCGTCCATCCGAATGATTTAATATTTTCCACTGACTTTCCCAACATTAAACCTCTGATCTGGCTGATTGCTATCATGCAATTAGTGTCATGGATTATTAACAGCAATCAGATAATAAGATCTCTCATTTAACATAACCCATTATGCCCTATTGTTCACCAATCAACTATGTAATGCTTTTAGAAAAGAGCAGCTCATAACCAGTCCGAGTATAGTCACACCTGTATTAGCGGCCACACCACCGAATAAATGCCATCCGATATATTCAGGTCATTATTTTAAAAACTGTCAGTCATTATTAAGAACGAAATGACCTTCTCTCAATAAAGGCCATATTATGTCATTCCCGAGGGTGGCCTTTATTCACAAGTTTGATTGTAGTATATAAGCATTGTACATAAAGATATTAAGCCGGAACACTCTTAAATTAATGAACATCTATAACCATGTTTCGCATCTGTATTGAAGTCAATAATTCATTTCTTTCTTGTATGTATTCGTGCAGTTAATTTCGCTCCAAATCAAATAAATGACGCATGTTTCCTTCGGGTGTAATAATCGCCTGACATCGACTCAGGTCTATAACATCTTATAAACTTTACAGTGTCAAGTTAACTCATTGATCTGATTAACGACTTCTATTAAGAAATTAACGCTACCACCAATATTCTCTCTTGGCTCTGAACCGTATGGTTACGTCCCTCACATTCATTAGTTTATTCCTTGGTTGGTTCCCCGGCGTCTTGGTTGGTCGGTCCGTTCGTCCGTTCGTTCGTCAGCGCCTGCGATTGGATACGGTGTCTTTGATGATTTATATATAAAAGTGTACATGGTTAGTTAGATAAGATGACAACGCTAACGGTGGTTTTCATATAGATACTTTATAAAGACGTCAAGTAACTTAATACAATATTGAATTAAATGTCTACGATAACTGGGATGTATCCATGGTGAACAAAATATAAACCGTTTATCAAAACCAAATACAGACATACACGGTTATGTTGAACTCCGATATTGTGAATTATCGAATACAGTTAAGTATTAATTCATATCGCACCGAACACGTCCTTCTGTGCTATACAATGAATGTGTAAGTCGGGCCCGGGGATTCACAATAACAGTTTTCCTTACAGTTGCGGTTAAATACATATACTCAACGCCACTTGCAACGTCCCATAGACCACCAGTAGCATAATTATACTTCTCTCATAAGTTCGATGATGTACGTGTGCGCATTGTTAAGTTAATGACACTCGGAACTGCTCGGCGTAGGATTCTCAATTACGGAAATTCCCGAGTAGTTACCGATTAAGTTAATGATGAACATAAACTTTCCCCCTTACTCTTTCTGAGTTATTAACTATATCATACTTACACCTAGATATGTAAATGTACTTTCCTTTTAAATGTCGGAGCACATACAACATGTATCATGTGAAAGCTTAGAATAAATATATGCAATACAAGTCGGTAGGCGGCTTTTAATTGCTTTTACCAACGGGGTAAACAGGGTTTGATAAACGTACAAGAATGACAGTAAAAACAAAAAATCTGTTGTGATTGCGATCCTTGGCTTCTTGTTCCGTGCAATGACTTAAAATACAGAAGGGGCGGGAGGGAAACTGATCAATTTAGCTGAGATTTAGTATGATCGAAAACAAATCTGGCCTAATAAAATAATCAATAATATGAATTTATCTCGTCTTCCACAATTCTTCACATCACCGGTCGACAGTTACGCACGCTACATATACTGAAAGACGTTGTTTGGCACACAAATAAGGCATATTTGATGTCGATATTGTTCAAGATCACGCAAGGCTGGAGGATTTCCATGTATGCGTAAAACATCAACTGAAACAGGTCAGTATCATGCGTGGTATGGGGTTGGTATACCGATGAAACATTTATTAAATAAACTAATTGTTGCCATTCACATGTAGGAATTAATACAGTTTATAAACGATACAAAACCAGCATAAACATACAAGTTAGTTCAAGCCAATCAACTACAGCTGGAAGCCATTTTAAGTCAGTCACCATTTTGTTCATCGATCACCGAATACTAAAACTTAACGCTTCACGTACATTTATCATAATCACAGCACCCTCAAATCAAAGTCCTATGTTTGTAAATATCATTATTGAACACGTGTGATATTGTTAGCGGATTGCGTCTATTAAATATTCTACCGAATGAATACTAATGAACGTACGGTAGTGTAATTAATGTCATTGTCTGTTTGATCTCTTTGTGTAATCTAAGAATGAGTTCCATTACAAGTTGTAAATACGATGACCAGTTGTAACATATGAACTTATATAATATTTAATTGATCAACGTGTTGCATACTTGTACAGATACATGTACTTGAACAAACAAAACAAAACAAAACAAAACAAAACAAAACAAACAAAACAAACAAACAAACAAACAAACAAACAAACAAAACAAACAAAACAAAACAAACAAAACAAAACAGACAAAAACGAACCCATTTCTTTCTTATACAACTACGAAACACGTAAAATACTCTACTTACATACTATGGAGCCTAAGACAGTCACATATTAATACATATATACTCTATCCACGAACATGCGTCTTGTTTTATTGTTAAATTAATTAGATATAGAAATATGATTAGGGTCAAGTCTACCTCAAACATGGGTACTTTAGAATTCGATTGTAAGAAAACATGTGACTGGCCAGAATTATCCGAGTAAAATATTCACGGATTATTGATATCTTAATGTAACCTTTGTCAAGAAATACAAAAAATCTGGAGCAAACCTTTATATTGTTTTTATAAAGTTATTTCGGCATGACTGGTATTTATTACAACATGAAAGCTGTTGATTGAATGATACCTAATATATAATATTCATACTTTATTTGTGTCTTATACCAAAGTCATTTGTATACATACAATCATAGTTTACACATGTGCATTTTTCTACAATATGGATACAGCCATTCTACTTCAGAATTTCAATCAGTCACCCTTCATTCTCATTAAAACATTATTTTATTACATGACTTATATCTATTGATTTCCCTTTTTATTTTTTATTGCACGCTATATGACCATTTGTTGTCGATGCGCAATTAAACAACACTAAACAAACAATCAGAATTTCAAGACGCATCCATAATAGAATTTAGAGTACAGAAACCTATAGCATGGATAAAATTCTGTTCTGTTCTGTTCTGATAGTTTATACATGGTGATGTAATTAAAAGTTAGATGATCGTTAAAATGACAGCAAGTCATGTGTTAGGTTGATCGTGATTATAGAAAATGCAAAAAGCAATAATGGATGTACATGTACTTAATTACATCTTATCAACATGATTAATATAATTGTTTGGTCAATACAGACTGTTGTAGACAAGACAAAGAAATGAAAATAAAATCATTTAAAACACGTATTTACTGCGTCACGAGTCGATATTTCTTTCAACTAATAGATGAAGTATGTATGACATCACTTGTATAAAGAACAGGCCTTAAGCAGACGAAACTATTTTAAGTTGGGACGTACCGAATTTTATGAATAACTTACTGGTTTAGGTAATACATCTTATTGTTGTATGATCCTATTCTGGAAATTCTGATACACAATATTGTTAACACCCTAAAATTAACGATATGAATTCATTTTTAAGATTTTTATGACAATAAATAAACGCAGCATCTCTACGATCATGTCCAGCTATATATATATATATATACATGTATAATACGACAAGACAGGACCTACCTTATATGGGCAAAATCACTAATTTTGACATAAACAACTAAATCCAAATGTATGCCACATTTTTCCTTTAATATTCATGAAAACAGAACATAACGATGTCACTATATTTTCTCTGTATGCTTCACAGATTAATCGATATGTTGAAAGTTGAATCAACCACAGCACTCGGTGTTTCCGATGATCACCGAGTGATATCGATTATTGGCCCGTCTTAAATCGTCTGCTGTACAGAACCCTAGATCTCTCATCTGATCTATTGTCCGCTGTCCCGTTGGATTTTCCATTTATATTGGGAGATATTCATTTACAAAGAAATAAATGCTGAGGATTTGCTCTCGATATGGAAATTGCCAAATATATACTGGCAATTAAAACGTTATCGTTTGAAGCTTCTCTTTCGTTTAGGGAAGACATACAATGATTCAAGAAGATAACATTCGCAAACAAAGAGGAAATGTATGTTTTGATATTTAAACAACATATTGTTAAAAGCATTTGGCGTCTTAAAAACAATTGACATACTAGTCCATCTCCGACTGAAAATAGTAATCTAAGAATGATGCCAAATGTTTCCTTCAAATAATTCCATCGGTTATTTTATTTACGAAAACAGGCGACAATACAGTTGTGTCACGATATTTCGAAATGCAAACGTTCTAAAAATACGGAAGTTCAAAATCGTTTGTCAGTCCCGGAGCATTCCCTTCAATATTCAATATAAATTTGATGCGATCGCAAGTTCGAAATGCATTTATAGCTCAAATTATCACAGCTTATTCTTCACATAAAGAAGAAAATGGGTAAATAAATGTAATCTACAATCAGACTAAGAAACTTTATTTCGATTATGTCTTATCCCTTTCTGCAACTCGTTCAAAGATCTGGACCTGTATGTCAAACACATGCAATATTCAACCCATGCTTACCACCATTGCTATTCTAGCTTCAACGCAACAAACGCACACCACAATGCCTACTTAATGGCGTCATAAAAAATTAATGAGCTACCCGTCGTATTGCGTCGTGAACATATGTGTTTCCTTCCATCGTCATTAGAGATAATTTACTGCTAAGCTTAGATTTCCTAACTACTTTTAAAATATTGACTCATCGAAGTATCGGGTCACAATTTTCTTTAATCTTTGCTGACTAACACTGAAAGCTGTTAATATACGAATAAAATAATTGTTTAAGCAATATTCATATATTGACAGCAATCTATTAGTCATGATCCGATTTAGTAGTATTTATAAGAGATGGATCATATGTGCGGAAATTGAACACGTAGGTCACGTGTTTCTGATTTAATAATTGATGTTAACTTACAAATATGGTACCATGCAGGACAGTAACCCATACTTCCTCATGGTGTTACTACGGCTGTGATAGTCACGTTTTGAATGTGTATCTTTGACAGTTGTGTCTTAAAAGCTTAAGAACTTATTTGCCTCGTAACGAGTGGATTATAATAACGTAGCCTACTGGTGAAACGTTATTAACTATTAAAAATACATTCAGCTATATTATCTAGAACATGCCTCACTAGTGTACATCTACTCACGCTTTCAGTCTAGTGAACATGCAACCTAAAAAAACATCGCAATATAAAGCATAAGTCTTAAGAACTGACATCTTAACAATGTGAATGTTTATGTATACATAGTTCCCACATCTACAATAATTACCTCCCTTGGCGGCCATCTTGCTTGGCAAATTCAACAAGCACTTATAGAAGATATTTATATTTTTGTTTTGATAATTCTAAATATAGGATATTTATATGTGACAACTACATTTTCTTAAACCTGATGTGATTGTGGCCTTACCAACTTCATGATTAAGTTATCTTTTATAAATTAAGTTGTTTAATAACCAATTTTCTAATTTTTTCTATTAAGCGCATAAGAAATTTGCCAAGCAAGATGGCTGCCAAGGGAGGTAAATATTGTAGATGTGGGAACTATGTATACATGGCTTGCAAACAAACTGTATAACATAAATAAGCCGATAGGAAGTAATTTCTGCTTGGGGTGCGTGAGCTAATTTTGATAGCCCCTTTTGATTACCATCACTGTCAAAAATTTCGTGATTAACAAAAATGGAATTCTTCTGAATGAAAAAATCTTAATCTGTTCTCTTAGTGCTTTGATTAAACAAGAACTATGTTTTGTGCCACTGAGCTGATTGTGAAGGGTAGATAAATAAAACATTAAATTTCAATTAATTACATAACTGCGTATGTATTGTATCAGAATAATAAAGTGGGCTACAGATATAAAACTCAATACAATGGTGTTTTGTTGCTGGACACAATCAGCTATTCTTTGATAATTACCATCTCTCAAGTGTTTACATAGCATTATATCTTTTTCTTCTGTTGTTTGTGAGACTTACTAAAATTAAGATACAATAAATCTTTTTCAGATATAACACCAGACTGCATTCTCATGAAACGATTTTATATTTTATCATCTTGAATTTATTTTCCAGTATGATAATTAAGTTCATCAGAAAAAAAACATGATCAAATGTTAATTTGTAATATGTGTGTCTGGTTTAATTTGCATCATGGTAAAATGCTTTTACAGGTCTTCCTGTCATGTACATCAGCTCACCTTTAACCTTTGACCCTTAATCAAATGAATTAACTTAGGTAGGTGTGTGACTGTCATATAAAAAAGAAGACAAAATGGCAGTAAAAAATATATTTAATCAAAATTCCATTCAAAATATATAAAGAAAATAAATATGTATATTCATACAATTTTTAATTTACAAATTAAAATTTACTTTACAAGATTAAATAATTCACAATATCATACAAAATTATTTCAATAATCATTAGATATTATTTGAAATGTCTTTGTTATACAAACAATTATGTCTAACCAATACTGTGATATTGTGCAATTTTATTAAAGTGTCAAAGCTGCATAATTTTACAGTTAATTTTAGCATCAGTGAGATTTGATTACTTTTGTAAGTTATACAATAACTTTCATTATACTAGTTGTCGAATGTACAATCATGTACTTAACTATGTGCTACATCAAATTATATAAACAAGTGGAATGGGACATTCCCTAACTGTAAAAAAACAAAACTATCGATTGTGGTACGAAGCTAAAAATAATCACATTCAGCAACCGTGTAATTATTTAGCTTTGACAGTTTAATAAAATCGCACTATATCATTTTTTTTATGAATGATCTAATTTTTTGGATAAGCCTTAATTAAGGTGTTGGTAAAATTATTCATGTATCCCAAAAGATGGGTGTCTAAAATTTGAAAATATGTTAACTTTCGCAGCACTGAAAAGACCAACTTGAACGAACCCACAACATTTTGTACGAAAGAAAGGCAACCACAGTAATAACTTTGCTTATCTGGAGAATTCCATTAATTTAACAATATCAGCTTGGTAAAATGAGGTTAAGGAAGAACATCCAAGTATAATTGAATGACGTTAAACAGTTTTAAGTTACGATACGCTTAAAACTTAAGTTAAAAGTAACTAATACACAATTTAGGCTTTAATTTAATGGAATACTTTTGATTTAACTGGGGTGTAACTGGTCATTAATCTGGTGGACATCTTCAGTCAAAATACAGCCAAAAGGCTTCTAAAAATTCAGTAATTTGACACATGAGAGTCAAGATAATTTTACAGGCACTCACAATGCACCAACATTTAGCTTACCCCCCCCCCCCCCCGTCCCCTATCAATGTTTCTCAATAGATATACTAATACAGTGATTTAATAATATCAGGCGACTAGATGCCAAATTGACTGTTTAGGAAAGAAAATTGGCTGCTTAGAAATCCAAAATGTATTTTATGATGTTGGAAATGACCAACGACAGCCTCGTTCTGTCAAGGTTTGGTCTCTCACAGGAAAACTTAATGAATGCTGTAAATACTACAAACATAACCCTATAATTGTCTAATTTGTAAAAATCTGCACAGAAGTATCCATAATCGGCAATTGGTATTATATTATAGATCAATGAATGAATGATAAATATACTGGCACATTTCAATGGTTTGAAAAAGACTAGTCCGATTTTGTGATTCATGACCAATAATGATTTTGTAAAAATTAGGAAAACAAATTAACCTGAGAAAGTTACCACTGGCTGTGTTGTATTTTTCACAAGCCAACAGTTAAACAAATGCCATTGTATGGTCCCATTAACACTCACAACAAATCCGTCTCATGCTTGGACTAAGGCAACATAATCAATCTTGCTTTAGATGCATACTGATACTAAACATTACAAAACAAAATACGCCCGTTAAGGGGCATAACTCAGAAGTGCCTGGGCCGATTAGGCTGGTATTCGAATTTGACCAGGATCTCATGGCCATAAACATTTCCATCAGTTTGGTGAGGATCTGAATGAAACTGTTTGAATAAGAGAGAGGACACCATTGTGGATGCCGCTCGCCATGGGTGTTGCCATAATATGTCCCATTTTTCAAACGGGCATATAAAAATCAATATATCAATGCATATGGAATAATTGAGCTTAAAGCTAAGTTGACTGAAATTTCATTTCACAATATTTTAAAGATTTCTTTACACCATGCAAGATATATATATTGGCCATATAAGCACCAATATGTCTCCACAAATTAGTACTTATTAATATTTAAAATCATAAAATGAAAAAATATGTATTGAGACAGTAAACAAAAGATTCTTATCTTTTTAATGACTATTTTACGAAGTGAAAATAATATCTAGTCTCAATTTCTATGCATGAACCTAAATAATTCAGGTACTTCATTGCAACATTTTTTTCCATTTCCAATAAAGGCTGTAAAATTATTTGTTTGAAATTAAAAGGAATGGTAGATCTATATTACCCGGTAAGTTAAAAATATACAAAACAGCAATAAAACATTTTAATCTAACGGTCTGAGTAAAGGTGCTAGAGGAAAATTTAACAAGTTTATTTCTATCAAATTAATTTCATGAATTAATTAAATATGGAAGTAAATTACACTAAACTTGTATCATAAATGCAATACAATCTTCTATCTCAACAAATTACAGTAGAGTTCCTGGGGACACCAAAATAAAATAAACAACATTCAAATTTCATAATTATACTTTAACATTGAAATTGAGAAAGGTCCATGCAGGCATGCAGATGGAAAAATAATGAGTTCACTAAATAAATATATCATAGATCAAAATAACTTTTTATTGTATACTTCATCTTCACACTGGACTCAGAGTGGTAGCAAGGGTAGAGATAGTTCTGTCCTTCAGCGAAAGTGTTATGCTATCCAAATAGTGATGAAATCTGAAAATAGAAATTTTTATTGATGAAAAAACATATTTAATAATTATACACAGTCAGCTATTCAAACCAAATAAGAATTAAGGTATTATATCCAAAACACTGTATAATTTTGGGATGTGAATTAAAACATACTAAACAAATAACTAGACGACTTTCATACTGCATTTGCCACTTACACAATACAAACATATCACAGCCTACATGAAAAAATTTAAACTGTCCAATTAAATCCACTTGACAAAATTTGGACAAGGTCTAGAAAATTTTAGAGAATTATTGGCCCTCGTGTCAAGTAATTTTCCTTCAATTTTTATTGAAGATTTATGTAGAAATATTATGCAGTATATATTGAGATATGTGAGTGAATAATATTTTGTCTAATATTTTGTCCAGTCCAATAATGTTCAAGTTTGTAAGTCCTCCACTCTTAACTAAATTAAATATTTCGAATAGTATTAGTGTCTTTCACATACAATGATTTCAACACATGACATTTTTAAGAGCTACTAAGCTACTTCAGTCTGAACAGAGTCACAGAACACAACCTGAACTGAATTGTAGTTCTTACAGAACCATACTTATCCAATTTATCCAATGTCTTGAGGTATTCTGAATTCAAAATGAAATTTCATTGATTTATCCAGTCTTCGAATTAGTGGGTTGCCTGCTGCCAAAAAGGATTTTTCCCTTCTTTAAGTCTTTTGGGGGACAACCTTTAGTTTTAGAGAGTTTCCTTCATAAAGTACATATTTGGGCAACCTGTCACAAAAAATTAATTCAAAGACTGTGTATCATGCTAATAATGTAGCAGTTAAAGGGTTTGAAAATAAAACATTTACCTTCTTTTAGTATTAGTAATTTGTCTACATTGTTCTGTCCGGCAGATATCCCGTAATGATGGCAGATAATCAAGATGTCTTGTACGTTGTTGAGAATGTGTTAACAGAGGTAGATTATATCTTACATCATCACATGCTCGCTTGTATTCACCCGACACACTAGAAATGAACAACAATATTGATTATAAGTGACTTTTACTAATATTGGCAACATACGTATATGGCCCCCAATTATCATATAATCCAAAGCAAAAATCACATTCATGTGTTAAATAATTATGAGAAAATACACAATACGTAAAAGCATATAACTCATCTTTACCCATCTGTGCCAGGAGTCAGTGTTCGAACCGATTTTTAAAAAAATTCTAGCCCTTGAAAGCTGTCAGTGGGCAACTGAAAAGCATTTACCACTAGCTTGAATACACAGTTTTGACAAACCCTAACAGAAATTTACTGGTCCCAGGCTTTTGGCTGGTGGGTTAGTGCAAAGACTGAGGTGAGCTATATAATATAAAGAGGTAACTATGGTGTAAAGATATCAATCAATTAAAATACTTATGTTTAACTATAGTTATATTGAACATAAATCAATATATTAATTACCATATTCTACTTCGATCAACCAATGAAAAATGTTCACATTGCTTCAGTACAGGAAGAACAAAATTTTCTTCAAACTCGGAATTTGTTTCCGACAAAGATTCAACAGTTTGTTTGGAAGCTTCTACTTCACGATAAAATTTGCACACACTTCGTGATTTAATTTCGCCAGAGTATGTTTCACACATTTCTAAATCAGTGTCACAGAATCGTTCCTGCTGTAGTAACTGACTGTCGACACCAGGTACAAGACTTCCTGTCACATCAAGACCCGTCGTACTTTGCATATTGTCTATGATCTTCATCCTATATTTAGTTTCCAATACATCTAAACATGAAAATGTATCATACAAATTGCTAAAACTTGACAAACTTTGAACTAGACATAAACTTTCTTCCCTGGAACTTTTAGACTGTTTCTCCTCCTGAGATTTGATATCACTAGCACCAGAATCAGTATCAGCTAGGTTAGGTCCAGAATAATCATTTGACACTTCACTATCATACAAGTCACTGTTAAGTTTAATTCGTCGTCTCGATTTGTTTTCACTCTCTGAAGGTTTTACCTGAGGTACACGGTACACTGAATTAACTATTTCATAACTAAATGGTAAGAATAGATGCAGATTATCATAAAACACATCCGACTTGGTTGTACGAAGAATACAATAACAGGTACCCACCATGTCTTTGAGATCTAAACTGGATTTAGACTGAAAGGAAGAAAAACAACATGAATAAGAAATACAACTCAATGAAATCAACGCTAAAGCATGCAAGCTATGATCAGCTGGTAGATAAGTTGTGAGTGCAGATCTGGCCGATGACTCATGTTCTTTAAGACAATTTGGTCAAAGACCTGAAATTATCATCAAAGGCCATTTATCCTCTATGGTTGTATGGCATTTACTTGTAGAGAACAAGGTAACTTGTAAGTACTGATACACAATTCAGTAAACTGCTAATAAGTGTATAACTGAAGTTTATTTCAAATGGCTAAGAAGTAGGCAGTCAATATATGCAATCCAAAGATTGCTACTAAATAATTGCTGGTTAAATATGTAGCATCCAAATTCATTTTCCTTTTTTTACCCCCTTTTAGAAACAAAATCAATAGTTTGATTAATTTCGTTTTAGAAATGTTACAGAAAAATTAGTATCATCAGACAAATTAATACAAAATGGTCCTATACAAAAAAGTGGCACTTAAAGATAATATGTTATGGTAAAATATAATGTAACAAATGTTCCCATACAAACCTTAAGTCCCTGAGTTAAAGTGTCTGCAACAGAAAGATTTCCATTTCTGAACAAAGTCTCCACTCCAACACAGTGGACAGTAGTACTCAATGAGTCAGGATAATTTCTTTCCATTGTCAGAATGTTGTTTGGTTTGAGGTCAGAAAACTTAGTAGTATCAACAGAATTAGAATCATCGTCTATAACACGTCGTCGTTTCTTTAATGGCTTGATTGAGACAAAATCATCATCACTGTGGTTAGTGTCTTTACTGTTATCATCACCAACAACATCAGATTCTGCAGGCTTAAACAAAGTATCAAAAGAACTCTGGGAATTTTCTGCATCCAAACCAACTCTATCTAAAACCGTTTTTGACACATTTGATGCTTGAAATGGTTTGTGTGTTTGAGAATGGCCTCCCCCAGACAGAAGGATGAATTGTAACATAGTCAAACACTTTCTAACATCACATTTATAAAGCTGGACTAATTCTAACAAGACATCAGTTTCCAAGCGAACATTCTCCACCAATGAAATAATCTGTAGATGTGTCGTGATATTGGCCTGAAAAGTGGTTGAATAAAGTTAGTAACGTAACAAATGATATCCAACACAACATTTACTGCACACATGCAAACCAAATGCTGACAAATATTTCTGAAAAATTTAAGAAAATCCATAAACAATTGTTTTCCTGGAGATTTACTTATTTGGATTTAACGCCATTTTCAACATTTTTTTCAGTCATATCGAGAAGAGCAGTTATCCTCATTTTCGCCTTAACAAGCAATAACAATATTCTATCCGCAAGCAACAACCAAGCTAACTAGGGATAATTCAGAGATGGGGGTCAATTTAACAGTCAAATTTGTCACAGACGGTGAGCCTCACCCGGGGTTCGAACTACAACCTCTTGATCAGTAGAGTAAGACTCTAACCACTGAGCTAACCGGGAGGGCTTTTTCCTGTTGGAAATTTTTATGGGAACTAATACTGGAATGGATAAATCTAAGAATTAACAATGTGGATTAAAGCAAACAAGTCATGTTACCTGAACAACCCCATTTTCTAACCTTAAGAAAATAGTCTACAACTGTTACATATGCAGTATTCATCAAAAACTGATATATATAAAACGATAATATACAAACCAAAGGCGGTCTTTTTAAGCTCATTACTTCATATCTTCCATCAAAAGTACGAGTAAATCCTGGATCAGTTGAGGTTAGAAGAATTGGTATCTTAGTTTTAGACATGAAGTTCTGTACGGCAGACAGAAAGCCTTTGTCCTCTTCAAAAACAATATCAACCTGAAACAATAAATACAGAGCTACAAAAATATTTATAATACTTGAGATCGGTCTCCAAGCTCAAATCTCATATTTTGTCTTTTAATGGTTCTAAGTTAATTTTGATCAGACAATAATGATATTATTGATTCATTAGTCTGACACCATAATTGATCTGAATATGTATTCAAACATTAATCAGCTCTATCTGTTCAACCATAATACTTTGAGAACGAAACTGAGCTTTGAGCTCGGAGACCGTTCTCAAGTTTTATAACCTCGGGGCCTGAGAACACAAATGCTCCCATCATTGCCACTGTGACCTTGATCTACACGCTGATACCATGCTTCTTAGATTTACTTCTGCTACATTATAAATGGTGGTAGCAAAAAGTGAGTGAATGAGCAATTCATAATCGATTCAATTTACTAGGTTACTGTACAATCAAGTAACATTGCTATACATGTAACTTAATGCCTTTATCTATACAGCATAGATTATAAATTTTACCTCACTGAATGGAATCAATTATAAATTTTACAGCATCAAGAAGAATCAATTATAAATTTTACTTCATCAAATAGAATCAATTCTAAAATTAAGCTCATCAAATGGAATCAATTATAATTTTTACCACATACAATGGAATCAATCATATATTTTACCTCATCAAATAGAATCAATGTTGTACTTGAAAGATTCATACAATTTGAAGCAGCTTGAGAATTACTATCATCAATCATTAACTGTAACGCCTTCGGCTTCACACAATCAAGTTTCTTCTTATTTTTCTTATTATCATCTGCAAGAATTAGATCATAAATAACTTTGATTTCTAAAACAAACAAAACTATCAAAATTTTACTAAACATTGTTTGAAGAAATAAATAAATATGAGGTGAAAACATTCAACGGATCAGTACTAGGGACGAAATTGACTGAAATAAGTCTATGACTTTCACTGACGTACATTTTAGTAAACCCGCCAATGAAAATGACGTCAGAGAGAAATTTTTGGCTACCAGGACATTTATATTATGAACTAAATGTCTCTTTATCATTTTCATTACATATATTTTTTCTAATCAAGGTATACATATGGAGTGAATGTGAAAGTTTCACACAAAAAAAATATTCATTTACAGCGTTTAATAGCATTATATGAATTATGATTAATGCAAAAATATCAGATCAAGTCAGGAACATTATTCCTGTACTAATTGTTATTTCATGAAAATATCACTGAGAAATAATGACAATATCCAAGCAAATGTTACCATAGTTTTAACATATAAATGTATAACTACAATTTTTGCAAGGTTCAACTTATTCTACTTATTCTCCCATAGAACAGTAGCAGAATAAGGTATTTACTACCAATAGTGATGTTAATGAACTTATAAAATTTATAAAACAAATTTTTTTTTTTTTTTTTTTTGGATTGAGAATTTTTGTCTGTGCATTGGGAAAAAAAGATACTATTTTCCATTGGGAATATGACCGAAATTCGGCTATAAAATCGCCCCCAAAAAATCCCTGTGTCATGACATATCTGTCATTAAGACTAACTTGATAAGAGAACAATTCACATGTATTTGTATGTATTATACAGTACATTTCTGATCAATGATATTTGCTGAATATAATGGCTCACCTTTATCCGATTTATTTCTCTTTCGTTTCTTCCCGCCATCTTTAACATCAGGCTTGTCTTGAGAATTATCATCAGCTTTTTTAAACAGGTTAGTGAATGATTTTGGCATCTTGTTGTCTGTTTTAGTCTGATCTGCTAGAGCTAAATAAATAAATATATAAACAAATAGATCTAACCTCCCTACAGATGTTGTAAATTACCTAACTACATTACATTCAAGCCTAAGAACAAAGGTCACCCTTTAGAAAGACAAAATGTGGCCTTAATCTAATAGGTGGCAGTGGCATGTATTCAGAAAACTTGTTCTAAATTTTCAGTATCTGTTTTTCAAAGAAAGGGTGCCTTTTTATAATATAAAGGACTTGCCTACTCTATTTGTTGGTCAAGTAATCATTGATCTTTTTCTCTAACTTTACAAAACAACCATTGAATTAAAGCCGTAATAAGTTTTGTACTTAAACAATTGTAAAATGTTTTAGCTATACAAAAATTCAATGCAGAGTTATATCTGTTATAAATAAATGAATAAATCAATGTAAAAGTATCAGACTAAATAATTAAGTCATTAGACTTTAAATTAATATTTCTTCTCGAAACATTCAGCATATAAAAAACTTTTAACTAAAAGACACCACACATACCAACCATTTTTTTTTACAAAAAAAGTGACACTGACAGTCAGCCCCTTCCTCTCAAAATATAAGAAAAAAATTCCTCAGATCGAGGGCTCAGCGCAACACTGTCGTAACTTGCTCTTATTTCAATATGGCTTACGACACTGTTGCGTTGAACCCTCGCTCTATTTGCATTGTGACTATTTTCCAAATGTGCCTGTTTTGTGTATTTCCCCTCTTTTACAAGCCCCTAGCATATTCCAAATTTCTTAAAATGTAGCCTAACAATTTATCAGTTTTTCTACTGCATACATTTAAGGGCACCTTCAGACTATGACTTGAATGACTACACACCTGTATTTTTTCTTGGAGTAAGGCTACCTTGTGTAGTAACTTGATGTGATTGTGTAGCTTCTTGTAACTGTGATAAAATCTGCTTTCCACTACGACATGACGAGGTATTTACCTCATGAACCTGAAATAAACAAATAACTTATGTCTATCATTGGACTAGATAGGCACCAAACTTTTTAAATTTGGTGAATACCTGGGCTCAGTAGCTTTTTGGGCCAGTGTGAGCCCTGGAAGTGTTTGAGAAACACGGATGCTCCCTAAAGGCCAACTAGATAGTAAGACTTTGACCTATTTAACTTAAAATCAATAGGGGTCATCTACAAGAAACCTTCAATATGTTCCTATCTTAATACACTTCTTACACATTTAGAGTCAGGACAGTTAATAATAAAACATTGCCCTCATACATGTAATGACCAACCTCCCAACCAAATCTGAGGAGCTTACGCCAAATCGTTCTAGTTATTGGTCAGACAAGGTTTGGATACGGACAGACCGACTGACATGTGCAAAGCAATATACCTCATTTTCTTTGAAATGTAGCATGTAGTTGTTCTCCAAGTTGTTAATTAACTTTCCACTGCTATGTATGAGCAATAAAGTACAAGGATTTACATCAAAATGAAATAAGAAGTATGTACAAATGTTTCAGTTATAAAAGTGAATATATTATCATTCATGACAATTATTCAGTCATATGGAAAGTTAAAATTATTACAATTTTATTGACAACTGACCTTAAATCCTAGTTCCAGGGCCAAAGCATATACTGAACTTGTTTTACCACAACCATGAGGCCCTGTTAGCAGCATAGTGTTACACAGTGAATCATCATCATCACTGTCATCACTGTTGATATCAAAATCACTGTCATCATCCCACAAATCATCAGCATCTAAAAAGTTGAAAATTGTTTGATCTTTTATCACAGTATTTAAAGCCCTGTTAGCTTTTTGCTGTAGAAAAATATATGCAACAACATTCAATTGCTGATATTATCCCAAGATAATTATTACCGACGAAACAAGCCCCTTTTCATCTGAAAACACTCATTTCACTGTGATTTTTGCTTTTGTAAACTTGAAATATGTAGAGCGTGTGACGTCACTTTACTACGTGTGCATAGCATGACTGTGGGAAAACACAGGTGTTCTATAAATAGTATTTATTTCAATGATATTGAAAAAAATATGATAGTGGTTTCGGAAACATTTTTTCTTGGTATAAAGTATGCACGGGAGGAAATCACACCGGATTCCTCTGTTATAGAACAAACAGAAACTATTAGGACCAATACATTTATAAGCTTATGGGACTTTAAGAGAAACCTTAAATATGTTCCTATCTTAATACACTTCTTACACATTTAGAGTCAGGACTGACTGTTAATAATGAAACATTGCCCTCAAATATCTAGATACAAAACTCTTTCGTCAAATAGTTATGGTCTCCTAGTCCCTCATGGCTTAAGTTAAAATCCAGCCCAGGACCAGAAAAATCACATGAGAAAGTTGTCCATATGACTAACTGTAGAAGTTCTACCCAGGTCTTCCGTCATCATTAAAACTGGGAGCTAAAGGACCCTGGCTGTTGGTGCTACGTTAAACCCCAGAGAGAATAGTTAGCATGATTCCAAAAGTGTAAACAAATACAACTTTCCAGCCATCTGATGCAAATCTAAGAATAGACACACTTTCAAAGATGTTAAGCCTGTGTTTGAATTCTTCCATTTTACCTTTCTTGGATGGGAGTAACTTCCCCTTGTTCTTCTTTAACAAAAGTTTTCTAGCTTTCCTGGCCTCTCTATCAAGAGCATGTTTCCATTCAGTTAACCAAGTTTTCAGTTTTTTCAAGACTGCAGAGTTACCCAGGACTTCAGATGTTTTTACAGGACAGTATTTCTCAGTCCACATCATACCACAACCTGTAAGTTCAAATAAAATATACAGACTCATAAGCTTCAATGTTTACATTACTCACTGCAGGGGAGTTTCGGCGAGAGTGTTTATGGTCTCTGACCAGTAATCATTAGCCCCCCCCCCCTCAATGCTGTGAGGTCCAATCCCACCTGAGACTGGACTAATTCATATGTGAGGAAGCTGTCCAGCTAACTCATGGTAAGTAAGTGGATCTATCCAGGAAATTATTGTCATGCCACAAATATAAGAAATACCAGGGTGTATTAATAATCATAATGCATTAACATTTGTTCAATAAGTATTTTAGAAGAATGGACAATCAAGTGTATCCCATGAAGTTTTCTCGAAGGATTTATGTTTCACAAAAATGACGCCTGTGATCATCAAATTCACGAAGTCGGGAAAATAACATCCCCTAGATTATTACCTGCTAACTTTGGTTTATCCAAAACTTCTTCAGTATTTAACTTTGGTTCATTTTGTTCTTTCTTCTGTAGCTTGAGACTTTTCTTTTTCTTCTTCGCATTTTTCTCTAGGTCATCATCAATGTCTATCACAGTCATGTCAGTACATCCATCAAGAATACCTTTCATATCTGTTCTTAGCATAGACTCTGAAATATTATATTCGATAAAGGCTTTAGAATGAAACAAAATATTTCTTTCCTCTGCAAATTCATTTTCAAGTAATACATCAAGTATATCGGCAGAGCATTCAATCAAGTTAATGTTGGCAAATGGTGGTCAAACCCTTCATCTTACTTAAATCTGATGGGGCCTAATAAGGCATCACATACACAGTATTATACAGTTACCAGGGCTCTAAAAATTCTTCAGGCTACTCGTCCAACAGTTTGACCAGCTAAGAATTTATATTACTTCTACAGCAATTGCATGAAGTCTTGAGTCCACTTATCTCATAATTACAGTTAACTAGCTGTAAGGTTACCCAACATATTAATTCATACTATCCATATTTCGCAGTATCTCTTACATTGAACTTAAGGTCTTGGTAGGGGAAAGTTATAACTTCACCATTATCTGATATTTCACATCGTCAATATGGCCTCGTTAAGCTTTATTAATATACAGTAAAGGTCAATAAATGGCAAGAATTTAGAAGAAAAAGTACATCATAATCTATGAAAAAACAAAGTCACTTGCATGAAGTGAAGTTATATGAAGATACACAGTACACTTTTCCATAAAAAATATCAGCGATCAATTTAAAGAACCAACTTAATAAGTAGTGAGAAAGTACTTAACTACACTCATTGAATTCAACTCTGTTTGAAACTTTAATAATGGCTCAAAATTATGTAGGTTAACAAATCAGAATATACATGAAACATTTGCCATACCAGACTTTACAGTGGGTTTCTCACACTCATTCTTCATTTCAAGCAAAGATTTGTACATAGTTCTTGTATGATATGACGGGTTATATGACTGAATTTCCTTCAAGCAATTTTCAACAATATCCTCTGTCAGTTTTTCATGTGAGCTAAAATTCTGAAAACAGAAAACATTGGTCAGGTCATAAACTATATGGTATTGTTGATATATATACATGTAAGTTTGACAGCAAAAAATGTTTTCATACTTCCTTTGATGAAACTAAATTCAACAAGAAGTGTTGGTGAAACACTAATGCCCCCTTGTGGCCTTGGTATTTGACCTTCTGACCTCAAAATCAATAAGGGTTATCTAGATGTGATGATCCTAGAAGAGCCTAGGCCAAATTGTTTACTAGTTATTGGTTGGACAAGGTTTGGTTACAGATGGACCGACCAACCAATATGTGCGAACGTTAACCAATAAACCAATATGATTATAATTTAAATATGATTTAACCATAACAAGACTGTAACAGCTATGAAAATAAGCCAGTATGTTATACTCTCAACTGACTAATATGTCAAATAATTATTTGAACAAAATCTACTTATGAATAATTTTTAAAACAAGTTGTTCAAAAGTATTAAGATTATTTAATGAACAAGTGTATTTAATGAATAATTTTATTCATCCAAATATCAATATCCCAGGCTAAGAATAAAGCAATTTGGATACTAAACTCTGAAAGGTCCCATCAGTTAACATAGTACCAATGTTACACTTTCTGTCATACTCTTACCTTGAAATGTTTTAAATCATTCAGTGTTGATTGATAGGAGTTCATTAGATCACCAGTAAATCTTGACATTGGATACACATACTGTGGTACATCTATTCTTCTTGTAGGAAGATTAACACAGTTCAAATGCCATACATCACACAAGCCAGGTTTTATAGGATCATGTTCAGAAGGCATCTGTAAATCATAGCATAAAAACAAACAATTAATTTGTAAGATAACAGTAACAAAAGGAAATAAAAGGTTTTCACAACAGATCAACATTTTGCGATGATAATGACGCCTTGATAATTCAATCCTTGGAGATTTGCAGAGTAAGGGTATAGTTAAGTTTAATTGACCAAGAACTCTTCTTTTCAAATCTTTTTTTCTAACCAAACCTTTTAAGAGAATAAAAGGTACAATTTATCCCTAAAAATGTCATCATTTAGAATTTGCAGTTTGAGACTTTTGAGTTGGTGCCAAGATTATAGTGTTGGTCTGGTAACCATGGAATGTCTATTTTTGTTCTGACATCATCAAAACCTTGATACAAGGAAAGTATATAACTTAAGCCTTACTTGTACTACATGATTATGTTTAGGGAACGGTGGATAGTCAGCATCTACCATTGAGGCCATTCTAACAGCAGTCTGTTTTCTGAGGGCTTCAGGGACACCACTCATCAGAAACTGGTGTCTTTGTTTCGCTTGTTCTGGATCTAAAGGAGCTTTCTTTGGCGAGGCCTCGGCTATCTTACTCTTCCCTTTGAGGAACATTGGAGCTAGTTTGACACCTGCATTAGAATAAGATACATTCACCCATTAGAAAATTTAAACTACAAACAATATGAAATTTAGTGAAAAGACATTTCTACAAACTCTTAAAATCAAGATAATTACATAAATACAAAATTATTCAATATGAAGATTTGTTTAATTCATTGGATTTTACGCCCTTTTCAACAGTCGGAGTCATATGAGGCCGACAGTTAACCAAATCAACATTCCTTAGAAGCTCCCATCCTCCATAAGCAAAGTTCTGCCTATTTTCTCACATAAAGAGACATGGTTGGTAGCTGGGCTTGAACCCACGACCCTCTATCAGTGAAAGGTTACAGTGATATGAATTTTATAACTGAGTGACAAACCTGATTTCTTAGGACTATTCTTTACTGGGGTGCTGTTCTTTATTAACTTTACTTTAGTAGGTGTATGGACATCCGTACTCTTGCCTCCTTTCTTGGAGATCTTCTCTCTTAGATCAGACACACCATCGACCTTTTTCACAAACTTCTTAGGACGACCTCTCTTTCGAACTTTTTTATGTTCATTCCCTTCTTCATCTGATGAAGATATGACAATATTCTCCAAGCTAACTTCTTCCATAGAAGCCATGACTTTCCCTTCCAGTCTAGAACTTCGGCGAGTGATCGAGTCCTCCGATGAGTTTGATTCATTCTGCGTCTTTCTGTGCTTCTTTTTCAGTTTATGTTTCTTCACTTTGTCGGTATCGTTAACATTGTCTTTGTTGGTAAATTTGTGTTTCTTAAGTTTCCCACGTTTAGCTTTGTCTAGTAACGCCAGAGCAGCAGTTTGCTTGTTATTAGTCTGAAAATATTTTCATCACTTAGATGGTAAATCGAATATGGATTTGTCCTACAATTCATTTTTTTAAGTCAATTTATTTACTCTTTCACAAAATAATATTTTCGAACCTTTCTTATCAATCAGAAAAAAAGATAAAACATTCTAATCAATAATTTCAGTACCTGACATCTCACAAGATTAATATCATGCACTTAAGGCCCTTTCAATGTAAATGAGTTCTTTCGTAGTCTAAGCAAGTGATATAATTTATTATTAAGGTTCTGTCAATAGTTGCAATGACAACAATGAAGAGAAACTGATTTATAAGACATTTTTTTCTGGATTAAATAATGAATATTTCAATCAGTCAGAACTAGAAGAATAAAGTATTCCTGGAGTCTATGTTTTGAACTCATACTGGCAGAACAACTGTGGCATACTTTTGTGTTTTGAGTGAAGTTGCGTTTCTGTCTGGTATCTTATTATTTCTGTAAGAATATCATAGTAAGCAGAAATGTCTTTTGCTTACCTTTAGCTTTCGTACTATCACTGATCGATCAAAATCTTCACCACTACTGCTACTTTTCGGACATCTAAAACAAATTCATGAAAATTAGTAAGCGAAAATCATTATCAAGAAACCCAATTCTTACTAAAAAGTAAAATTAAAAGAATTAGGCATTTAAATAATACTGTCTCCAATAGTCTTTAGAAGTTAATAGCAAGCATGATATTCTGAAATAAATCGCTGCCATAATTCAGTCATATTTTCTAGAAAGAACTAGAACTTTGTCACGTAAGTGACTAATACCCTCGCCTCCACTACTATATGGCTAAGTTCAAGGGCACATGGGAGGTGTGGAAATTATGTCTTGCATATCCACATTTCATGGTGATGACATATTTTGAATTTCATTGCAACTGCTTAAGGAATGTGGAAGAAGTTTGCTCCACAAACTACGGAAGAAAAGACGGACCAACCGCCTGACAAGAGAGACAAATATACCCCTTTCAAACTTTGTTTGTGGGAGTATCAAAAACAAATCTTACTCAAGTTTATCATACCCGCCATAAGTATCAGCAACTTTTGCATCCAACACTAACAAGTTCATCAAATGAAGAAGCCAAGATAAATACATTGTAGTTCCATTCCATTCAGTCTTATAAAACTTGTAATATTGAGAGGTATTGAAAATCTATTAGATAGTCTTACCTTTTCAGTTTAATTTTAATAGGTGTTTTATTGTCTGAGTCCATCTGGAAGGCTTCTACTTTGTATCTTTTCCTGAGTGAACGTCTTCGATCAGAACTATCAGTAGATTCAGAATCCATATCTGATGATGTCTCCATTCTTCTCTTCACTTTTTTTTTCCTTACAATCTCTGGCGTTGCAAACACAGAACTGTCGGTTACATTTAAATCAAACGTATCAATTCTTGATTTCCTAGGTCGACCTGGCTTTCTTTTCACTGTTTTCATAGAAACATCTCCTTCTTCCACATTTTTCTTATTTAAATCTGCATCTGATGCTTCAGATAATTCATTTGTCTTTACAGCAGACTTTGAAACTACTAAACCAGTTTTTCCAAAACATAGTGTTGCCTGAGTACCTTTGCCGTTTGGAGGTTTAGCTTTTTTATCGACTACAGAATGTGTAGTGCCTACAGCTCCTTCACTGTCCATAAAATTGTTCTCTTTTGCATCAAGTACTTTCTTATTGACATCTATCTCCACAGAATCAGCTTTAGAATGATATTTACTCCTCTTCCCTTCCTTTTTAGTCCCAGCTGGCGTAGATGTCATTACTTTAAAGAAGTTACTATTATCTTTATTTCTATCATCTGTTTCGATTTCATCTTTATCATCAATGTTACCCTGAAGAAAATCATTTTCTGCATCATCATTGTCGTCGTCATCAATTACGTTAATAATATCATCACATTCCATATCTTCTTCATCATTTTCGGTCTTAGACTCCTTTTCAAGATTCTCATCCTTCGTCAGTTTCAAGTAATCAGAGTAAGACATTTCTTTAGCAGGCGATGTTTGACTATCATCTTTTTCAGACTCGAAGTTCTTGGTAAAAGTATCGTATGACAGATTTTTTGACTTCTCTTTATTCTTAGTGTTAATTGCATCAGTTTTCTTTTCTTTTACACTGGATTTTTCTTTTTTTAATTTTCCTTGGGAATTATCAGTTGTTTTTAAATCATTTGAGATACTAAGCTTAGTAGATTTCTTTTTGGCCAAGAGCTGCAATGCATCTGATTTAAGATCTTCTTCCACAATTTGATGGTTTGGAAGACTGCTTTCGGCCTCGTGTTCATTCTTACAATCTTTATGTTCAGATGCTTCATCTTCATCGGTGACATTATCTTGTTGAGCAATTTCATGCACTTCCACATCTATTTTATCTTTATGCTTGTGTTTATGTTTCTTCTTATGCTTCTTTTTCTTAGCACAAACAACTTCAGTAGATTGTATCTCTTTCAATAAATTGAGCATATCTTTTCCTTTTAATGCTGTTTTCTTAGATTTAGGCAAGTCTCCATCATTCGTACTGCCATCCATTTCTTCTGCTTGTGCCAACTCTTCTTCTTTCAAGTCTGAATTTTCACAATTTTTCTGGCCTTTCTTATTTAATTCTTTATCTGACTCAATGTTAGGGCATTCAGACTTATCAGCAGAAAAATAAGACAGCTTCTTGCGATTGTCTTTCACTTTAGTATCTGAATGTAATTTGACAGACTTCAATGCATCTTTAGACCTTGACTTCAATGCAACAGATTCAGTTAAGTTGGTGTCTGTTACTCCTTTATGTTGTAGGCTACTTTGACTAGAATCTGACAATAAAACTACAGAGTCTGATAAATTACCTGAGTCTTCAACAGCTTTAGAAGGCTTTTTCTTATACTTCTTGTGTTTCTTAACATCAGTATTGTCTAACTCTTTTACAGAACCTTTCTTATTACTTTTTTCAACTTTTCCCTTGTCTTTACTTCCTAAAATTTGGTTAAACAGCTGTTTTTTCGTGGACTTGCTTGTATTCTCATCTGTTTCCTCTACAAGGTCAATGTTTATGATAGATTCAGAATTCTCCTTGTCGCTGTTATTCGGAGTAGTCACTCCATCAGTACCAACAACAACTTTACTTTCGTTAGAATCTACCAAGTCCTGGACTGTTTCTACAGCCGGCTGATCTTTGCTTGCAGATTTTGAAAAGAACTGTAACAAACTTTTTTGTTTTTGTTTTTCTAAGTTTTTATCAGGTGTTGTGAAGAAGTCAGAAATCTTTTTATTTTTACCAGTCTTTTCTACCACATCAGCCTTATTCTTAGAAGGCTGAAAAAAATAAAATCATTTTTCAATTATTCATTACACAAGCTTGGCGTAATGTTCACTTATATTCAATATAATGAACTGATCCAATCAAGGAAGGTTTGGAAATTGAATTAAAACCAAAAATGAAACCAATCTCTAGCCTGGAGTTGTCGTTCCTTTCCAATCAACACATACCTCTGTCAATGTCTCAATGTCAAGATTTTTGGAAAACTACACTTTGGTCAATAACATTCTTAGATGTCATAATTATATGATGTCATATCATTTCAGAAAAACGCTTTAGTTTGCTTCGTTATAAGCTGTGTCATTAGGGATTATTTAACCTTGAAACTCTGAACCAAACTGAGCAGAATAAAACAGCACAAATTGAATCCAAACAGATCACTTTAGGCTATAGTAAACCATATAAGTCAAGCTACCTTAAGAATACGCGGTTATTTTAAATGACTGTGAATGACGTAATCACATATTAGAATAATGAAAACCAGTTTAAAACTTTCCAAGATTCACAGACATGTTATAAGATATGTACAAATGAAAAAAAAACACACTCTTCTATCGCGTTCACAAATATAAAATTGTATTAAATATCCAATATGTCCATCATATATTGCCCCAGCTTATATTATGTGAGAAAACATTCATGATCAATACACATGTACATCATTAAAATGTGATAATAAATACCCGGTACACTGGTTAACTGTTTAATGTGTTAATATAAAATCACTAAACTTATTTGCATTACGGAATATATCTCTATGTACAAACTTCAATATAATTAATATGTTCATATCTGCAGGAAAGAAATGATTTTTTTTTCATGTGAAAATTTTTCCACATTTTGGGAAAAATACTGGTGCGGTGGTACCGACCCATTTGGGAACGAGAGGTAAAATTTAATATGTATGCATGGTTAAATAAAGCAATTATTTAACAATGGTTTGATAAGTATTTTCTGGATCTTTCATATTTTTTTAGTGTTTATTCTAGTGTCTTGAATTCTTCAAAATTGACGTAGAAGAAAAAAGGAGTATCATTTTGTTCAGTTTGGCATGAAATCTAGCATAATAGTACTGTATTCCATTAATCGAATACAAAAATAGTGTGTGAAAATTTGGAACATTCTTGCGTTCCAACTTTTTTGTAGAGTTAAGTAAATTTTTTCAATACCTTATTTATTCTGGGGAAGTCTCGCATGAAAAAGGTTAAAAGAGCAGGGCCCTTACTTGATCTTTTTTGGGGCCGAAATTCGGACCCATTCCCCTCCTAAAATAATACACTTTTTCCCCTATTACAGATAAAAATTCCCCTCCAGAATAATCTTTTTTTTTATGATTAAAAAAATTTACAGCGAAGTCTTGCCAGATGTCCGACATCGAATCTCACTCAGATCATGTATGTATGTTTGATAAAACAGGGGTCGGCCGTGTGGGCGAAATAATCGCCCTCAGCTTTCATACTTCACCCTAAATAACGGTCTAGCGAAATTGACTTTGCCCTAAAATCTTGCCTGTTTTGTCTCTGTATACAATATACAAGCTGACTTACGCAGTAACACATGATTATCAATCACGCTCCGATGGTTTTAATATAGACATGCCGGAACAGTACGTGGACACTTTCCCCCATATGTAACTATTTCGTGTAATTGAGGCCGTGTTTCAAATCATCCAGTCTATGTAGTTTTGAAGATGAATCCTTGCTTAGAAATTATACAGGAACTTAAGATTGTAAACAATGCACTACGCATGCGCAGTCAGGCATCGCGGCAGGTACAGTCACGGCTCAAAATTATTGTACAATTTAACCAGTACGCGGACACCTGTTTATATAGACGTCAAAATGGTCAAATAAAGTAAACTCACCTGAAAATGTTTTTTTGTGTATTTATTTCATTTACACATGAAAATTAAAAGAAAATATATTTTCTATAATAAAAAAATTAACATGATTCAAGCATTGAGTGCAATACGTCAATTCATGTATTCTTCTTTACAAAGACCATGCAAAACTCTCCTACAGTTTAGTTTGTACTTTACAGAAAAGAGTATTTATCTAGATTTACTTATTTCTATAAGTTTGTAGCTTACGGGAGTTAAGGACTTCAAAATAAAATTATATAATGGAAAGCAAAAACATTTGGAAGGTACCTGTAGTCACATGGTTCAAGCACCAAAGCGATAAAGATGCGAGTGTTGCTGAGTTAAATTATGTGTCGCAAGATCGATTGTGTATATTAGGTTTTTTGTTTACTAAAAAGTCTATTCAAGTGAGATTCTCATATTTATTAAATATGTATATTATTTTAATCAGTGGTGATTTTTTTAGCCATTTACACATGGACATATATATTTTTACAAATATCAATTTATTTTGTTTATATCGTCTGCTGATCAGTATAAACAGGAAGTGTAAACAGAATATGTATCATACCGGAAGAAAGGTAAGTTTGCTGTGAATATAGGTAAGTAATATCGGTATCGTACAGGATGTTTTAAATCTTTTAAAACTCGCCGAATACAAGGGTGTCCGCGTACTGGTAACGTCCGCGTACTGTTCCGGTCTGTCTAGATATAGAAATTCACCTTTTCCTCAAAATGATGCGAAATTCCCCTAACTGGGGGGGGGGGGGGGGGGCTCCAGGCCCCTTCACCTAAAGTGCAACTTGTGCCCGGAAGAGCAATTAATAGGCTTATAAAACCATGGAATCAGTTTAAAAATCAAACAATATTCATACAATGTAAATGTTTAATAAAACTATACCTTTATTGTCTGCTCTTTTTCCATGGTAAAACAAAATCCTCAAGCCTTCTTCATGTCTGCAAGAAGACAATGATAAAAATAAATAGCAAGAAACAACAATGCTAACTTGTTACAATGTTACTTTTTATGTACACAGTAAACTAGGCCACCCCTTAACAAGTTGTTTGTTTGCCACTCCCGACCCATATTGTTTAGCTTGGGTTGATAGGTAGGTAAATTCTTTTTTTTTTGTCATCCACATAGATACATGTTTACACATATTTTGACAATTCGTGACAAAATACTTTTATAACACAAAAATATTAAAAAATTCTTCATTTATTTCTCAGTTCAATATATTTGTGAAAGTCTGACGTTCATACTTGTCTTGTATTCTAATAAAGTGCACTCAATAGGCATTGAAATAAAATGAACAACATGTTTTTTATGTATTAAAATGAGGACTACCTATAATTTGCAAGTACTTCCTCATTTTTTTGCTAGTAATCCTGACGACTTCCTCTTGAAAAAGTTAGTGTCAAGCCTTGTTCACCAGCATATTTTTTCAAAGAACAGACTGGACATCTTGGCAAACAAAGGAGTCCATATTGAAACAATATTATTTCAGAGAAAAAGGGATTTTTAAGAACAAAGAATACATATTTAATCAGGGATTTCCCTGACGCAGGTTTTCTGCGTCCCTGACGCAACTTCGTGACCCGGGACCCGCATTTCCGTGGTACGTTGCGTCCTCCGGACCCGCAATTTGATCCGACGAATACACGTTTTCCTTTTCGCTAAAATATTTTGTTCCGCTATTTACTGAACTTGCGGTTCATTGAGCGATCAATATCATCTACGCGCTTCGATATCCGAGCGTCTATTAACAATTATGATCACGGCAGACATAGCGAACGACATTGAGTTTATTTGGCCAAATTCCTGCTTTAAGGAAGAAAATGTGTGTGTATTAATTTGCTATTTTATTCATAAGTTTGATTCAGTGACCTTGACAGTGACTCAAGCGCTTCAAGATCTATATATTACGTTTTCTAAACTTCAGCAATAAAATGCATATCCGTATATGGGACCCCAAAAATTTCTCAGGGACCCCCAAAATACAAATCCTGAGGGTCCTGGGACCCAAGTATGAAAAATCCTAGGGAAAACCCTGTTTAATTTGTTAAAAAACTAGATCACGAGCCACGAATTATAGTAATGGCGATTATTCATGCTCGATTTTTCAATCTGATTCCTGATTACCCCAGTACTTGGATACTCGCCACAGCCCCAATTACTATGACACTGTACTGTCAATAATAAAGATGTTCAGTGGCAACCTTGATGAGTTGAAGAAATGTACCTTGGGCTGCATTCAGCTGTTTAAATTATCAAAAGAGACCAAGTAAGTTTTGTATACAATAAATATCATACACATTTACTGCTTTTTTTGTGGTAGGACGAATGACATCAAGGACTGGACGAGTGGATTTTCTATGACCCCCTAAAATATTTTTCGTGCCCTGCAGTGTAACTTAAAGACCTAATCGGATAAAAAATACTTAAATTCAATTTCAAAATCAATTTAGAGATTTTGTCCTGAAAAAGCAAACTTCAACAATGAATGATTTTAGAACTAAACAATGTCCTACCATAGGCGCTTGGTTTCACGTTTTTGTCCGTTTCTGTCGATCTTTCACAATTCACCTCTCTATATATATATTACTACAAGGTATCGCAGCCGCCATGTTTTAAAGCAACGGAAGTAGGTTGACTGGTTTTCAATTTTCGTATAAATACATCGGTTCCCGCGTTGTACTAAGGCGCATGCTGAAACAGCGGGAACCAGTATTTTGGCGGAGATTATGAAGCGAATCAACGGTGACATTTGCGATTTTTTTAATGTGTTACCTGTACTAGGCTGTCAAAGAATTACACGATTATGTCCATTTATGAATAAATCTTTTGCAAGCAGCCGCTTATTACACTAAATCCAACAAAATACCAAAGCCCGTAAGGGCCCAAACACAGTCCTATTATACACGCATGTTTACATAATATTGACTCCCGTCGATGATCGTTTCTAACACTAGATCTAATTTTACTTATTCCAACACACAACAATACCAACGCACGTTTGTTTACATAATCGTAAGGATCGAAACACAATTCTATTAATTTACATATTATTGGTTCCCGCTGTTTCAGCATGCGCTATAGTACAACGCGGGAACCGATGTATTTATACGAAAATTGAAAACCAGTCAACCTACTTCCGTTGCTTTAAAACATGGCGGCTGCGATACCTTGTAGTAATATATATATAGAGAGGTGAATTGTGAAAGATCGACAGAAACGGACAAAAACGTGAAACCAAGCGCCTATGTGTCCTACTAGAGATCAGTACCAGTCATTCTGAAAGTCTGTTGGATCGCCTGACCTGTCAGGTAAAATCTGTGCCAGTCCAGTAAAATGTTCCCTTTAGTGAAAGTTTAGTCTATCCGACTGTCTGGAAAAAGAACTAAGTTTTAGACACCGCCATAAGTGAAAATTTTAGTTTGCAAATTTCATGCACATTGCTTCGGGATTGTACAATGTCAGCCCTATAATGGTTCAAGGAAGATTTCCGTGCGTTGATTAGAATACATTGATTAGATACAGAGGGATATCGGACTCGGAGATGACTTCAAGTCTGTTGATATTCGTCTTCGCTTTCAGGAAAACAAAGTTCAAACATCCAACATTTCGACTACACAGCATATTAAAACCGACAGAAGAAATGGGTAATCGAACATAATTACCAATGCTTTGCAGTGGTGGTGAAAATGAAGTAGAATAAGACTTCTGGTGAGGCCTGGTAATCCCCAAAATAAATGGGTTTCGTTTGTTTTCGTCCTCAAACCTTGGCGGGAAGAGTAAAATGGAAACTGAACTTCCGGTTTATTCGGACTCGTACATTTCGTAATCCATCGCTCGTACAGAGTAATGTCGTAACTTATGGGTATGGCCCTTTCCTAAACTGGTTCCCGTTGACTTGTGTGAAAGTGGGTTTATTGATAGCTATGGAATTGATAGATATATATTCTAAAAGATGGGGATGATAGATATGTAAGAGCTTTTACAGCTATTTTGGCTTAAAATGTTTAGAAAGTTAAAAGCATACAATATTAAATGTTTAAAAAGTTAAAAGCATACAAGATTAAATGTTGAAAAAGTTAAAAGCATACAAAGTTAAATGTTTTAAAAGTTGAAAACATAAAATATAAAAGCATACACGATTAAATGTTTAAAAGTTAAAAGCATAAAATATAAAGGCCAAGCTTGGACTTATATACATACATGTATGTATATAAGTCCTTGTAAAGGCATACAAGATTAAATGCTTAAAAAGTTAAAAGCAAAAACGATTAAATGTTTAAAAAGTTAAAAGCATACAAGATTAAATGTTTAAAAAGTTACAAGCATAAAATATCAAAGTTTACAAAAGCATACAAGATTAAATCTTTAAAAAGTTACAAGCATAAAATATTAAAGTTTAAAACATTTTGTTAACTAGATATATCTCATATTCCCAATGACTGTGTTATATCGAGATAACCGTGATTTGAATTTAAACACATTTTACGTAGTTACCTCCCTTACAATATGCTGTATATACATATAATGATGAAACTATACGGTAGGCGTAGCCGCAACCGAAATATCTTAACAATAAACATACTTCATTATTATTTATGATCATGGCCCAGGCACGTGTCTTCTATTGCTTTTTTAGATGCCTGTCGTCCCTATAGAACTGACTTGGCCATGTCTTCCTATTTAGTGTTCATGCATGTACTGAGTGATTACAAACCGTTCTCTCACACAGTAGGCTCAATCGTAACATGTTGCGTGTCTGTATCACGGAATCGCTCAATAAAACTAGCCTTTGATCAGATTATCATATCTTAATGATTTCATTTCATGTCTTTTTTCGAATTTCATGAGGAACTGTTCAGAAGTTTATAAAAAAACTTAGGACCGGTTTCCCCCACATGTTCGTAGTTATTTAAACAAACCCATTCAATACAACCGTTTCTTAAGTTTTTAGACATATCTTCACGGAGTACACTAATTTTTCCTATAAACTTTTGATTCCTAAAATCAACAATAGAAGATCAAAGCTTAACTACAATACAATACACTATCTTGTCATATCAACAACACTGTCGCATACCGACATATGAGGGTGACTTCCTAGGAAATACTTAGTCTAGCATTATACTGTCATGTATGTCATTTTCGTCAGGCGCATACACATGTATTTATCGACTGACAAAATATTTTCATAGTGTGCTATTTGTTAAACCGTTTAATTTGTTACTCGGAATGGAACGGTGAATGTTTTCGTTCAATACTTGAAGTTTAATGATTTTTTTTCAAAAGACGCCATAAGTTTATGTAAAAAATATGAATAAGTTATTAGAATTAAGCACATATACTTATGCGCTGCATATACTTTTTGTAGTACATGTATGCTTCTAGTATTTGTATTACTGTGAAGCTGGATTGCTACAAGTGAATCAACAATATGAATCCATATAAGAAGGTAAGAATTATTTCTCTATTCATTTGTATATCAATGTCAACTTATAAACTCTTTGGGGGGGGGGGGGGGGGGGGGGTAGCATCTTACCTAACTTATTGTATCACCAAAACCATGAACATTTAAAATATATACATGATTGTAAAGGTGAATGTACATATTTAATCATGAGCGGTATATATATCATTTACTAAGAATACGCACACTGTCTGTATAAAACGTACATTTTATCTTTATTAATTAGTCTGGTATGGACGTGAATATAGTAAATAAGTATATTTTACTTGTTTTTATATATAAAGGTGTGCTTTTTCTGCACCTTTCGCGTTTTTATCAGTTGCATGAATGTGAAATGTACAGAACACAAAAACTTTGACACTGTCAGTCGTGTTTTTTTATTATTTTTTTTTAGAAAACCATTCTTCATGACAAAAAGTTATCGAACTTTCTGTTATTTGTCGGTCCTTTCAACTAGTGCCATTGCGTACTTGCATTTACTGAGTGCATTTCTTACTAATTAATTGTTTGTATAGTAAAATAATACAATAAATACAATTACGCAGACCTTATCTCAAACGAGATTTCGATCATACTTAAAGTAAAAATGAAATACATTAATTTGTACGTTATAAATATGCAATTAAGCAAAACAAAGGCACTTATCTCAACTTAAGATCAAAATTTCGAAACTGAACACTACTTTTTTTGTTACAAAGTGTTGAATTGTCTTAAACCGAACAATGGTAAGTTGATCATTTGTAACTCAGTATATACAATATCAAAGACAAGGGCATTTTGATAGTTCTTTACGTATGAGTGACTTGTCAGTATAGAAAACAGCATGGAAATTACAGATTTCTCTTTCTTTGAATTGATCAAATGTATAGTGCCTTATGATTGACAAATGGTTTCAATTTCGAGGCCGTCATGCACGTGCTTATCATATAAACATAATTATATACATGCACTGTATTATATACCTAAGAAGTGAGTCACGCCGCGTGTATTCAGTAATTTTCCCGCTATATTAACTACCTTATAATTATGGGCAGTATCATCTAGCAAAATTTCCTTAATTTTCCCCTATATTGACCAGAATTTTTCCCAGACGAGAATTAAGTGTTTTCCACATTATCACGTAAAAAGATAGTGTTCGCACTGTTGTCGGCAATTACATTGTAGTAATATTTCAATCTATATATATTATTATATATTTCTCATATTGGAACTTGTTGTTTTAAATGTCCCCTTTTCACGGGCATGTGTAGTGAAAATTTTTTTAATGATAAAACCCACTGGTATTTAACTTGGAAATAGCTTGAGATTTGATGAAATATATTATATTAATGATTAATTAAGGTCGTTCGTATTTTTATCCATTAGTTTCGATATTGTCTCGGGGCATAATGAGATATACGTTAACGTCGCACCAAAACAGCCGTGGTCATCCGGTGATTTTAGTTCCGTTGAAGCTTTAATGATGGAGACAGGCCCCAGGCTTCAGTACACCTGGATAGAACCACCGATCCTCCCAAAGCTATCTGAACAGCTTCATCACATATGAAATTTGGTCCCAGTGGGATTCGAACTCACAGTATTGAGGTAATTACTAGTAAGAGACCATAGCATTTCGACCACAGCGACCTATGAAACTATGAAACTATTCATGTGCTATAAAATACAAGACGGAATTTCGGTTCAGTGCAATTTGTAATCGGTGGATTTGCTGTCTACTAAAGTTTGCGAACACATTATTCGACCACGAGTCGATTATCAACGTTCACACTATAATTATGTACATGGAACTAACAAATAGCATCAAGTATAGTCAAATATATTTGAGCTATCATCATAACGCCAATGTTGTCGATGCTTTTGGTGTGTACGAATCGTTGCTAAAAATTAAGCTGTACATTATTGTAGTTTTATAGTCTATTGAAAGTATCTTGTATCAAAGGTTCAGTTGGAGGGGCAATGGTAAATGTAGATATAGTGTAAATTTATGTACCAACTATTCTATTCGTTTGTTTATAGTAATACTTTATAATAATAAATGTGCTCTTAATATAAGCTATGGAATCTGAAAAATTAAAACTATTTCACAGGAACAGAGTAACGAATAAATATGAAGTGTAAATATTTTCATAAATGCCTCGACTTTAATAATCTTAGCGGTCAAAACGCGTAAGAGACATAAAGGCTTCTAGTAAGCTAAGAAATACGTCACTTTGGCTTAGAATAACATAGCATAATTGTATTCTAAAACGTTTACTATGTAGGCTATACTATAGTAATACCACGGAGGTAACTGTTAGATCTTGATGTTGCGTTAATTGTTAGGATGCTTATAAGCACAGACGACAGAAAGTTTGTTTCTCAATACGAATAACATAACAATGCTGTTACAATAAGATTTATTGTCCAGATTAATTCGGTAGATAATTTAAAAAGGTCCTGTACTATACACTTGCTTTTTAATGAATAAACTGACTAAGCTTTTTCTTAGTCTTTTTTACCATCATGATATTAAAACTCCAGTTGTACTTGTAAATGGTCAATTGCATTATATTATACATGAAGTTGGTATTAAGTAACTTAATTCGAAAGCGTTTACTAGGTATTTAGATTTAAAAAAAAAACATTCTGTCATCATCGCTGTCACTCATAATTCTAATAAATAGGTGATCCGTTACGTTCATAGCTAACCATTCTGGTTTAAAGAACAATAATCTTGAAACTTTCCACGCCAATAGTTCGTCTGTCTGTCAACTTGTACGTCTGGCAGTAATCTATCTGTTCGTCCGCTCATTCATCTATCTGTCCATCTGTTCGTCCGTCCGCCTGTTTGTCGGTTTATTTGTAAGTATGTTATTCCTTCGTCAGTTTGCCCGGACCGGCGTCTGCCCAATTAGCTACCAGTTCAGTTCCCCAGAATGCGAGTACGTATACATGTACAGTACAATCTTTCCATGGCAGCCCCCTTCTTGAGCAACAGTCTTCCTTAAACAACATCATGCTTGTTTTCCCACTACACAATTTAACTATCAATTTAACCTCTCTAGACCTCTCATCAAAAACATAATTTTGCTACTAGTACTCCGAAAGGGAATTCCTTTTTGTAGGGGTTGCACTCTATATTGAATTTTCATTTAGAAATATCGAAGTGAATTCTAAATTCTTTGAATGGATTTAAGAACAGGCCAATATGATCTGATGTGAGACTGATTACTCCGCCCACATCAGCATTCAACGGCTTAATTGCTTTTGTGTAATTTAGATGTAAGCACGTTTACTTAAATGTAATTAATCTGTTCCTCCATGAGCAGTGTGCGTCATTTATTGCTTGTAAATCGACACGAATCCATTAAATATTCTTTTTTCTATAGTTTATTTACCCACCCCAGCAGAGACTTTGTTTACAATGAAACGTTGTATTGTCCTTTTATTCCATGCCAACAAGACTAGTTGAAGTTTTATTACCAAATCAACATCTATTATACAGAAACTTTAATTCGAATAATTATGTGTAGCGATTTTTTGAAAACCAATAAGCCATTACTGTATTGGTGAATTCGTTCTACGTTATCTGTCATTTCACCGATTGAATGATTAAATTGCTAGCGATATACACTCGTCCTTTTATTACAAATCGAACAGATCAGTCGGAATAAGACGTTCAATAGGAGTGCCTTCAAAATCGCTCGAAAAATGATTGGGTAAATCAGTGTTATAGATAATACTAGTATTGTGTTGTGTTAAAATTCGAAAATTGAAAGTATCGTAAATAACGCACTGAGGATTAGTGTATTGACAAAAAAGAAGATACACAAAGAACTGACATTTGTTGTGGGTTTAACTTGTAATGTTACGTTTCTGTATACAACAATGTAGGAATATCCGTTTTTAAAGATCATTGTAATCTCGGATATTAGACTTCATAGCTACTGTAAGTGTGACAAACGCAATGTTAGATGTTATAAATTTAAAGTATGATAGATTAACAATGCAATTTCGTATAGTTTAAACATTCGCTGAAATGGATATAGCTACACGGAGTGAGGTCCATGGATATTGACTTTTTAAGTAAATATTGACTTACTATATTCATATCAATACAAAGGTAGTTCCAGATATTGGTTACCAAGTAATATACATTCATAATGTCGAACTCTGTGAAGTTTGCCAGGGTGCGAAAATCGCATAGTTTTTCTTTGAAGCCGGCACGGAGTTGGACCGGAAGTAGAAGTTCGATACAAAGTGATCCAGGCAATTGGTCACTGCGATCAGGAAGTTTGCGGGTAAATATAAATATTTCTGCTAAAAGCATGAAAACATAAATTGCTAAGATGTACCTTATGAAACTAATCACATATTTTCTTTACTTAGATAATTCACGTGTTGACCATTTCAATTTAAAAAATGTGTTTATATAGTTTCTGCAAGTTTGGATAATTTATGAAATCGTTCTAACAAACTATTCATTCATGAGTAGAAAATGTTCTGTACGACTGTTATTCAACGTTACCATGGTAATTCAAAATAAATAATTGACATTTCGGATTAGTAAAAAAACGTTCGATACAGTACTGACCAAACGAACTGTACGATATACATATTGATGTAAACAGTTAAAGCACACATCTGTATAATTAACACTGCTATGATAATGATACCTACTAAGGTGATATCTAAACAGTACAACGCCATTAATAGTAAATAAATTAGTAGCTATATTAAACGATAAATTTTACTTAAACAAATCTTCTTAAAGCTAATGGATGTCTTGTTTGAACAGATCATATTCTGTTCTGTTCTTATTTGAATAGGTAACCTGCATTGACAAAAAAAAGAGTATACGTTTGTATGGTAATTATTTTTATAAGCTGTTACTTCGGGATTATCTGGATAGCGGATAAAACTATAATTAGGTATGCTAATAAATATTTCCATGAGTCGATGAAGGAGTCACATCAAGTATAAACTCTGCTACGGCGACTGTGGGCTTAAGAATGAAGGGGGGCTCAAGCCGAGCTTGACATAAGAAAACAATATTGATGCAAATATAAGACATGCCACTTAAGAATAATTGTTTGCCTTTAGGGGTCAACGTCAAATCAACAGCCAGGATGAATTGTCGGCTTTCCCTGCTTTCATACCGAAGTAAGATCACAGACATTCACCTCGTTATATCCACAGATCGTCCGTAAGCTAGCTGCGGGACACGTGGCTTCTTAACATGCCATATTTGTCTGGTCCCCGGTTAGTTTTGAACTCGATGAGGGCTAGTGGTTACTAATCATAGTCTATAGCATATAACCACTAAACTATGGAGACCCCATCACTTTAAGATATGAATATCATTCCTTCAGGGTGAATATGAAAAACGGTTAAGTTTAAACATAGTTTTAACCTAAATCAGTCGAACGCTTTTCTAATGCTTAATATATTCCTTTCTAATAGCCTGAAGACCTTTACAAGTGTTGAAGTAGATAAACATTACCTTCAAATCTTAGATAAATCTAATTTAATTTTATCTTATAATCACCATGAAAGCTACCAATAATTGACTAGCTTAAGGAAGTTTAGTGGTTCTACTCTAAGCCGCCCTTTTTGGTTCTTTCTCCATACATAAGGCTTGAAATGTCACCTCATGATTCTTGCTGGTGGTAAGGCACTAAACACCAGTAAAAATATCAATAATTGAATGCTACAATAAGAAACCTAACGAACAAAGGGAAAAGCCGTAGGAAGTACTCCCAGGGCAGTTTGTATTCTAGGCGATAGTCGCCGTACAGATCAATGGGGTTTTACAACTAGACGACGCTTCGTGCCAAACCGAACAACAAGGGACTATTTTATCCTTCCGCGTCAATTTGGCAGAATTCTAGACACTTTCAATCATGAATAATATGAAAGCTCAAGACAATAATAATAAACTAGTAATAATAATATTGAACTAGTGAATAAAATACAAAAAGTAATTGCTATTATCAATTAAACAACATACATTTTTCTGTGTAACTATTTTCAAGCTATATACATTGATAGATTCAAACCATAAATATTTTGCCAGTGTGTGAATTGTTTACAACATGTACATAGTAAATCAAACGATACAACCGCATAAAACAGAAAACACTATATGGGTAAAGAATCATTTCTACCATTACTTTAGACATCAACTGACAATCGTTGTAAAACAAAATCAAGTTCGATGTGATCTATGTAAAATTATGATTGTATATTGACTTCGGCATTCATCTTTATTCCTGCAAACTCATACGTATAGTTCGTTTCGGTTAAACACATTGAACTATTGAGAGATCATCTTCAAATACCAGAAGTGTTTTAAAACAATCAATTGTGAGTACGCAACCATTCGAGTTATTTGCATTATAAGTATCATCATGTCCGGGTTCGGCTATGTTCAACAAGCAATAAAAAGCATTGTTGTTGTACTTAAAGTGTTCTGACTTCGATATAGATCAGTATTAACAAGCCTTAATTATTTGTCTGTTAAGTAACTTATCGATGGACGGAGCTCAATATAAATCTAATGTAGCTACCAGCGCTCTGATGTATTAAATTGATTGTATTTTCTACGTGAAGTTCATGTTCTGCGTTCTATTCTTCGATGTCGACAATAGGTGCATTATGGTTGGAATCACATGTTTTCGTGGGCGTTAATGCAGTTTTCCACCCACCTCGTCAAAGCATTGATCTTGTGGAATTTACGCCATTGAGGACGGAAGTTGGATTTATTTTGTAAAATGGCCCTCATAAGCACGCAGTCTGTCATCGATTTCCTGTTGAATATTTGTTAGCGACAAAATTTAATCGAATAAAAACGGAAGTCACCCAGCAAAGTTTCTCATACAATATTTATAATCAAATAGACCAACGCGCCAATATTCAAGAAGTCCAAATATTTATTTAACAATTACCGTAATATTAAACACACACACACACACACACATTCAAAGTCAATATCCCTCCATGTATATGTATTCTGTTTTAGATAGTTACATGTAACAATTGATATTTTATGACTTATATTTGAGAATTTGAAGACAAAATAACCAAGTCTATTAATTAATTTCAATCGAAAAGTACGCGGTCACCATTCGTAATTCATTCGTTGTTTTCTTGGGTGTCTCCTGTAGAATTTGGTGTCTAAGCACAGTTGGTTAACATTTTAACGTATCGATCGTATTAATTTTAAGATCTATATGACTTGTAGCAAAGTATACATTGTAGACACATTCAGTAAGCATTGTGGGCCCTGATCTAGCTAACACCATTTCCGCCAGAGGTGAAACTTTTCCCTATTTTTCTGATTTCTCAGTTCACTTCAATTAAAACTTTCGACTTCATTGTAGATTCTCTTCAGGCATACTAGTAAAAAGATTGTTACATGCTCATTGATAATAGGGTAGGGTAATTAAAAAATCTTGAAAGCGTGCGGATAGATAAAAAGTGAGACAGTTGAATTGCCATTCCTAAAAAAGTATAGGTTCGCTGGGAAAACCAGGGTAGATCGGGTAACCAGAATTTTTTTTCGCCTGAACAATAAATGAGTTTGTTTTCTGATACACGCGATATGTTTGTTGTATTTAATTGGAATATAATTGCTTCGTTGCAAGCAAACCAAGTTCTAACAACATTCAATGTATTCTCATTAAGGGTTGATGATTGTACCAAAGATTGCTGGATAGTGGTAATTAAATGTTTGTCGTGTATGTAATCAATGAAAACGTTCTTACAATCCATGTACAATCAAATTTGTGTTAGAAGCCACCTCCGAATAAAGACCCACCTCTGAATAAAGGCCCACCTCTGAATAAAGGCCCACCTCTGAATAAAGGCCAACCTCTGAATAAAGGCCAACCTCTGAATAAAGGCCAACCTCTGAATAAAGGCCAACCTCTGAATAAAGGCCAACCTCTGAATAATGTTGTTCATATAAAAACCTTTATTGATTATTTAGAAGAAAAATGACCTCTGAATAAAAGCCAACCTCTGAATAATGTCGTTCATATAAAAACCTTTATTGATTATTTAGAAGAAAAATTACCTCTGAATAATGGCCACCTGTCAATAAAGGCCACCCTTTGTCTTCCCAAGGATGGCCTGTGTTCACAGGTTTGACTGTATTTACAAGAAAATGCAAAACATTTCGTATTGACTGACATACATTATTACAACCGTTCAATTATCAACGATATTTCTACAAATGATTTGCTACACTGAGAGTACTAGTCGTTTGACTTATTTGTTCCAAATATTGTAGAAGCGTTATCATTGCTACATGTGTTTAGAAATACCACCCAATAATGATTTCGAAGACATTGATGTCTAGACAAAATATAACCATTGAACATGTAGGCTGTGATTTTGTTTAAACTTCAAAAACTTACTCTAGGTCGTGCAAATAGTGAGTTCATATATGATATAAATCTCTCATTACATCTTGATGATATTGTTATAATAGATCAGTACAATGAGTGCCTTTCATTCTACCGTCATTACCTGACTACGTTGTTGATCAAATTTAGTCAGTAGCTATGATACGTGTTTCGGTAAGGCAGACTTTACTAAAAAAGATCTACGTGAATTAAAGATAATGTACCATATTTATTTTACCACTCCCACAAAATATATTTTAAATGTAAATACACTGCATAAATAAACAGTAATGTAGTTAAAAGCAAATATTTACATTCCATGCAGTAAATCAAGACAATGTAATGAATACATTTCAGTTTTAAGTCTGATTTAAACAAACTGCTGTATTTGACGTTGATTACCGTTACCTAGCAACGTACGTTGCTTTTGTAAACAATAGTTTTTTTCTGTACATATTGCGTACGAAAATAGTTTCAAACGAATGAATGTATTCTTTTTTTTTTGGCATCTCTGTCTTTTGTTCGAAAGTCTTTTCTTGTTATATCAAGTACATGTCATGAATCTACAAAGTAAAATCGAAAGAACCGCTCAAAGCACTAGATATTCATTTCGCATTCAGCGTGTAGAAAGAACTGAATCATGATTATTACCGCCTATACTTTATACCACTAGGTAAATGTCGATGCTCGAAGGATTATCACTGAGTTTAGCCAGTTTACTCTAATATGTTAATGTACATAATTTTAACACACTTAAACAGTATGCGGCTTAGCAAACATCTAGTTCAATTTCTAAAACTTATTTTGTCAATATACGAATTGAAATGAAAAGAATGAATTCAAAAGTATATTTACCGATATCTATATAATAATTACAGAATTGAAGGCACGCGGGGTCTATTTCATGTATTTCTATACGAAACTTTCAGCTCAATAAATTTTGTATAATCATGTAACCTTTTAAGTCATAATTTAAAACCCACAACCCGTATTATAAGTATTAAATTTGATACTGAAAACAAGAATGAATGTCAGGGATAAATACATGTGGACTATATTACATGGTGTTAATGAAAAAAAAACTTCACATGACTAAAGAAATATAGAAATATATCAAGTATCAGGGCTGTAGAAGCCGGAAGGGGGGGGGGGGGGAGTAATAATTTTGGCAGTAATTTTAAAGGGGGCTGTAACTGATTTCCCCCGTTGTCCCCCCTCCCAATCTGAAATTGCTTCTTATGGACGTTGGGTGTCCAGTGTAACCCACGGATTATTTTCGCAATATATTTGTATATAATTATATAATAAACATATATTATATGTATAGTATATAGCGAACAAAATCAATGAGCCATTTCCCTGTTGTGTAAGCTATTTATCATTCAATTAAATTTCTCATAGATTTTGAATTGTTGCAGATATACTTCATATTATTGTCCGCATTTCACCTTCGTGATTCGATGGAGCCTCTTCAGATCTGTCTCCGAAAAAATCACTGTGACGGAAGAGTTATTGATGATACATTTGTACATGTATATTTTTTGTTGTTGTTCGCGCTTATCACACCTAACACTTGTAGCACTAGTTCGAGTTGACATATCTTAAACTCGATCATGCTTGAGAACTATAAACATGTTTAAGCACGCAATTCTGAACATTTCATATCGTAGAAAAAATGGATGAAACGGATGGAAATTAAATCCTTTATCAAAGTCTAACACAGTTAGGCAGGCAGTTCTCAATACAACTCGAGTCAATCAATCACACTAGCATGAAACAGGTTATCACATACAATGAATACGTCGTGAAAGTTGTTTAAGAGCACTCCGGGTATCGAAAGATTAAGATTTCGAGCTATAATAGTTGCCAGTACTGATTTCATATGAAGTAAATTGATGAAAACTGGAGGTTCAATGGGGCGTGTGATTCTAATTGAATTTATTTAACTGGCTTGCATTCAGTGTTTCCATACTCTCTCGTTGATATTTATCGCCATGATATATTCAATTATCTTTCAGTTCTGAGCGCGTATTTCTTGTGTTAGTAAGCAGTGAGCGAGAATTCGATGTCCGGGACCGCAGTTACATTGTTAAGACTCTCGAGTCTTTTATAAAAAAATAGTTCAATTAACTTAGATTTAATTAGGATCATATATCGATGAGGGAAACTGTTTCTATTTGATCCGCGATGTGAATATTACCATAATGGTGTAGTTCGTGTTTATGGCTGCGTAACATAACAAGACACTGGAATTAAGTCGTATTTTGGATTTGAATATTTACTATAAAGATATTTACAATGAGTGTAAGACACAAAAACTGGATTCGTCCTCGTAGAATGGGAATGCGGGTGAGTAGTGAGTGATTTGTCTTTCATCGTACGTTAAAGTCCCATAAGCTTATAAATGTATAGGTCCTAATAGTTTCTGTTTGTTCTATAACAGAGGAATCCGGTGTTTTCCTCCCGTGCATACTTTATAACAAGAAAAAATGTTTCCGAAACCACTATCGTATTTTTTTTCAATATCATTGAAATAAATACTGTTTATAGAACACCTGAGTTTTCCCGCAGTCATGCTATATAAGCACACGTAGTAAAGTGACGTCACGCGCTCTACATATTAAGCAAAAATCACAGTAAAATGAGTGTTTTCATACGAAAAAGGGCTTGTTTCGTCGGTAATAATTATCTTGGGATAATATCAACAATTAAATGTTTTTGCATATATTTTTCTACAGCAAAAAGCTAATGGGGCTATAATAAAGCAACTGAACACTTTTTTAAAAAAAATATATGTATAAAATTTAATATGTTACCTATTCATTTATCTGTTGTTTAACGGTCCATTCGAAACTATGGTCATTTCAGAGCCGCTCCAGAGAAAGGGGGGTAAGATGCAGGAGAATCGGGTCTTAATTTATATCCCTTCTCTTTTCAGTATATTATTATAATACATCTTTTAAAACGGGCGTTTTTCTCCATTGAGTTAGTGACTAATTGCTACAATCAGTTTTTTTTACAAACTTAACTTTAATTGCAACGGAAAATTTGGTCTCAAATACTGACATACTTGTTAAGTTTCGCCTTCGGTCCGTGTGGTATATAGCAATAAATTAAACTATTATGTAAATTTTAAAAATAATTATGTACCGGCTTTGATAAAATTACGGAGTCACAATTTGTACCTTCAGAATGAGAAATATGATAATTGGAAAGTTGTGTTAAAAAAAAAAATTTACATGGCAGTATTTCATGTTCGCGTCTATGTCAAATCATTTACGTATACAAACTACAAATATGATTATTTCATAGGTTTTTAAAAAAACATCATTAAAATCCCATTAACTTTATTTTACACAAAGTTATGGGTGAATTTGACAAAAGACTTATCATTTCGTAAATATGGTCTTTCCAATCACACGTAACTTTGTCATAAATGGTTCTTTCAAGAGTAGTTAATCAAGAATTCTTTAAACACAATTAAACTAAACAATTGCAGAAGGAATAGTTAACGATTCTACACTGACGGACATAAGTGTTGCACGGTCTAGAAAAATGCAATACCATTTTTGTTTATAACCGTACATCACGAAAAAAAAGCACCATAGAAAGACGATACGCCTGAGTCAGTCATTGGTATAACATGCTAAATTTGTTTCAATAAAAGACGATATAAAGTAAAGCGAATTTCAGAGACGAAGTTTTTCTGGTTTTGAAATAATCACGAAAACCCAAACTCTGACAAGACTTTTGTCCTTAAAGTCCCATAAGGTTATACATGTATTGGTCTTAATAGTTTCTGTTTGTTCTATAATAGAGGAATCCGGTGTGTTTTTCTCCCGTGCATACTGTATAGCAAGAAAAAATGTTTCCGAAACTACTATCGTATTTTTTTCAATATCATTGAAATAAATACTATTTATAGAACACCTGGGTTTTCCCGCAGTCATGCTATGCACACGTAGTAAAGTGACGTCACGCGCTTTACATATTTGAAGTTTACAAAAGCAAAAATCACAGTGAAATGAGTGTTTTCAGACGAAAAAGGGCTTGTTTCGTCGGTATTAATTATCTTGGGATAATATCAGCAAGTAAATGTTTTTGCATATATTTTTCTACAGCAAAAAGCTAATGGGGCTTTAAGAATAATATTGCACACAATTAATTTGCCTCTGAATATGTACGTCGTGTATCTTTCTCATTATCTGCAATTTTCTATTAGCAATTTGCATGTAATTACACAGCCAGCTCATTACAAAACAACATCGATAAAGCAAAGTATAATTATAGTCATTTTTTCTCACAAATTTTCGCGAAATTAGTGTTCATGTGTGAAATAATTTATATACGTTCGACTAGTTTGGATGTCAGTTTAGCTCGACAATGCTTTTTGCACAGTGTTCATTTTACACAAATATTAGGTCACTATGTTACTGCGTATAGTATACTTTGTAGTGTTGTTGAACTTTTGATACAGATGACCCTCGTTTTACGATCACTTTTATATTACGACCATCTCGTTATATAACGTCAACCTATTATCGGTCAGAGTCTCAATAGTGTCTCTATACAATGTTAAAGTATGTGTATTTGTGGGTATGATTTTACATCTAGAAGACATATAATATCATGTGATGAATTCCATAATTGTTTGACATTATGACTTAACTGCTAGTTATAATTGTTCGTGAAATAGAATTTTACTAATTCAGATGATGCTGTATAGCACTACAGCTGTATTAATAAAACAAAAATTAGTGCAAAAAATGGTACCGATTTTCTATACACCTCCGTTAATTGGTCACCTGTCTTTGACAGCCAATTTGGTCATTTCCCTTGACTGGTTGCTTAAGACAGGTTGGTCTGTATTTCAACCTGATATTGAGCCCACCCCGGCATAAATACCTATTTGCGGTCCCAAAGAAGTACTCTTCATAAGAAGGTGGTCGCTATAACAAAACCATCACAAAGTGAAGTTTTACTGAGGTGTGTAAATGTTGCACAATCAATTGATTTTGTTCTGTGTTTATAACAAATTCATTGAATGTTTCTATGACCCATTACCATGACCAACTCTTTCTTACAATGCTTCGTTTCTTGTCCTAAATGTCGATGATTAAATTCTGCTTATTGAATTCTCTTTCAATCTGGCATCAACATTTCAATGAAAGGGATCTCTGCTTAAATAATTTATAATAAGTTACAATTGTACAAATGGTTTCGATTGATGATTGGTGTAATCATATATAGATATGTGAATTAAAATATCATGATAGTGTATTGGATTCATACTTTATACAAAATGTATAAACATAATTTATTAGTGTGTATTTTTTTCATTTTAAATAGGATCGTTGAGTGTAATAAAAACATGACAAACACTTTTGAATAGAGCACTTCAAACCACTGGATATTAAAATCATTCACAAGGGTCAGTAATTCTTCGAATAAATCATTAATATTAAAAATATGTACTTGTTTCATATAATGCTGTTGGGTAACGGTTGAGTATGGGCCTAATGCAGAGGAAGAGATCGCACTTTGATGATTATCTTTTCCCCACAAAAATACACACCCTAATTATTGCATCTGCCCGAACTTATTTGGATGAAGTGAATCAAATAGGTACAAAGTTAATCAAGTTGTACCCATTGAAAAACTAGAACTTAGATGAACCTAGGATTTCCTCTGTCATCAATTCGGTGGTGTCCCGTATTGGCCGTAAATAAAATAACTTCGAACTAAATGAATGGGATGAAAAAAACATTCTACATATTTAAAGCTTATTTCTTGATGATGCGGTGAAAAATGTAATAGTACTGTGTTCCTAATTCTTTTTATTCAACGTTATAATTCGGTCTTGCTGTATTGAATGCATGAAATTGCTTTATACTGACTTATGCTGGCGTGAGAATTTGAGAAACATTTTAAGCATATCCGATACGTTACCAAAGTTCTTCGTATCTTCATGTTCTTCGTATCAAATTGCGGAGTGCTTTATATTGACTTACTTTTGCGTGAGGATTTGAGAAACATTTTAAACATGTCCAATACGTTACCAATTTCTTCGTATCTTCATGTTCTTCGTATCTTAGAATCAAGTAATCCGCAGCTGCAGTCCGGTGGTTCGTGTGCTGGACCAGTAATCCGGTGATCCGGGTTGGAATCTTTGTTGCGGCAGGTCATACCGTTCTATGAAAATTTGACAAATTTTGTCGATTTTCCTCTTTCATGTGGAGACGTTGCTGGCTCTTTGTGTGTGTGGGGAGGGTAAGTTAGTACTGGTTAGCATACAGTCCGAAAGCTGGTTAGGTGTACCGGTGACCGTATATAACTGAAAAACAAATGTTGAAACTGAAACGAAAATTGAATTGTAAATCCGATAATAAGTCGCTCAACTGAATTCAGTGCTTATACATACTTTGTCTACGAGCTCAATGATTTTCTTTTATTTCTCTGCAAAGAAAAAAATTATCGTAGATGTCAAGGGCAATCACTGTACAAAACAATAATGATCGTAATTATACTGTAATGACGACGGTGACCTTGTCCCGTTTTTTAATTACACCAAGTCTTCGTTAAGCTGTGTTGTTGATTGCGCATTCGTGGACTTGAACCCATCACGGTAACAAGTAGACCACAGTTCACGTTTTAATTCTTCCACAGCGAATCACTTAATTGACTTCATTTAGCAATACACTAGTTGTGTTTGCTTTCGTCCCGTTTCAGACAGTTTCTATCGAAATGAATTCCCTTTGATGTTTGAATTGAATACACCTCGTAAAATAGAACTTTCTCTCGAGTTAAACTGACACAACGAACGTCCACTTAAGCCAATTAAATACTTGAACAATCATTTAATCAATTGTACTGACAATACCCACTCATAACATATAGAAATTGTAGTCGTTTTGTTGTCGCTCATACTACACCATAAAGATCAATATAAACGTATTCCTAACAACCTAGCAACAATGTCCAAAATTAATAAAGGGCTTTGAGCTTACTGAAAACTATAGTCACATTTTACAAAAAAATGTATTGTTATTTTTAATGAATATTATTTTTGGCATTTTTTAGGACTATCTACGAATTTTGGCAAGTTCAAGTCAATAGTCATGTGATTTGTTTGATTGCTATCACGCCATTTTTGGTAATGGGATAAAAAATAATTATCTTACTATAAATTATTGAGGCATTTCACAATTTGGACAAAATGCCTATACTTCATAAAACTAGATAACTAGCACATGGATTCGTTCAGTATCGTGACTGTGAATCAACACGTCATTTTAATTGCGACACTCACTTCGTTATATGATATTTAATGGAGGAGATATCATTCTGCGATTAATTGATTTTCAATAACAAAAAAAAAAAAAAAAAAAAACACAAAAGAAATCCGGACTTAAAGCAGGCTTAAGTGTAAGAAATGACAAATTTTGAACTTTTTCTTATCTACGTGTTGTCAGTGAGTTTGGCGCGACATTTGTCCTCCTGATTACAAAAGTACAAGCGCTATCAATTGAAAAGTACTTTAAAAGGTGTTTTATGTTATCACTACGTTCCATTACCATGTTTTGATATCGCAAGCCTTTGACTTAACCCAACATGGCCGTTTACGTAAAAACTTCAGCGCCAACTGATTAAATACATAACCTACTAGTAAGAAATCGGCTATCAGTCTCGTTTGTCATGATTTTATTTTGACTTGGATTAAGTTCTGATTTGTTTATTGACTCAATAAATGATTAGAGAGTTTTCGATCAGCTGACCATTGATCTTGTTGCTATAGAGACGTGATAATGCGGAATTCCTCGGATACTATTGTTGTTAGGTAAACATTTGAGTTTTTTTAATTCTAAGAGTTGTAAAAGTTCGTGTCCATTCAGGGCTTATCTAATGTGATTTCTCTTTTACTAATGTTATAATAATACACAGACTTAAAATTCATGACTGTATGCTTTAATATTATCATATATGTATTAATTAAAGTAGGTAGACATTATAAACAATCTATAATGTACTTAGAATTGAAACAGAACAATTATGAAAGATTATATTATACACCATACATACGAATAACCGGTATAAATTAGTATGTATGCTTATCATTTAATTAAAATACTCATACTTATATTCAAAGATGAAACTGAAGTTCTAGTTAGGTTAAGAACAAAAACAATTATAAAAATGATGATTATTTACTATTATTAATAACAATTATTTACACCAAAAAAAATTCTTCGATATACATCTGATGATTAAATACATAATTAACTTATCATATGTATTTTATCAAGAACACTACTTTCCACAAATCATTAATCCTGATGAAGGCCAATATGGCCGAAACGTTGATTAATTAAACAATTTAACTGTTATTGAAGTTAAAACTTCTTTTTTACCAACAAATATCAAGAACACGTGAAAGCAGACGAAATCTCCTATAAAATCACGAGACCGTGATTGTGAAGTATGGTACAATGTTTTGATGTAAATATTTCTGTCCCTTTTATCTGTTCGTTAACTTCATCTGGGTAGAACCCGGCCCTACTTTCCATAAGCTAGCTGGACAGCTTCCTCACAAGTGGTATATTAGTCTAGTACCACTCACAGCGGCGAGGGGCTAGACTAGACTACTAGCCATAGATCATAATTACTGGACAACGGAGGCCCTATTTCCGTGCATATTTCTATAAGCAACAAGCAATATATAATATAGGGTCAAAGCGCTGTAAGACACCATCTTGTTAGTCAAATCAAGCGTGGCTTCAAACTGTATCATAATACATATGTAATTCACAATATGAAAAACTCGCTTACATAACAGGTGTAGTGGATATATGAAATAGAATACTTAAATCATAAGAAATTGGGCAAACTTTAGATCATATTTATGAGTGACACATATATGCACTATTATCGCTCCTACATCATTTATCTTTGTTTTGGTTAGTTACCATTATATTATTGAATTAATCAGAAAACAAATAAACTACGTCCACGTATACAATCATTAGAACGACTATCATACCATACAGGTTTATTTGTTGTTATGTTTCAAATATAATTCAAGATTACAAGCTTAACAATTTGGCATCAACATAACGCAGTAAACATGTGTTTGTTTGTTATGTTTGCTTGTTTGTTTTCTTATAACAGATCGTCGATAAACACATCATGTAATACAAACACAGTCAAACCTGTGAACAAAGGCCACCCTTGGAATAGACATAATTATGTGAGCTTTATTGACAGGTGACCATTATTCGGAAGTCATCATGGCCTAAGTAAACAATGATGTTTTTTTTTTAAATGAATAACCGTACTAAGAGGTTCGCCTTTATTCGGAGGTGTCTGCTATATATAACACGTTTGACTGTATTGATAAGCTTACATAATTTAAAGAGTAAAATAATCACACACGAATCATGTTCAAAGTTAAGAAATAAATTACAGTTTTTTTCTCTTTTTTTCTTTTCAGATGCGCCCAGTGCTAGACTTTCGAATGCCGACGCTTGCAAATAAAGGGCCATTCCTTTTGCCCATCGATGATTTAGGCGCCAGATCTCAGTCGCGGCTACAGAAATTGGAGAGCCATCCACCATCCAGTTTGAAAGATGTGAGACAAGTACTTGCTTCAGAAATTAAAACCATACAGAAGAAGCTTACACGTCTTGAACGTTCTTACTACGGTGTGGGTAAAACCTTATCTCACGAGATCAAAAAGTACGCCACACCAATAAAGATCCTCGTGAGAATGCTGGGATACTTTGAACTTCCGTCCGTGAAAGCTATCGAAGCAGCGTTAAAATATGGCTCTGATCCTCGTCGGTATAAAGGCGATCCCTCAAACGTACAAATGTTGAAAGAAGCGTACAATAAAGTAATTACATTCGTGCCAGCAAAATTTAGTGATATATCAGAACTGTGTGAAAAGTTACTAGAGCTAATGGATAAATATTGCATTAGCTTTTACGAGCCGGAAGGGGAGATCGAAGTGGAAACAGCACTTCATTACGAAACTCAAATCCGCACTTGGAAGCGGGTCATCACAGAAACGCTTGAAAAGATTCATACGATGATGATGCACTTCCGGAATCGTGGAGTCCACTATAGTATGTTCAGCTCAACTGTGGCTACCTTTTGTCAAAGAAATGAATGCGAGATTGTTCCATTTCTGTTGTTGTTCGCGGAAGCATGTACATGCATACGGACAGTGCTATCCATTATGGCACAATGGTTGAAATCAGACGAAAATTACAGCGTATTTCTGCAAAATGATGTCACAGATCTAGAGCGACAGAAAGAAGAGCAGACGAAAGTCATGCGAGATGCTCGTGAACATTATCATTCATCAACGTACAAATTAAACCAAGCAGAGTTAGAATACGCAAAACTACTTAACGAAGTTGAAAATTTAAAAGAAAAGGAAGATAACAACGAAATCGAAGAAGCCTACCTCATGAGCAAAATTAATGAATTAGAAATGGATATGGAATTCAAAGAAGGAAGGCGGGATGATATGAAAAATAAACCTTTAGATGCAGATATAGAATCTCTAGCTATTGCGTGGGATAATCTAAATGAAGAAATTCGTTTGCTGAAAGAACATTTACCTGCTCTGAAAAAGCAGTATTCAATTTGTCAACACAGGCGAGAATGGATTACGGAAAGACGCCAACACGTTGGGAAAATGGAGAAAGAAATTAAACAATTATCGAAAGATGTTAAACACGCAGATGAAGACAAAAACAAGAGAGAAGCAGAATTTGAGACGATCGATAAGACCCTTGAAGTTTCAAGACGGTTGTTACTACACAAGACAAGCAGCGATTCAGTGGCGAAGATATTTTACGATTTACCTGTCACAGCCAGGCATCAGAAGTTAAGACTACCTAGCATCAGTAATGGAACAGACGGTATGTTTATTATAGTCGATGTGTGTCTTTAATCAATTCGATAGCCAAGTTGCAAATGATCGAAGTGATTGAGTCCGATTCGTGTGGTTTTATCATGTACGTATTAGTAAGTTGAGCAACAGAAAACAAATATATTGTACAAGAAGTTATCACATGAGCGCTATGTGCTTCCCAAACATTTATAATTACAAAAAAATGTATGTGTTATGATACAATGTACATGTGCATGTATTATAAAAGTATTAATTATACCTAATGTATTCAGATCTGAGGAAAATTAATCGAATGATATGCTTTTAGCCATTAGATCTTACATTGCATTCATACCGTGAATTATTGTTACGATGTTTTCGACAAAATTTTAATGTCTCATCTTCGTTCTTGTAGGTACGCTGGATAAAGCTTGTTTAGTTGTCGTGGAACAGATTGGTCCGGATTGGCTACAGTTGTACCGTTATCTTCCGTTCTTTCCGGCACGTGGCGCTGAAACAATCGAAAAGGACATAGCAAGTATCTCTAACGAAGGAGCTGGTGGTCCGAAGAAGGACATGGCACGGGCTGCACTCATCAGATGGCGACGACATCACACCAGAGCTCGTGCAGAAGACTTGAAAGTAGGGCTAAAAGCCATACGACGTAATGACATTTCCAAGGATGTAGAACTCACGATACACCCGCCTCCAATAGAGGAAGAGCCACCGGAATACTTCCCTCCTGAGTTGGACCCCTCTCTTATTCCACATTACAGAGATGTGGTCAAACTAGATCAACTCATTGCAGCAAAACGAATTGAGGTCCTTCAACTTCCGGATCCGGAAGAATAATGTTCAATGTACATAGCAACTGTAACTGTGCCAGAATACGACACGTGATGCGTTCTATTTTCGTAGCATTTATAAAGAACGCACCATGTTGTGTCGTTAATGACTAATACAGGTTGTGATCATGATTTGTTTAGATATTATGTTCCCGTCCATTGCATTTAAGAGCCTTATTGTGATATTTCTTATCTTTTTTCTAGTTTTTTTTATGATTTACCATTTATAAACGAACCTTTAATAAACTTTAATATATATTATTGGTACCCTTGTTTTTCATATGTTATTTCTAAGATGGAATAATAATTCAATGTAATATCAAAGAAAAAATAAGACTCTGGATTAGAGCACGGATTTATAAACGGAATGTATAATAACTTATATCTAAATGGCCTAAATCAACCGTTCTTCCTGATATATACTGGTATAACTTTTAAAGGGAAGAACTGAGATCTGAACGAACATGTACAGTACCAGGGGCGTAGCATGCCCTATACTAATGTGTAGGCACCTTTCTAAGGGGTCCGGGTGCATGCTCTCCGAAAAAGATGCAGATTGCCGGAGACGCATTCTAGGGCACAGATTATTTTTAATTGGTTATAAGCTCTGTGCACTTGACTCTAACATTCTCCCGGCCCCTAATAGTATCCGTTTCATCTAGTTTGTCAGAGATGTGTACACGTAAGCACGTGCCTACAGTGCCTAAAGGAAGCTACGCCAGTGAATACAACACCAATTTCCATAAGCATGTACAGTACAACCTCTCCAGAACAACCCTCTCTGAAGCAACAACCTCCCTACAACAACAGTATGATTCTTTAATTCCCACTGCATGTCAGATTTAACTATTAATTTAACCTCTCTGGAGCAACAACACAATTTTGCTACTCGCTTTGGAGAGGTTGCACTGTGTATTTATATAGACTTTCCATAAAAGAACAGCCCTCAATATAGAAATTCACTTGTAAAAAAAAACAGAAGTTACCACGAGGATAAACATAGTTTTCAATCACGGTCGAATGGTGTTAGTAAGATTATCGCATTTTCATACACAGAACAGAGAAAGTAGCCTTGTAAAAAATATCTGAATGATTTGAAACACTACAACTTCAAACTGACCGACAATATGGGGTATGACCCCGTTGAATTGACATACCGAGGTCTCAGCGCAACACTGTCGTAACTTGATCTTATTGCAGCGTGAGTTACGACACTGTTGCGCTGAACACTCGATACGTACATGTACATACACTATCATTTTGTGTCCTTATTTGAAGTTATTTCATTATTCTAAAATTAACCGCGATGTGATTAATACATGCATACTATTTCAAACAGAATTGCGTATAACTCAGCACATCGAAATATTTACGTACGTACATTACTATCATGCACATTAATCATGCTCAATGACAGAAAACACTACATCTCTGATATGGTCATCTGACAAAACACTAAAATGCTGTACCTCACTGCAAATAAATCTTATTCTGCGATTTTACAATTTCAACAGTTAACAGAACCAGGCACAGTCAGTTCCTCAAATTTAGTTTCATAAAGATTTTCAAAAAGCCACTCAGAATGTGCCCCCTTCCTCCAACTCCCCACTTAGGGAGGAGAGGAACGTTCATCAATGACAAGAGCCGAGTCTCCAGTGAAGGAGACAGCCCTTGCCCGCTTCGCGCTCAGAAGGGGACACTGTTTCTCGTCCTCGTGGTTTTAGGTCCCGTCAGTTTTACCTGACGTCCTGGCGACACTTACTATAGAAATGATCCCTAAGAGTAAGGTCTTAAATTGTAAACCAAATCGAAGAGTTTATATATAAAATGTAAAATACCTGAAACAGACCTTATAATTTCAATAATGTTATTTCTTTTTCTTTACGGATAATTCTAAATGACCATAGAGAGTTAAGTTATTTGAGGAAACAAGGTAAAAATAAATTATCGCATACTTAAACATAATTTTCTATTAAAGAAATACGTTTATTAAAGGTTAATTTACAATTCAAATGAACTAATTAAATAAAGAAAGGACAATCGGTGAAACTTAATTGCTGGTTGTTTCCCTTCGTTGATACACGTGGAATATCAAAGGGAGACAACTGCGTTTGACAATGATTGTAGGTACAAATGGCGGTACACAGTTACGCCACGTGGTCACAATCAGCATTTATGATTGTCTCAACCACTGTCAATACGTATACATTTAACAAAATTATTTATAACAATAAATAATCAGTGTAAATAGATAATACATTTTTAGTTTCTAATTTCATTTTTTTTCACTAAAGGTAGTTTTGGGCTAAGTATGGTCAGGGTCACTCAAATAGAAGGGTCTGGACTCCGTAAATTAAAGCGTTGTGTAGCGATCACGTGATCGCGCGCAAGATGGCCGCCATTGTGAAACGGTGAAGATCGCATTGAAATAGATACCCAAATATTCACAAATTGCTAATCATTTTATTGGTGTAGAGCTCCACGAAAAGTTAGATCGTAAGTATCTCCTTCTAATTTGACCAATTTCTTAGGACAAAATCCATTTATTTATGTTGAAATCCGACGGTACATAAATGGACGAAAACTCGTTTTAAGCCCAGATCTAGATCGTTGTCGCAAAGCGTGTATTTTTCGTAAGTAAATATAACCCTTTTAAGTTATAGAGTGATGTAGTCGGGATTAATTTCATGTCTTTTAAAGGTTGTTGAAGTAAATCATGCAGTTACTTTTTCATATTGACGCCGATGCTAAGAAATAATGATACATGAATTTGACCCTTTTTGACGAAGTCGCCATTTTGAGTTTGACCAGTTGTTATGGACTTTACTATTTTTAGTAAGTGATTCCGTCTTTAATAATCATCTATCGCTGAAATGCTTGCAACACATTTTAAAAAGGTCAATACTCCGTTAATTCATGATTTTATTTTAAATTTTCGATTTCTTGTTTTTGACTAAATGGAAATAGAAAATTTGTGTGTTCTCTATACACACGTGAAAAAAGCTCTCCGATATGTATCGACAGCACAACTTGATGTTTATACAGATATAAGCGCCTGAAGAGCACGAGTCCAGACCATTCAATTGAGTGACCCTGGTATGGTGCACACCACAAAAACGTCCGTTTAATTACTAGATCTATACTGTCTGCAATGTAACGTAAACCTATACAATTCGTGTTTAATAAATTTTGATGCAAATGTTGATGGCCTCTCAATATTTTCAAATGAATAAGTTCATGATATCACTTAGTTGGACAATAGAATATTTTTCCCTAATAAAGCAACTTGCATTAGATAACGTAGAGTAAAGGAAAGGAACTCCAGACTAGGGCGTAGCCAGCTTTATATACAAGGGGTAGGCAGCTGGGGGAATAACCTTAGCTTTCAATTTTTGGCCATACTATTCATATTGTCACTTTCCATATTTATCTTACGCGAATGTGTTAGTGGGTATTGCAGGCTATGGCATGGGAGCAACTTTAAATAACAATAATAATAATATACAAATACATGACCACGCCCGTTTAACTCATTGCGAGTGTAATTTATCCTTCGGAAAAAATGTTGTTAGGAACTTATGTCCTCGTTGTGAGCACCCATATTGTTTGTCAACGAGGCAAGTTTTTCTAAAATTATGAAGAATACAGGCCTTTGTGTAAAAATATCGAAATGCAGTTACCTACCTACCTGCCTTGTTTTGAATGAGCATATATAAGAAACATTTTTTTGTCATGCTTATGAGTTAGGTCCCATTATCTAGGAGTGGTGCATACTCAGCATTGCAGGGTATAGCGGTGAAGTAGCATGATGACGTTTTCAATGTAAGTATTTCAATTCCAAGGCAAGTTTTTCATGTTTTCTGTGAAGAAGAGAAACTGTCAACCCTATTTCTTGTATCAAATGTGTTTGAGCTTAGAGGAAGATAACAACATGATCTGATCACAGTCAAGTGTTTTAGAAGAAATATTATTCAGCAACAGAAAACAACACTGAATCAATGAAACTGTTTTTCTTATAAGTAATATACATATGATTTAAGCAGAAACACATTAATACATAAATGTACATATTGACAGTGTACCAACCTGCATCATAGTGCCTATGGTTATAAAATGTGAAAACTTTCTTGTAGCTCAAATGTATCTTATCATCTCATCATGTACACACATTCATACAAATGAATTAAGAATGTTGAAAACTAAAAACAAATTGTGGTTAGGAGACCTTTTTGTCAATTCCTTTTTAATCATGGACCAACATATGTGTAAGAATTAAACCAAAATAAGATATAATAAGAAGAACTTAAAGGGGCATACCCTACAACTTGGTGCATTTAGAATTAAGGCAAAATGATGATAAATTAGAAGCTTGTAAAGAAAAAAGCCGACAAAGAAAGTTTCAGCCAAAAATTCATCCAATTAAAAATAAATTCATAAAAATATGTATTTGTGACACATACATTTAGTCATGGAAATTTTTGGGTGGAAGTCATTTATTATTCATAGTCATGTTTTTTGCGGCTAGTACATAAACTAGTCATTTTAGGACCCATGTTCTTTCTGCAATTATCCATTATATATTGTTTTACATATACATCTAACACATTTTTACACTTTCACAGAATGTTTGTCAGTCGTAGGGTATGCCCCTTTAAAGCATTGAAAAATTGTGTTGGTTTCTGGTTACATGCTCTTTAAAAATAAGGTAGATAATTAAGTTTTGATTGCTCTTCTGCGCAGGAAGTAGGGCTGTGGATCGTTGGGTAGGTGGCGATCCGATCCAATCCACGATTCAACACTGACGATCCACAATTTGAATCACAAATCTTTTGTAATCAAGTAACCCATCTAAAACTTCAACATTACAGTCCTGGAGATAGCTAAATTTATCTTTTTAGGAATAATGAAGTAAATCAATGTAAAGTGTTGTATGGCTTAAATTAATATGTACTCCCTTCCAGTTAATTGGTTTAACAGTATCATCATTTAAAGAACCGGTTGGATATCTTGGCAAACAAAGTAGTCCATGATGAAACAATATTTATTCAGAAAAAATGATTTTTTAAGAATAAAGAATAAATTTGTTGAAAAACAAGATCGCGAACCACGAATATTAGTAATGACGATTATTCATACTCGATTTTTCAATTTAATTTGTGAATACCCGAGTACTCAGATACTTGCCACAGCCCTAGAAGGAAGGTAAAATCAGTGAAAGTTTGTGCATCATACCTTGTGCCTAATTAAAAGCCCTGGGTCGCAAGGAAAGATTAGGGTAGGTTCGTGACCGCAAACAAACATTTTTTACGAAGTACATAACTACATGTAGCACTTTTAGTGTATTTATAATTTACAAAATTAATGGAAAACAAACTCGATTTGAAGACAAATACTTCACCAGACACTATAACAAATTTCAGCAAAAAATTAACCCCAAAGCCATCAAATACCACAGCTGGACATTGTTAACAAAAATGATATTTTGCTCAGTCTTTTTGTCCAAAATATTCAATAAGAACAGAAGCATATTATGAACACAGTATACATTATAACTAAGTTATAACTTGAAAACATGATAATCACAATGAATAAATCATCATTTTTTCCCAACTTTGAACCATTTCGGTACTGGTTTACCGGATGATTGTGTGGATGATGATGATGATGATGTATCTGGTCTATAGTTTGCAGGTTTCTTTCCTTTACCTGATACAACGTCTGGATTAGAAGATGGTGCATTTTCATCTTCTTCATTTACAGCTTTCAAACTGCAATACAAAAAAATTACAGAGTTTGTGAGCTTAGTAAGTATAGATATAGTTTCTTCATTTTTTTAATTAATCATAAAATATCAGCAGAGTTCTACTGGCAATAACATTCAAGATAACTGAATAACAGTACAGCTAATGTTGACATAATGAATTAACTGAAAGAACAAGAAGTTGCTTTCAATAAAGGCATACCCACATGGCAGCTTGGCTTAACCTTGACACAATGTCTTTAACTAAATCATCATAAGGAACATATCTAGTACAGTGAATTCAAACTCACAAAGCCAAGGTCCGTAGACCAAACATTACCAAATGAACATAGCAGGAGGGCACCATTATCCTCACAATGAATTTTAAATGGTTTAAACCTATATTTCAGTTATTTATGGCAACCAGTTCACCCAACAGGTGTTCATAGACTGTATTCTAAACAGCACTAAATTACGCCTCTAAAAGGAGCCTTAAACTTCCCAATAATTTTGTCAACTTCACATAGAAGGGGTTGAACTATAGCAACTGGGATTCGAACCCTCATTGTCAGGTTACAAGTCCAGCGTACTAACCAAAGGGCCACAGCATTTACAATGAAAATATTGAGCTAAATATTAATTTGTTAAAACAGTAAAACTACTTACCATTCAGCTACGAGCATGTCAGCTTGCAGCTTAGGAGACAATTCAGTCAACAAGGATTTGGAGAGATAATGATCTGTAATGAAATGAACGAGCTACATTAGTGTGATTAAAGAATAAACCTCCAAAAGTTCTAAACAACACTACTCAATTTTTATAATTATTCATCTAGGATTTTAAATAGTTTATAAACACATTTAGTACTACTATTCATTTTATATCATGACTTAATTAAAAGATAAAATGCACAAAAAATATCACAGATTAAGAATCGATAACATAAGATGGAAAATAAAATATCTAAAAATCAGAAATATGTTTATTGTGTCATATTTGTTAAATATTTGTGTTCAATTAAATTGGTGCAATTTGATTAATAAATCAAACAGTTCACCTAAATTTTTTTGTATTAATCAGAAGTTAAGATATCTTGTAAATATTTGTACCTTGTTGTTGTTCACAACCGAAGTAAACAAGTGTAGCAGGAACCAAATGTGCCTGAAAGGTGTTACAAGTACAATGTATATACATTCAATACATAGGTTAATGTAAAAGGAAAGTATTTTTTTTTCACTTTCGTACCATACTTAACATTTAATAAAATTCTGATGGTACAAGTGTATATTGTTTCAGATTAACATTCACACAATTTTGTAAGTCACAACAAGCTAATGCAGGGTAAAGTGAGTTTTCTGTAGACTACTAGACTTTTAGCACTGTGAGTACCTGTTTTATTTCAAAGACATCTAATTATTTCTCAACAGTTCAGTTACACCAGTAAAATTTGCATTTTCGATGGACCGAACAAGTTCTTTCATGAAGGCTGTCAAATTCACATCTGCTTACCTGTATTAAAGTCTGTGCATCATCTTTGATCACTGTTTTAGGTGGTGAAGTATCTGAGAATGAAGTAACACATATAATAATTATAATTTTTGTCAAGTTTTTCTACAACATTTACAGAAAAATTCTTTACATTGAGCAGAATATGATTTTCATAAGTTAAACAAGTATGATTACATTGGACAAGTAGAATTAATAACTGTACACATAAATACATTTGAAACTTTGCAGTAAGTGTTAGAATTTATCTTTGTGATCTCTTTGTACGGGTATACTAAAATTGAAGAATTGATATTTGCTATGACCTCTCACTAACTAGTTCAATGCAAACAACGAACCTACAACTTAGTGCTGTAATAAGAATATTTTCTGCTATGTGAGGTAAATAATTATCTAATGCAATATTTGCACCGCTCCGTGTATATGCATATATACATATGTTTGTAAATTTCACATTAGGTAGGTATTTGCCGATTCGTTATCATAAATAAACTGATTAGAAATAATAAACGTTAATTTCCTTACAGTGGACAGAAAATTCATTCAATATAATACTGAGTCACATTAACAAAGTGTGTATACTTACACAGATAAAATGGTAAATTTTTATCCTCCAAATTTTCTTTCACAAACTTCTTTAAAGCAAACACTGAAGTATAGTAATAAAAATGATTAGTCCAGCAGCAAACTTATAACAAAATTAATTTTATTTCAAGAGAAATATACCTTTTTACAGGAAACAGACAATACTACTGGAAGCCTTAACATTTAGTCTGAATAACAACAGGAAAGAATTCATGATTATTTAAGATGCCCAAGAATGAAAGTCAAAAAGGGGCCATAACTCCTGTGAAAATGTTTGTATTTTAACAGAAATAGACCTTGACCTGTTTTTTATTATCACACACTTTCATGTAAAATATGAAACCAATCCATGAAATATTTCTAGAGTTATCGCTCTGAAACCAAAATATGAAGGGACAGACAATTATACTGCTTCTAATTCTTCATTATTTCCATGTTTTACTAAGTTACTATCTAATTACAAGAAAACAAAAAAGGACAAAACTTACCAGTTTCTCTAGGCCTAAATAGACCTTGTAGAACACATTTATCATGGAATTGAACTCTCATCACAATTTTTTCGTATTTACCATACTCTTCTTCTAGTTTAGCTTTCCTCATAGAAGAAGTCATTAATGGCTGATCTTCCATCTCCTTTCTGTAACCATAGAAAAACATCACATTCAGAACAGGCAAACAAGTACACTTTGAATGATGCACACCTTCAAATACTCTGATTATGATTAATTGAGCTCAGTAGCGCTGAGCTCAGTTTATATGATTAATTGAGCTCAGTAGCACTGAGCTCAGTTTATATGATTAATTGAGCTCAGTAGCGCTGAGCTCAGTGTTAGTTCTCCAGATCTTGGGTTTGTGAAGTTTAGTCCCTGTGCACAGGATATGTTGGCTGTGAAGAAGAAGGCTATTATTGGCACAGAATCCAAAAACAAAACAACAGGTTACCAGGTAATTTGCAGCATTTGGTACTTAACTGTAGTGATTGTAATCAGTCCATGGAAATTTCGATGATTAATCAGAGGCAAAAGTCAGTGATTAATCAATTTAAGAAATGACCTAGAATGTTAAGTTTGTATAACCTTTAGAGCCCTTACACCAAATGACAAGCACAAAATCTATAAACACTAATATAATTTTACTATTGAAACACGCTGAACCAGAATTATGCATCATTTACAAATACAGTTTTAACAGCTTATCAAATCAATCATTAAGGTATTTAAAGTGCAAACCCTTTCAGCAAAGTGTAAGGTCTGCAGTACTACATTGTATATTCAAGAACGATAACTCTGTACAAAATCAAAATTTCTTGATTAAATGGGAGCATTGTCATCGTCACGTGAATGATCATTCGTCATTGATTCGTTGAATAAATGATTCATTGGAACATCACTACTTAACTGCAATGAGGTTAATAGCAAGATTTAAACGAAAACAAAATTCCTTTGATAGCATATTTTATACTTGGAAACCAGCTGATATAATCAATAATCTGTTAAATCCACGTCTGCTCATTTCTCATCAATAGCAGTTCAGGGTTTGCACTGTCTATACAATTAACTCATTTTTAGGCAACTAAAGTCAAAAGAAGTAAACACTTTTCTGCTAGATATAATCCAGAACTTACTGAAAGCTGATAATTGTACTTACAATTTTTTTCTTTGTGTTTTAAGCAAACTTCTTACATCTTTTTCTGTTAATTCAAAGAATTCCTCTGGCAAGTCTGAAATTTATCAACAAATTTAACAACATTTATAAAGAAAGTTACATCAAAAGCTAGCAGTAAATGGCGCAAGAAACTGAAAATCCTGAAACCTGAGTGGGTAGGGGGGCCCGAGGGTGGCTGAAGACCATGAAAATTAACATTTTTTAGGAAACAGCAGCAGTATGGCTGATAATGACCCATGGTGACTTTGAAAATGGAAAGCCTGTATAAACTGGAAAACTTACACCCTTGCAATATTGGTTACAATGCTAACCTTTAAAAGGTACACAAAAGAAACACCTTACATAGTTCTGACTGAACTTCAGTAAAACATGTGTAAGAGGCCACCTGCAAATAATGGCCACTCTGAATAAAGGCCATTCTTTTGAAAACTGTCATGCATTATGTATTATATAAATAACACATAGCTTTGTAGGTAACAGTAAATATGTCAGCCTGAGGAAATACTGATACCCAAGGCCGAAGGCTATGTGTTATTTATTTCATTACCCCAAACTTTTTTCAAGAAAATACTTTAAAAAATTACTATCGCCTATGTGACAGTAAAAAATACTGTAAAAAAATTACTGTTACCCTGTGACAGTAAAAAAATACTGTTAGAAATTTACTATTACCCTGTGACAGTAAAAAAATGTTCAGTCACGTGGTACCATGAATGTAACAGTAAAAATGTTACCTGTTTGCTATGGGAAATCAACATTACGAAAAAAGTGAGGGGTAATAAAACAAAATGACAACCAAATAATTGACACTTGTCATAATATGCCTTTCTCAAGGATGGCCTTTGTTCACAGGTTTGAATGTATATTGAATAAATATCTTTGTTTTTGTATTGATATCATGTAGAATGATTTCAAATATGACCAGATATTTGAATGATACTTTTCAGACTATCTGTTCGGTATTCACACACAAGAATCACACGGTATAACCGGATGAATGCCCTACAGAGTGATGACTACCCAACAGAGGTAAACACCGATGACGGGTGAGTAGTGGTGTTATATTTCTTACCAGCAATTCTCGAATTCGGGCTTTCTTTTGGATCTAAGGATATGTGAATGACCACGAAGGTTGAAATGAACTATTCAAACAGTCTCGCATGCTATCTTTGCGGAATAAAGCTGATAGCGCCTGTTTATACACGACACGCAGAAAATAATGCTCAAATCCTACATTTATTGCCCGAAATTAAACAGTTTGCGATAGTTTTGAACTATTTAACCTCACAGATCTAACGAAATATCATCTATGAACAATTCTGTAAAGTTACAACTCTGTCCATGCTCTTAAACCGATGTTTGACCCTCCCAACGAGACCCTGGTATGCGCAAAAATGATGACGTTTACCGCCGAGGAGATTTTGAGAGGATGACGTGAACGACAGACGATGAAAAAATATGGATGACGTTTACGGCTGAGGAAAGGAATTAATGAAATTGCCATTTTGCACAGTTTCAATCGTTTTTTACCCGGTAAAGCATGGAATCTTTCAAAATGTACATGTCAATGAGCATTTTTCAACAGAAAGTGTTGAATAGGATAGCCTAACACGTATATTATTCATATACATATGTACATTTATTCAATATATACCGTCATTCTAGTTACTGTAGTCACTCGAAGAATCTATGACATTTGCAAGACAAATCTTTATCAATTTGAATGTAAAGATTCTGAAATCTAGTCATATAGAATTCAGCCAAGTTCTGTTCCGACATTACATACATACTCAGCATACTATCAAATGTAATTTAATGGTAAGGGAAGCTAATCAAGACTATTCCGTCATTTTACTGTCATTTAAACAAGCTTCCCGTAATACCGTTTTTATACAGACGGGAAAGCAGTCTGCAGTCTTTCATATCTAAAGGTGTGCATGACTTCTTGAAGATAGGCTCAAGAAAGTTTTTTTTGTGATACTCAATCACGTCTTACTTAATGCGTGCGTACGCAACTTTCAGTATCGAATTCAAATGTAGTATCGATGACATTTGATAAGTGTAAATGTATTGGACGTAGATGATTGTATCTAAATTAAATTTGTAGCTGATTAATATAAATGACTGAAATGCTTTTAATTTGATTACGATTTTAAAGGTATCTAAAGAGCATGAAACTCAGACTTAGACTTCATATGACGGAGTAATGTTGGTCTGTCAAGTAAAAACTTCCTGCCCACAGGTAACTGTATCATTGAAAAATAATACAAATATGAAAAGTTTTTTTAGGATCGATGAATGTCCGGCGTCCGGCCACAATTAGCTTGTTTACACTCTAGCATCCACAGCTCTGAACGAATCGTGATCAAATTTGCTCACAATGAATATGGCCACAATGTCTCGGAAAAGTACGATTATGGGCAAAATTGGACAATAACTTCTAGAGTTATGGGCCCTTGACTTACACAGTTTGCTATGTTTAGCTTGTTTACACTCTAGCGCCTTCATTTATTCACCAACCCTAATCATATTTAGAATGAATGTGTCTTACGGTCTTTGACAAGTTTAGTTATGGGCCCTTGGATTAGGAAATTTGCTACGTTTTAGCTTGTTTCCTTCATTGTTGGTTTTGATCTCAAAATCTACGTAAAAATGAATTATACGAGATGGAAACTATATTATCTGGTCATTAATTATAGTGCCTTTGTTCTCAAGTGAGCGACCAAGGGCCATCTTGGCCCACTTGTTTGTAAAATTTACACATCTATAGACTCTTATAGAAAATAAAACTAAATATCAATTTCTGTAAAAAAACTTTATCAATGATACATTTACATATGTGCCAGCCAATTTATGTTTAAAAAGGGCTTGCTAAAATATTTTAATCATGCACACCTGACATATAGATATAGAAGACTGCAGACTGCTTTACCGTCTATGTAAAAACGGTATTACGGGAAGCTTGTTTAAATGACAAGTAAAATGACGGAATAGTCTTGATTAGCTTCCCTTACCATTAAATTACATTGGATAGTATGCTGAGTATGTATGTAATGTCGGAACAGAGCTTGGCTGAATTCTATATGACTAGATTTCAGAATCTTTACATTCAAATTGATAAAGATTTGTCTTGCAAATGTCATAGATTCTTCGAGTGACTACAGTAACTAGAATGACGGTATATATTGAATAAATGTACATATGCATATGAATAATATACGTGTTAGGCTATCCTATTCAACACTTTCTGTTGAAAAATGCTCATTCACATGTACATTTCGAAAGATTCCATGCTTTACCAGGTAAAAAACGATTGAAACTGTGCAAAATGGCAATTTCATTAATTCCTTTCCTCAGCCGTGAATGTCATCCATATTTTTTCATCGTCTGTCGTTCACGTCATCCTCTCAAAATCTCCTCGGCGGTAAACGTCATCATTTTTGCGCATACCAGGGTCTCGTTGGGAGGGTCAAACATCGGTTTAAGAGTATGGACAGAGTTGTAACTTTACAGAATTGTTCATAGATGATATTTCGTTAGATCTGTGAGGTTAAATAGTTCAAAACTATCGCAAACTGTTTAATTTCGGGCAATAAATGTAGGATTTGAGCATTATTTTCTGCGTGTCGTGTATAAACAGGCGCTATCAGCTTTATTCCGCAAAGATAGCATGCGAGACTGTTTGAATAGTTCATTTCAACCTTCGTGGTCATTCACATATCCTTAGATCCAAAAGAAAGCCCGAATTCGAGAATTGCTGGTAAGAAATATAACACCACTACTCACCCGTCATCGGTGTTTACCTCTGTTGGGTAGTCATCACTCTGTAGGGCATTCATCCGGTTATACCGTGTGAGAATGTATCAGAAAGAAATTGGTACTGTGGATCATGTAGGGGTCATGTAAGACTCATGTAGGGGTCATGTAAGGGCCATGTTGGGATCAGGTATGGGCCATGTTTAGATATTGTTGGACATTTTACGATCAGGCAGGAGCCATGATTGAATAAAATAAGGCTATACTGGGACTATGGTCTTAAAATATTGAATTTTGGAATAAAATGAGTGTGGATAAATGAGATATACAGTGTAATAGTAAATCCGAATTTAAAATCTTACCTCCAGATTCAGCACCGGCTGATTTAACGGTTGCTATTGATTCTTCAACACTGAACACTAATGTCTTTCTCTCACATGGCTAAAACATAACAAATGTTAACTTACAATTGTCTAAGAGATGTCTGATGTTGAAAATATTATCAAGATTACTTAAGAAAGCTTTGCCACGTTATTTATATGATTAAATCAAGATGTAAGCATCATAATCTTATACATGTATACCGGTATATATATCAAATTTGTTTCTTAAATTGTTCATTAATTTAACAATGAACTGTGCACACAATAATATAATCTTGCACACAAGCTTTCTAATATTATTCTATTTCTTTTAAACATCAGATTTATTTATTCATTTTGATGTAACATCTGAATTCAACAGTACTTCAGTTGTATACTGACAGACTGTTAACCTAGTTAATATCTTAGATTCTGTACCAGCACAAACCTAGTTCTCCGCACGAATGATCAGCAGTTAAGGACTACATTGTGAAGGTCTTAGAAATAATGCCTTCGATAAAATGACAGAGAATACAATCTGCATACTGAGTGCATCAGTAATATTGGAAATTTCGATATGACTGATGTGCTTAATACATGAAGTGTCTGTTCTACAGACCTCATATACTTCAAATATGACTGTTACCTAGTGTCTACACCAATGACAAACCACTATATTCAATTACGATATATAAAAATACAAATCATTGATAAAAAATACCTTAAATTCTTCTATCTTAGCAGTTCTGAAACATTCAATTAGTAAGAATATATTAAAACAAATCAATAAAACAACAGGTAAGAATTTTGATAAATATTTTTTTACAGACAATGCTACTTTTAATTTGTATGTATAAATAGTGACAATCTTGTGTCTTTTTACCATACCTTGAATTATATTACAGAATGTATTTCATTACTGACTACATGTAACAATGACTAGAAATAAACATACAAATAAACACAAATGAAGATTAAGGTAAATCATTGATACATACCCTAAATCATTCTTGTAGAGGTCTTGTCCCTTAGTTTCTTCTGGGAACTGGAAGAATTGAATTTTATATTAACAGTCAAATAGAACTGCAAGAACAATGCACATAAACACATGACAACTGTTAACTTAAGTATAGCTATCCATCATATGAATATTCTAAAAGTAATATTATACCTTAAGTCCTTAACATGATTTTGCATTCAAACCTATTTTTGTGCTAAAGGCAACTGTTAGGGAATAAATGCTAAGGGAAAACATTCAAAAATTACATTAACAGGGTATATTTAGTTTCTGAGATGCCCTGAAATATTAGCTCGCGGAAAGTAAACACAGTCAATGTAATAATAAACCTACTTTAAAATCCATGAAAGGTGCCTGTGTCTGTATTGGTTTCATTTTCTTCTTTCCACCACCATTTTTAGGTAAACTTTGGGGTGATGTATTTATTCCTTGTGAAGCCATGCTTGCAAATAAGGACTGAGCTAAACGCAATGCGACCTTCAGTAACAGAAACAAATTAATTAATTAATTATTACACTGGGAATAAAAGAACATATTTGACAGATACAACTAAAATTAATGAAAATAAGTCGGTTAAAAAATCTATTGATTCTTGACATTTTCAGATGTTAAATAAATGGCATAAAATAACCGAAATCAATTTCAAACCCTGCACCAAAAGCCAGGGTCATGTAGCAATTTTTCCAGCTTCAACAGTCGAAGATGACCCCCAAGCACACATCTAAATATAACCCTTGACCTTCGTAACTTAGCTTGACAACTTCCTGAAATTTGGTCCAAGGTGGGCTTTGAACTCATACCAGTGAGTGACTAGTCATTACAGGTCAGAGTTCTTCACCACTTGACCATAGAGGTCCCGTCCCCAAAAATATAAAAAATCAACTCACCTCTTGTTGATCCTTAGGTAAATCATTGAACTCATCAGGAGTAAATACTTGTACACCTGGAATTTCTCTCAAGCTGTCCACAGCTTGTCGCCTTGATTCAGGTGTCTCTCCACGAGAAACTATCAATAAGAAAATAATAATGAATGACAACTTGGTGAAAAGAAATGAAATCAAAAGCGTAAGTTTTTCTTAGCACCTTACTCAACAATATAGTAAATTAATACTGCGTACTCTGATGTATACAAAATGTATATATTATGTGACCTAATAAATGAATGTTAGAAATGAATTATATGTAAAAGAAACGAAACTTTCAGATGAAACTATTTTCAGTATATGATTATCATTATCAAAGAAATAATTTCACATTAACAGGGCTTGACAATATGTGGACATTCAGCTTAGAAATTGAACTAATTCTACAGCAATTTCAACTCCTCCTGAGTCAATTTCTACTCATAATTACGAGCGAAAGAGTGGACTTGTCAACCTTGACTTAGTATATACTAAAAATCAAACGTCATTAATTATAGTGCAGCACAAACCTCTGTCTATTTGTTTATCAATATTATCAGCACTACTTGAAGAGACAACATCATCAGTTTCCATTTGTTCACTAGTTTGTGCTGGCTCTACTTCCATTGGCTCAGAATTGTCATGTGTCTGGTCTGACTCCACCTCAATTTTACTCACTTTAGGAGAAGGCTCAATTTGCTCAACTTTACCCACTGTTGCCACAGTAGGTACAGGTTTATCAGCATTCTGAATGTTAACATTTATATTAAGAGATATAGTTGCAGAATCTGTCTTTATTTCAGTTTTTGTCTCATTACTAACAGACTGTGTTTCCATGGAAACGGATGATTTTGAAGATGATTTACTGGATGTTGCAGGCGAAGTTTGTTGATTAGGCTTTGATTGAGAGGAGGACTGGGAAAGTCTTGCTTTCTTTATCTTTTCTGTTTCTATTTTCTTAGCTATAGCCAGAAGAGTATCATCATCAACTTGTCTATGCAGCAACCTAAAGTAGACCAGTATAACAGGTATAACAGCTATACACAAACATGCATAGTTAGGATACAGTACAGAGAATAGTTCCATCTTATCTGCAAGTTTTTGTCTAATGAGATAATGTTCTGATATGTTCTTGAAAAATCCATAGTTTGACCTAGTAAATTGTAATTATAGATTTTGTATAGTTGAAAAATTTTTAATGCGGAAATAAACTTTCGTGTATGTACTCTTATTCATTTGATTATATTTAAAGCATTTCATATGAATTAGTTAATAACCGTACAAAGAACAGATTTAAAATGAAGAATTTGTGATATAGGTCATGAAAACTGGATTAAACATATTACCTTAAAACCGCTTTCCCTCCAGTTAGTCCTAGAGACCTAAGCTTTGTTTCCTTTAATGCTAATTCCCCAGTTACTTCTTCTCTCATGTATATACACACCGGCTGCACTGATGGTTTTTGTTCTGTGTCAACTTTCGTAAGGTTACCTCTATGAGGACTGAAATGACAAATTATTTGGTTCTTTTGTGAACAATTGGAGAGTGCTATGTAGAAGTCGAAACATAAATTTTTCTCTGTGAGTATTATGATGTAAGTAAATCAGAACTTGTGATAATGTATGTGACCATAAAAAACAACTTAACACAGCAGTTATGACTAACATAATCAATTAGTCCATTTTTTTTTTTTTGATTTAATCAAATGGACTAGGAATAAACACTAGTTTATAGTAACATGTGTACAATGCTTAGACTATTCTAAGTAGGACACTAAAATCATTATAGTTTTATATAATAAATGAAGCAGTTACTTTAAAGGGCTTAAAAGTTAAATTAAAATTAAGTTTGTTTGCCCTTTACCGACCGACCCGAAAAAATCATGCCGACTCAAAAAACTTTACTGCAAAATCTGGGAGAACTTTAATTTTATACTTGGGAAAATATACAGTCATGTACTCAGTGCTTTCGATAGACATCTAAAGTAGGTGTCATTTGAAAATTTAAGTAATGAAAGGAAACAATAATGTGTGTTAAGGCACTGAGTACATGTTATGGTTGATTAAAGCACACAATAAATGATTGTATGGTAGTAGAATACATAAAATGAATATAGAATGCATCAAGATAGAAGGTCAAATTCAGAAATAAAATGAAATATTTTTCCTACTTACTGACCCTCTTCTAAAATTCAGGGTCAGTAAAGGGCAAACAAAAATATCTTTAATTTAGGCCTTAAAGATAGGTTAATTTAATATAACATTTACCTGTCTGGTTGGTTTTCCCAATGTAACAAAATTTCCCATAACGATGTACCAGGCAAAAATGTATGCTGCAGCCTATCTCCACTTTCAAGCTGTAAAGCAATAAGGACCTCGGATTCTGCACGTGATTTCTCTGCTTTAACTAACTCTAACTTTGCATTGTTAGGTAGGTTAGCATACCTCACTGACAATGTCAGGTCTAAAGTTGTTCTCCCATGTCTGGAATTACATGATTCATGTGTACAGCTTACTCTATTCACATTAGAATCACAATGCAATATTCTAACAAATGAACAAGCAAAGTATGTGATTACATCTCCACAGTGATGAATTAAAATCTCGGACATAATCGATGTTAAAATTTCATCCAGAAAACAATCAATAATAGGAGAGATTGCTTATTCATATGCAAAGTGCCCACTGGCAGTCTGTTGAATGAGTGAACAAAAATAATCTGCCATTCATCAATAGGTAGCTGGTGGGCACATTTGCATATGAATACCCCTGTATTCAAGCACGATAGATCTCTCCTGTAAAGGCATATATCGGTAAACTTAGTGTCTAATTAACAGTTAAAAAAAGAGACAGTCACATAGTTGAAATGAAGCAATTATCTTACTAACATATTCTTAGTCTTTATAAGTAACACATACTGCAATAAAAAACCTTGATGCTCATCAAGAGATATTCTTCCTGATTTTATAAAGCTCTGTAAGTCATGTATTAAATATAGTGTATTGAGAAAGGTGCACTATCCAAAACGAAAGAGGCATATGACACTTACATTAGTTTGTAATCCTCAGAGGGCAGAAACTTTTGTTTCTGGCAGACATCCTCCAAAACCTGTCAAGGCAAGCAGAACACAAAAAGCAATGATGAATGTATCAGTTATTGTCCTAAATTTGTAAACTTAATACAATAAATATTTCATGAAAATAAGAGTTGTGTTAAAGTTGAACAGTGATAAATTTGATCAAAAATACAGCTGGAGGAACAGATACCAAAAAATGAACGTTTAGTAAGCTGTTTCAAATATATACATTTATAAACTTCCCTTTTATATCCGAATATATTCTATCCGAAAATACAATCCTTCACATCTTTTTATTAAATCAAGAATTGGTTTACCTGCAAAAGTTTTGTATTTGGTGTTATTTTGACATTTTGTCTTCTTCCGTTCGGACAGAGGACTTGTAACGCAGCCATATCGTACAAGTAATAAGAATTACGAAGTAAATATTAACGCACAGTTCAATCGTGACAAGTAAAAATAATAAGCGATTCTCACGCGACGCTTTTTCTTATGCACCGTTTTTATCTTAGTTACATGACGCTTTACAGGCAAATTTTCGGATAATTTTTTATTTTTGGTAAGTCAATTCTCAGACACATTTAAGGAACCTGGTTTTATTTATGATGTTTCATGTGATTTAAACAAATGAAGAACCATGTAACGAGTTTCACTTGCTCTCATGTTGCAGCAAACAGTGCGCTGTTTTAATTTGATGTCCAATGATGCCATGGATGGAAATTTTATTTCTATGTCTTAAAATTGGCATAACATGAATACCGTTTATAATTTTTACAATCATCATCATCAACCAGTTTTGGTTCCACAGGCCATGTATTAAGTCTCATGACGAGGGTGTGGCCTGTCTGTCTGTCGAAAGCAAAGTCTTCTGGCCTCTCCATGCCTGGTGATTCAGTGGCCCTGGGTTGGTATAAACCATGTTCAGGGTTTGCACGATCACGCTTTACGACTTCATCCCAAGAATGCTTTGCTCTGCCATGACCCCGCTGTGCTGCAATATTCATCTATCTGATATGCAAGATCCAGCTTGTGTTGCGCTCAACATGTCATCTATATATATAGCCATCTCAGTCTGCCCAATTGGAGAACTTAATGTAATGTACGGTAATGTCTCTTAATTATTTCGAGCCTAGACAGAAGAGTCTCAAAGTGGATGTCATCTTCCAGCTTGACCAGGCAGGTCCATCTTATCATGGCTCTGTCATTACGTTGAAAGTGCTTGACGGTACTCGCTGATGCTGCCCATGTTTCAGAACCATAGAGCACGACCCCTCCTCACACAGCTGGAGTAGACTTGACCTCTGGTTGCAGCAGGAAGTTGCTTGTTTATGAGGATAGGAATGCACTATAGATATAATTCAGCCTGTCATAATGCAACTTGCTTTCAAAAAGGCAATCCTTTATCTCACCTGTATATTTTCTTCTTGATTCCTTGATTGTTTATTTCTTAACTGCTGAGTAATTTAGGGAAAACTTTCTCCGAGAAATATATTTGGTCAAAACAGGGATTGAATCTTGGACCCTGTAGCAATGCAGATGGACATTTGTGTTGCAACTGAATTAACCCTACAATGATATGGTTTGATGTGCATGGTCTATCTTTCTTCAGTTGTTACATTTCTTCCAGACAGGAACCAGTGATTTGGAAACCAAAAATCAACTTTTTTTGGGGGGGGGACATACTTTACAGATGGGGTCTGTCACTGAAATTCAGTGGAAGATTTGATAGATTGTGGGCCCTGAAAAATGCCCTGGTCCAAAATCGGTTTTGAACCAAGCACCCATAACATTTTGTAGACAGACACTCATACCTTGAAGTTAAAAAGTTAGCTCAACAGTAAGGATGCTGTATGTGGCCCATATTAATCATCAAATCACTATAATTTAACACCAGTTTACAATCATTCATTCTTTAAAGCAAATGTTGTATCATTCAAATCAAGTGATTCGATCTTTATTTGAATACTCATGTATATTTATAAAGCCATCACCATGTACAATATACCAAAAAAATAAACAAATTTTCTTGGTAACATTTTCAGGTTTATGTTTTTGTAAAGAAAGATGCCATCTCGAGCTAACGTATTCATACAATATGGACCTTATGAGGCCACTGGTATTGTTTGTCACAGAGAGTCAAGGCTAAAAGGTTTGCAAGGTGAGTGTTCCAACTATGATAGTTTTCAGTTTGCCAAAAGCATTTTACTTTAAAGAGGTAAAATCCATTATCATAAGTAGTGATAAATCATGATGTATTTTGTATATATATCAAATAAATAAGTGCTGGTTGTAAGAAAAAAACATGAATGAATAATAAATACTTGGCAAAGATATTTGATCGTTTGTTTATTTGAGTTATGCCCCTTTTCAACAGCCAGAGTCTTATGAGTTGGACAATTAACCTATCATCATTCCTGGGAAGAATAAGTACTAGACTCCCATCCTTGGTAAGCAACTGCCTACTTTCTCATATCAAGACATAGTCGGTTATGAGTGGGGCTTGAACCCATGACCCTCTATCAGTGAGAGGTTACTGATTTGAAGTCAGCATTTTGGCAAAGAAAGTACTATAAACAAATAAATATAAAGTTGTGTTCACTATTTTAATATTTTATTCACCGCAATTCATTGCAGCTCTACTATCCAGTGATGGTCATAATGTTTCATTGGTTAAGATGGAGGACAGAAATGCTGTAGAATTATTAGTTAATGGGGAATCTGTATTTAAATGTGATATAAATGAACTTGATTATGGTAAGAATTTTGTATGTTTCCTGTTAAAGCTCTTGCTTGATTTTTGTTGATTAAATGAATTTGTCTATCTCAATTTATAAATAAAAGCTTACATTTAGTTACTATGTATTCCGATCCAATTACACACCCATTGAGTATAAACATAAAAGGTTTGTTGGTATGAAATCTGAAAAAGATCAGTTTTGGATCTAACTTCTGATTTGTGTATCCCATTGAGAATGGTCCCATGTTTACAGAGGAATAAGTTAAAAGAACTGGATACATGGAATGATAACAGGGTATCTGTACATAACCCAAAAGCAATGAAAAAAGAAGTACCGGTACACAGCAGATCCTGAAGTTCATTGTTTCTATTTGCATACAGTATTTTGAAGTATTTTTAGCAAAAAAACTTATGGTTATTTTCATTTACTTTTTATGTAATGCACTCCTTCATGTTTACAGGATCAGATGGAGAGTTGGACCCACTTTGTATAAAAGCAAAGGAAGCTGTCAAGAAAGCATACTAAATACTAAACAGATTTAAACAGCTTTATAAATGTGAACCATTTTTTTAAAATGAATTTTGTTATGAATAAATAATCTCTTGCTATGTGAGCATTGAAGAAGTTTTATAAAAAAGCATTATCAATTTTGTATTACATGTGTGGAACACATTTGTTTTTATACAGTCAACAGCATTAATGTAAGGTTTACTTAAAAGATGTATGTTAATGTTTTTATTTATTTTTTCTATTATAAGAGCCAAACAGACATTATATGAGTATTTCATGTGATGATTATAAAGTGTGCCTTATGTTAACTATTGTCTACTCATTTATGTTATAATTCCAGTAATTTCATTGTATTATTCTGTATTTTTTTTATGTACATGTACATATACGTTTTAGACTCATGTCATACATGGATTTTATTTTGGTCTGATCTCATCTACAGATAAATAATTGTTTTTTGAAGTTTGTAATCAGTGGTTCTGTCTGACATATATTAATTGTATATTTTTCTTTATCTTCAACAACTCAGCGGCATTTTAAAAGAATGATTAACATGTCAACATTCCTGTATAATTGTGGCTTTTTTTTCACAGCAAATTTTTTACCACAATCTTGTACTAAAATAAGATTTAAGTTTATTAAGTTTTGCCCTCGACTTCATGAAGTTTATTGTTATGTTTAAATAGTAACAAACAAAAAATCATTATGTCCATACATAATCATTTAAATAATCTTCTATTCATAGCCGTATTGTGTCATACATCTTGTTAGAGTGAATTATTACAAAATGTTTGATCTTTTCAAACTTGTTTTTACCAAATCTTGTTATCAATATCATTTATTATTATTTAACAAATAAAATGTTGAAATAAAATCTATAGTTTATGGTTATCTATAGTATATAAAGGTTCAACGTGTAAAGACCTAAGCGATTCTTGTTTCAAATATCATCCTTCAAAGTTTATGGTGAGGGCATCAGCACTGGCCCACCTTGACTCAACACAGTCTACAGCATAGCATGTAGAATGGATGCTGTATAATGGTGTATTACATGCATATGTATTTTTGGTCTGTGTGGTCAATTCAGGCCTTATTACACTTTACCTTCAATATACTAGCCCCCTATGACCTAAATGTACATACTGCCGGTCCAGACAAGATCTACTGGTTCTCGAGTCTTGACATACAAAAAAGGATTTGAGCAGGTACCATTCACCCTAAGTACAAGCATCTTCTACATACACACATGTACTTACCAGTCTGATTACTGCCATATTCTCACATTGTGTTCCATAGACTGTCCAATGTTGCTTTATTTGCATTATTTAATATGTGATTTTTTTAAACTGTCGAAGCTGAGTATTAATATGGTCGCTGAATGTGTTGAGATGGTTAACGCTGATAAGGAAAAGTCGATAAAGGGGTGCAGTATTTATTGCAGTAAAAAAACAGTTTTTGCGTGTTTTGTTTATAGAAATTTTTGTTGCTTGGTATCAAAGTATGATTTTTCATCAATAAATCTTTGTAAATAACTTAGATTATCAATTTACGTTTTTTAGCGATTTTACCCAATCCCGTTGCGTTAAACTTAATACAAGTACAGTTGAAAGTCGGTACTGGTATAACAAAGATTATTGTTAACTTATAAATTTTTTCGAATCTCCCAGAAGCTAAAACTCAAGGACTTATATACATATAAGTCCTTGCTAAAACTACATGAATGCTTCGACAGTGAAATAATGCAGCTTTGACAGCATAATAAAATCGCTCTACAAAAAATTGTGTGTTGTTTGAAATTTTCAAAAAATAAATTCAGTATAAGTTTGAGAAATAAATTATTTCTCACCATGAACTAGGGGAATATGATAATAAATAACAGAGGATAGTATTGTTATTTGTTAACACTTTTATTTCAATCTACATATAAGTTTTTCATAATAATACTGTACTTTCAACAAAAATCATGACTTCAGTAGTCACAGGCAGTAGTAATCGACCTGTGATGGTAAAAGTATCGTACCTTTTATTTAGATTACCCAAATTTGACCCTTAATTAACTCAAAAAAATATTTGTCACAGAATATGACCTGACTCAACTCAACTGATATAGAAGTTAACATACATGATGTATTGTATGATCTTTGATGTTTTTCATTCAAGTTGATGTACGGTTACATTCTTGTGTTAGTAGTGAGCCAATATTGCTGAATAATTATTTAATAACATGCTAATCAAAAACATAAAACAGAAATCCAGCATCTGATGTCCTATATAAGCCAAAAGAAAAGCATCAAAATGATTTATGAACATTATTAAAATTGTCATTAAGTAGGTAACCATCAAGCCAGCCTTTTGCATGATACAGAAGGGCACATTATGACTTCATTCAAATTCCCAGAAATGCATGGTTTCCTGGGCATTATAATTCAGCCAATTACCCGCCATCACAGATTGCCCAATGCCACCTACTGGTCAAGTTACACAGACAATGATTAAGGACATTTTCAGGACATTTTCAAACATAAGTCAATGTAACAATCACCTAAAAACCAATCCATGTTAGTACACAACAACATAGCCACATTTCACATCATTTTGTACTTAACAATAATTATGTGCTATATTAATCTAGTAAATACTACATTCCACATCAAAATAATAAATGATATTTAAAGAAACCATGTAGTTATCATGTCAACAGTTACATTGGTTATACACAAGAGAAGTAATTCTATTATTATCAGAAATAAATGCTAGCGTAACATTTACATGTAATCAATAATGACTAATACACTACTCATAAGCACCTATGATATTATGTATATTTTTTACAAACAAATTCTTTATGAGGCTCATCAATTCAATTTTCCAGTTTCTCCTAAAGTATGAAAAAACAACAACAAGAAAATACAATGATTTAGATTAAAGCACTAATAATATAATACAGACTACATCATCTGTATCTACCAGTATTTATCGTATTAAGTAGTGAAATATGTCCTGTAATTATACTTAGACAAATTTCCTCTTCACAGCAAAAACACAACAATACAATAACAAAATGAGCTGTGTATTTAACTCATATCCACATTTTGAGTATATTGTAAGCAGAACCTCAGGAAAATCATAAAATATAAATAACAATTGTAAACTTTTTTCAGTATTAAGAGCACTAGACACTAGATAGATTTTTTCCCCATGATAATGAATGAATAAAAATTTACATAAAGATGTTTCAAAGATTGAATGTTTGTATTTAAGTACAACAAAATTTGAGACATGGAGATAAAATGTGTTATTTATAAGGTATTAAGATGCTACCTTGTATAATTATGTAAAATTTCAGCTGCACTGTATTTCATAATTCATGATATGTTAATTGGGCTTCAACGTGGGTCATTTGGTGTCTTTCCAGCATTATCGGTGGTAGAATACCTGGACACACATCGAGGAATCACGTATAACTAACTGGGCAGCTTCCTCACAATGTCATGTGAAATTTGGTACAAGGCCCCATTTGTACACAGCGAGGGGCTAGTAACTAGTAGTCAGAGATTATAACTACTTGACCACTAATGTTCCTCAAGTATTTTGTTCACTATAGTATGTTTATAATTTCATGTCTGACTAGATATAAGTACAAGCCACTGTTTACATCCTATGCCCATATTTACTTATTAACACACTGCTTAACAACAACAAATCATTTCCCGGAATACATTTGAGAAAAATATCAAAACTAAAAACTAACCAATCAACATCACAAGCACTCTACACATACATACATACATATAATCATTATCATGACATAAGCACAATTTGAAACAAAATCTAAACCAATTATATTTTACCTGTAATTTATAATTGGTTTAACAGTAAATGAAAAATCATATCAAATCAAAAGCTAAATCCTATGCCCAAATAAAAATGTTAACATACACTAGAATAACAATACACAATTTGTTCATTAGTTCATTTTACTAACACAAACACTTTACACACAAATAAACGTAATACTAAGAATGGGTATTAGAGATAAATGATTACATGGTCCCCAATCCAATTTCTTACTATGAAGCATAAATCATGATGTTATACAGTTTGACAATGAGAAACAAGTATATATATATGCAGTATACAATTTGAGCTCTTTGCGCTCAGGGGAGGTAAAAAGGCTAAATTCACCATTTTATGAGTTGTACCTGTAGTTTCATACTACAAGTTGATATGTGCAATAAAAATACTGATATAACATACCATAACCACACGAGTATAAGAAGCACTTTTTACATCTAAAATTTGGTACATAAAATCGAGTGCATCTTTCACACAGGTGCAGATCTCAAAATAAACAAGATTATGTGTCTACTAATGAATATTTCTCTCTAAAGACTTATAAAAACATGAGGGAAATAAATCTTTCATATAATGTAAAATTCCATAATGGTTTCATACTATTCCGAGATTTTGTAGTCTACACAGTCACACTAGTTTGAAAATCAACATCAGATGTTTATAAATTTTTTGTCCATTTTTGTTTTTGATAATTTTTGTTTTTAAATATGTAGTATTTTTCCGGGATTTCCTCTTCTTTTACTTGTGTCTTAAACCATTTATGAGTGATTACAGTAATACATACAATACTAAAATATGCCATTCCAACACTGAGATTCATAATTAGTATTTTGGCATTCCAACATTTTGAAAGAATAAGACATTATTATGACTAAAAATACACCCCCGGGGTTAACAAACAAACAAATATACTTAATTGTTATCACTCAGACAAAAATCACTAAAAACTTGATCGATAGAACAGTTAACAAGTCTCAGCTAATTTTGAAACTCTAACCTTGAAATATCAAACTAGTTATATGAACTAAAGCACCTTACAACTGACACATTATGATTAAATACAAAAAAGGTTACTAAACAGAAATTATCAAGATTTTAAAAATAGCATCAAGTTTATAAACTTTCAACTACCAATTAAAAACAAAATGTAAAAATAACAAAGACCTACTAAGCAGAAAATAAAATCTCCAAAAGTTTCGGTTTCAAATTGTTCAGAAAGGTACTTACTTGAATAAAAAGCTATTTGTTCAAACTAAGAGAGTATAATTCAAGTAAATGATGATAGAATAGTAAAACATACAAAAATAAATGACTTAAAAATAGAAATCTTGACAAAATCCAACTAAGTTCAAAATTTGAGTAAAGCTATCTTGAGTATAATTCTATCAATAGAATTGACTTATCACAATTTATTCTAAAAAAACCCAAAACAGACACAGTCTTTACAAAATTCAGATCTATTACAAACGAACATCTTTAAACAAACAACACAGATACTTATTTCATAGACTTAATTTGATAGTGTCCAATGAATACCGGCATCTTGAGTATAAACACAAAGTTCCAATAAATTAAAATGAGTATAAAAGGTAAAGTATCGATAAAAATTTGCCAAGCGCAAATGTGTTTGTAAAATCTTAATGGAATTAAACAAAAAAATAGAATAAAAATTTACATACATGTACAAAGTCAACAAGACTGTAAAATAAACACAAGATAAACAGAGGTCCATAGCAATTAAACAAAATAATATGACACAGTAACTAACAAAATCTTAAAGAAAACAAAACATGTGTCTGATACATGTGCAGCCTGTTAAAATACATGGGGCTTGTACATCCTGGAAGAGCTTTGGGACGGTAATGATCAATCTATCTGAAATACAAAAAATCCTATTAACCAAAGTAACCCTCATACAGAAATAATGTTGACAAAGACAAGAACTGACTCATTGGAGAGAAACAGAAATGTTACAATAAAAATGATTGCGTTCCGGACGTTACTTGTTTTCCAACAGTATTTAAGTTATATACTGGAAGGCAGTTAACCTACCCAGTTTTCCTGGATGCTATAAATGTATCACGCTTGTCCTCGGCTAGAAACTGCCAACTTATCCACACAAATGATCAGAGCTAGCGGACAAAATGGATGCTGTATCATCTAATGAATCAACATAGAAAACATGTGCCATGTCTACAGTTCAAACTCACAAACAAGGTCAATAACAAGCAAGTGTTTCGCAGGACAGAGTGTTCAATAAAATGAAACTTTTTTTGTTTGTATCACAGAACAATTATTAAACCTCAATCTGTTTTATTTCATTTGGGTCAGGATAAACATAGACCTTCACACCCAAAAGAATTTCTTTCTTACAAATATATTCAACATAAGCAATGGTTTTGTGAAGAAAAATTGTAAGACTTAAAACATACCATAATAATCACTTAGCCATACCAAGTGAAGATTTATAATGGTCAAAGTTAATTTCTCTCTTGTAGGCTTGGAGTGTATTCTTCATTAACATAGCTACAGTCATTGGTCCAACACCGCCTGGTACAGGTGTTATATACCCTGCTTTGTCCTTAACACCTGTAAGTAAAACATAAATAGGATTATACTGCTTTGTTTCAAGAGAATCCACTGTATACAGTCAAGTCTGTGTTAGCGACCATCTCTTAATAAAGTCCACCTTGTGAATAAAGGCCGTTATTTAAAAAAACGTAATAAATCATTTAGAACAAAATGACCCCTTATAAATACCACCTATCAACAAAGGTCACATTTTGTTTTTTTTCCAAAGAGTTTTTATTCACAGGTTTGATTGTTAATGTTGTTGGCTAGCAACAGATTCAAATATTTTGGTAAACTTTTTGAATTATACATTTCAACTTCTACTCCAAATTGGTCACCTAACTCAAATCCCGTTTTTTGTTTCTTATCTTGTTGCAATTCCATCATGTTACAATAATAATGTATGTTTGTAATATTTGTAAGTATTCATCCTGATCAGCTGGTTTGTAAACAGAATGCTGTTTTAAAAGAAACATTATCAATAATTTATAACTTAAGAATATTGAAGACATAATGTTCAGATTTGAGTAGGGTGTTCAACCTAAAGTTTCACAACCCAGATCCAGATGTATAAAGAGAAAATATTTCAACAGACACAAATTGTTTTAATGCTCAGGTTTTTTTCCACTATTTTGGGAATATAATCCATACCCTTGGGATTGGAAATTTTTGCAGTGTTTTAATCAAATTGGGAAAAATGTATAACAACAATTTTTTTACTTATTCTTCTTATTGTCCCATAAAACAGTAGTAGAATAAGGTATTTACTACCAATAGTGATGTTAATGAACTTATATAATTAATAATAAAAAAGGAATTTTTTTGGGGAGGGATTGGGAATTTTTGTCTGTGAATTGGGAAAAAAGATACTATTTTCCAATTGGGAATATGACTGAATTTCGGCCATAAAATCACTCCAAAAATTCCCTGATGCTATACCTTCAAAGTCGACATCTCCAACTATCTTCATCTTGCCAGTTTTCTCATCTTTGACACGATTAATACCAACATCAATGATAGTACAACCTTCTTTTATCATATCAGCTTTTATAAGTCCAGGAATACCTGTAGCCACTACAATAATATCAGCTGTCTGTGTAAATACTTTAAGCTGTTCCGGTGGTGTGTATCTATGACATATAGTGGTTGTAGCATCACCTAATGACAAGACAGAAAATGCAATAGGTATTTTAATTTAACAAAAGGATTTAAGTCAAAAGAATGCAAATGGATATATCAACAAGAAGTGTTTGTGAAACATGGATGACCCTAACAGCTGACTGGATAGTCAGTCCTTGACCTATTGAACTTAAATTCGATAGGGGTAATCTACATGTGATGACCAACCTCTAAACCAAATCTGAGGACCTAAGGCCAAATCAATCTCTAATTATTTGTCAGACAAGGTTTTTGTACTGATGGTCACTGTGACCTTGACATTTGACCTCAACATAAATAGGGTCATCTACATCAACCTCCCTACTATGATATATGAAGAGCTTAGGCCAAATCAACTAGTTATTGGCCGGACAAGGTTTGTTTACTGATAGACCGACATGTGCAAAGCAATTCACTCCGCCCTTTTTTCGAAAGGGGGCAGAATGATTTGTTCAAGGATGTGTCAATTTAATTTTTTCTTTACATATCTTCAGAAAAAGGACCTATACTTTTTACTCATTTTACATAAAAGCATATTTACATAATATATACTGACCTCCCAGCTTGTATTGAATTTGCATGATTTTGCCATATTCTAATATGATAAAAACAGGAAAATTAAAATAAATATGAGAGATCCAGTACAGAGAAAAATTGTTTTCAGAAGGTGAATAATAGACAATCTTACCAGCTTTTGTTTCGTATATACCATCAGCATGTAATAACATTGCAATAGGCATACCAACATTCTTTGATCTACCACATACAACAGCATTCTTTCCAAAAGTCTCAATTCCTAGATAACATAAAAGTGTGTTTTTCCTTATATTAACTTCAAACAAGCATTGAAAATCTTCTTAATCTTAATATCTACCACAATGGATAAATCTAAGATTTACAAATAAAAATATTCCCATAACACAAAATTAAGTTAAAATTTCCTAGTTCAAGCAAACTTACAGTTAGGGAAAACAGTAAGATTAATGTAGTTGATATCAACATGATTTTTAAAGGGAGGCTACCTATGTGGGACGTTGCAGTAAGATAAAATTGTGGTCTTAACATTGTAGCCTGAACCAGCCAGATACCATATAATATATATAGATCAATATAAAAGCATTTAGCTCCTAGTGTCTCTTCAGTTTGTTATTGTTATTTTAGAAAGGTCTGGTACCTGACAAATTAGGGCAAATTTTGACCCAAATTGGGAATTAAAAAAAAATTGTATTATCAACTGCTCTTCTTTGGTATCTATTTCAGCACTGAATGTTGCAAAAAAAATTAATAGAAAATAACTTTTTTTTCAAACTGGGAAAATGGATAATTTTTTCAAATTGGGAAGGTATTGTTTACTGGTAAAAACACAGAAGGCAAAAAATATTGCTCTTACAAACAGAGTTAGTAACTTTGTCTATGTTAGTTTACTTTACCTGATCGGCGTATCATTTCCATGATACCTGCAGGTGTAGCTGGTATAAATGCCTTCTCATCAACACAGAAACAACCAACATTTAGTGTATGGAAACCATCAACATCTTTATGAGGTGCTACAGAATTCATAATCTAGAAAAGAAGATAAAATTTAATCACACCATGTGAAGTGACTGTTTCTGAAATTTTAAGATCCACATGAAAGGTTATGTCAGTCTGAACATCTAGCCACTAAGTTGTATGTCTTAGCATACATTTTGACGTCCCCCACTGAACTTGGACAGTTGTTCATTGAACTGTTGATTTAGGGGACACAAACTGAAAGGTTCATCACCAAGAGTGGGCATATGAAGCTGATAATTGACTTCAGAACAAAATGGAATCAGGTAAGCACTGGAATGTTTGAACTACTGTCATGATTTGTTTCGATAATTTCTTAGCTTTACAGCCTTACAGGGGTAGTTTTTCATGCATTAATTAGTAATTTAAACATCTCGGTTAAAAAGCTTTTCGTTTCATTAAAGCACAAGTACATGATGCTCAAAAAATGCCATTAGGCCTTTTTTATGTCATTTTGGCTCCGGTATTCTCCCCCACCCGTCTGTTCCCAAAGTAAAGACTAAGAATTTTTTTTCCCATATTCAGAAAAATATTAGAGTTTGACAATTGATACAAATTCACCCTCCATCAAAGAGACCCGATACCTGTTCCCCAAAACAATAAAAAAGAGCTTAAATATGCTCACCAACCTACCCGCTGTTAAGTTTGGGCTGTGTAATTTCACACTAACATCAAGGGAGGGCCTTACACAAAATGGTTTAAATTACCGTACCGTAAATTAGGTAATATATGTCTAAACAAAAATTATAACTACATGTATATTAAACATTCATTTTTTCTCAAATTTATTTTAACATGAATTTTTCTACCGGACAATTGAAAGCAATGAACCAATATGTCTCAAATTTTCCATACAATTTATTACACAAGAACATATAATTACCTTTTTTTCAGTGATATGGTCAGGAACAGGCAACTGTACCAGCAAGCCATCTACGTTATCATCTACGTTTAATTTATTTACAAGTTTTAAAAGTTCTTCTTCTGTGGTATCTATAGGCAAGTTTATCAATTCACTGGTGATACCTAGAATATGAATATTGAGATATTAACTCATCATAATACTCCAGCCAGTTACCCACAGCCCAAATGTTTGTTAGTTTGTTTGTGTCATCGGTCTTTACGCCCCTTTTCAACAGTCAGAGTCATATGAGAGGGACAGTTCATCTAACCATCGTTCCTGGGAAGAACCAGTACTGGACTCCTATCCACTGCCTATTTTCTCACATAAAGAGACATGGTCGGTAGCTGGGCTCGTACCCACAACCCTCTATCAGTGAGAGGTTACCTTAACCACTCGACCACAGAGACGAGTCCAGCCCGAATGTGGTTATGAGAATATGTTATAAGCTATGAAGGCAGCCAGAGAAGTGTTAGATTTACGGCCATCAGTTTTGTAAGTTCACCCCCCCCCCCCCCAAAGAGGAATGCATGAGCTGTGACAATTTCTTGAAAGCCATTACATAAAGTGCAATTCAACCTCCAATGCAGATCATTTATGAGGAGAATTTTGACAGTTATTGCAGAAAACAAGGACAGTACATGTTTGATCCAAGAAAACTAGTCATGTTGACTGGCCTTCGATTTACTAGTGAAGTACTGTTAAGAACAAGGGTAAAATCTGTAAATTTATAACTTTACTTATAATAAATCACTTAATGATATTTCTTTACCCATAAGGAATAATGCATTTAGACCTAAAAAGGCCACGCAACCAATGAACCTGTTTAACTTAATGATTTAGTCAATGTGGCCACTGTAAGCCTTAATACACCACCATACACATACATGTGCAAGCCCCAGTTGTTTTTTTCCATTACCTGTATACTCAGCAGCCTTGAATTTATTCTTAATGTAACTTTTGCTGGCTGGATTTTCACCAACGAGTACCACACTGACATGAGGAGGTCGTTTACCAGATGCTACAATTTCAGTCACCTCAGCCTTAACTTCATTTTTAATTTCTTTAGCTAATGCTTTGCCATCAATTATTTTAGCTGTCAGACATCTGAAATTCAATTACAATTAATCAGTGAATTACCACTTAAGGTAAATAAACTGACCTGTTGGAACAAAAAAATTGTAACCTGTTCTTAACATTATTACATATTATAGATCAATAAATCCTTTTTACATGAGAGTTAACATTTGAATGTTCGAGCGTTCTTAACAGTTTTACATAATATAGATCAATAAATCCTTTTTACATGAGAGTTAACATTTGAATGTTCGATCAGTCAGGACAACGATAATAAATTGTACATTCAAATTTAGAGCTTTATACTGTAAAGTTTGTAAACATATCTTAATCATTTCTGACAGAAAATATTTCTCTTTCATGAAAAGAAAAAATATTTTTTCGAAAACATTCACCCAAAATCTGGGTCAAATTAAAGAAACAGAATTCTTACCTTGAGCTTAAAGATAAACATCTTTTGAAGCTTTGTGAATAGCTGATGGTTCTACATCCCTGAGATATCACTTTAAATACTGATGTCATTTTGTTCTATATCTTCAATGGTATCAATACTTGGCTTCGAAATGATGAGATTTAGTATTCAAATACTTATATCACTGCAAATAGAAAAAATATCAACCTCTGACTTAAAGCACTAGCCCATACTATAAAACTTAGAGGGAAATCTCTTTTTAGACTACTCTGAATACATGATTTTAAGAAAGTTCACAAGCCCGAATAGAAATTTACTAGCCCAAGGCTTTGGGCCAGTGAAAAGACTGTCATAGTTTATACAATAATTTAAGTTTTAATGCATTTTACAGAAAACATACAAAATGTCCCTTAACTTGGCAATATAACATACTAACATGTGTTACTGTACTTCATTTAACCATCTGAACATGTAAGCTGCTATAGACAATGTATTGTTATCATAACATGTATATATACATAAGTCATAATAAGTAACACATGTCCAAAACAATTAATCTAGAAATTCTCAGTGAGTCTAGAGCAGATTTATCTTTTGTCTGATCTGCACATGAAGGTACACTTAGGCATAACAGATATGCATCATACCATTAACATCCTATTAAATGCACCAACCTTAATTAAATTTTTAAGGCTCCCCCTATTATGGAAAAAAATGCATATCTGACCAGAAAATCAGGAAGATAAAAATGACAAGAGTGTTGAACAGATGCTACCAGCCTACCTTCTGTATTTACAAATTGCCTTTGTGTGGAGTAAAAGGATGATCGAAAATGTCCCAAAATATTACTGCCACCCATGACTTTAAAAAGGGCATTTATGGTATCACTCAACACATAACAGAAATAGTGCAGAATAATTATGCACAGACATCTGTGTCAGTATAACACTTAAACAAGTTCAAGCACACCAAACACATGGCCACAGGTAGAAATAATTTCTGAAGAGAGCAAAGGGAGCATTAAAGCAGATGTAATGCATCAACCTTTTCCTTCAATGGTGACTCTAAAAATTAACATCTCAAACACAAATAGCTGTTTACTTCTCATACTTTTGTACGTCTTACAACAGTCAAAATACTACTAGTGAGCATGTGTTTGTTTCAGTGGATTTAATGCTGTTTTTTTTACAGTTACATTTATTATCTTAAACTCACTGAAACAAACACATGCCTGTTTGCTAAAATTGCTAAAATATTCAAAATGCTGCATAAAATTGTATGTTTTGCTTACTCCAACCAGAAGTCGCAACAATGATTTTTTACCTACAAACAATGACTGTAACAAAGGCAGTGAGAAAAAATGCATGCAGTGAGTAATAACACCTAGATTTACTAAATTACTGTCACAAACAGATCATATGCGCTGCAACTAGGGCTGTCCCGATATGGGTGCGTACCGGTACGTACTGGTACAGTGCTGAACGATATGCGTATCGTATCGGAAGGTCCCGTATCGGCCGTATCACGGTTTTTTTATTTTATATTAAAAAACTCTTAGAATGTTGAACAACTGAACTAAATTTGCGAATTTACTCTCGTAACATCGTCGGCAATGCTTCCTCAACTAATATCAGGGATTCCATACTTTATTTATAGACATTAGCAGCGTGAGGTAAAGCTAGACAACAAATTCGATTCGAGTACTAGTATTCAGATTTTGTCAAGTAGAAATTGACTTATAATTTGTTTTACGCCACCATGTAATTTTACATAAAAATATGGCAGCATTTTGGTTTGCCGATTAATGAAACAAGCACGTAGTTGTCTGTAAGAAGTGTCAACGTGATGTCAAGTATAGTGGTGGGACTAGCAACCTTAGAACAAATATGTCTCACCATCATATGATTACTCATTATTGATTTAATTTAGTATTGTTAATCAATTTGACAATCATAACCCTTATTCTTTAAACAATTTTATGTGGCTAGGTTCTATTATTGATACAAGGTCATTTATGGGACCGAGATTAAAACTTGCTTAAAAATTTCTCATAATTATTTTATTTCCACAAAATCAACTAACATATATGTGAATTAAATTGATGACTTTAAGTACAAGACAATTTTAGTTTTATATCTTTTTAACAGTTAAGTAGGACTTTCTACCACCAAACAAGTGAGCAGAGTTCCAAAAACACTAATATTACAACGTTTTTCATTACTTCATTATATCGTATCGTTGATATCGCATATCGCTAGTACCGTATCGCAATACGTATCATATCGGCTGAGATCTGTATCGGGACAGCCCTAGATGCAACAACCAGCACTGTTGACTTTTCCTCTTCATTTTGCTATTTTGTCCTAGAAGCAGACATTGTGCCTTAAGTACCAAGACTTGATGAAATGCATTGTTTCATTGGACGGCCCCTGGTTTTCAAATTATCGACTACCAATGAAATGACGCATTTCATCAAGTCTTGGTAAGGCACAATGTCAAAGTTAACAGTTAACTAACCATTGTACTTCAGCCATAAAGAACATACAATAATTTGTACTTTGAAGGGGAATCAGGCCAAATATCAGCTAAAAAGTTTGCAAACATGCTTTAAAGGTTCAAGTTAAACATTACACGAAGGCCTTTGTTAGAACAGTCTTTGATTAGATATATCCAGGGTACACTACATTTTAGCTGTAGTGAAGATTTATCAATGAATTTATTAACAGAACGACTGTAAACAATTACGGGTTTATGGTTTTATTCTTAAGATATAAACCTCGTGGAGTGATATATCAGGGATTTTTTTGGGGCGATTTTATAGCTGAAATTCGGTCATATTCCCAATGGAAAATAGTATCTTTTTTCCCAATTCACAGACAAAAATTCCCAATCCCCCCACCCAAAAAAAAATTTATGAGAGAATAAGTAGAATAAGTTGAACATTGCAAAAAATTGTAGTTAATTTGATAAAACACCGCAAAAATTCCCAATCCCAAGGGTATGGGTCATATTCCCAAAATACAGAGAAAAAACCCTGTATATACTGGGTAAAATTGATACATTTTGTTCAACTAAGTGACCACAAAATTTCAATTGATCATCCGATGATACAGTAGTGAATTGATTGAAGAAGATATTGTGCTGCCAGTTAGGATAATTGATTTCGAACCGGTTTGAGTACGAATCAGCATAACTGAGAGTAACTGTTCTATATACACGTTTATGTTACTTCAAATGAATTGCATTAATATACCAGATTATTGAATTTCTTGAAATGAACTCACCTATTTGTCACTTTTAATAAGTATCTTTGAAGCATATGTTGGTATATTTCCCTTACTCGCGAATACTGACTGCAGTACGTTAACGATTCTATAATGTGTAGACTGCGACACTGTATATATATATGCGGAGTTTTAGGTTTTTAATAATATCAATTCGATTAATTACACATGTTAGAAGATTAACTATTAGATTATATTTTAAGCGATATTAAACATTTTCTTACCGCTAAACGGACAAAAACTGCAATGATAATACTAAAAAGCGATATCCGCATAGTAAACATTCATAAATAAGTCACATGACTTTTCTTAGACAAAATGGCGGACGTAGAAAACTTAGATTCGAACACCCTGACTAGTGATAATAATGAAAGCAAAGAAAAGACTATGACATTCAATATTGCAAGGAAGAAGGATAAGCCAAACGAAGGATGGTCTAATCCTGTATCTTCCGCGCGGTCTGCGTTTGATAAGTTCTTGTCCAGATCTGAAAGCACTGAAAAATCAAGTCCTGTTGTTGCACCCTCTGATGGTGCTAACACAGGTAGAAAAAGCAAGAAGAAATGTAAGTTTTCCATCTGTGTATAAGAATATATTTCCTAATAGTTTTAAGTCTATGAAATAATCATTCATTCATGCAATATGTGTACTATTGTCACTTATTGTGACTTAACAATGGGGGAGGTGTAAACACTGTAATAATAATACTACTAATAAAGCTAATTTGTGAGATGTACGGGCAACCCATTCATGATTTAAGTATTTCCTATATTGCCCATTATGTCTCATTCCGGAAGGGCTAAAATGTGTCGGATTTCTGAGTTTTAAAAGAAAGTGTGTCTTTCGAGCTGTTCAAATGAAAATTGCCATTTTATATAAGCAAGGAAGTGGATAAACATTGCATATATTTCAAAGAACAATGACAAAAGTTACGAAAAATGGTATATACCTTGATAAATAACCCACAAGAGTTTAATCCACTAATATTTGTGTGAACTCTAAAACTTAATGCAGGCTGCAGTTGTCAACTGGTAAACCAATGAAAATGTCCTACAGGTGTATTAAAAATTGAACGAACGGTTCGCTGAAAAGCAATGACATTGAATTATAGAATATCATTGAAAACCATGTAGATCACAGGTAGAGTTATTTAAATTAAATTAACTACAATGTTACGCATACACTGTACATGTTGTTGGACAATGACAGTAGTATTTATCTGTAAATCCATTTTCTGATGATGGAGGAAGCAAGTTTAAATAAAAATTTAACTGCAGTAGTGGACATAATTATGAATTGATGGATTTATATGCAATGTACTTCAATTGAAGCAGAACATTGATGGCTTCCACACATAATTTTTAGCAAGTACTAATTTTCTTTCGCTGTAAATTTGCTTCGACTCTAGCTATTTTGATCCTTGCACATTTGAATTTGGAAGAGAGTTATTGCCAAGTCTAAAGTGCCTCAGTATTCATCTGTAGAGTACAATTATTTGAACTAAGGTGTAACTGAAGAGCCTTTTTTAGACCCCATTAATAAGCTGTTACTTTAATGTAAACAAAATGCCAGGAGGATGAATCCGATGATGCATCAGCATGACTGTGTATTACAATAGTGCTGTGATACATATTTAATGAATGAAAAGAAGTGCAATGTCCACTATTAAATTAATAAATAATCACTTTTAGAGGTGAAATGTTGATAAGTGATAATTTGTCACTTAATGCATGTACGCTATCAATGTTTTGAAAAATTTATCTTGATAACCTAGGCTACGATAAAAACTATCCTGATAAGTTTACGCAGTATTACCTCATTCATTTCAATTAAATATTCTTTTTAGGGAACTAGTTCTCAAGTAGGTTAAACTTACAAAAACATTTTTTCACTTACCCGGTATTTCTTTGTTTATCTCATTAAATATCTTCCTGTTTGTTTTGAATATCATTCCCTGAAACCATTCATTGGATTCCATCTCAGAATCAGATACTTTTGACCAAATGATAAGTCTTTTCACCATACATGTATGAGTAATGTTAATTGTAATATGAAATGCCAGTATTTATTAACATGAAAATAAATGTTTTAAAAGCATACTCGTATATTCCCTTTAACTAGTCTGTCTTCTGAACTTGCAGTACTCATTCATTGTTTTGTTATTTTAACACTACATATATGAGTACAAACCCATTCCCCCCAACAAAAGTAGTACAATGATAGTTCTGTATTATTCATTTATTTATATAAAGTACAATAAGTTTTAGGATAGTCCTACTTGATGAAATCCAACCTACCAATGTCTCAAATACATAGACTTCAGTACTGGTTTTTCCAGGAAGCTTACATTCATGAGTGTTTTGTCAACATTGTTCTTAGATAATTTGATATTGACAGGGCCCTCATTTGACGTTTTTTGGGCCCATTCCCCTCCTGAAATGATATATTTTTTCCCCTATTTTACATAAAAATTCCCCTCCTTAACAATCTTTTTTTTGCTGATTAAAAATGTTTATTTTTACAGAAATGTCTTTCCAGACATCAGACATCGAATCTGATTCAGATCATGTAGTATGTTTGGCTTAAATGGTTGATATAAAGTAATTAACATTTGATTAAATGTATATTAATGTACATTATATTAAATAGTTACATATAGCTATTTTACCGGTAAGCTTTAAATGTTTAGCGCATGGTTATAAGGCAGTTTTCAAAAAATCCCCTAAAATTCCTATTTTTCCTCAAAATGATACAAAATTTCCCAACTTGTGGGCTCTGGGCTCCTTGCCCTTAAGTGCAGCTAGGTCCCTGATTGAGCAAACAATTGCCCTGAAGTAATTTATCAAATTACCTGTAAAAATTTTATTTTACCATATTATTATACCATATTGTATAAATAAATTGTCTTTGAATTTTTCCCTGACAACTTTTTTGTGGATGAAATGGGTTATCTTTATACTTTTGATTGTCTCATGATGGCTGACTACTTCTGGAATCATCAAAATATTAATAATCAATATGTGTACTACTATAGAGGTAAGTGAACTGTATCTTATATGAAACATTTTAATTCTAAGAAATCAATGCCACATATTTTTACATAGTTTTGGAGAGATTTATTTAATTTTATGAATAAAATGTTGTATGTATTTACAAAAAATATACCAATTTGTACATTGTTGTTTTTCATACTTGTACCGTTCGGTTTTTACTGATTTTGATGGTCAGTTATTTTTTGTAATGATTGGACAATTTTTTCATCCTTGTCGTGTCAAACTCAAAGCATTATAAGAGTAAGTATAAGGTAAGTCATTTCAATTTCAAAGAAATGTTTTCTTAGTATTTTCACATCTTTGTGTGGGGGTGGACTTTTTATATTTAATCTATTGTTCTTTATTTCTAATCAAGATAGATGATATTCAGACTTTCTTGATGAAAGTTCTTAAATCTTTGTCATCTTTCAATAAAAAGATTTATTCTACTTGAAGTTGTTGAAGAAATTCTCACTTTAAATGTATTGTATTATTTGTTATTGTGTTATTGACACTGACAGTACACACTGTTCGCAAAATTAAAGTGTATGTATCTCTTCATTCATAATATTATGTGGCAACAAGATTGCTTTAACAAATCGCTAGAATAATTGTTTTGCAAGATGTTAACAATTATTCATAAGGGAAGTAAATCTGCCATAACAGACATCTTATTATTGTTGTGGTTTTCTCCCTTGAATCTGTATATTGGTCATTCTTGATCAATTTGTATGTTAGTCATAAAAAGTATTTTAAAAAGTTACAAGGAAAAACATAGGCTATAAAACTGTCTGCATCTAATACCATTTTTAAAATCATTTGTTCGATGGAAAGACGTGTGTTAGGGTGAAATTTTGAAAAAAATAATCAAGCATGATTGGGAGCAAACACTTGGTTATCTCTCATTTGACTCTAAGCATGAACTGGACTCTGGTTATGCTACACCTTATGTATATAATTAATATGTACTTAGTCATGTGAAAAATCTGATGAAGTTCAATTTCGTTCTCTGGCTATAATGGTCTGTGCAAATTCAATGTTAGTTTATGAGACGAGAATCAATGAGTGAGAAAATAATTACTAGATATGTATAATATATATAAAATGTTAAAGATTGTGCCTAGCCAAGTAAATTAATAATAAAAAATAATTAACATTTTACAATTTACATAGGTATTATATATAAATAATTATTAAAATTGCCAACTGATTTTTTCCTGATGAGGCGAAGGACGAAACCGGTTGGCAATAATAATATATATATATATATAATAATGTTTATTTCAATGGCTTGGGTAATGAGAACAATATATTAATACTAACATAATATTTTATGCAATATAATCGTAGCAACATTTTAACATCTGGTCCTATTTAATTGAGCAAGAATAAAATTTTAACATCTGTATATAACATAATGATTATATTAGTAGTAAATGAGTAAATAATACAATGTTTCAAATCTGTTAACAAAGGCCACATTTTGGAACAACAAAAGGCAGGTGGTCTGTGTTCAGAGGGGGTGTCATTTCATTCTACATAATCAGTGGCATTCTTTACTCACAGGCAGGCCTTTATATAGAGGTGGCCACTTACAGGTTTGACTGTTTTTAGCTCACATGTCACAAAGTGACAAAGTGAGCTATTAGGATCACTCTCCGTCCGGCGTCCGGCGTCGTGCGTCGTCAAACTTTTTGTTGTGAACACACTAGGGGCCACATTTTTGGCTCAATTTTAGCAAAACTGGGTCAGAACGTTAATATCAACAAAATCTCGGACGAGTTCGATATTGGGCCATTTGGGGTAAAAAACTAGGTCACCAGTGCCAAATAAGGGAAAACCTTGTGAACACTTTAGAAATCACTGTTTTGAATTTATCTTCATGAAACTTTGTCAGAATGTTTATTTTAATAATATGTAGGTCAAGTTTGAAAATGGGTAATTTCTGTAGTAAAATTAGGTCACTAGGGCAAATTGCTGAAAAACCTTGTGAACACTCTAGAAGTCACTGTTTTGATTGAATGATCATGAAACCTTGTCAGAATGTTTGTCTTCATAATATCTTGGACGAGTTCGAACATGGGTCATCTTGGGTCAAAAACTAGGTCGCTAGGTCAAATCTTATGAAAAACCATGTTAACACTGTAGATTTCACAGTTATTATTGGATCTTCACCAAACTTTGTCAAATTGTTTGTTTTAATGATATAACAGTCAAATATAAATATGGGTCATCTGGGGTCAATAACTAGGTCACCAGGTCAAATCTTAGGAAAACATTGTTAACACTGTAGATGTCACAGTTTTAATTGGATCTTCACCAAACCTTGTCAAAATGTTTGCCTCAATGATATGTGGGTCAAGGATGAACATGGGTCAGCTGGGTTCATAAACTGGGTCACAAGGTCAAATATTAGGTAAAAATCTTGTAAAAGCTCTAAATGTCATGGTTTTGATTGGATCTTGGCCAAACCTTGTCAGATTGTTTGCCTTAATGATATTAAGGACAAGTTCAAATATGGGTCACCTAGGGTCAAAAACCAGGTCACAAGGTCAAATCTTAGGAAAACCTTATTAACACTGTAGATGTCAAATTTTGATCGTATCTTCACCAAACCTAGTCAGACTGTTTGTCTTAATGATATGTAAGACAAATTCGAACATAGGTCGTCTGGGGTCAAAAGCTAGGTCACCGGTTCAAAACAATGTTTTAATGAGTGAACAGTGATTGTCATGTGAGCGATATAGGGCCATCTTGGCCCTCTTGTTACATTAAAGCTTGTGTTTTAAGGTGTATGCATCACTGTCTATTATATAAATACTAACTGGGTCTTTTAAGATGCTTAGTGAATTTGTGTGGGTAATTTAGTATTTATAAATGATCATTACACAACATGTTACAGTGCAATTAAGTCTATATAAGTTCAGTTTCCATGAGTACTTTCAGTAATTGGTTCTACTCGAGGAGTAATCCGTAGGTCTTGAATCAGGGCCTTTTTCCCCAAAATTGGGAAGGGGCCTTAGCCTTTCATTTTGGGAAATGTAAGCGTGATTTTTGACCAATTTTGTGAAAGCTTAAACAACTGAGTTAGAATAGCATTTTGTTTTTGGGAATTTCTTTACCCAAATTGGGAAAAAGGAGCCTTTTTTCAATTGGGAAGTCACCGAATTTCAGCCTCTGTTATAGAGAGAAAACAGGCCCTGCTTGAATTCCTCCACCATTAGAGCTAGCTATTATAAAAGACTTTCAGGAATAAAACCTTCATCTGACTGGTTTTAGATCACAGTGTTTAACTTTAAAGCATCTTCCAGTGTTTTAAATCGCAATTGTTTGTTGGTTTTATGAACAGTATTCATTAGATAGATGATTCATTATGTTAAAAGCTGACATCTTCTTTATCATCCAATTATCTGCTATTTCAAGGTCTATAATCACGTGGTATATTGTTTTGACACCACAGGGTCTTGAACAATGACTTACCTTCGAACTCCAGGGTGCCGCCATTGTTCTAGACCCTGGCTGTGGTATCAGTCATTATCGAAACAATGTACCACATGATTATAGGCAGTGCATTTGCTGATTGCGTATTTTGTAAGTTTTATGATAGATTCAACTGTAGTGCTATAACTCTACCAATATGATATTACACTTCTGTATGGTGGAAAACTATTGATTGGTTGGTTAGTTAATGGCAGTGTAATGGAAGTCACCAGAATTCTTGTGCTGTTTGTCTCTGTACAACACCAGACACCATTGATTTTTGTAAAATTCTTCGCTGTGATAACTTTGTATTGTTAGTAATTGCATGACCTTCAGAAAAATGTCTCTGAAATCCTGGTAGATTATAAGTGTGGTTTGATTATCAACTATACATTGTTTAATATGTCCTTTATTACATGCAATTTAATTCAATTCTCTGTTTATTCTTTATTGTGTCTGTAATAAACGGTTCATGGTTGTTAACTGTAGTTAATATACTGTTGAAATGTTCATATCAACGGATGATTATCATCGGACTGTTGCCAGCTTGTACTGCCAGTGATGTTATGCACACTTTATGCATGTCTGTAGTCATATATTAGGTTGATATTGGTTCTTGGAATGCTGGAATTTATCGATGTTTATGTCTGGTTATCAAATTTTGAGCACATGCTGTTTTTATTGATCGGTTAGGTGTTGACCCCAGTTGTCTCGAACAGAGTTCTGATCAATTGGGATAATTTAATTAGGAGTTTAGCTCTGAATTACCGGTAATAGGATTCTAGTATAATAATTAAGAACAATCAGTCTAATCTTGATGAAGTACCTGCCTCGGTTATATTAATAACTTGTGAACTTAGATGCTTTGAAATTGCCAGCATATTTTGGATTATGTTTTTTGGAACTATAATCTAAGTACTTGGCATAACACAAACATGGAGGTTTTGTGTGTTTCTAACATGTAATGTAAACTAACTAGATGTGCTGGGTATAATTGCATACAAACAGTTTCAGATGTTCAATAAAAGACTTTAGATCCCAGAAAAACACATCCACTTAAGATTTATGACTGTGCTCCAATTTTTACCTTTATAATTACCTGGATTAGGCATTAAAATCCATGAAGCAGTCTATGAATTGATTCTCTATATTATCTGTGTACAATATTAGAGAGAAACTTGGCAGATTTACCACACTGGAATTTACGCTGGAACATAAAAATGATTCATAAATGATTAAAATGCTGAAAAAATCAATATCATAGAATGGAATCTGCAATGAGGTGTTTAGAATTAGATTATCAGCGTATGTTTTTATAACTGTATAGATTTAATGTGGAATTTGAATATCACAAAGTATTGGTTAAAAATTCTATTACTGTATGCATGAGTATGGTATACATAATGTATTTGTGTTTGTTTCTATAAATAACCTTATAGACTACGTTCAATATCGTTTCATTGATTTTAACCTCACTGTAGGAAGATCTCTGATGTTACAAGACTGATTGAGCATTTAGATTCCTGTATAATGTGAAATTTAGCGTATTGACACTGGATGTTTTATTGTCAAAGTAACGGAAATATCTAACATTTTGACATCATTATTGGCAATACCGTGGCTGCCTATTTACTCATTGACAGTTCATCACTGTGCTGGGACCTTAGAAATGTGATGGATATGGTTTTGCCTGTGTTTTGACATATTTCTAGTTGAATGCACTGTAGAGAGCACCGTTCAGAATTGGGAGGAGTTTGTGAATATATAAATTGTGTTTACTGGACTTGATATTGTTGTAATTAAGCAAAATATGAGGTGTCTGGATTAGAGTTTGTATTATTTACTGTAAAATACAGCAGTTACACCGCTTGCAACATAATTGTGAACTTAGAAATACTTGGTCAGGGTAATTTAAAATGTTCGTTTTTGTTGTAAATTGGGATATGCGGACTTAAAACAGAAAACTGAAGGTGCTGCAGCTAGTATTATTTGATATTGTTGGAAAAGTCTGGATGGTCATTAGCTGATAATTTTATGTATTCTCTGTAAACAACATGGCTGAGGAGACAATCTATTTGTGTAAATTCCGTGTGTCTGTGGATGGTGACTGGTTGTGTCTGAGAGAGTTGAGTGATGTCCAGTTTGAAGTGCCACCATCTCTCAGTAACTCTATGATTGAAGATGATGGTCAGTATATTGTTGATTTAATGTGGTTAGATTTTGGAGAGGTCAAGCTAGAATGTCTTACCTACTTTAACTTAAAAATGGCTTATCAGTATATGATTCAAGAGTATTAATGGTTACAGTATTTAGAATTTGCAATTGGTACCTTCGCACTGTTGAATCTGTTATTTGGAGACCCTTCATTAACTTCTGATTCAGATTAACTATACTCAGATTTAAGGGAAAATAATGATACTTCTTAGGTATGCTGAATGATGTCAGTCAAGTCTATGCATTCTGGGGATAAAAGGTTATAACTTGTATGTGTTATCCATTAATTTTGGATGCTGGCCCACTAATTAAATGCATGTGTCATTTGCCATATGTGATTAAAATTTCAGTAATTTTGTCCTCACACTGTAATTTTCTCAATTCAATACGGCTCCTACAAAATTCCGATAATACCAGGAGCTATTAGTCATAAGTTCCCTCAGAACATCCATATAAAGGCTATCTGTGCATTTAAGTTAATTACAGTCTCCAATGGCAATTGTTAGTATTAATAGAACAGCTGAGATTAAATGTTTGAAATATTTTATGGGATGAGCATAATTATCTTGTGATTGATCTGTGTCAGAGATTCCCTGTTGAGTTATTCATACCCCAAGAACTATACATGAAGTATCGATGCAAGTTTAGTTCTAGAAAAGTTCATGTTTTCATGAATTCCATTTGAAGGGGATATTCTAAATAAATGTCTTTATTGACAACTGCTTGCATTGTGAGCTCAGGGCCTGTGTTTATAAAATTTGAGATCAGTTTCCAAGCTGAAATCTCATGTCGATCTCAACTTCTTTCAGACCTATAGTATGTTTGTAATGAGTGTGAATACATGTTTTAATTGGCACATACAAAAAATACTGCTAGATAAATTATGAAATCTTTTCTCCATTTTCTTGAGAATATTGAAAACACAAACTTGAGATTTGAGCTGGGAGATGAATCTCAATATTTATAATCTCAGACTCTGTATCGGTAATTTGTCTAAACATTTCGAAATTGATTTTCTTCTTTGGTTTGGTACGAAATGCTAATTTTGATAATTGTCTATCCAAGTCTGTATTCTTCCATTTTTTATGGCCAAGCTAAATTGACAGTGACTTCTTCAGATTGGTTAAGTAGTTTTGTTGGCATTTATTACTTACAAGGATAAGTGAAATAGTTTATAAGGCCACTAAATAAAACATCACAATGATAAAACCATTAACAATTTAATTGAGATCCCAGGTGTCATGTGCTTACAGCATACAAGCACTGTCAACATTTGTGTGAAAAATTTACTTTTTAGTGATTGTGATGTCAAACATAAAACTTTTCCTGGGAATTACTGAATATAATGTAAAGCTATGACATGTTTTTACTAGTCCAGACAATATCCATCTTGATTTTATGACAGGATTGGAGTTACTGCATACTTGGCTTTAAAAGCAATTTTATTGACTGTTTGGTATTTGCAGAAAATGCACAGCCTTGCATTGTTATTCATTTTTATTACTATCCATTTTGATGTGTTCTCTTCAACTGTTGAATTGTGAACAGGTTTTTAGGTCACCATTAGAACTTAGGGACATGAATTAATGGATAGTGGTTAACTAAAAGTTAAATCCATTAAAATTAAGACAACAATGTACATACTATTATACTTAACGTCTTAAGACCATTAAAATGAGATCACAATGTATACTTGGTAGGATTAAATGAGATCACAATTTATACCTAAGCCATTAAAATGAGACCACAATGTATACTAAATGCATTGAATTGAGATCACAAAGTAAACTTAAAGCCATTTGAATGAGATTACTATACACAATTATATGATTAAAGCAATTAAAATGAGATCTCATTGTATATTCAAATGAATTACATGAGATCGCATATTTTCCCACCAGTAAAAGTGATGCCACTTTATGGTAGATTAAGGTCCTTTTTTTGGCCTTTGTTTAATGTACTAGTATTAGATCCTTGTCAATTTTGTACAGTTATGAATGATATAAATTCAATGGGTTTAAACTTCTTATCTGCAGATCGAGATCCTCGGACGATTGAAAGAGCAAACTTGCTGAATGTATCGAAACTAATCGTCAAAGAGTTGATAGATTCATCAATGGCACACGGACGCATGCTGGATGATGATCATGAACCATTACAACAGTTTTTTGTTGTTTTAGAACACGTGCTTAGGCATGGCTTGAGACGTAAGTGTATGAGACTGATGTGGCTTTTTGTTGACAAGTAATAAGGGTGAAGATTTATTTAAGTTTCTTGAATATACTTATTTGTCCTAGGGTTGCCTTGAGAGAACAAATTGCTCACACTGTTAGACTAAATCACTTAAATGGGTCCCCATCTGCTATAAATGTTGAACTTTAATTTTCACATCTCACAATTATTACAGCTTATGTGTTTGAGTTGTGAACAAAGAATAAAAAAAAACATAGATTTCAGAGAAAAAGCATGGTGTTACCCAGGGAGCTCACTAGATGTCAAAAATTGAGGGCAAAAAAATAACCCTTGGCTGATAACATTCATAGAAGTTTTCTACTGATATTAGAGTAAATTGGACCTGTTGATACTAATTCTCGCGAGTTAGAAACTTCATTTTACTAATTTCAAGAGTCGAAATGTCATTTTAAAAGGGTTAAATGTAACCCATGGTGTTACCAATCTTTGTTGTCAAGAATGTTGTAATGGAAAACATTGGTGAATTATGTATTACATTGGAGGAACTAGAGATATTGATCTGAGACTGTTCTTGCATTCTATAATTGATGCAACACTCCCTTCAGAATTCTAATAGAAAAACATTACCATAAGTGATGAGTCAAGTATTGCAATGTTTTGTTTATTGGTGTCATAATGCTTTTAGTGTTTTTTCCTATTAAATTGTTTAGCTTTGGTTCCTGGCCTAATGTAATAAAGAGTGTTGATATTATTGTTCCTAAATGTATGAGACAGGTACCAAATATTTCACCCAAAAGCAAATATAATCAAGTTTGCTACACTATTTCATCATAGTCAGTCTTTATAGGAGCTAGTGCTTCACCTTCATAGTCATACTGCATTATACTGAGAGTTAAACAATTTAGGGGTCAAAATGGAGCCCTAAATCATTATTTTATTGTGTTTTTCAGCAAAGAAGAGTATTTTACGGGACAGGAGAGATTTCTGGTGTGTGCTCGAATTAGTGGAGAAATTTGCACCTGAGGCCGCAGAAATTACCGCAACTGTTCGAGAAATGCCTCGTCTGAAGTATGAATAGTTAATATATACTTCAAAGATTTGTGAAACCTTAAGCATATTCTCTGAAGTATTAATAATTTATCTATACTTAAAGATTTGTGAAACCTTAAACATGCTCATGTTATTATTATCATTGAAGATTGATTCATGATTCTTGTAGAACTTCTGTATTTTTTTTATTTTACCTCCAACCATCCACTGTACAATCAAACATCTTGATCTGAACAATTACTCTCAAATGGATAATGAAATATTTAATCCAAATACTGTTTAACGCGGGTGTAAAATACCTCAAAATTAAAGAAATATTATTCATTTGTGAAATTACTCTATAAAATTGTATGGCTATTTAATATTGTTTACCGTATAATCACATTGAAAATATTCACTTTTAACCGTGAACCTTCAAAGTCCTCTTAAGTGCTCTTAAATTGTCTCCCTTTATGATTAATGCAATTATTCCCGTTTTGATGCAATATGATTATGGTTATTTAATGGGGATCAGACCGTATGTTCGGATTTTCATTGTTTGGCTGAAAATCAAATACGAAAAATGAATACAAAATTTCATTGGAAAAAAATGATATTAAGGCAGAAATTTGAACAACAAAGAGATGAAATAATTGTTATTACTCAAAATTAAAAAAACCTGTTATCCTGCTAACAAGACTTGCAGTGGATTTGATAACATCATATGATCCAAGGGAGGTTATTCATTCCTAAGCATTTGATTAGCATTTATTGTACCTTTTTGTATCTAGCATTTGTCAAAACAAAATATGTAAACTGTTAGTTTCAAAGAGAATTTTTACAACAATTTCAGGACACCATTGGGTAAAGCCAGAGCTTGGTTGAGACTTGCAGCCATGCAGAAAAGTCTGTCAGATTATTTCAAGTTGTTGATAGAAAAGAGAGATATGGTATTGACGTAAGTAGCTTTGTATTCTTAATTGCTTCAACCTTTTAGTTGCTAATAGAAATCTAGCTTGATTTGGGTGCATTCACACTTGACAAGATCCCCCCTCCGTGGTTAAGATCGATGACTTCAATTCACTGTAACCTTTCTCTAATAGAGGCTCATGGGTTCGAGCCCTGTTACCAGCCATTTCTCTTTATGTTAGAAAATAGGCATTTGCTTATGGAGGATGAGAGTCTAGTACTGGTTCTTCCCAGGTACAATGGCTTGGTGGACTGTCTGCCTCATATAACTCTGACTATTAAAAAGGATGTAAAACTCAAAATAAACTCACTTGACAAAATATCGGTGATTTTCCCCATTATTTAAAGGAATCCTAGTCTTTTTGTTACATTCATATTGATACAATTTTTTTTCAAATGACTGAATTTGTCTGATTAAAAAATTTGCTTTTCTGCAAAATTCTTGCTTTAAACATGTTCATTATTAAATAGTGTCTATATGTGTCAGTTTCTCTTGACTCAGACAGTTTCTGTCATACGTTGCAATGCTGTGATTTTTTAAAACTACATGTATATATTTACAGGGACTTTTATGAACCTGGTGCATTTTTGATGGAAGATGAAGGAACTGTGATAGCTGGATTACTTGTTGGCCTAAATGTGATTGACTGTAACATGGGTATTAAAGATGAGGACCTAGATCAACCCGTATGTTCATATTTTCTTTTCATTTTATACTAAATATATCCTAATTGAGTTCCCACAAGTAATGAACACCCCTCCACCCTTTTTGATAAAAATAAAAAAATGCTAACCATTTCGTTATTGCCTTAATTATATCCTTTAATCAAATGCACTGAAAACAATTTGAATTGATAAACCTGTCTTAAAATATCTGCTGCATAATTATTTACTTCAGCATACAATCTGGTTTTGACTGATGCTTTAAAAGCTGAAATTCTCCTTTCTAAAGATTTTTTTATAAAAAAGTGTTTCTATGAAGACAGTCTTCATATTGCTTCAACTTTTTAATGTTTGTTTTTAGATGGGAGTAATAGACTTCAGTTTGTACTTGAAAGACACAAGATTAGCTGAAGATGATCCGGACTCTGAGAGGTAAAAATAGTATTAAGTTATTACTTTAGAGCAGTGTTATATATATATATATAAGTCAGTGACGAAACCGGTCGGCATTTGAAATATATAATAATACCTATGGAATGTTAGTTATTTTTCATTATTAATTTGCTTGACTCGGATATATTTTTTAACATTTTATATATATATATATTCTATAATTCTGTTGTTGGGTCATGCTTTTGTGTTCAATGGTATATGAAAGTTAACCCTTTCACTGCTAGACATTTACTGCCTAGTATATTGTGCATTGTATTGCAAGGGCATTGTTAAGAAATGACAGCTTTTTCAAAACTTAACCAATTCTCCAAAGGGGTATATCGGTCACATAGGCAAATATGCAGATATTTTTGGAGACAGGTATACCTGTCATGTAGACAAAATGCAAAGATGTTTGCTGACAGGTATAACCGTCATATTGGCAGCAAAGGGTAATATAATGACCAAGTGACTTTCATTGGCTACAGTCTGAATGTCCAGTAATTATCATTTTTTCAACTGAATGTAAATTCGATTACCATTGTTTTACAGACAGGAGAATGCCTGATTTGTAGTTTATGTACTGTTTAGATTAAGATGTGATTTCTATCCTGATTTACAATAATTTATTATGATTGAACTATTGCATGGTATATTAGGAGTTTAGACATTGAATTGGGAATGCATTTAATTGTTTTAGACTGTGTCATAAATGGGTATGTTTGATCAAGACTTTATGAGACTCAAACCTGCAAAATGTTATTTCGAATTACTATGCATTTAATAACCTTAAATACAGAAGATGCTAAAATCCTGTGCATGTTTGTTACAGTGCAGCCATGCAAGAGAAAATGCAGACAATTTTGGACCAGAAAAATTATCTAGAAGAGCTCAATAGACATCTCAAGTAAGTTACTGTAGAGATTTTCTCAATAGGAGTGTACTATTTGTACATCATATTGTATGCAGTCAAACCTGTGAACAAAAGCCACCCTTGGGAAAGACAAATGTGGCCTTTATTGACAAATGGCCTTTATTCAGAGGTCAGTTTGTTCTAAATAACCTATGATGTTTTTTTTCTAAGAATGGCCTTTATTTCACTTGGTAGCCTTTATTTGGAGATGGCTGCTAAAACAGGATTGGCTGTATATAAAAAATACCTTCTGTGTAATATTTGGTATAACTACATATCATAGTAAGATGCTTTAAAGATTGGGAGTTAAATTTTGATTTTAGCTCTTGAGTGACAGATGTTAGGAATTCTTTTGGGCAAAAGTATTTTTTAAACATTGATTATCTAGAATTCCTTTTATTCAAAATACTTTTAGGCTGGTGTATTTCATTCTCTATACGTTTATTCATTATTCACAATACATCAACTAGGCCATAATTATAATAGTATCTACTTATTGCTATAATTGCATCCATTAGAAATCATATTGTTTAAAAGACTTGAGTGTTGACTGATCATTCAGGGCCTGGTAAGAATGTAGTTGTGTATTTATCAATCATATATTGTTAGTGATTTCTTTGATATTTGTATGATATATTCTTTGTTGTTTTCAGCACAACTGTAGCCAATCTACAACAGAAGTTGGAGATGGCTAACACGACCAATGCCTTGATGAAAGAAGATCTTGCTATTGCCAAAAACACCATATTAGAATTGGAGGATGAGAAGTGTAACGCCGAATCCCAACGTGACACAATCTTACATGTACACAAACATCATATTGAGGTGTGTCCTAAATGTGGGACTAAATTACAAACTGATAATAATAATTCAAATTCTAATACTTGAACAAAATTTCTGTCTGTTTGTTTGTTCGTCTGTCTGTTTGTCTGCTTGTTCGTCTTGCTGTGCTTTGTCTGACAAGTGTGCAATATATTACCATGGCAACATGTTGTACAGCATTATTTGTGCAATAACATAGCACAGCCTCATCTGCTGTTTTCATTTCTTCCATTTGATAGCCATTGGCATCAATTCTTTTGTGTGTTTGTACGAAACTTTGATAGTTTCTTCAACGTCCACTTTCTGTGGTATACATTTAGCATTTGGCCCTGAATGGTAACGACTGGTTCTTTATAAGAATTATTTTGGTGATTTGCATCAAATCATCAATAAGTAACTATAAAGTTAATACTGTGACTGAGCAGGCATGTTGATGTACACCTCACTAGATCAGTCCTGGTATTTTGAGTGATGCTCTCATTATGTATGTGCATGCTACCAAATGTAACACTTTCATAATTATAATTGTGGCCAATTAGTCATGTTGCCTTTCAGAGCAACATTACTTGTAAATGACATTTCAATGGATCTTCCGAATTAACATAAATGACTCTACAATGAAAATATTGTACTAGCTGCAGCACCTTTAATATTGAGGATAAAAGACATTGAAATACATTTAATTTCATCTGTGTGATTTATTGGAGCCTGCCATTAGTTAGATTTGAATGTGCATCAAATAAAGTACAAAAAGTACAAAGATCGGAGATTTTCTCTACAGAAATATACTTACACATTGTGCAGATTCTAAAGTCATATTTACCATCCTCAGTACTTTAGCACATTATACAAAATATCAGTATTTTATGGATGTCTGAAGTTAATATTTCTTTTACTATTTTATCCATGTTCAAATCCACATGATAATACATACCGTGGTGTTGTTTTTTACGCGGCTCACTATTAATAATGCTGTCGTGAAAATGTAAAGCTTACGTATGATCAGACGTTTTGTGGCTGTTGTTAAGGTGAATGTCATTTATTTATGGCACATATTGCTTCTATTGCCATGGAAACCAATTTGACTTCATTCATTCCAATACCATTATGATAATAAAATGTCTTCATAAACTCACATTTCATGTAAAATATCACTTGAATTAGACTTCTTGCATTGTATTCTATCAGTGAATTATCATTTATATTTCATTTATCATTCGTTCGTATTGATACATTTTTTAATTATTTTATTATGAGATTGGTTACGGGTTAGAGTATTTCCATGTACTGAAATTATAAATCTATAAAACCGTGTGAACATATTTCTGAATGGGTCAGTTTTGATTTAAGGATCAAGTGAATTAAGGGACTGTGTAAGGTTCCGTTATGTGTGATAAGACAGACTTCGGTTACCTTAGGAACTGTTAATAAAGTATGCATAAATAATTCATGAAAAATTCATCATTTCATGAATTCCATTCAATCGGGTAGCAAGTGAAACTTCAATGATTGCCTGAGATTTTCTTGATTTTAATGTATGTTTACTTATACCGGTAAACATCAACATGTCAGAATTGGTATATCTTTTTTTTAGTTCATTCAAATTGTCTGTGTACAGTAACTATAGTATTAAGTTATTATCATTATAGACATGCATTGAAGATCAAAACAAGCCTGACCAAAATCTGGAAGATTTAGAAACACCTACTGATATAACTATGGATGAAACACTGAGCTTTGAAGAGTCTAATGATATATCTAAGCCTGTGGATATTAGTAATAATCTTGTTATGGAAACATCTCCTAATTTGTCCGTGTCCAGCTTGCCTGAAGATTCAGACATGCAAACTGTCATGCACCAGCTAAGTAATGATAGCAGTTGTCCATCACTAGCTGAGGAATTACAGATTGCAATCAAATCTGAAGCATTAGAAGAATCTGAAGATGATGAAGGTCCAACTTCTTCAGCAGACAATAATAATGCTTTGAATTCTGTGCATGCTAGAACTTCAGAAGGTTCAAAAGCACACTCAGAGTCTGCTAGTATTGATATTGTTAAGAAGTCTTCAAGCTCTTTGCCATCCTTGTCAATATCACCAGGTTTCAAACTTCCATCAATCTTCAAATCAAAGGATAAACAAGTACCTCATGTTTCTATTCTTCACCTCGCACAGAAAATGTCTCATACTCAGATACCTTTGTACATGCCCTGCATTATAACTTTGTTATACACTGTTGGTATTTACAACTAGTAAAATTTTGTGCCATTGAATTGTTGATAAAATAGTATTAACAAAAGTAAGCAAAATTGGTGCATACAGCCTGGAAACTTTAAGGAATGAAATAATGTGTTATAAAGCCATGTTTTGTACTTTTCTAACTTCAATTGAAGAGCATCAAAATGTAAAACGAAATTTCATTGGTCAGCAGATTAATTATTCAAATCTATAGTTAGGTTATCCACTAAAGTCTTGACAGTGATAAGAAATATGTTTTATTATTATGATTTTGATAGTATGTGCACTACATCCATTCAATAAACTACTTACATCACCACCTTGCTTAAAGATACCTCAAAGTGAGACACACTCTGGCACACCTCCATTCCTGCTTTTAAGCCCCACCCTCTTAAGCCACACCCTCTCTACACAGACCATTATAAACAGATACCAACAGCTATATAACAAAACCCTGACATCCCTGGTTACAAAAAACACCAAAACATTTACATGTATCATCGTTAGTTTATGGTATTACTTGGACTCCATGAGAAGAGATATATTATTAACCCCTCATATGTTTATTAACCCAGTCAACATTCATCCTGAGTAACATAATTATGTCCCATAGAAACTGTTTGGACATAAAACAGCAGTGCTCTGTGTTTGCTTTTTTGGTATCATAAATATAAAAAATATGACATCCTGTATAAATGTCCTCTTAAGTGTTCATTGTGTAAATGCAACCATCTGGCTTTAAACAATGCAAAACAACTTACTAATATGTTAAACAACTTGTTTTTCTGCTATCCGTATTAGCTTAAGATATCAGATTCTGTTATAACTATCTCGCATTATGCATTACTAGTATACAGGAGAAATCTATGATACTGGAGTTGGTTTAGAATCAATACATTTCTCTGTAAGGACAGTCTACTGAGATTGGTTCCCTGTAGCCAGTGATTATATAGATTAAGTTATATGAAAGAATAATCTACATTATAACAAGTTTGTCTGTATTGCACAGTTCAGTAAAATCTCTATGTTATGACTAATTATTGTACCTCAAAGAATCATTTTGATATTGACATGACTGTATTTATTATTGAGATGGTCTTAACATTGAGGTAGTCTGTACATTGAGGTAGTATTAGTATTGAAGTGGTTCTTATATTGAGGTTGTTTTAGTATTGAAGTACAGTCTTCGAATTAGTGGGATGCCCCCTGCCCGAAAGGATTTTTTTTCCCTTCTTTAAGTTTTTTGGGGGACAACCTAGTTTTAGAGAGTTTCCTTCATAAAGTATATAGTCAGTCAACCTGTCACAAAAAATTAATTCAAAGACTGGAAGTGGTTCTTATATTGGGGTGGTATTAGTATTAAGGATAATTAAAAATGCTCTTTATTAAGGTTGTTTCAGTGTCATGTAGAGTTAAAAAGTAGTGACAGGCTGAACTGATCCAAATTAAGTGGTCATCATAAAATGAGATGGTCGTAATATTGTAGTGGTCACTTATTAGAGGTTTCGCTGTAAAGGTTCATTCAAATACAATTGCATTTCTTAACCATAATCCAAATACAGCCCATTTCCTCGCAGCTTGATTTCCGATCAATACCTAGATAAGTAAATTTGTATGTTTGATACGAATTTCCATACTCTGCAGAACAGAACAATGTAGATGTCATGCTATATAGTATTATAATCAATGAGAACAAATCTTTGGTCTGATATAAGATTGAATATGAGAAACCATAACAACAGAGGCCCCACTTCTAAGTTGTTAGTGCAATTATGAGTACTATAGCTAAGTTACATGCTTTGTCTGTATATGAGGTTATATAAATGTCATTCATTTGATCATAATTGGGATCATTCTGGTATCATTTTGTTGTAAGTTTTCTAAAGGTTTTATTTATTTTCATACATCTTGTGTCTGTGTTGTGATATCCTTCATGTGATATCTTATTTATACATTAAAGCTTAAAGCTTGATATTGTCAAACTTTTAATGTCATGTTGTGAAATAAAACTTGATAATTATCCGTCTTGTATTTATTACCTTGTGAATTGAAACGTGTAATTTTCAGTATTAAGTTGGCATAGCCAGTGGAATTAATAAAAGATTACTTCCGTCAGAAGCCTGAGTACGGCTTTAAGCTCATTAAATTCCAATTGAAAACATGTAATTGTCAATTTAAGTTAATTATTTGGCTTGTAGGCATATAAAAATAGTTCTGTTTCTTGCTTTTGGCAATATAAATCTCATAATTATCAAACTGCCCATGGTACACATTACTGGGTTACTTCCCTTGAAATTAGATATTTAGACAAGTCTGGATTAGCTCCCCTGTCTGCAATAGACTGGAGAACAGTTTCAGAAGCCTTTACTATTAACCCTTTTCTGAAAAAATATGATATAAAGAAAGTTAAGGGCAGTAAATACAAATGCATAATTGATGAAGAGTGTAATTTCATTTATGCAAGGTATCTGCATGCATGAACAATTGTAAATAATATGTATTATAATTGCCACAATGATAGTATGAAGTGACCTGACTCATTGAGTGCTTGACTGATTGAGTGCTGTATTCCTAACTTTGAGTCTTATCAGTGGCAAGATTCTAACTCATCTTTATAATCCCATCATGCTAGTCAGGTGCTAGTACACCCCTAAGTTAATTATAACACAGAAGTTCTAATCAGGTGATTAACTTTAAATGTGAAACTTGATTCTAATTTTGATGGTAACTAAGATAAACATATGTTAGTTTTAACTCGCATGTAAGAAAGAGACCTTTTTGTAAGAAATCAATATAAAATCATTGTACATTTTCTGTTTACCTTATATTCCCTTTTCCCTATTCTTTTTCTGTATAAAAATACTACTTACATTGTACCTGTTAAAGAAAAAACTTATTAATACCTGTCAAGACAGTTGCAGTGCTTTGATATCTGAAATCTGTCGTGAAAACACAAATGTCTTTCGTGTAAAACTGAAGTTTGAAAACTATTGAAAAGATCAATTTTTATGAAATTATTGTCTCTGTGTGATGTATGTCCTGCTTTTGCAACTTTCATGATAAAATCTCTATATTCGACCACTTAAAGTACAAAAAAAATCTGTCTTGAGTTTTTTTTAAAACTAAGTGAGTTTCTTTATCTTTAATGATTGTAACTTACTATAAGTATTATATAATGCTGAAGCTAGCACACATCATAAGTTTTATAGCTGGTAGAAAAGAATGATATACATGTATACAAAATAGCTTCATACAATACCAAATAAATTATAACAGTAAAAATCTGAACTTATGAAGTAAATAAGTTAGAATATTAGGTTGTCTGTTGTCTATAGTAGTAATGCATGTCCCTGACTTGTCATCTCTATAGCTCCACACTGCAGCTGTGAGTTCAAATCTCAACTTTTTCACATGTTAGGTAGATTGCTAGCTTGCACATAATATTATTTCGAAGTATAAAATCTATGGTTCAAAAGAAAACATGTAAAATGGAAAGTTAATACTAGTCAGGTTTTACTAAAATATTTTCACTTCTTACTTCCCTTGTTAGAACTTCTATTTGTAAGGGGAATAACTGCTGCTTATTACATTCATTGTAATACAATGAGTACCCTGGTAGTCTCCCCTTTTCTGCCCATGGTACAGTCTGTGTTTGAAAAGTGACTACTGTAAACCAGGAAATTATTTCGCACAATTTAAATTAGGGAGTTTCGCGGTCGGGTCTTTTCTGCGAAAGTTGAACGCCGTGAATCACTCTCTTGTCATAAAACCGTGAAAATAAGTGGCTACAAGGAGAGTGTCATATAATTACTTCCATGTCAGTGTGTTGGTTTGTTGTATGTCAATTAAGTATTACATTGGAAACATCTTTATTAAATTATTTCGTGTTTGAGAGAAAGTTCCGTCCTCTTTCTGCTCATTTTAGTAAAATATCGGAAAAAAATCTTACGAAATTATATGAATCAGTCAAAATCGCAATTAATGACTTAAAACATCAAGTAATTAAGACTTGACAGATGTAATGATTTGTTTAATCCATTCTGACATGTTTGCGACACATTGTGTGAAAAATATATTTTAAGGTTGGTAGTTACCTTCGTGGCCTCCTCAAATCCGCGAAAGTATAATGCTGCGAATGTGCCAGGCTACATAAAAACGCGATCATTTCTTGACGTGAAAGTTTCCTGGTTTACAGTATATAATTGAAACATTAGCGCTCACATGATAGTGATGAACACTTATTGGTTACATCTGATAATGTATAAAGCTTTAATTAATAACATCATCGCATCTGTACAACTAGTTTTTGACCAGTTAATCACCTGTAAAAGTCTCCCATTCATGCTGTCAATATATAGCGCAGGTATAATATATCATAAGCATTCAGCAATTGACCAGTCGCCAAAACTAGGAACGCTCCGCCCCTCGATCACATGAATGTCTTGTAACGTAAAACATTTATGACGCACAGTACAGACTGAGTTTCAAGGAATGTTGATGAACATTTTCTGTCAATGCCTAGAATTACTGTTATCCAATCAGTGACAGAAAATGTCTGTCAACACTTCTTGAAACTTGATCATTTTGAATTGTGCGTCATAGATGTTTCATGTTCCAGAAAGAGGATAATTTCTCCTACCAGCATTTCATTTGAAGGTCTTGTTATGGGCATTTTCTGTCGCTATGTTATTTTACCTATTTGTGTAATCCTCAAATGTATATATAATTCCTTGTATACATCACCCTTCTCACGTAATTATATCATGAAAATATGTTAGACCAAAATGGTCATAATTAAAACCACCATTTAGTCTTCATATTCAAATGGCAGCATTAGATTAACTGTAGAAAAAATCTTGTTTATAATAGAGTGCAAAACTTTCTTTCTAAACATTAATTAACGTTAACTTATAAGCCCGAAATACACACATATTTTGATAACCAGATGATTTTCAAACTAATTTTAAATTTAGCACACCACCAGTTCAGCTATGGCACACTGGGACAAACAATTATGTTATTTACCAGTTTAGGTGCTTCGAAAGCTTTATCTTATTTGGTTAAATTGATCTATGGTCTTTTGAGCCTGCACATTTTATATAGCATGGAGCTATAAGTTTTGTTTAGTGTATTTAATGACTCTCTCTGCGATGCATACCTTATTATTTTATGAAGTTATTTGAATTGAAGAGTTTTCTTTGTTTTTACTGTTATCTTAAGTATATAGATCCTTCCTTGGGCAATTATCCTACTTTTCAATATACACAGATGGGTTGGTCAATACTTGTTTAATGTTCTTATGCATGAAACACCCGTTATTAGACTAACTGTCCAACCAGTCCAAAATCAATGTAATAAATTATACAACATCCCAATATGGCTACCACTGCTTTATTAACCAAACAAAACACACCCAGATGTCTCAAACCCACCCCATTTGAATTTGGTGCACTAAGAAACAGCTTAGGCATAAAACTTGGCAAAGGCAGAGGTCCAGAGGTTAATGTGCTGGACTCATAACCTAGAGATCCTGCAGTCATATTCTGATCACGGCAGGTCCTTAGTAACCCTTTTATGAAAATTAGGAAAACATACCAATTTTCCTTCGTATTGTGAAAAGTTGCTGGCTATTTGTTGAAGGGTAATTACTATTAAGTTAGTACTGGTTATATTAAGTTAGTACTGGCTATATTAAGTTAGTACTGGTTATATTAAGTTAGTACTGGTTATATTAAGTTAGTATTGGCTATATTAAGTTAGTACTGGTTATATTAGGTTAGTACTGGTTATATTAAGTTAGTACTGGTTATATTAAGTTAGTACTGGTTATATTAAGTTAGTACTGGTTATATTAAGTTAGTATTGGTTATATTAGGTTAGTACTGGTTATATTAAGTTAGTACTGGTTATATTAAGTTAGTACTGGTTATATTAAGTTAGTACTGGTTATATTAAGTTAGTACTGGTTATATTAGGTTAGTACTGGTTATATTAGGTTAGTACTGGTTATATTAAGTTAGTACTGGTTATATTAGGTTAGTACTGGTTATTTTAGGTTAGTACTGGTTATATTAAGTTAGTACTGGTTATATTAGGTTAGTACTGGTTATATTAAGTTAGTACTGGTTATAATGCAATCCAGCAATACTGTTATATAAGCTGAACCAGTCTTTATTATATAACTGAAATATTGTTATAAAATGGCATAATAATGATAAACCCTGTGAAACAGATTGCACTATCCTTACCTATTAGCCTATCATAGCGTCACTCATAATATATTCGTCTTAAAATATTTCTATCAAACTAGCGGAACAATGTGTGTTGTTGTTCTGTTCTGTTTTATGTTACATGTTGTGTCAAAATTACTCTTATTACATTATCTAAACATTGTATTTTTAAATTTGAAAATGAAAAATACAATTTGTTAGCAAAGTTTTTGCTGAAAATGTTTTATAATTATTGATTAGATCATTAATAGCCTAATAATTTTAAAATGTCTTAATTAATGAATTAATTAAGTTCAAGTAAAACCCATTTTTGTCTAGTTATATTTTTATAAAAATTTATTTGTATTCAAAAATAATACATGAACCATTGATGATCAATACTTGCAATAATTGTTCAAAGTGTTCAGATTTTAAATGAATTAAAATGTATGAAAATTTATCATTGCACAATTTCATTTTATTTTTAAACACAAATTTGTAGGAGACCAAAAAAGACATCAATGTCGAACGTCAGACATATCAACAATCCAGAGCTGGCTTAGACAACATGTACGCCGAGACAAAGAAGAGGCTTGATGAAGAAATACAATTGCGACTGGTAACATTTTAATTCATTAATGTGAAGCCAGGGCAATAGTTTTGTCGTAAAACGTGTGATGCTTCTCTTGGCTTGAATTTTATTTAAAAAAACATGACTCCGTGGTTGAGTTGTTAAAGTCGCTGACTTCAAATCACTGTAAACTCTCACTGATATGGGGTCAATGGGTTTCAGCTCCGCTACAGACCATGTCTCTTTATGTGAGAAAGTAGGCAGTTGCTGATGGAGAATGTGAGTCTAGTACTGGTTCTTCCCAGGAACGATGATTAGGTTAACTGTGTGCCTCATATGACTCTGACTGTTGAAAAGGGGGTACCCATAAAACTCTATATAAGCTAACAAAATACACATTCAAAAATTTCATAAGGGTGCTTTTGTGGTTGATTGCGGTCTTTGACTAGTCATCACATGTCCTCACTGCTGTTCCGTCTACTGGTGGTTCTAATCTGGGACCAGAAAATTTTACATGTGATGAAACTGTCTAGAAAGCTAACAGTATGTCAGTGGTTCTACCCAGGTGTATGTCTAGGATCTTACTCTATTGTCTCTACAGTTTAAGCTTGAAAAGTCACCAAGTGATTTTGGCTGGAGGTGCAAAGTTCAACCCCATGACAGATGATAAAATGTTACGCAATATCGCAACATCGTGATGTTGTTGAGGACTAGTTTGTTGGCATCGGTGTTTAAAGGGGCATACCCTACAACTGACAAACATTCTGTGAAAGTGTAAGAATGTGTTAGATGTATATGTAAAACAATATATAATGGATAATTGCAAGAAGAACTTGGGTCATAAAATGACTAGTTTAGGTACTAGCCGCAAAAATCATAGCTATGAATAATAAATCACTTCCACCCAAAAATTGTACAACAAATTCCAAAGAGTTTCCGATCTTTTATGGAAACTAATATTTTTTGTGATTTTATTTTTAATTGCATGAATTTTTGGCTGAAACTTTCTTTGTCAGCTTTTTTCTTTACAAGATTCTAATTTATCATCATTTTGCCTTGATTCTAGATGCACCAAGTTGTAGGGTATGCCCCTTTAAAGGAGTGTTAGGAGTGAGATGTTTATCTATACATCACATGACTTGTGTCATTTCGTGTGAAAATAAGAAACTATCGAGTAGAATATCAATTAATTTTGTGTTGTCTTACACTGCTGTTCTCAGAATTGTTTTACTGTAATTAATGATAAGTTTACTTTCGATGACACCCAGTTATAATTAAAACAATGTGATATTATATTTCTGATGATTCTAGCATGTTTATGGTCAAATTCTATTGATGTGGTACTTGTATGACCCATTCCCAATCAGCATACCTGTCAAGTCACATGTATTGATGGCTGTCTAGCATGTGCATTTTCAATCTGAATCATGTTCATTTAGTTAAGTATCTATGACACTATGTAATTTCAAAAATCTGCTCAAAATGGAATTTTTCATTTTGTAATTTTATAGACTTCGCTACAGTACAACATCTCCAGAGCGGCCCTCTGTAGAGCAACAACTTCTCTATAACAACACATTCAAAATTTCTCTTAGCTGATATTTACTATAGATTTAACCTCTGTAGAGCAGTCCAGTCCAGTACAGTCTAGTCCTGTACAGTCCTGTACAGTCTAGTCCAGTACAGTCCTGTACAGTACAGTCCAGTACAGTCCAGTCCAGTACAGTCTAGTCCAGTACAGTCCTGTACAGTACAGTCCAGTACAGTCCAGTACAGTCCAGTACAGTCTAGTCCTGTACAGTCCAGTACAGTCCCGTACAGTCCAGTACAGTCCAGTACAGTACAGTCCAGTCCAGTACAGTACAGTACAGTACAGTCTAGTCCTGTACAGTACAGTCCTGTACAGTACAGTCCAGTCCAGTCCAGTCCAGTACAGTCTAGTCCTGTACAGTACAGTCCAGTCCAGTACAGTCTAGTCCTGTACAGTACAGTCCAGTACAGTCCTGTGCAGTACAGTCCAATCCAGTACAGTACAGTCTAGTCCTGTACAGTCCAGTACAGTCTAGTCCTGTACAGCACAGTACAGTCCAGTACAGTCCAGTCCAGTCCAGTACAGTCCAGTCCAGTCCAGTCCAGTACAGTCTGGTCCTGTACAGTACAGTCCAGTACAGTCCAGTCCAGTACAGTCTGTACAGTCCAGTACAGTCCAGTCCAGTACAGTCTAGTCCTGTACAGTCCAGTCCTGTACAGTACAGTCCAGTACAGTCCCGTACAGTCCCGTACAGTCCAATGGTTAGTGTGCTGGACTTGTACTCATAACCAGGTCCAAGTTTGAATCCTTGTTGCGACAGGTCATACCCTTCTATGAAAATTTGACAAATACATAATATGTCAATTTTTCTGAATATGTGGAGAGGTGTCAGCTCCTTGTAGACAGGTCAGCTAGTACTGGTAAGAATACAGTCCTGGAAAACTGGTTCGGAAAACCGACTGCTATAATCATGTTACTGACATTGAAACCCATTGAAAAAATTATCTGAGTCCTTCCTTATATCCAAGTTCACTATTTCCATATTTAATTGCATTTAATTTTCTTTCATGATATTTGAATAAACAATTCATTGTACAAGTAAATGTCGTGTTATTAGCATCATTGATTACAGAAACTGATACAATTACAGTATTTTGAGTAAGATGTAGTGCCAAAAAAAGTCAAAGTCTGATTCTAGCTTGTTTGTGTTTGTTGAAACAGAACTGAGAAAGAATTAGTAATATTTGGATACTATAAAACAGGTTATAATTTTGGTTAATTTTATTAAGATAACTAATTGAACATTGAATATTCTTAATTACTGTAATACTGGCTCATTTCAATCAATAAGCGTTCAATGTGGTTGTTACTTATGCTAGATTTTGTTGTTACATTTAGCTAAAGTAAAGTAAAGTAATATATGACGTATGTTGATTTTTATAGATATCATTTTTCTTGGTCTTTATTGTATTCCAACAAACAGTGAACTGGGTTTATGATACCCCTCAGATAGAAACAGGGTAATACCCCTCAGATAGAAACAGGGTAATACCCCTCCAATATAAACAGGGTAATACCCCTCAGATGGAAACAAGGTAATACCCCTCAGATGGAAACAGGGTAATACCCCTCAGATGGAAACAGGGTAATACCCCTCAGATGGAAACAGGGTAATACCCCTCAGATGGAAACAGGGTAATACCCCTCAGATGGAAACAGGGTAATACCCCTCAGATGGAAACAGGGTAATACCCCTCAGATGGAAACAGGGTAATACCCCTCATATGGAAACAGGGTAATACCCCTCAGGTGGAAACAGGGTAATACCCCTCAGGTGGAAACAGGGTAATACCCCTCAGATGGAAACAGGGTAATACCCCTCAGATGGAAACAGGGTAATACCCCTCAGATGGAAACAGGGTAATACCCCTCTGATGGAAACAGGGTAATACCCCTCAGGTGGAAACAGGGTAATACCCCTAAAGTTCATGATTAATTGAACCTTTTTCACTGGAGTTAGAAGTTGCACCAACTGGCTAGGTCATTTGGCAACATTTCCAGGGTTAATAGTACTAGTGGAAGAAAACCCCTGGGTAGAACCATTTACCTTCTGTTAGCTAGATAGACAGCTTCCAGCTCACATGTGAAATCTATTCTTTGATGGGTTTCGAACTTACAGCTGGGAGAGACAAGTGATGACTAGTCAATGACCATAACTACACCTCTAAGAATTGATATAGTACATTAGTGTAGTAATAGTATATATATAGAATTTAACTTCCTTTTACTATAGGTCTCTAGTTTAGTTCTGTATGCCCTTGCTCATTGAGTTTTATACACCTGTGAAAGTATATTGTGTTTTTGTATTTCTGTATATTTGTCCTAACGCTACCCAAGTTTAGAATTTCAGGTAGGTAGGTAGTGATTTTTATTCATTTTGAATCAAGTCTGATAACAGATTTTATATTTAATACAATTAAATAGGTGCTTAAGTTAGATGTAGATAGAATACTGATTAAATTGTGGAAACAGAAAAGAAATGTGTGGATTGAAATTGACTATTCGTGGTCATGGTGTTGAAATACAAAATCTAGACCTTGAATTAAAAAAAAATATTTGTGTCCCAGTCATTTATCTGGATTGGTCCTGATATATTGGGCAAACATTCCTTTTTATTTTTTGCCTTGTTTAATTGTTCAGGATGTTGAGAAAGAGTTGGAACTTCAGATCAGCATGAAACAAGAGATAGAAATGGCCTTACAGTTACTGGAGAAAGACATTCATGAGAAACAAGATAGTATTATAGGTCTACGTAAACAACTTGAGGATGTGAAAAATATTAACTTACAGATGTATGACAAATTAGAGGTGAGTGTTCATAATTAATGTTACTGCATGGTGTCAAAATTTCTGTCGGTTTTATGATATCTAACCAGTGTTATGGTGTGTTTTACTTTCAGTTGCCTAGGTGATAAATAATTACTATGGCAACATGAATCTCACATGATATAATGATTCAATTGCATGCATATCATGTACATGTATAATAATATATAATTATATGTATATTATTTCATAATATTATATTATTTGGTTCTCAAACTTTATTATATACAAGCCTGCTTTAAACACCACCTGTGAATAGAGACCATCTGTTAATATTGGTCCAATTACTTTAAACTTGAAAGAACTACAGTTGATATATATCATTATGACATCGCTCAGAATCGGTGTATTACTTTAAACAAAATTACATAATAAAAGAACTAATTTTGATTCCTCTCTGTTATTAAGAAAATTTGTATTTCATCTTCTTTTATAAATTGACGTAAGTATTCATATTTGAACCTCTAGTTCAATTTTGAACCTGTTAAGTGTCACTTGTTCTTAGTGACTTTTGAATTGAAGGCATTAAGTCTTAGGCCAGTCATTCTCCACTGCTGATAATATGTACTGTGGAATCATTAATTTTCATCGGAGATTTAATTTCGTGGATGAGTTGACCTACGAAATCCACAAAATTAAATCTCCAATGAAAAGCCCAAGAATTCAAATTCAGAGATAATGCATTTTTTTCAAAAATCAAAATCCACGAATTTATGTCCCCGCGATATAGCCATTTTAGTAAAAACCACAAAAATTGAGCCTAACGAAAATAAATGAAAATACAGTATGTAGTAGTTGGCTGTTGTTTGTGGAGAACTATTGCTATGCTGTACAGGATCTAGGAAAGCTAGTGAAAGACATATAAATGAATACGGTTGAAAACAGGTATAAAACTCAAAGAATTCTTTCTTTTACTGTGTACATTTGCAGTTTATTGTAAGCTCTGAGAAAATGCTCCTTCTGTATTCACCTGAGGGTGGACTTCTTCTACTGGTTTGCCTGTAGCTCAAATATTCTTAATTTCTTTGACTAAGAGGTATACATGTGTGACAAGTGAACCTGTGATTTATCAAACAACTAGTGTTATATATGGATCATGTAAGGATGTTAGTAATGATTGTGTCAAACATTGTAATGTGGAATAAAATTGAGTGAATCAAGAAAAGGTTAGATGCTGTGTGGAACCGATACATCACTGATTGTTTTAATGTCAAAGATAAAATGAAGTCTTTTTTTTGGGTATGCTGCCTTCTCGATTAGTTTCAATTTGGCAGATGAACAAGCTTATTTCATGCTGAGAAATATCATTCTTGTTGTCGTTTGGAAGGATATTTCTTGTATGGATAATTTTTTTGCATTATATCAAGACTAGAATGTATTGCAGTCACAATATTAGCTAATAACACTTTTTAGTTAGTCCAGAATCAGTTTAAAGAATCGAACTGATTTGTTTGAGATGCTGTATATCTGTTGTTCAACGGCCCTTTTTGGATAGTAATGGTCATTTTAGAGCTGCCCTAGAGAGAGGGAGGGAAATAAGCTAAAGGAGAGCGGCAATTGCATTCTTATTATTATTTCAAATAGTTTTTTACCATGCCCGGTGTAAAGCACCTATACCTGCTTCACCCCTTTTCTGTGACTTTCTTTACAAAATACTTGGCTCTGTCGGGTTGGGATGGGGATACTGAAAAAGCATCGCTTGTGATGTAAATATATCATTTTCATTTATTGATATCACTTGATTTAACTTAGCCATAATTATGGTCTAATTAGCATTTTCCTCTGCATATCAAGTGTAAGACAAAGTACCCTCGAGTAACCAGTTTCCGTGAGGTTAAGGAAACATCGATGGTACTCAAGAACAATATTGTTTCCATCAAAATTTTAAAACAATGTATCAATAACACAACTTAATATGTATAATCTCGCAATATTTTTGAAGATATTATACACTTGCTAACTCATGGACGCAGCCAGTTTCATACATGTACAAAACCAGACTTCCATTAAGTATGGTAGAACAGTTTTCGTGAGGTTTAGCTAAATGGTTGAATTAAACGAAATTGGTGATATTGCAATAAGAGGCACCATTTAATTTGTAGTTTTATGTATTTATTTTGGATCTGTTTTTAAAATTATATACATTTTGTAGTTTATTTTATCTTTCCTTTCGGCATAATTCATCAACAGTTATAGCCTATGTTAGAATTGTTGGCGAATATACTGCCTATAACATGTGTCTGCGTTTTGCTTGATGTGGGCTAGTATACCGTATATATCTAAATTTGTATGCCAGATTTAGGTTTAATGTGACTCGAACATTCTTTTGATGTGTATGGGGGGAAATATATTTTTATTGATAACTTATTGTATTTGGGACAATATACTACAAGATGACTTTTTAACAAGTGACAAAACATTAAATTTATGTGTCTCCAACCGTATAAGAAGGTAACCTTTCCTTCCATTTCGTTATTTAAATATCAGCCTTGGAACCAGTCACCCAAGGTCGTGACGTATCTGTCAAAGATGTAAACAATCGGCTGCTAAAGAAAATTTAGGAGAAAGATTGATATATTTTGAAAACTAAATGTTAGATGTAGGTTTACTTATTGAATTATCTTTTTTACATGGTTTGATCATAGTATACGAAGGGAAACTATTTTCTTATTCTTCCAAGAGCTATTCGATGCATTTGATATTGCCGACAGTGGTTTGACGACTCTGCACATGGCTTCCGGGGTATGATGTCATTCAACAAAATATAGCGCGAGCTTTATGTAAATATTTCTGGTATAACGAAAACGAAGGAATCACAATTTAGAGTTACTTGACGGTATTACCCAATTGCCTTGGGCTGTTGTAAACTTAGTTTTTTCCTGGATTAGAAATTAATTATACAGATGAGAAATATACCCCTGTTAAATATTTATGCGTAGTTCATGAACTATTCATGTATGGTTCAAGAAAAAATCATGTTTTCATGAATTCCAATCCAACCGGTGTTTAGGCTTGTTTAGGTGTGCAGTGCAATCTCTCCAAAGCAACACCCTTCGGGAGCAACACAATTATGTTGTTGTTATGAGGTTGTTGCTCTAGAGTGGTTAAATTAACAGTTAAATTGCTCTGTGGGAAAAAAATATGCTGTTTGTTGAAGGGAGGTTGTTGCTAATGAGATTATTGCTCTAAAGAGGTTGTACTGTGTTTTATTAGAATTTATTTACATTGCATGCAAAAAATGAAAACGGACAAAATATAGAATTATATTTATTTATTTAAAACTGTTTGGTTGTCATCCAGGTGTTCTTGAAAAAGTCGGAAGAAACTTTGAAGTTGAAACTTCCTTCAAAAACTGTTCTTTTTACTGTAATACAATATACATGACTATATGTGGTGTGAACCGATATTTTATAAAAACATTTGTATGGACAAAAACACAAGTAACACATTTTTCTATCATTGTTGTTCCAAGTTTAATCTTTATATGTGATGTAATTTTTTAAAAATTCAATTATTGGTAATTGATACAAGCATTCATGTTCATGATGTCTGCATTATGAATGCAAGTTTATCTCAGATTTAATTTTTCGAAATTGAACTAAAGATATGAAAATGTCCAACTATTTTGTCTCAAAACAGACTGACTCACAGAAGGGTAGATTATCCTTTTCCTGAATAACTAATACTGATTCTTAAGATGTCTTCAAAAAATAAATTCTCAGAAATTCTTTAGAAAATGTCAAGTAAAAAATATTGATTGAATTACTCCCCTTGGTTTTAAAACTAGAGCACAATACAACAATTCTACATATACTTCATAATTTATAAATTCTATAGAAAAAATATTCCCCGTCTAAAGATGTACTATCTTTACATATTAACATAAATTTGATATTTCCCTTTAATATTTTGACAATTTTTAATTACTTCCCCTTTTTTGATCATTATAGTAAACTGTAATTTCTTCATGCTACATACATTGTAGAATATTGAACTCTTTAATGGCTTCCTTTTTCTTAGATTAATGATAAATGTATGAAGGTTTAGAAAAAGAATACCAAAGAGTTTATTCAGAAGAATGTTTAGTTGATAAGTTCTGATGTGTTTTTATACTACAATAGTTTTAACAATGTCGGTTATTAGTCTGTTTGCTATACTAAATAAAATAATAACAATTTTTTTTTCGAATTTTTCGAAAAAATGGTTAGAAAAGTCTTTTATCTCCAGGTCGTTGCGTTCGGTCTGTATTATTTAAGACTCGATCAGTTTAGGGTTCTTTTTTGGAATTAATTAAGATATTTATAAATGTGGACATAAATCTGAACATATTGTTCAATCTGTTCTAAATAAGTATGTCAATTGGTGACAGTGACTTGACAGGCATTAAATCTTCCACAATGCCCACATTTTACATAATTGGATGAAAGTTTATTTTGCATTAATTTTTCTGTACAATGTATCACATTTTGAGGCATTGAATGTTCTTGTTGATATGCACATGGTATAACTGTTTTGTCGTTGTCGATTGTTTTATTTTCTGTCGTTAATCGGAACAGTGTATGGTAGATCCTTTTTCAGCTGAAAGAAAAAGAAAAAAATTCATTATGACTTAACTTGTAAATTTGAAAGCCTTAAAATGCCAACTTCTGATTGGCTGATGATAAGCACAGTTCTTTATAAACAAATAGCAAGGCTGCATTTCTGAGACAGACCAGATGGTATTTAAAGGGGCACGACTTCAGAATGACAAGATGAAAAAGAGAGATGGACAAATTTAAATGTATTGTATTGGACGATCCACTCTCAATAAGTTCATGACATTACATTGTTTGATAGTACCGGTATCTGAAGTATTTTTTCCCCTCAAATTATGAGTGTAGATTTCAACAAAGGCTGAAAGAACTTTGCCTCTGCTTACATGCATGCTCATTAAAAATGGGGTAGGTAGGCCAGGGCTTTTTTGTCTGTTTTATTCTTGGAAACATGTGGAAAGACAAATACATGTAAATGAGTAAGTGAATACACCATTCCTCAGGCCAAATAAAAAGTCTATGGTGGGGGGGATAGATGTATAGTGTAAGCAGGAACAAACTGTGTTTATGTCTTACCAGATTTCGGAGCGCAGATGCACCACCTAAGCAACTTGAATCTGATAACATTCTGTAAACTTCATCCTGAAATAAAATGCGTAAATTTTAGTTGCCTTGGTAGCAGATTTAATAATCAAAACATATGATTGGAAAATGATTGAATTATTATAGTATTTTGTACGGAAACATTAAGCGTTTGCATTTTAGAATGGTCAAACTGTAATTCAGTATGTTTGTTCTTTTTTGTTTTTTGTAAATAATGATACAATTTATCAGATTAATGTTGATGAATTAAAATATGTGGCTGATTTATCATCTTGTTGCTGAATAATGTTTTAATTTTCTTACTCAAGTTTGCGTATTTCCTCTCTTTGTTTAATATTGGTTTTGATTTTAGATTTTCAACAGACTTTTATCTCTTCTTGGCTAATTTACTTTGTTTTCCTTCTTTAATAATTAATTAATGTATCTTAATCATGCGTTAGGCAATGATTGTCCATATTTGGAAAATTTGCAAACTTAGACTGGCAGTTAACTGACACAACTAATAAATTGCAGTATCTTTTTATAGCATTCAAACAATATTCTTCAATGGTAATACTTATACATTGTCAATGTAAACTGATTAACGTTGATAAATTACCTAAATTCAATTCATGGTGTTATAATTAACATGTTTTCAGTATGGCCAAAAATGATTAATTACCTATTTACTGTCTCCATAAATAATTCCAAAAACTCAATGTACCAGCTGTGTTTTCAAATTTGTACAAAATTTCCTGTCAGTTTTGTAAATGTGTGGGCTTAATTTTGGTTGGTGGTAATAAGAAATGACATTAAAGTACTGAAAATTCATTGAAACAGAAGGTATGAAGTGTGTTTTGTAGCAATGGGTGGCTTGAATCATGGGATGCTTTTACCCTTGCAAAGTAATTTATGACGATTTTTCATTGAGAAATTAAATACATGTGGTCTATTTTGGTGTTAGATAGGATCTGCTTTTGCTGGTTTTTTTTGTGTATCTTGCGTCTCAGGCTGAGTTTGTGATGTAGAGGCTGAAAGTCATTTACTAAAACCGTCATTCAGTAATACCTTTGATCCCTCTTTTGTGTAGAAATAGTCGTTTTCTTGTTACATGCTCATTATATATAATTTATTTATGTAGAGATTTCATTTATTAGATAATAAATCCAGGGTAGTGGGGAAAAATAACGTTAACTAAGGTTGGGTTACCAGAAACAAACAAAGATTTTTTTTACGCTTTATCGACATCATGTCATTTATGGTATTTGAACTTATGTCTTTGTATTCATGTATTCCAGGAGCAAAATGTAATAAGTATGTTCATTTTAATAGTCTCTCAGCTTTATTTCCAAATTTTACTAAAGGTTTTTGTATATAAAATGGCTTCATTTGGTTTTTGTGTTACTGCAAGTAGTTTTTTGGTGTATGTTTTGAGGCCTTAAGACATCGATCAATTGATAATTGAATATTTTTTCTTGCTTCCTTATGGTGTCTAATGTAAATCACTGATACATGTGTTGTCCATTCCCTGTGATTTTTTAACAGTACTAGGCTTGATAGTGTGGAAAGGGATGCACATTATTGAAACAAAGAAGGAACTTTTTTTTTTCAGCCTTAAAAAAAAAAAAATGATGAACAATGAATTTTTTAAATTTGTCTTTCTGAAAAAAATGTTGAACTCAGAGAACACTGCCTATACATAGATTTCTTTGGTCATGAGATGTCTGTTAATTAACAGGAACTATTTTGCTGATCCAATGATAGATAAATCGAGGGATTCATTTTTTAATAGATGCCAGTAAACTCAATGGAACAATTTTTGGTCAGCCCCTTGTGAAGTCAAGGGAATGTTGTTTTTTTTGCTCAGATGCCAGTTAGCGCAATAGAATTATTTTTAATTCAAGCTAGGGAACTTTTTTTTTAGTCAGATGCCAGTTAACTATTTTTTGGTAAGGTGATAGTCAAATCATGCATAAAGAAAAAGATGAAAGGATGTACCTCTATAAGTTTGAAGACTAAATTCTGTACTTCTGGTCTGAAATGGCAGGATTCTTGCATTGATCTTTTGCCGGGGTTCCAGCCATTGCTAAAATGATAACTTTGTCCTTGAACTTTGTGTGTTTGTATTGTAACCATGGCAACCACCACGAGAACCAGCACATATATGAAGGTGTTCATTTTGTCTGAAAATAAAATGTATTTCAATTTCTAAAATCGAATTACTGAAAGTATATACTCATGGAAAAGGAACTTACATAGACTAACACTGCAACATGAAATGGGAACTACATGTAGTTTAAAGTCCCATTAGCTTTAATTTTGCCTATAAAAATTTATATATGCAAAAATTAAACAATTGCTGATATTATCCCAAGATAATTATTACCGACGAAACAAGCCCTTTTTCTTCTAAAAACACTCATTTTGCTGTGAATTTGCTTTTGTAAACTTGAAATATATAGAGCGTGTGACGTCACTTCATGCCGTGTGCATAGTATGACTGCGGGAAAACACAGCTGTTCTATGAATAGTATTTTTTTCAACGATATTGAAAAAAATACGATAGTGGTTTCAGAAACATTTGTTTTTGCTATAAAGTACGCACGGGAGGAAAACACACCGGATTCCTCTGCATTTCCAAACAGAAACTATTACGACCGATAAATTTATATGATTATGGGACTTTAACAGTTGCATGGTAGATGTAGATAAAGGTAGTACTTAGGTCTGCATAGAATTTCATGTGCACCCGGCTATATATAGAAGGCTAAACTTTCATTTCATTTTTAAAAAATGGCTTTCAGTAATATAATACGGTATTCTATAGTCAACTAAAACAGATGATTTCATTCATAGTAGTGCTTGGACAGGCAGTGACCGAAAATGATAAAATTGTTTTATTCTTCTCTATTTTTATATCAGGCAAGGGCCTGGGGAAAATGCAGCTATAAATTTAGATTATTGTTATTTCTTCATGATATATGCTGTTCACAATTTCTGTTTTATTTTTGCCATAGAAATTAAACAACTGATTAGATATGATGAAAGCTTAAATCAGATTTAGAATTTATGCAATAATTGGCAATTCTTGTAAATGCAACAATCTTTTATATCCAAAATCATAAAAAAAGACAACTTTTAAAATGATATGAGTGTCTTGGTGCAATTTCTAATAATTTCTTAAAATAACGTACGTCGTCCCAAAAAAAGGAATTTATTTCAAACATCGTAATTATATCATCTATGATAATTTATTCATGATTTCCATTTTCCCCTCAAATATTACTCTTAGAACAATAACTTTAGTGAGGTTAATTTATAAAAAAAGAAAAATGTTCATAAAGAAAATAATTTCACTTTATGAGTAGGCAAAAAAAGAAAAGTTTAATTTGACCCATAAGGTTGGAAATCGTAAATTATGTAAATAAAAATAGTAAATATAGACCAAAAAAGTATTCTGATACGTAGTAATGGCGTAAGTTAGTTAATTGAAATATTATTTTAAAATCTTATATTGCTTATATTAATCAAGTTATAATGTGATATTTTGGCTTCAATTAATTATAGCATTAACTCCCAACTTTGTAAAAAAACTAATTTCTTTAACCAAACTTATGATTTATTTAGTTATCAAACTAAATCTCATACTTCAATTTTTCAAAATGCACTATATATGATTCTTAAAGAATAAGGTACCACTTAGCCTTGCATGAATAATTTCATATTTTTCATATCCTCTTCCACATTCATTTTTATAATATATTTAGTGGCACGTACAAGATACTGATAAACACAAATTTTGAACAGCTGAATTAAAGCAATTAAAATTTTAATGCAATATTTCCTTAACATTGATTAATCAAAGAAAAAACATTTGGAAAAAGGAATTAAAAAATTAAGATATAAAATAAAGTATTACCCTCAATAAGAAAGTTATACCTCCAGTTTCAAAGCTGAATATTTGTAATGTTCCTTTTTCGACCAATAATTCACTCTACAGATGTTAACTATAGAAATGTTTGTATTTATACTATTCTGATTGGATTTCATTTGATATCCTAACGCAATTTGACAAGCTTGATTAAGATGTGTTGATGAGTTTACAATAACGGCATGAAATTATCGGAAGACAAAACTACTATTTCTATGAACTTTATGTGGAATAAGATCTGAACACATGAATAACTAGAGAATATTAGATAGTCACGAAATAAAAACACCATGATTTCCATATTCAGAAACATATAGACAGCTGTAAATAAGATGAGTAGTATTGGATATAAAACATGTGCCTGGTTTAATTTGATTTTAATTGACTGACTTTGACTTACCCTTATTGTAAATCACAAATTAATCAAGAATTCAATAATTTGATGGCTTTTTGTTACTTTTGTATTAAGAATTTTAAGAAGTTCAGATAAAGTATTCATCAAAAACTTTCCAAATACATCAAATTTATTAGCTTATTACTATACTGATAAATTAATTTGTATTTATTCAGTCAAAATGTATGGATCAGCTTTATTGTGTTAATTTTTACCATGAATATCTTAATAATTAAATACTTTCATTTTTGCAATTAAATGATAAACAATATAAAGAATGCTTGGAAATTAATTCATTGTTTTATGATAAATTGATTCCATTCTATTAAAATAATGTTTATGTTCATGATATTATGTATTAATAAATATGATTATTTAAATATTTTTTATTACATGACTATATTGTTAATGATAAGATTAATAAAACAAAATGAAAAAAAAAAACCTGCAAGTTCTATATATATATTCATTGAAATAATAAAAAAAATATTATTATAATATATAAATTATTTTCCCTTCCAAAAGATGATGTTAGTATTAGATATTAGTTTTAAATATCGTATTACTGAAAAGATGCAGTCTTACAGTTTTGCGTTATAAATTTTATAAATAGCATTCTTACCTTATGTCTTTCTAAGAATATTGTACCACAGTTTTGTAGGATACTTTTAATCAGAGTCCACTGTCAGTGAATGAAATTCCATCTCTTTTATATAAGCAGACTTAAGTGTGGGATGGACCCATAAAAGTGTATAGTTAAACATAATATTATGAACATCTGCGGAAAGTCATGTATTATCCTGTGTACTGGAAATTAGCAACAGTATTTTTGCTTCCCAGTGGATTATTTACGGCATGTCAAACGGCTATACCATGTTGATATCTATGTATAGCATCAATGGGGCATGTAGTCTTAAGGAGGTGTTAGCTTCTAGATGTAACACATTTACTTGAGGCATGTCCAAGTTTATATTGATTACATAGTCTGATCTTTGAATGAATCATTTTATCCAGCAATTACTATGCAGAAAAGGAGCGCACTTTATCTTGTTTTTAATCTCATGGGCTCCCTAAACAATAAGGGTCATGATAAATTATGACAGTTTTCTCTAGTCAAGGCCCACGCAAACAACACTTCGTTCAATCTTGGTTTGTCTGTTGTTTTATTTGGCTACACTTTGTATGGAAATTCTTATTTTATGCAATAATTCATAATTGTCAAAACTGTTTTCCTGAAATGGGCAATATTACCTTCTGGGAAATTGCAAACTGATTGAATGTTTTGGAATGGAAATATTTCGCAATTTAGCTTGAATGTCAACATTTCTATTTGAATGTTTTTGTACTTGTGTACTTAACTGTAATTGTTGTGTATTATTTATGGCCTACCCTGAGAGCCCAATGTTGTGCTAAAATTTACCTGTTTCAATCAGCATGTTAAGTACAGATCAGTGGGTAGAGTATTAGGTTGACTGACCTTGGCAGGCATGTAGGCTCACATCCTGAGTGATATTTCAATTTAATTGTTCTCGATATTTTCATCTATAAAAGTAGATTTTCGGTCCCAAGCATAAATTTTCAACTATAAAGTGACGAACCAATTATGATGCCAACTAACAAAAAAAATGTTTTCACCTTTTCTCAAACAATCACCTATTAATTTCTCACTTCGGATATTTTGTATTGAGCTCTGTAATTGGTATTTAATTATAATGACCATTATGTGGATTAGTCAGTGTCCATGCTTGTGATCATAAGATCAGTTCGCGTGAAAATGGCTATGAATTTTTGTTTATTTGTGATTTGCATGTTGCAAAAATAATGACACCGAAATTGTAAATGTTGTGCATAAAATAACGTGATTAAATGATTATTTCGACGCACCGACAATCTCAGTATTAAGAATGTAATTCAAAGTCTGCGTATTTCTTTGATTGTTTATGTATCAAAGTTTATTCATATCGAACAATTTCGCCAAGTCACCTGAACTTTGATACATTTTGTATAACAAGTTTTGACTGTATATTTTTTTCTTAAGATTGCTTCCATTTCTTTCATCTTTTTCTTTGTTTGATAATCCATTGTAACTCTCATTGTTTGGCTAACGATTTCTGTATATCAAAAATTACCATTCCAAGCCTCGATCATGATTTCGGTTCTAAGAATACAGTTACTTATAATGATGCTTGTATGATTACATTAGCATCTTAAATACACCCACGCTTTCTGTTCAGTGGAACAGGCGCCAACAGTTCCAGCATTGAGATAAGGAGATTTTGTTGAAGGAACAAATAGAAGCAAATTTCTGCTGCAATTGGTCATAAAACAGGCTCCTATTTTGAGAATATAATTCGAGAACAAATATTGTTTAGTTTTCCCCTAAGAAATATTATTGCTTCAGCTTTATGCCATTCATCTTTGTGGTTGAAATTTCCTTAATTATTGCCCAGAGAATATATAAAATATTGTTCACTTTGTTGAAGTGACTTGTTAAGAGTTTGAAACAAGAATTATCATGCACTCATGTACATATATTCTCGATTACAAGTGTAGCGCAGTCTGTGGTAGGCCTCATCTGTTGTTAAACTGCCCATTCGACATGTGTGGCTTAAATTTCAGGACCATCCGAGAAAAAGGAGAGAGAGAGGATATATGATAACTGGTCATTTGTAACCCTATATTCTCACTAACTGGATAGAAAAATCCGTACAAGTTGCTAAAAATAGCGGTGCTGGAAAATCTTATCTCGTATGGGGTTATCTACAACGGGAGCAACGTCGACATGTGATTTACCAGAGATCGTGTAAAACGTCATAAAATGACGTCATTTTGTTCAACATTGTGCGATATAATTTCCCGCCAAATCGTGAAAATGTATTGAAAATTAAAGTTATATCGTCGAAAATAATGCCGATTAAGCAGTGAGAAAATAAATCTACCATTACTTAAGAGTCGTGGATAAGGAAATCTCGCCCTCGGCACGAGACAAGTACAAAGAATTCGGCAAAGCCTCGTGTGAGATTGCCTTATGCACAACCCAACGCAGTCATAGATTCTATTACTCTCATTTAGAATAGTTTTCCGTCAAGTTCTTTACTGTGCCCAGAGTGGAGCTCAGATATCACTGATGCACCCCTTCCCTTTTTCCTGTGATTTTCGGGGCACAGTACTAATTCAGATTGGGACATATAAAAAGTGTACCAGAGAAATGCGGAAGGTGTAGCTGAAATTCAAACCCACAAGTTAGTCCAGTAGTCCAGCACATTACCACCAGGCCATCGATCATCTCTCTTTGGTAGACTTAGTGTATATTTTGTGCGGTGCTCTTTTCATCAATTGTGCCCTGTGCTATTGTTTTATGGTATAATTTGAGGAAACATTAATTTCCTGAAAATATAGCATGCAGGTGGTATCAATCTAATATCTCTTCAACTCTAGATCTGTAAATCAACCACTAGCCATTAGTTGTCTAGAGGGAGGATGTAAATACATTATTTAAGACTCAAGTTCTGTCTGATGAACATTTACTTGTAGTTCATTTGGTCTATCATGTGAATTTTTAAATCACATGGAATTGGAATTTACTGTGAATTAATCTTTTATAACCCTTATTTTGTTTATTTCCCTGGGGTTTTACATTGCATTAACAACAGCTATGGTCATTTTGCAACTTGACCAGCTTTAGCAGTGTAGGATCGAATATCCCTGAGGTATACACCTAGGTTGTGTCACCGTGACCTTCCATAAGCTAGCTAGACGGCTTCCTGGCATGTGAAGCTCTCCTCTGAATAGTTTATTCTTTTATTTGATTGAAAGGTTTAACAATACCCCCAAAAATATATAATTGGTATGACTGATGTGTTTGTAAGTTCACTGGATTGCATGGACATTATATATTGATTAATAAAAAATATTGTTTATTTCTTTCCATTTCTGATGTTGGCTAAATATTCAGTAGCCATCTCATTTAATGAACATCTCAATTAGTAATCAATTCATTTAATGACCACCTCATTAAGTGACCAACCTATTTAATAAATATCCCATTTAATGAACATCTCACTTAATGAACACCACACTTAATGAACACCTCACTTAATGAACACATGTAGGAACCACTTTTATTTGGACTGGTTTTCTGCCTTTACTGTTTATATTAACTTGATAAAGTGACCACCTCAATAACAAGTAGGGCTGTTCTGATACAGATCTCAGCCGATACGATACGTATTGCGATACGGTACTAATGATATGCGATATCTACGATACGATATAGAAGTACTTCAAAGTAATAAAAAACGTAATAACATAATTTATAAGTCAATATCTACTTGCCAAAATCTGAATACTAGTATTCAAATCGACTTTGTGGTCTAGCTTTACCTCATGCTGCTAATGTCTACAAATATGTGGAACCCCAGGTATTCTTTGAGTAAGCATAGTGGACGATTAAATGGGAGTAAATTCGTAAATCTAGTTCAGTTGTTAAACATTCTAGGAGTTTTTAATGTAATAGTAAATGAAATGCGATACGGCCGATACGTGACCATCCGATACGATACGCATATTGTTCAGCACTGTACCGGTACGTACCGGTACATGGCCATATCGTGACTGCCCTAATAACAAGCCAGATTTTTTTGTTAAAAAGTTGTCTTAATATTGAGGCTTTGCTAAAGTTATGTTATTAGTAGTATAATTTTGTGTTTTACAGACATGTGATACATCGCTGAAACATAAAACAGAGATGGTTACCAAACTCGAAGAGAAGACAAATAGTTTGGTAGCTGTACTAAAGGACATGGAAAAAAAGTATGTATAACCTTTAAGTAAAAGTCACAGAACTAGTAAAAAGATGGTGCCGTATGTAACTGAATTTTTTTTTTGAAAAACGGCGTTAAACCCATGCAAATAAATAAAAAAAGTAGAACTTTTTTCAGATGCAATTGATAATTAATGTCATCTATATATTCTGTACTAGTGGAAATGGTGTCTGACTTATAATCTCTAGCTCCTTACTGCTGGAACTCTTGTGCTGTCAGGGGTGATCGTAGGTCAAATGGTAATGCACAGGAATAATTATTAAACGGAAGGTTGTGGGTTCGATTCTCCGCTCTGTTTTACATTTCTCAGGAATGCTTTTTCAGCCATCCCAACAACTGAGCCAAGTACTGTGTCTAGAAAATCACAGGACAAAAGTGTGAGGCTTGTATTTAGTGCTTTACACCGGGCATAATGAATAACAAGGAAAAACTGTTTTAAGAGTAGGGATATAAATGCCTAGTTCTTCTGTATCTTATCTTCTCTCTCTCTCTCTCTCACTCTCTCTATCTCTATCTCTCTCTCCCTCTCTCTCTCTCTCTCTCTCTCTCCCCCCCTCTCTCTCTCTCTCTCTCCCTCTCTCTCTCTCTCTCTCTATCTCTCTCTCCCTCTCTCCCTCTCTCTCTCTCTCTCTCTGGGGTGGCTGTAAGATTACCATAGCTGTCAATTGGGACGTTAAACTACAGATTGATAATCCTTGCTGCCGTGAGGTCGAATCACATCCATACCTTTTGTGGTCTCTTCTCTAGGGTTATTTGTGATTTAAAACAAAATTTAGGTCTCATTGAATATGCATTTCTTTAAAACTCATCTGATAATGTCTCTATGCTGCTGAAAAATAACAGTTGAGCCAAGAACTTATTCTCTTAGAATTTGAAAATTGGTATAAAATTTAATCAACTGTCAATATGTAGGATACAACATCCTAAGCGTATTTAGTCCATTAGTCTCAAAATAGACGCTCAGGTTCACAAACCTGTCTTTCTTATTATATTACCTTGGATGCCAAAACTGGCATTCAATTTTATAAAGCCATGAATTGGTAATTTCTGTGGTCCTACTTCACCCCCACATTTCATACAATTGTTTAATTTGATTTCCTTCTATAGAATAATATTAGAAGCATGTATGAATTGCTGGTATTAATATGGCGTGACAGGCCCTGACATACTGATGAATAATAAGTCTTCATGTTTTCTGTATTATATGTGTGAGAACTTTGTTTGCTGAAACTGGACTTTTAAGACTTATTTGTAGAGTTAGAAAAATAATTACAGCGTTTATTCAGCACTTTTGAAATATTTCTGCCTGATTTTTTGTCTCTTTCTATCTTTAATATATTTTTGGTAAAAAATCCATCAAAACCTCCATGTGTGTGCCTTTTGTCTGGATTGGGTCTAGAACAAAGCTGGAAGCTCCTGAAATATTGGAACTGGAAACTTTTCAGAGAGGTTCCTGGTACTTAGTTAGAATATTCCTAAGTTTATGTAAATTGTTTGTAAATGAAAAATTGAATAACGACATTGAAAAATAACACTTTTTGGCAGATTTTTCAAATTGCATGAGTCATAGATACTTAACCATATAAGCCTGATTGACACAGAAAATACATTTTGGCATACATGCAAACCGCATGACTTGACATACTGGTATACATTATATGATAAATCTTTTACAGATTGAAACAAAGTGATAGTGATAAGAATGCAGCTGAAGAGACTGCAAGAAAACTTGGACAAAATCTTGCTGATAAAGATGCTAAAAGGTGATTAATACTGTACAGTCAAATTTGTGAACAAAAGCCACCATAGAGAAAAACAATCTGGCCTAATTGACATATGGCCTTTCTTCAGAGGTTATTTTGTTCTAAATAATCAATTATTTTTTTTAAAGAATAGCTTTTATTTGGATTTGGCCGCTAAAATAGGTTTGACTGCACTAAAATGTCTGATTTTGTGTATGATATTCTCTGTGTGATTTACAGTTCATAATTGTGTTGTCTCAGTTGCAATGGTTGATGTTGATGTGGTAGCTTCAGTGCTGGTGTACTACATATAACTACAGTTAGCAGACCCCTTTTTACGCCTTTTCTGTGTCCAGTATTCGACCCTGTTCCCCAAGTAAAAAAGTATATATTTTTGAAAATTTCCCCACTGAGAGAAAAGTTTCCCCAAAAAATCAAAACAAAAATTCATGAACCTACCTAAAAAAAATATATGTTAGTCTTTAAAAATTCCTCATTTTGGTTTTCACTATGCAAATTTCCCTTATCAAAGGGGCCTGATACCTGTTCCCAAAAACAATAAAAACGGACTGGTTAGGGACCACTTTAATATTAAGACACCTCATTTTTAAGAGACCAACTTAAGTATGACTGATAGGATTATTTGAATGTAACCGGCGGATGGTGATGTCACACAAAACATTAGTGGGAACAATATACCAGCAGCTGCTGTAGCCTATAAGTAAATTCAATTTTTTGTGTAGATGAATATTGATGAGTGGACTTGTATGGTTGAGTGGTAATGGTTCCTGACTTGTAAAAACTAGTTCTTCATTGTTGAGTTCAAATCCCATATGGTACCAGACCAATCTGATTAAAATCATATCCTCAAACCCGCTACGCTTTGAGGATCTGAAGACGACCTATAGAAGGTCACCTCAGGTGACCTTTTCCACTAGCCAATCAGCGCCTTACTTTCATAATTCTGAAAGTGATCTGATTCTATTTTTAACCGCAGTAAAAAACAATATTTGACTTGTAGTTATCACGAACACCTATTCTTACGCAACTAAATGTAATGATAGCACCCATGTGATATGCGTGTTTATTAAATGTTCTATACTATGGCCAAATCGATCAGGATTACTAAAAAAATCAAAAAGTGGTTGCAGACAAATATGTTATACGTAATTTAATATTTACTAACGTTTAAGGTAGACAGTTCATTCGGCCAAAGTACCGATGAAACGAGTTATACGATTGACTGAATTATTAATAGATATAAATAGTGATAATGGAAATTCCGACTTTTGAAAATAGAAACTGGTGTAGGCCGTCATCAGATCTTGCCGTAAGGAAGATCGATTACTTTAGTCAGATTGGTACCAGACAAATGTGTCTTGTGACAATGCTGTTTTTTTTTGCGATTACCCATTAAATTTAAACTAGAAAAGTTGCCAAAATGAGCCTGACTGATAGTGGACTTTAAAACCACAGAGAAAAAAAAATACTTAAAGGCAAAATTTCGCAATTTTACAGAACGGCACTGGAGACTGATCTTCGGATTGAGAGAGAGTGGCGTGGAAACTTACAAAAAAATCTTGAACAGGAAAAGACTAAGACCTCACAGTTACAGAAACAAATGGAAGTTTATAAGACATTAGAAAATGATCATATCAACTTACAAAAACAGTTCAGAGAGTTGCAACAACAGTGTGATGAACAGGAGAAGACGTTAGCCGAGCTAGGATCACATCTGAGCGAGTGAGTATCTCAATAATTTGTGATACATTCAGCTGAGTATCTCAATAATTTGTGATACATTCAGCTGAGTATCTCAATAATTTGTGATACATTCAGCTGAGTATCTCAATAATTTGTGATACATTCAGCTGAGTATCTCAATAATTTGTGATACATTCAGCTGAGTATCTCAATAATTTGTGATACATTCAGCAGAGTATCTCAATAATTTGTGATACATTCAGCTGAGTATCTCAATAATTTGTGATACATTCAGCTGAGTATCTCAATAATTTGTGATACATTCAGCTGAGTATCTCAATAATTTGTGATACATTCAGCAGAGTATCTCAATAATTTGTGATACATTCAGCTCAATAGATAGAGAGTTTCGACATACATACCTTTGACCCATGGCACAGAGCATATTTTCTGTGAAATTTTGGTCAAAGACAGTGTTAAATCGAGGGTTCAGCGCAACAGAGTTGTGACTCATGTAGAAATAAGAGCAAGTTACGACAGTGTTGCGCTGAGCCCTCGAAATGTCATCCACCCTCTGCTGCTGGTTATTCATGTTGAGAAGTCAAGTTTTTTCTTGTGGAGGATGATTTTAGTATGGGTATCTAGGAAAACTGCATGGTATTAAGTAGAAATGACATGCTGTATTTGATATATAAAGCTATGGGTAAAAAAAAATATTTGCTTAATGATTAACTGTGGGTAATCTAAAAGTAACATATCACTTTTAGTGGCAAATTTTTTGTAGTTGCTTAGAGTATGATGGGAACAGGTTACAGTTGGTTACTTAAAAGAGTGTTGGTTATCTCAAATGTATAGCTAACATAGCATCATGCTTGATTCATATTATTATTTTAAATACAAGCAACATATTGGAGACAGACAAATTTCATAACTTTGTATGAAATGTACAATAGAATACAGTATGATTTAATTTGATTTGAAACAATACGATACAATACAATACAATAAGTGTATTACTGATTTTGGCCACAAGCCCAGAACAAAGTTATATCAAAATAATGTATAGATTTATACAATGTATACACTTGCAAGTATTCAAAGACTAAAATGCACATTTAAAAAAGTTTGATGATGATGGAAGATAATTAAGATCATACAAGATGTTACATATGGGATAAAGAAAACTGGTTCAGAAATTAAAGTTTGTGCAAGAGTATATAACTATACAGATTCCTTCTATGATATATATGTCATTACAATTTAAGAATATAGACATGACAGTTCACATAAGAGATGCCTTTCAAGCTTGTTATGTGAAAGAACAAATGGAGGGTTTAACGCAACAGTGTCGTAACTCATATTAAAATAAGAACAAGTTATGGCCGTGTTGCGCTGAGCCCTCAAAATTTAATTTAATATGTATTTTGTCTTTCATATTTTGACCATTTCAATATTTTCAGATCCAAGTTACGTGTTGAAGATATGAGAGAGTTACATTTAGCTAACAAGGAAGCGTCATGGGCCAGTGATAGAGATGCTACAAATTGTAAACAATGTGAAAAAATATTCTCCGTTGCTAGGAGAAAGGTAAGTATATGTACCAGTACCACTTTTTTGTGTCACAGAAAAATGTTTGAAATAATTCCTAGATTTGCGCGATTTTGTATTGAAATAGATTTTTTTCAGAAATGTTCCCGACTATGATTAAGATAAGAAAAAGAGGGCTTTATGTCATTAGGCTGCACATTTGGATAAAACAAATCATCCGTGTGGTCCACAACTATCTATGAAAATTATCCTAGATTCTTGTTTTCAAGATTTTACATCATTATAAAACAATAAACTGATCAGCCAAGCCATATTCGTCGTTAAAAGCTTCAGAAAAGGAGTGATTTATCCCTCACTATAACAGGGTGTAAAAGTCTATCATGCACATCAAATTATGTCTAGATGACATTTTTGGTGTAGATATTTCCAATTTATATTTCAATGAATATGTATTATCTATTACGTGTCAATGTGTGATCGATTTACCATTGCTAAGAGGTTGGTTATGTTGTAATCTGTCTCCATGAATTACTTTAGCTGTAATACTTATACCAGTAATTCATTTAGCCCACTGAATTTTGCATCACCTGGCTTTTGTACATGTTCCACCAAAGACTAACATGGTTTTGTAACTGAGGGACTTAAAAGTTAATTTTCCGGAATATGCTGGAATTTCTGTGGGTTTTTTTTCCAGGGACTGTACTGGTTTTTATTGGGTTTATTTATGCGTCTGCTGCACCAAGGTTTAGATTTCCATTTTTGTTTTCAACTCTAATACGTACGAGCATTCCTTTTGGATTCAGCCCGCAATGTATTTTCCTTTTTCCTTTCAGCATCATTGTAGAAACTGTGGTGAGATTTTCTGTAATGAATGCTCAGATAACAAGATGCCCCATCCATCATCGTCAAAGCCTGTACGTGTATGTGACACATGCCAACAGTTGTTGCTGCAAAGATATTCAGCCAGTGGAAATTAGTGCAATATTGAACTTCTTATCATTATACAGTCGAAACTCATTATAACAATATCGCTCCGATAAACATTGGTTCGGTGTGAAATTTTCATTCCGTATAAAGTGACATATGGACATAATGGTCTTATTTTCTGACCCAATTGATGTTCTTATAACAGGTGCAGATTGTATTTTATACAGTCGAAACTCATTATTAATATTACTTGAATTAACATTGTTTTGGTGTAAAACTGATGCGGACTGTACCTAGTATATAAAATTATGTTACAGTTACTTACTTACTTCTGGAATTTATATACTCATCCAAATCTGAATTGAGGGCACTTAAGGGCAAAAATGAGAACAGAAGTCAGTTTTTGATAAAGCTTGTGTTGGCTTTTTTGAGACAAAATTAATGAACCTCTGGATATAGGCTTACTGTGCCATAATTCTTCTCTTCAGTTGTCGGTCATTGTGTACAATATGATTATAACAATTATAATCAAGCTCCAATATTTTGTGTTAAACTTTATATAAGATTATATAACTTTAAATAAGATTATATAACTTTATATAAGATATATAATCCACGGTTTTCAAAATGAGATATTGCTTTTATCAGTACCTTAGCGAACATTCTATCCAATAATTTTATTATAAGACTTACCAGTAACTTTATGTGCTACAATTTTGTGATTTTGATTAGAAATGTATTTATTTATCTTTAATAATTATTCTTTGAAATAAATTGACCCTCAGATGATTGAAAAGCAATTATATGAAGATGAACATTTTTTTACCAATTATTTTGGTATGGATTTAAATCTTTAGATCTGTTTATGAACAACAAATATACAAAATAAACCCATATTCATGTAGACTGGAAAATATATGATTACTTATAAAGCCATCATTTACGTAAAAAAAAATAATTATACAAATCTATAAAATGGGTTTGGCAAATTTCAAGTTTGCATTATCTGTGTCATTAATTTGCCGTGTCTTACAAATGTTAAAACATAAAAATACTATACAATCAAGTTATTGGGTTTCATTTTGGTTTAAAACACACTTTTAATCAAAGTGTCTTTGAATCAGTATGTTTTATCATTGTTTTATTGGAAAAGGTGAGTACATGAACAAGCCTGTACATCTAAGTATAATGTCACACATGAAGGTCAAACATCAAATACTGGGTTTGATTTGTCTGAACAGCAACTCATATGTTCATTGGAATGAATCCAATTAGTGGCAAGTGGCCAAAAATATTCCTTTATTATGGCATGGACAAATGTAAGATTAACATGTCTGTGTCAAAGCAGTCAAAGGGTCATGTCACATAAAAACATCCTACAAAAAAAAAAAAATCTTAAAAAAAAACTTTAAAAAAAATAGTTCATATATTTTATATAGACTATAGTCTATATAAATATGAAATAATTTTTATAATTTTTTTTGGATATTTTTTTTTTAGGATATTTTTATGTGACATGACCCTTTGAAAGCAGTGTGTTTAGGTATTCTTCATGCCTTTGACAAGCTCTGATTTAAGGATTGCCTTACATAATTCAACACAAGTTCTCCATAGGACTGCATAAACAGTATCTGTGTGAGTCATTTTCTTGTCACAGAAGAGAATTAATACTCAGATAACTTGCTATATCACGTTTAACTCAAACAACACTGTTTGAAAAACTAGTTGAGCAGTTATTCATTTATTTATTTAGTATTTTGGTTAATTTCTGCCTACTGGCTTAAAAATCATGACTTATTTTTGTCTGTATGTGTTAATTGTGTTGGTAAATTTGATTAATATTTAATAAGTGAGTTATTGATTTATGAAAAAAGATTTTTTTTTATTGTTGCCGTAGAAAACTTATGGAAGTACTCATTTAAAATCTTTTCTCTACTCAAAACCAAAATTACTGACATCATATTTTGTCGGTATAACCAGGTACTGTTAATATGCATACCTGGTATAACATTTGGTCAAATGGTACTTAGGATTTACTGTTTATTTTTATTAATGATATTTCATGGCTAGTGTAATTCATTATTATTGCTTTTTATCAAATCATTAAATTTGTATAATCATATTTATTTATAGAATATAATCATATTTATTTATAGAACATAGTTTTATACTAGAATTATAATAAAACTTGAGTGATGGTTTCACTTCTAATTGTGTAATCTCAATTGATAGTTTGACCAATAGTTTTCACTGGAGTAATGGTTTGGTATAAAATTGTTTTCATGTGAGTGATAGCTTCAGATGTCCAATTGTTTTCATGTGAGTGATAGCTTAGCTTGATATCAGATTGTTTTCATGTGAGTGATAGCTTAGCTTGATATCAGATTGTTTTCATGTGAGTGATAGCTTAGCTTGATATCAGATTGTTTTCATGTGAGTGATAGCTTAGCTTGATATCAGATTGTTTTCATGTGAGTGATAGCTTAGCTTGATATCAGATTGTTTTCATGTGAGTGATAGCTTAGCTTGATATCAGATTACTTTCATGTGAGTGATAGCTTAGCTTGATATCAGATTGTTTTCATGTGAGTGATAGCTTAGCTTGATATCAGATTGTTTTCATGTGAGTGATAGCTTAGCTTGATATCAGATTGTTTTCATGTGAGTGATAGCTTAGCTTGATATCAGATTGTTTTCATGTGAGTGATAGCTTAGCTTGATATCAGATTGTTTTCATGTGAGTGATAGCTTAGCTTGATATCAGATTGTTTTCATGTGAGTGATAGCTTAGCTTGATATCAGATTGTTTTCATGTGAGTGATAGCTTAGCTTGATATCAGATTGTTTTCATGTGAGTGATAGCTTAGCTTGATATCAGATTGTTTTCATGTGAGTGATAGCTTAGCTTGATATCAGATTGTTTTCATGTGAGTGATAGCTTAGCTTGATATCAGATTGTTTTCATGTGAGTGATAGCTTAGCTTGATATCAGATTGTTTTCATGTGAGTGATAGCTTAGCTTGATATCAGATTACTTTCATGTGAGTGATAGCTTAGCTTGATATCAGATTGTTTTCATGCAAGTGATAGCTTCAGATATCAGATTACTTTCATGTGAGTGATAGCTTAGCTTGATATCAGATTGTTTTCATGCAAGTGATAGCTTCAGATATCAGATTACTTTCATGTAAGTGATAGATTCAGATATCAGATTGTTTTCATGTGCATGATAGCTTGATATCAGATTGTTTTCTTGTGAGGGATAGCTTCAGATATCAGATTATATTCATTTGAGTGATAGATTCAGGAGTTTACATGTGAGTGATAGCTTAGTGTTAAATTGGTGTCATTTGAGTGATAGCTTGGTGACAAAATGTTTTTAACTCGAGTAATAGCTTGATGACTAACTGTTAAATCTTGATCAATAGTCTGACATTTCATTGTTTTCACTCAAGTGATAGTTTGATGTTTAATCATTAAGATTGGATGCTACCAAATTATTTCAGGGAATGTGTTTGTTAATTGTTACTTGTTAATATCCATTAAGTTGAATATTGATCAAATTTCGTTTTTAATTGTTTTGATGGGGTTGATTAAACATGCTGAACAGAATTAAAAAGTATGCTCAATTGTTTAAAACACAATTGTCTGGGTTTTTTTTTCATGAATGATGCAAGAGATTGAAATGTAATGTATGAAAATGTGAAATTATTGAATTACTTGTAATCTTTGTGTAATGTACTATAAAATGTACAAGGTTGTTCAATTATGCTTATTTTACCCATAAGAAGTGGTTGAGAATGTGTTTGTCTTTATTCCATTTTTCATGTTTAAGTTCTTAACACATGTACTGCAGCCATTTTTTTCATGTCATTAATTAATGTGGCACCAACAGCCACTGTCATTCTATATCTTCCCAGCTTAAACAGTGTATGAAGGCCCTTGGCATGCCTTGGTAGACCCGCTAACCTTCCAGAGCTAGCTTCCATGAATGTGAAACTTGTCTGGCCTTGTGTGGGATTCACACTCAGTGTGATAAGGAGCCAGTGACTAATAGCCAGAGAATGTTATATCTCGACCAAGGAGGTGGCTGGCCCCCACACTACCATCTTACACGAGATAACAGTTACCTGTTAAAAAGACTGCATAAATATCTTTAATTACAAAAATGTAGGTCAACTGTACAGAAAGCCATATTTATTCTCCTTACACCTAGTGGTGAGAGAGTATGCTGTAAGACTACTGTCATTGCAGCTTTTTAAACATTGTGAGCTCAAATTTGCTTAATATCGAGGGCTTAGTGCAACACTGTAGTAACTTGTTCTTATTTCAATATGAGATACGACACTGATGCGTTGAACCCTCAATATATGGAATAAATCAGAAGAATAATGTCATTTGTGAACATTTTTTTTGGTATGAATTAAATAAGACATTTGTTTTCATTTATTTAACACTTCTTACTATCACTTGTTTAGAAAAAAAACATTGATATAATAAACACATTTTGACCAATCATGCAATGCCGTCAATTTACCTCTTACTGTATAAATGCACAAATGTTAACTTTCTGATATGTGTACTTGTTTGGCTCATGGCTTCACTTTATGATGTCTGAAGTTTGATTCTTTTTGTTTGAAGACACATGATTATTAAGACATAATAATGAGACTCCTTTGATACGTTTCTTTTCTTTTTTTACGTTCAGCTTTTTTCATTTATCTAAATTTAATTTACTGGTATCGCACAATTAATTGGGTCACATCAAGGTCCTTTTTACATGGCTATTCATGTTTGCATTCATCAAATGCCTTATCATACAAACTGAAGTAATCAAAAATAATTGGCAGTCTAGTAGTAACCTGCTGAATCTTTTATAACAGTGCTCGCAGAACGGGTGTACTGGCTTTTACACTTTGTGAGATATAACGTCACGACATGTGTCTATTCTTTCAAAATGGCGGCGCCCTAGGAGATTCGCTCAATCACTAAATGACAATATTAAATCACCAATATTTTTGTTAAATGGTTGATTTTTTAAAAAAAAATGCAGGATAACTTTAATATTTCTACACGACTAAGTGCTTGAAAAGTCAACATTGCGTTGCCCTTTAACAAAAAGGTTGTTGTTCAGAAGCTTGACTCCGCCTTAATGTGTCCCCATCCCAACTAATGAGCCAAGAACTGTGTTGGGAAAATCAAGGGAATCAGATGAGGCTTGTATACATACTTTACTTCGAGCACAATGAAGAACCAGGAAGAACTATTGGAAATAAGGGTAGCGGAATAAATACCTGGTTCTCCTGTATCTTCTCTCCTCTCTCTTTAGGGGCTCTGTAACTACCATAGTTTTTTAAAGGGCCCTTTTAACAACACATGAAAGTATTTTATAATATGCAGTAACTGTACAATTCTACAGAATTCTAGTTGTCATGCAGATGCCATTCTAAACAGCTCAGTTGATAGAGCATGATAAGGTCTTAGTTCGAGACTTAAGTCCTGCCGATGTTAACATGAGAATTTTTCTAATGATAATGCATTTTGAGTCACTGTTAGTCCACCTCTGATTGACATAAATGAGAAGATAAGCAGATTGTTGCAGATTGTATTGGAAACAAATGAATGTATAATCAGACTCAAATGTAACCAAGTTTTGAGTTCTGGGTACCACAATAATAATTAAAGTGGTCTTTTTATTTAGACTTGTAATGGAATTGTCCTCTTTTTAAGTCAATAGGTTAAGTCACTTCTTCTGTTGAAGGTATATTATAGATTATATGATAGATTTTAGTACAATTCATCGCACTGTACTCGTTTTACGAAAATTGGTGCATTTAATAGGAAAACAAACGCGACTCAGTTTGAGTGGCATACATGTAAGCTTTCCAAGAATAGCAGACTTTGACGATGTACGGCAATGTAATACACATACTTCATCGTCAAAGACCTTAATGACTACCAAGTTTTAAGAATTATTATAATTATGTTCAGGTCATGAGTGTTGTTATTTGTTATCTTTTTAGCTCACATGTCACAAAGTGACAAAGTGAGCTATTAGGATCACTCTCCGTCCGGCGTCCGGCGTCGTGCGTCATCAAACTTTTTGTTGTGACCACACTAGGGGCCACATTTTTGGCTCAATTTTAGCAAAACTGGGTCAGAACGTTAATATCAACAAAATCTCGGACGAGTTCGATATTGGGCCATTTGGGGTCAAAAACTAGGTCACCAGGGCCAAATAAGGGAAAACCTTGTGAACACTTTAGAAATCACTGTTCTGATTTTATCTTCATGAAACTTTGTCAGAATGTTTATTTTAATAATATGTAGGTCAAGTTTGAAAATGGGTAATTTCTGTAGTAAAATTAGGTCACTAGGGCAAATTGCTGGAAAACCTTGTGAACACTCTAGAAGTCACTGTTTTGATTGGATGATCATGAAACCTTGTCAGAATGTTTCTCTTCATAATATCTTGGACGAGTTCGAACATGGGTCATCTTGGGTCAAAAACTAGGTCGCTAGGTCAAATCTAATGAAAAACCATGTTAACACTGTAGATTTCACAGTTATTATTGGATCTTCACCAAACTTTGTCAAATCGTTTGTTTTAATGATATAATGGTCAAGTATAAATATGGGTCATCTGGGGTTAATAACTAGGTCACCAGGTCAAATCTTAGGAAAACTTTGTTAACACTGTAGATGTCACAGTTTTAATTGGATCTTCACCAAAATGTCAAAATGTTTGCCTCAATGATATGTGGGTGAAGGATGAACATGGGTCAGCCGGGTTCAAAAACTGGGTCACAAGGTCAAATCTTAGGTAAAAATCTTGTAAAAGCTCTAAATGTCATGGTTTTGATTGGATCTTGGCCAAACCTTGTCAGATTGTTTGTCTTAATGATATTAAGGACAAGTTCAAATATGGGTCACCTAGGGTAAAAAAACAGGTCACAAGGTCAAATCTTAGGAAAACCTTATTAACACTGTAGATGTCAAATTTTGATTGTATCTTCACCAAACCTAGTCAGACTGTTTGTCTTTATGATATGTAAGACAAATTCGAACATAGGTCGTCTGGGGTCAAAAACTAGGTCACCGGTTCAAAACAATGTTTTAATGAGTGAACAGTGATTGTCATGTGAGCGATATAGGGCCATCTTGGCCCTCTTGTTTTGTATATTAACTATTGAATGACTGAGTTGAATTTGTTTGTACATTCCAAGGCCAATGAATAAAATTATCTTTTAAGTAAATGAGTGTTGTTATTGTATTGTTAAATATTGCCATTGCAGCCGAACTCCTCTGAACCGAGCTTGTTTGGACTTTGGTTAAAGCTCAGAATCTTTTAATTTTAGGTTAAAATTTGCATACCGGTACATTAAAGTTATTTGAAAAGTACTGAATATGACTTAGTTACCAAACATTTTGATTAGCATCAAATAAATGAATTCCACAGATATGAAAGGGTGATAATAGGGGTATAACTGTACATCTCTCAAATGCTGAATCAAACTTTGAATGGAAGGGCATAGATTTGACTAATTTCTTAATTTGTATACTTCAGTTAAAACTTGGACCCCTATGTGCACCAATACATAGTTTCCACATCTACAATATTTCCCCTCCCTTGGCAGCCATCTTGCTAGGCAAATTTCTTATGCGCTTAATCGAAAAAATCTGAAAATTAGTTATTTAACAACTTTTTATGTATAAGTTAACTTAATCATGAAGTTGTTAATGCTATAAGCACACCAAGTTTAAGAAAATGACTACTTGTCACATATGAATATCCTATATTTAGAATTATCAAAGCAAAAATATAAATATCTTCTATCAATACCTGTTGAATAATGCCAGGCATGATGGCCACCAAAGGAGGTAAATATTGTAGATGTGGGAACTAATTGTATTACATAGTACATGCATGTATATATAAGTCCTTGAGAAATCTAACCAAAATATTCTCAGCTACAGTAAATAATTTTCACAGTGCAATCAATGTCTATAGATTTTCATTCTTTGATTAGGTGTTGTCCAGTCAAATTAAAAAGGGGCATCTGAAGCATTCACATTTCCTGTGAGGCTGGATATGACATTTATACATAAAGAAAAATAACTTTTATATCATCATGTTCAAAACATAAATGAGTTGTCCCCCTTGCCGCTTGTCTTAGGTGTATACGATAGGCCACATAGTACACACGGGCTACCAGGCTATGAAGGCCCCCAGAGAGCCTCTGCTACTCAGGATTCTTTCTATTCCCACGGCATCTTTAATGTCTGGAAATATAGTGATTGTCCCGTCCGTCCGTCCGCCATTCATTCACACATCCGTTAATTTCATTAACTTACATCCATTCATTTATTTATGTATTTATTCTTACTCATTCATTCATTCATTCATTTTAATATGTATTAGTTAAATGTTATTTTGCTTGTTTCCAGAAGGCCGCATTGAAAATAAGTCAAATGTTTTGTATATTTTACTTAATGTGTACCCCTTCTATAAATAAAGATATTATTATTATTATTGTTGTTAATATAATAAATGAGACAATTATAATACCAGTTTCTCAAAAATAAAACTACCAAAGATCTAGAATTCGTCATGAGCTAAGTGAAAATCCATAAATGCTGGCCCTTATTAACGTAACTAAAAGCACACTGAATGCCACCGTTTGTCGAGACAAAACTTGCGTACGTTTATGCAATATATCACAAGCAACGCGAAGCGGAGTGCAGTATATATCGCATACAATTCAAAATATGAACGATAACTAACTGGACGAATGGAGATACGATTGCCTGAATCACTCTTTTTTGCGCCATCGTTTACATTTCTTACATCAAAATCCAAAGTACAAAACACAATTTAGAGCTGAGTAAAGATTAGAAACGAAAAGGTATGCTATTCACCTACCCATTTATTTTAGGAGGTAACCGTTAACATGACTAGTCATTCTTGATAGCCACTAGAACATCACAACCTAGTCTCAACAACAATAATATGGTGTTTCCAATAGTTTATTTATATTCTGTTCAGAATAAAAAATAGAACTGATATATCTAGTACTTTTCTTTGTTTACATCAGAGGTACCAATATTAAAGATTATAAGTATGTATCAAGCCAACCATTATCCTTGTAGTAGTTCACATCAGCATAGACACCAGGAAAATTGTACCGACCACAACCATATCCCCAACTTACAACACCTATAATAAAGAAATGGTAATTTTAATATTCTAGATGCAATTTGTTTTTCACTGGGGTTTAAAGTTGCAGCAACAACTAGAGTCATTTGGTTTTTAATATTCTAGATGCAATTTGTTTTTCACTGGGGTTTAACGTTGCAGCAACAACCAGGGTCATTTAGTTTTTAATATTCTAGATGCAATTTGTTTTTCACTGGGGTTTAACGTTGCAGCAACAACCAGGGTCATTTAGTTTTTAATATTCTAGATGCAATTTGTTTTTCACTGGGGTTTAACGTTGCAGCAACAACCAGAGTCATTTGGTTTTTAATATTCTAGATGCAATTTGTTTTTCACTGGGGTTTAACGTTGCAGCAACAACCAGGGTCATTTAGTTTTTAATATTCTAGATGCAATTTGTTTTTCACTGGGGTTTAACGTTGCAGCAACAACTAGAGTCGTTTGGTTTTTAATATTCTAGATGCAATTTGTTTTTCACTGGGGTTTAACGTTGCAGCAACAACTAGAGTCATTTGGTTTTTAATATTCTAGATGTAACTTGTTTTTCACTGGGGTTTAACGTTGCAGCAACAACCAGAGTCATTTGGTTTTTAATATTCTAGATGCAACTTGTTTTTCACTGGGGTTTAACGTTGCAGCAACAACCAGAGTCATTTGGTTTTTAATATTCTAGATGCAACTTGTTTTTCACTGGGGTTTAACGTTGCAGCAACAACCAGGGTCATTTAGTTTTTAATATTCTAGATGCAATTTGTTTTTCACTGGGGTTTAACGTTGCAGCAACAACCAGGGTCATTTAGTTTTTAATATTCTAGATGCAATTTGTTTTTCACTGGGGTTTAACGTTGCAGCAACAACCAGAGTCGTTTGGTTTTTAATATTCTAGATGCAATTTGTTTTTCACTGGGGTTTAACGTTGCAGCAACAACCAGAGTCATTTGGTTTTTAATATTCTAGATGTAACTTGTTTTTCACTGGGGTTTAACGTTGCAGCAACAACTAGAGTCATTTGGTGTTTAATATTCTAGATGTAACTTGTTTTTCACTGGGGTTTAACGTTGCAGCAACAACCAGAGTCATTTGGTTTTTAATATTCTAGATGCAATTTGTTTTTCACTGGGGTTTAACGTTGCAGCAACTACCAGAGTCATTTGGTTTTTAATATTCTAGATGCAATTTGTTTTTCACTGGGGTTTAACGTTGCAGCAACTACCAGAGTCATTTGGTTTTAATATTCTAGATGCAATTTGTTTTTCACTGGGGTTTAACGTTGCAGCAACTACCAGAGTCATTTGGTTTTTAATATTCTAGATGCAATTTGTTTTTCACTGGGGTTTAACGTTGCAGCAACAACCAGAGTCATTTGGTTTTTAATATTCTAGATGCAATTTGTTTTTTCACTGGGGTTTAACGTTGCAGCAACAACCAGAGTCATTTGGTTTTTAATATTCTAGATGTAATTTGTTTTTCACTGGGGTTTAACGTTGCAGCAACTACCAGAGTCATTTGGTTTTTAATATTCTAGATGTAATTTGTTTTCACTTGGGTTTAACGTTGCAGCAACAACCAGAGTCATTTGGTACCATTTCCAGCTTGAGCAGTACATGAGGACCTCAGACATACACCTGGGTAGACTCACTGAACCTTCAATTAGCCCAGATTTCATCCTGACTGGTAAACTTTATCTGGTTCTGATCGAGATTCAAACTCACAGTGATGAGGCTAGTGATTATATTGTTACTGGTTAGAATACAATCATTTCTTGTTTGTCTGTATCGCGTTTTACACCCCTTTTCAACAGTCAAGACTCATATGAGGCAGACAGTTCACCTAAACATTGTTTCTGAGGAGTACCAGTACTAGACTCCCATCCTCCGTAAGTAACTGCCTACTTTCACATTAAGAGACATGGTCGGTAGCGGGGCTCGAACACACAACCCTCTTATCAGTGAGAGGTGACAGCGACCTTAAACACTCGACCATTGAGGCAGGTCACGAATACAATCAAGCCTTAGCTTGTGAGAAAACTGGTGAAATCTGGTGAGGTATACCGGCAGACTTATAATTATATGAAAAATCATGGAAAGAGGCTTCAACCCCATGAACGAAATGAATTCATCACAAAGACTATAACCACTTGACCAAGGAGTTCTCAATGTATTAAGTTAAAAGATCAACCATCTTCATCATAGAGTGCTTTATCTAGTTCTCCAAATACAACATACTTTCAAATGATAGGCAATGGTGCTGATACCTTAATGTCACCACATACGTGTGGAATAGACACGTTTCAAGACCTATTTATAATGGTAATATATACAAGTATAAATGATTAGTGATGTTCCGATTAATCATTTATTCAACGAATCTATGGGAATGGTCATTGACGTGGCGATGACGATGCTCACATTTAATCAACGAAATTTTGATTTTGTACAGAGTTGTCGTCCTTGAATATGGTACTGCATACCTTACACATTGCCGAAAGGGTTTGTACTTTAAATACCTAAATGATTGATTTGATAAGCTATAGTGACTAGTGTAATGATGTTCAAACTGTATTAGTAAATGCAGCATAATTCTGGTTCAGTGTGTTTTTAATAGTAGTATTATATCTTTATGATATTTTACTCAAACATCTAATAAAGTTAAGTCCTTAATTTTTTTCAATTTTACTGATTTTGTGGTATTCATTTGGTGTAAGGGTTGTAAAGGTTAAGTAGTCTTAACATTCTATGTCATTTCTTATTTAATCAGTTTTAATTGATTAATCACTGACTTTTGCCTCTGATTAATCAACGAATTTTCCATGGACTGATTACAATCGCTATTAAAGATACAAACTATACATATGCAGTTTTACCTCAATATTAAGAATAGCATTGGGATGGTCTCATCATAAAATTGATGTACAGAGGAAATATTGCAGAATAAGTTGGTATGAAAAACGTTGTCATCATATCGATGTGATTTAATAAGACAGTAGTCACATAGTCAGGTTTTACTTAAATAATGTTTTAATGGCATTTAACAGTTACATCACTTATTGAACACGTAAGCACTTGTTCTGATAGTAATGAGGCCATATGCAACTACATGTACACATATGTTTGTTCCCATGAAGAAATCACCGAACTTACCAACTAACTGCCATTTATTATTTCTGTATACAACCAAAGGTCCACCGGAATCACCCTATAATAATAAAACAAAAACTTTGAAAAAACTTCAATGGCTCATCTCAATTTTCAATCCTTTTTTTGCTCTAATCTTTATTATCGTTACATTTTTTGCCTCTTCAGACTTGTCTATACCATTTCAAATGAAAACCTGCACAGACCGCGGTCATGGCACAGCGGTTTGTACCCTGTGATCCTGATTCGATACTCGGTCGCGAAAGGTCAAACCCTTTTATGAAAATTTATCAAAAATGTCGATTTCCTCGGCATGTTGAGTAGTTTACGGTTCCATAAGGAAGGGTAGGTAAGTACAGGTAAGAATGTAGTCAAAGAAAGATTGTTAGATAAAACGGTCGCCTGATGTAACTTAAAAACTGTTTAACAAACAAACAAACAAACGAACGAACAAACAAACTACATCATGACCAATTTTCCTGGCAACGAGCTATGTTGAACCGTTATTTTCACACAGACGAATTCGTCAAAGGTGTGAAAAATTCGTACCAATTCCTAGCACGTGTGTGAAAAAATCGTACTAATTTCTCATGAGTTTTGTTAATGCAATTGTTAAAGTTGTTCCCATTCCATGTGTTTTCAGTACTTTGATACATATTTCCCCGTCTGATCACCAAAAGTAGTTCAGCAATTAGCTTATGCAGAATGTAATATCTCACACATGAAGACATGCACGAAGAAAAGTTGTACGAAATTTCTGTTTTAAATATCTGGTTGACTCAGTTATCATTGCATCGTCCATAAATTCAATGATGACTTCTATTTGTTTACAATAGAAGCTAGGAGCCAGACTAAATTGGCATATACAGCACGTGAATTTTGACCTCATCCCTCTTTGAAAGGTGTTTATTGATAGGAACTATATTTGTTCATGTACAGGTTTCTTTAGAAAATTTTACAACTATTTTGTAATGCTCGTTTACGATTTTGCATAGCCATTTGATTTTTACTTGAATGCACGTAATATTTGAATTTGTATTTATGCCATTAAACTGAAGAGTTTTTGACTACTGTAGTTCCAAACAACAGTAAGACCTTCAGAGTTTTGATTTTACAAGTGATCGTTACGTTTCTGCTTCAGGTGGAGTAAAGGAACGTGTGGCTTATTCGTACGAATGTTTCACACCTGTGACAAATTACGGTTCAACAGAGCTATCCTTTCCAAAACATAATGTTACATTATATAATAAGTTATGATTTATTCTAGTTTACAACGATTCTGCTCCTTATATAATTATTTTTATCTAATTTATCATTTTTATTTTCTTTGCTACTTGGCAAATTTAAAGAGAGGAAGCTTAAAACTTCGGAATTAATCCCGCTGTAAAGGAATACCATCTCTTGGTTTATTTTCCAGCTTTGTTTCAGAATTTATCCTCACTTCCATGATAAATGCCCGTATTTGTATCCACGTGGGAAGGCGTTATAACTGCTAGTCAACATATTTTTTAAAAGATTATCTATATACAGAAATTTAGAAAAACTCTACCTGACAAGCGTCCTTTCCAGCCTCGCCTGCGCACATCATACCTGGTAGTAACCGTCCAGCATTTCCTGTCGTATTACAGTCATGAAAGCTTAACAGCGGCTTCCATACATATTTCAATGTTATTGAACTGCTCCCTCCTGTAGTTTAAGCAAGCACTGTTTAGAATTATGAAGTACTAATCATCCAGTATATTTTTGTTTGCATTGCGGGTTATGGCCGTTTTGTTGATAACGAACGGCTGTCGACAGGCGAGACGGGAATTCAATCGGGAAAAACCCATGACTGTACAAATAGCATAGAAATTATATTTTTAAACAAATACTGATTAATAACAATGACTTGATACAAACGGACCACGAGACAAAATCAATTGAAATTTAAATCAGACAAAGCGAACAAATTGAGAAATCTCAAAAATTCAACTTCTAAACAGTTTTGGAAATTTTTGAATTCGTCTAAGTATCAACATTCATCAGTCGATACAAAATTAGAACACTCGTACAAACACTTCAAAATCTTAAATGAAGCTGATGATTTAGAAAAAAATAAGCTTAAGCAAAAACACGTTAAATGTAGATTATCAAGAACTCGATCAAGAAATCACAATAAACGAACTCCAAAATGCAATCAAAAACATAAGTAATAACAATGCTATGATAACATTTTAACGAATTAATAACTATAATAATAAAATCTGTACTATACAGCGTTATCGGATCGAGCAAATGGACTTTAATTTAGATATCATCATCCCTATTTGCAATGAAAGCACTGAAGGTACAGATGGAAGGCTTTGTACAGAAATATTGAGAATTTGTAAGCTTAATATGCCAAAACATAAACAAAACTTTAAATCACATATCAAAACGGTGTTAATTTATGAAAGCCGGCGAATAGCGCTGTATGTATTCATTTAATGTTCGGATTTATATTTTGACCAATGGCATCACAGTATTTTTCAAATTTGTCGGCCGGTTAACTTTATTTAACCATAAATCGCGCGATCGGGTCTTACTTCATCATTGATGTGCAAGCGTTAATGGGAGGGATTAGAGGTGTGGTCAGTGTTTTCGTATTCAATCTTGTTGCAATGTGTACACCCATATCACGTAATACGCAAGTGTTAGCTTGATGACGCAGTCGCTATTTATTGAATGCTCTTCTTGCCCTATTGACATAGAAAGTGTAAAAAGACGAGTTCTGAATTATTTTAAGAAAGGCTATGACCCTTTTTTGTTAATTTTCATATAAATATAGAAATTGACGCCCCTTTTTAACAGTCAGAGTAATGTGAGCCGGTCAGTTCACCTAACCATCGCTCCTGGGAAGAACCAGCAATAGAACCCCATCCTCCGTAAGCAACTGTCTTCTTTCGTACATAAAGAGACATGGTCTGTAGCTGGGCTCGAACCCACGACCCTCTTTCACTGACAGGTTACATTGACTTGAAGTCAGCATCCTTTACCACTCGAGCACGGAGGCGGGTGGCTTTTATGTCCCGTAAAACAGAAGATGACAAACAAGATATATAAAATGAAAAGTATATGAAAAGTATATAAAACGGAAAGGATTTATGAAAAGAAAAATACGACTATTGTTAAGAATTGATGAAATCAACACTGAATGAGATCAAGCTTACACACTGCTCAGGTTTTCACAAATCGTTTTTGCTATGACTGCGTTAACAACGATTACCGTACTTAAAAATGTCATTTAAAAAAAAAACACCCATTGCATCATGCTTATTTTTTAACCTGATGGAAAAATATCTGATTTGCATAATAAATCTGATTGGCTACTTTCCTATCATTTGCAATAATTGTAGGCGGGGTCGTCAAAATATAAATCCGAACATTAAATAATGTTCGTTGTACTTAAAGGATCCCGACTTACTAAGTTAGCATTTGAACTTACCTTCAGATGTGGTTCCCCATCCAGAGACTATTGACGTTTCGTTGTCAAAATAAGTGCGTGTTGGTAAGCAAGCGGGGACTGCAAACGTGCTGCTGCTTATATCTTCGGGTGCTAAATTACCGAAAGCTGCAGAAAATATAAAACGATGATAAGTACATACTTTCCCCATTAAAGAGTTGGATTATCTCAAGTTACAAGTTAGTCACACATATGACATTATGATACTAATTTTGTTTTGAAAAAAGCAACTGGCTGTCACAATTTGAATTGTTAAATACATGCTGTTAGAAACGAACCATCCGAAGGCTAAAATGGAAAATATAAAAAGAAATCAAATGAAAAATTTGTCAAATAGAAAAAAGAAAAATATGTGTTGAAAAACTACCAAACAACCATTGTAAATAATCAGTAATTTATCCTTATTTTAATCTAGGTCATGATGCATGAATGGGTATTTAACATAAGCTGTTGGCCAAACTAACGATTGGATGATTGGATATATTGCGTATGTAGCCTTTCTTTTTTCTACACTGACCATAGTGAATCCATATGAACAGTTACTTATGAAAAGCAAAGCGATTTATTTATCATAACTTTGTTAATATCTGTAATTCAACGGCCCGTGTTCATTTCAGAGCCGCCCCAGAAAATGGGGTGATAAGATACAGACATACCTGGCATTTATATCCCTACTCTTTTCCTCGTTCTTTACCGTGCCCGTTGTATAGCATCGATACATGCCTCATTCGTTTCCTGTGATTTTTTTAACACAGTACTTTGATTTTTAATGCAACGTCAATTAGCATCTCATTCAATGAATGTAGGTCGTCTATACGAAATACCAGGGCCAATTGTGGAAAATAAACAAAGGGCCACAATTCCGTCAAAAAGTATCGAATAATAAAACTTTTATAACATGCATTGGGTATCTTGATAATAATAGTTCCATGAAAGTTTTATCAAAATCCCCCGAGAAAAGAAGGAAACAAGAGTATTTCGTTATAATTACAATCGCACAAAATAAACAAAGGGCCATAATTCGGTCAAATATGATCGGTAACAACAAGTCTGCGAAAGTTTCGTGAAAACCCTATGAAAAATGTAGGAGTAGTATCCTAAAAGAAATGTAGGACTTTTTTTAACACAATGACCCCGTGACCTTGACCTTTGACTTACTGACCTACTGACCTGAAAATGCACAGGTCAGGTAGAGGTTGTCGTGAGGAACCTACATATGAAGTTTGATGAATGTAGGTGCAAGCGTTTTGATTTTATAGGCAATCGATATGGGGGCCTAAAAAATGAATCCCTAACTACTTATTCAAAGCCAATAACCTTCTTCAGCGACTTTTAGGGAGCAGTTTCGTTTTAGGGTAGTCCTCGGTGTACCTTTAAGAATTATAAATTGTCATTGTCAATGAATTGTGTAATCCTTTCAAAATGATTTAAGTTACATATAAACCTCAAACTGCCCATAATGCCACGCGCCTCAAGCACCCCAATATTTTACATAATAGCCTATATCTGTCACATATAGATTAGAATTGCTTAAAGTCGCAATCTACAGCTTAATAATCATTACAGAGCAAACATTGAGTCGCGGACATTACTTAAAGAGCTAAGCAGTGGAAGATTCAGACGTGTGTCTGAGGGCATGCATGTCCACAAATTTGAACAAAATGTCTAAGATACTAGGAACAATGTTAGTTCTGGTAAGGAATCCAGGAAAAGGAAAACAGAAAGCGTTAACTGCTGCCTGTCTGCTGCTTTAAAGGGGCATACCCTACAACTGACAAACATTCTGTGAAAGTGTAAAAATGTGCTAGCTGTATAATGTAAAACAATATATAATGGATAATTGCAGGAAGAACTTAGGTCATAAAATGACTAGTTTAGGTAATAGCCGCAAAAAACATAGCTATGAATAATAAATCACTTCCACCCAAAAATTTTCATGACTAAATGTATGTGTCACAAATAATTATTTTTTATGATTTTATTTTTAATTGGATGAATGTTTGGCTTTTTTTCTTTACAAGCTTCTTATTTATCACCATTTTGCCTTAATTCTAAATGCACCAAGTTGTAGGGTGTGCCCCTTTAACTGAATCACTTGTAACTGAAAAAGACGTAAAATTGACCATTAAAGCCACATGACTGTCTATTAGTACTCACATATAACAGCGATATCATTGGCTAATGTTTGAGCGTTATAGTTTGCGTGTGAAATTACTGTTTTAGCTGGAATAACCAACCTTCCAGTGCTCGATGTTGTCTGATGCATACCGAACGCCACTGAATACGCATCTGCATTTTTTCTGAAACATTATTATATTTGTAATGTACTGATTAGGAACATGTCAACAAATGCCATACTTTAGTGTGAACTTCGTTTTTAATGATGTACGTCATCACTCAGACATTAACACAAGGACGTTCGTCTTCTAAGGACATTTATGGGATTTCAATAGGGTGTTCCTTGTATTTAAGCTTAACTGCATATGAAAGGTGACCATTTTAATTCGCTCTTAAATCCCAAATCTGATAATCTTTGCTCTTTGTACTTCCGAGATAAGTATGATTAAACGATGGGGTGTTTGATATTTCGTCAGTATACATGTAATTGATTTGAATTAATGATTAACCATATGCTTTATAAATGTACAATCGGAGTAATGTAGCGTTGGTACTAGTAGCATAATATGATAATTCAGTTAACTTTAGCCTAAATCTTTTAGCACTGTGTAACCTAATTCTCAGAACCGGAAATTCTACTTTTGCGACAATTTTGCAATTATTATTTAGACGAATTGGATTAATTTAGACTATTTCGGATTTGTTTTCACCTGTAAGTGTTAATAGATTAGGTTTCTAGCGATTGAAATCAAAAATCTTAGTTGACACATTTGTTTTTCATTTAAATTACATAGCTAGACGTTTTCAGGTTTAACCAGTCGATTTTATTTTTAATCATCAGTCAGATTGACTGACGCTATTATTTCAGTATTTTTATTTATGGTACATTGATTTGCAATGTTTTAAGGTTTCTTCTATTGTAAAACGTTAATCTTGTTCGTAAAACATTATTTGTGCGATGATCGTTGGAATCTGGGATTTTCCATTTACCTGATACACCGGAGCTGTTTTTGGACTCAATATTCCGTTACGTCATAGAACGGGGTTATAAAAGCAGAAGTTCGAGTGCTTTCAGGGAGAGTCGGGTTGGCTGTCTAAGGATGATGATCTCCGGGATGGCTATTGTGAATTAAATTTATTTATCACAGAGTAATAATAAGTATTTAACCTTCTGCTTGCGAATACTATATAGCCACAAGCATAGTTTGTGGTATACGAAAGCAGCAGAAACTCGTGCTTATTGGGTGGTTGAGTCTCTTGTGCGCGAAGCACTGCACCTCAAACCTCGTTTGTTGTGCCTTGTGAAACCACAAGAAAGAGCTGCCAAGCATTGTTTTGAGATATTATATCGTAACAGCACAGGGATATAAACAAAGGTTAATTTGTTACTGTAAACCGATTTCGTGCCATCGTCTGTATGATAAGATAATGAAATTGCGCGCGTAGGTGTTGATTTTTTGCATATCCTGTTTTCGTAAAAATAGTTCTACTTAGGTTTTCGTTCGATGGGTTTGTAATTTCTCTACATGTATGCATACATTTGCAAGAATCGATGTATGTCTTTTGTGCCTTTTTGACATTATCTTGATATTACGAGGCGAATTATTGTCTAATCGTATTGATTTACACTTTATGGTGGCTGATTTATGCCATGTCGTATTTTCGCTTTTTCGCCACAACAAAGCGAAAATGCGAAAAAAGCGAAAATACGACAATGTCAACTTTGTCATATCTTTGCATTGTTGCATTTTCGCATTGTCGTGACGAAAAAGCGAAAATACGACAGATGAAGGGCGACAATACGACACCAAAAATGTGTCGTGTTTTCGCCTTACATCTGTCGTATCTTTGCTTTTTCGTGGCGAAAATATAACAATGCAAAAACACGACAAAGTCGACTTTTTCGCATTGTTACATTGTTGCATTTTCGCGTTCCGGTTGTACAAGCGCATGCGCACCAACTTGTATAAGGTTTATGTAAACTACCTGCGCATGCGTAACCGGAACGCAAAGATGCGAAAATGCAACAATGCGACAATGCGAAAAAGTCGACTTTCCCTATTTCCTAAATATGGACGTAAAATGCTGTTTGTGGTCTTAAAATTATAGATAAAGAGTTCTTTTATACAAGATTATCTAGAAAAACATTTTCACGTCTGAATCTCGTGTAAAATCTGGTTAATTATAGACCATATAGGCCCCAGCCTTTTTTAATCATATATCATTATGTTAGGGTTTTTCTTATTTGAGTGACTCTGATTGTGATCAATGCGGTGATGTACTGTTGTGTTAAAATCAGTAGTACTGATGTTGTCATTTACTGTTACCTGTGTGTTGTTCACTTGTTTGTGTATTACAAAGAGTTCTTATTGCGATTTCCTTAAATGTCTTAATTTAATGTGCTGTTAAACTTTCCAATGATTTATTTCTTTTTCTAAGATGCTAAGAGACTAGTGAAGTGTATCATATGCCCTTCTTCAGTGTCAAACAAATATATGTCCTGCGTTATACATAAATATTAAATCGGTCCATTAGTATAAATGTTATACATATTTTCTCTTCATTTGCTTCGTATGGAAAAATTCACTTTCCGACAATACTTTCGGTACTTTGATTTATAACTTTGATAAATAGAAAAGTGATGGTTGCATCGAGTATTTGTGCAAGGCAGTTATAATGTTCCAAATCAGTGCATAGTATTTGCCAATTGTGGTCCATTGGCACGTCTTTATAATTAAATGTATGTATTTCGTTCACTTGGACCTCAAATGAACTTCACCTAAAAGAATTATATTTTTTTGATATTGTATTTTTGTCATGTTCATAATTTATTTTGCTTCAACGATATGACAGCGTCTTTCCATAAAATGGCATAATTTTTCTATTAAAGAGTATAACACCTAATAGATTATAAGAATGCATATGTAATTCAAAGCAGGGGTTATAAAGTAAAAATACAATAGTTGTGTTGATTGACAGACGTGCTGCGATTGCCCTTTAATCACTATATAGAATAGAATTATTCAGAATTTATTTGGTCAATGGCTTATTTTGTATCAATAAAGTACGAACATAAAAAGTCCTAAACAGTACTTACGTCACACAGTGGGCTGCGGTTATGACCTTCACAAACCCATCATTGCCAGAAACGTACGTACCCCCGCATATAAGGTATCCATTATCCACAAGACCCACCTATTGTCAATGAAATACAATGTATATGTTTTAGTATGCACTTTAAAATTAAGTACGAGATTAAGAAAAACAAATTCATACTTTTGTGTCCAAAACACCTTTCGGATCATTTGAAACTGTTAGTCATAATTGGGTAATGCATAACTTCCTGTTGTTTTTAAAAGCATTTTATGTAAACATAAGCTAGTTTATCAATTATTTTGTTACTCTCTACTGTGGAATCAGAGGTCAATAACAAATACACAAATTAAGGACAATGCTTGTTTCATTACCTGCCAAGGAAAATCACCACTGTTTGCATCTTGTCCACCCACGATGTATGATGCGGCAACATTTGATTTTGGAATAAAAGATGACTGCCCGCATGCCTGTCCCCGCACAGCTAATATAGAATTTATACATATTATGAATGCATTTGCTTGATTGACCACCCTATGATCTAAACATGTTAATGTGGGTACGAATTCACATTTCAAACCCGTATCTCCACCAATTTGACCAGTTTCTTTCCATAGTTGTCGCTCGTTGGGTCTCACATACATGTATGTCAAAGACAAAGAACGACAACTCTGGATAGAGATTGCAATTTGACTTCGATAAATATTTGTAAGATAATAATTATGTCGCAAGGCTGACGCTAAATGTCGCAACCAACGCTAAATGTCGTAAAACCTCCTGACGCTATATGTCGCATCTGTAACGCTAAATGTCGCAACAAATAGTACTGACGCTATTTGTCGCAACATCAACGCTAAACGTCGGACTCCTTTATCAATCTTTCTTTTATCGTTCCCGCTACCAGGGTGGAGAATCGAAATCGCGTCGTTTCCTTGATTTGTTAATAAACGGGCGCCATTTTGTGAAGTCATCTTTTGTCTTTTTCTTTTTAATTTAAAAAGGTTGCTAAATATATTTATACCATAACATGCTACTCAAAATCCGCTTCTGATGATGTATACTACATAAAAATCCATTTTGTTTAAAACAAAGTTATCCCGGTCTTAGAAATCGAATCGAGCATTATTGTGCACAAATTTGACAGAAACGACTCGCCTCAGAATGCAGTTTCATTAGTCTTGCCCACATTTTAATATTATTTTCGTGCGTTTGCTTAACAGAACGCACCGAATACATGGAAAACGCCTTGTGTTAAAGTCTATGTTCTTTCGGATATATAAATTATTTGTCAAGAAAAAATATTTTTTTAAATATGAAATGACGCACCCGTCACTATAATATAATCGACGCGGCTCATTTGGCAATAGCTGAACTTAAAACGTAGTTGAACATGAAATGACACATTCTTACTTTTTAAATTATGTTTTCCTGAAATGGCCTGATTGGTATTTAACAACGATATTGGGATCAATTGTGATTAGTAGTTAGTTATGTGTTAAACGTCGCTTGCAAGATGTATCGGCGTAGTTTTAACGAACTATTTTAAATTTCATTGAAAAAATGCTTCCGAAGAATATACTATATACTTTACAAGATATATTCTAGAGGGCGGCAAATGCAGGTGAGGTATGTGGAAAGCACAATTGCTGGCCGATATAATCAAAGTTCTGAAGGTTCTGCTGTTGTTCGGAACTACAAGGCAGTCTAGAGTTGAATTTCTTTGTAGGGTGAGTTTTTGAATACTAACGATAGTTCGCACGTGAATTTTGATGCAGATTTAAGTACTACTAACGCTTTTCTACACTATGCAGTTGTTAAAGTTGTTCCCGTTCCATGTGCTTTCAGTACTGATTTATGATTCCCATCTGATCATCAAAAGTAGTTCAGCAATAAGCATAATATTATATAATCTACATTACCTGCCTGTTTGTATACTCAACTTATGCAGAATGTAATACCTCATACAAGAAGACATGCTCGAAGAAAAAGTTACACGTTATAAGCATTAAATTAATCGATTACAAATTCCCTATGAACCACTTTTTCAAATATCTGGTTGGCACCCAGTTATCATCGCATCGTCCATGAATTCAATGAAGAATTCTATACGTTTACAAAAGAAGCTGGGAACCAGACTAAATTAGCATATACAGCACGAGGATTATGACGTCATACTTCCTTGAAATATGTATACTGATATCAAATATTGTAGTAATCCAAGGGAGAGGATTGTTTAGATTTTTTACGACTGTTTTGTATGCCCGTTTACGAAATTGCATAGCCATCTGATTTTGACTTATGTGGACGTAATATTTGTATTTGTATTTATGCCATTGAATTGAAAAATAGGAACTATGTTCGTAGGCGGAAGGTTAATGGAAGCTGTTCGGTATGCAGAAAAAATAAAAACTGAGCGATTGTTGAAATATGGCAATAAGTTTATTGTTCGTACCGAACAACAAAACCGATGCTAACTTAAACTTTTGTATTTCAGAAAAAATGAACAACATCTATGACCTTTGTGGGATCAAGTATGCCCATAAATGTTCTCTAAAGAGACATATAGAAATTAAACATGAGGGCATTTCTGCATACAAGTGCCGTGGTCGGGTAGTTCGCAACAGGAATTCATTTTGAAGTCGTTTACCGTGAAAGCTGATCTGAAAGCCAACAAATATGCCCACAGTGTGGAAATCAGATATCTTTGCCACAGCGAAAAATCCTTTGAGTTTCAGTGCAATCTTTCAAGGCATAAACAGAGATGTACATACTAGAGTTTCGAGGAACAGAATCGCCTTTAGAATGTTAACATTCGTTTGCGTTTATCATGTTACCTAATTCAAATTCTTTTGCAAGTGGCATACTTTACATATATATGTACATTGTATTAGGGCAATATTTCGTCATAGCCAATTATCTACAATATCTTGTATGATTTATTTGACTGACTATTAGAAAAGACGAAACATGTACAAGTAGTTATCATTAGTTTGTGATTTACATTTTGTTTCATGATTAGTGATGATTATTTTTAAAATTGAAAGTAGATCAACTATCATAAATTCGTGATATTAGTTTAATTCAAAAGATCTGTGATTGAGTACCAACTATTAGAAATTGAGTGATTTTTTTTGAAAAAGTTACGTAGCGTTAAACCAACTTGGTGCGGACACCGTCATTTTGGAAGTTGTAACCCTTGTATATGTATATACGCGTATATGATAAATGTGTTTTTGTCCATGTTGCAATTTTACACTGTCTCTGCAACGTGCTATCCACCTATGGGATGACAGATATTGCGTGGTATTTTTTAGGTATGTATCGCCGTCTTCGGTGTGTACATGTGTGTATTGATAGAACGGGGTTTGATGTCCAGGGGGTAAAGTAACGAGGAGTGAGTGGCCGATGGTAGACTGTTCACCTTTAGAAAGGAAGGTGCAAGTTTCAAATCGACGGACATCATTGTTCAAAGTTTAAAAGAAATCCTGTAGATCTATATACCAAAGGTCATGCCTATTGCTCGAACTTTTATCTGCAAAACAACCTGTCTAAGCTATTATGTATACTCTTATTGCAAGCTTAAAGGACTTACTTCAAACACATGTGAAACGGTAAAATGCTAAGACAGAGAAAGTCAGCCATAAACAAGTGAAGAACGAATCATTTTATTTTTGCTACACCTCAGAAATAATATAAATTTTCATGTACGTAACGATATGTTTCTATGTTAATTTGAGGTAAAAATTAGTCAAGATAATCAATATCGTATGATTTGTCACTCAAAAAATACCAAAACCTTTTTGCTGAGTGTTATAAAATTTAAAAACAAATACATATGTAAAAAGTTAATCGAAACTGGAATAGGGAAATTACTTTTGGTTATTTCTTAACCTACTTCTGTAAGTTGATACATGTGGCATTGGGGATCCTAATGCATTTCCCACATTGAAGAGTAATTTAGATAGGCTAGAATTGCTGTCAACAGCATTGAAACTGAGGGTTGTGGGTTCAAACGTCAGGAGAGACAAACTTTTTTTTACTTTTTCTTTAAAAAATATTTTGTATCTCTTAGAACATATTCAGGATAAAAAAGAAGTGTTTTATTGTAATTAAGTGATTGTTAAAGGTTGGCTAAATATAGCTAGAAATGTGAACAATTTTTAACACTATGGTTACTTTTAAGATGTATTGTGCAACAGCAAGTCTGGTAATGTTTCATTATGCTTGTTAGACATGGGGGACTATTTTGAAAATAAGTTATGTCAATTGAAAATATATCATAGCGTTATTTTCTTGATTTTTTTTTGCCGAAAGAGATCGTAAATAATAAGTCTCCGAAGCATTGCACAAAATAAGAAATTCGTTTCATTTCATACAATGCGCCAATATCTGATACTTTTTAAGTATATTTATATACCATTTCATGTATATGAAACATAACAACAAATGCAATTGCCTGCGCAATTCTTTTTAAATAATAGAATTATGATCATTTAGTGATCTATGCTACACTGGGTTTAGTCGTTTAGAAGGATAATCATATTTTTTCTGTCATACACACCGTTATTGTTTTTAATTGCATAGTCAACCTCTGTTTAACATTGTCAAATAATATACATGTATTTTAAAATGTTATCGAAGAAAAAAAAAATTTGACAATATTTTGAATTTTGGGGTATTGGGATCCTAGTACATGTGTCTTAAATATCTCATTACTAATGCCGCGGAGGTCTATACCATATTCCGTCTATTCTTTACCAGTTACAAAATGAGACCACCTGCAGAAAGGCCCATGCATTGGCCCATGAGGAATGTGTTATCACATCACGGATTGCCGGCACTAACCCACTGCCAGACCATGCTTTTCTAATAATTCTTCTTACACATATATACCACGGAACCGGTCAGGGTTGAGATACTATCGCGGCGGCAGTGTCTTGCTCACAATGTCTTTAAATAAATAATCTATTCTCCCTTTGAAGAGAGTATCGCGACAAATGATTTTGTTTCAAAACTAGCTTAACAATAATACACCAAATCTCCGGCGCGGTTCCATTTCATGAGTGTGACCGTCCAAATCGTAAGTGTGCGAATCAATATCATTAATTGGGCAGTCCATATCTTTAGTGTGCTAATCTATATCATTGGTGGAAAGTTTATACCAATAGTGTATCAATCTATATCATTAGTGCTAGAGTGCACAACGTTAGTGTGCGAATCCAAATCATTAGTGGGAGAGTCCATGTCGTTAGTGTGAAAGTTCATATCGTTAGTGTGCAAGTCCATCACTCCCCCTTCTATCAACACACACATGCACACACCGGCGACGGCGATACATAATGAATGCCAAGTTAAAAAAACAAAATACCCATCAGCGTCGATGTGACATTTAACGTTGTTACAGACTGCTCTTTTTGTCTAAACAGTGCATTAAATTTTATTATTTTAAGGCAAATGAATCTCATTCTAAATTGATTAAAAAAACGTTATAACATTTAACGTATACATTCAGACTCTAAACTCTTCAATTAAGAAACAGATGTGGAGGAATGGGTGATTACAATGGACACTGAATATTTATGCAATGTATGAAGTACTTTACAATGAAACGATCAGCGGAATATTTGGCATGTGCCCGTTAAATACGGAGATGTTCGATATGTAATGTGTATTGTACTCTAACACGAAAACGATATGCTCAATTTCACTAATATGGATACGTCTGGATAACTATGTTACAATGGTACACAGATATTAAGTTTAATACAAAATTGTCTAAAATCTTCATTTCAAAAGAGCCATTCATTGACAGCTGTTGAAAAAATGTTTGGAAAGTGTGTTGAGAATCTTGAAGAAGTCAGTTAAAGATTCTGCAAAATCAGGACGACATGTGACTGCAACGGTGGTTTAACTCATGTCTCCAACGTCAGAGAAATGTTCGAAAGGAATGCATATAGATACGATTTGCGATGTTGTAAAAGCTGTTGGCATTTCACTATCGAGAATAAATTTCATTCTGAAGCGTATTTTGAAGTACATAATATTACCGTCATATGGATGCCCACTATATCGACAGATGATCAAACAAAGAAAAAGTTTCAAAAATTCAACTGTACACAATTCGCAAACATTAACACTGGTGATGAAACTTTGGTTCATTCAAACGAGCCAGGTAGGAAAATTGGAAAAGATATGGCTTTAATTACAGTAAACGGCATGTAGTTGTCAAAAGAGCAATGCAAAAGAAAGCCATCTATGTCATATTCTTTTTATGTGACGGTATATAGCCAAACAATTAAAATAATGATATAAAAAACGACGCCCAGTTAGGTTTTCAACATGTTTGCCGTCTCCATTATAATGCTCCAACACATTTGTCCGTTATGGCATTGTAAAACAATTTCTTAAGTCGGAGAAGGTAATCGTCTTGTCGCACATATCGTACTCACCTGAAAAATTTCTTATCTGGTCGTCAATATCGCTCCAGACAAGCCCTCGACTCAACTGTTTTTAGTGTCTTTGGGTCATACCCAAATTAGATGTAAGTGACGCATTTCAGAAATGTATTTACAGACTAAAGTTATGTACTCCTCACCACTGGAAATACTTTGAGGGGATAGAAAGTTCGTCGCTTGAGAATGATAATGAGCTAACTCCATTTTTACCATTTTGAGAAAAAGGCCAACAAACATTCAAAGTTAATTATTTTGGTTCTGGTTGGTCGATTTGGACAAAAATAAAACAACAGAATACACGCGACTGTCGATAGATTATGTAACTTTTTTATCATTTGAGTCGGATCTTTAGTACACAATACTTATCGAACATCCCTCGTATACAAGTATTCGCAGATGAGCAAATTTAATTACCATATTATTATACTCGTGCAAAACACTTATTTGGTTAATCTTAATCTTAAAGCAATTTCCAATAAATATGTAATTATTTCATTACGTCGTATTTCAAAATTTCGCGCATATATATTTAGATCTAGATTCAAAAGCAATAGGAACTGTATATAAATAACTGGACTCGAGGACATAAAGCTTTAGAACCGTCCCCGATCTCTAATCTGAGTTCCAAATGTCAAAGTATTATGGTTGAAAAGGTAGACCTGACTAATGTTTAAATACACGTTGTCAGACTAATGTCCAATAATATCATAATTGTCGGATCTTAATTAAGTTAGAAACTTTCAAAGACGTTACTTAAGATCAGAGTATTATCTCAATTTTAATAAACATGGACTCTGATGTTCATTTGAAGTTACAACAAATACATAAGAACATATTTGTTTAAACAAGGAACATCTAAGAAAATCGATCTTTTCTTTCTTGTTCGTTGCGTAGGCAGTACTAGGGAGTTAAACTTAAGTTAAATTTCAGTTTAAACTGAGAGCACACATGATACTGTTTTTAAACAATAAGCCCAAGGGGAAATCAACTCAAAGCATAGAAATTACTTCGGAAATACGTGCAACCTTTTGCGCACTCTCAAAAGTTCCGCTGTCATTGTCCAGAAAACGCCTTTTATTGTTAATTAAAAAAAAAAATAGTATGTATAATTAATATAAAATAACTTACCTGAAATTAAAGTTAAAAGGATGTAAACCTTCATTGTGTTATATCTCATCTGACCAACAATGATGCGTGCAGCATGTGTTTTTATATCACTATCGTGGGTTATAACAGATGACGCCACTGTTTGATCCTCAATGTTATCTAATCTTGCTGACATTGACTTTATTTGTTTTTTATATATAACTACAATTTAGTTTTATATCAATTACGTTACGTAATGTCTAAATACTTTTTGTTGCTCTTTTCCCTTTTATTTCGTTGTACTATTGTACTGTTTAACACGTGCAAGGTTCCGTCGCTGTCGAAGTGTATGCTTTTCATATATCGAGGGTTCAGCGCAATAGTGTTGTAACTCATATTGAAATAAGAACAAGTTACGACAGTGTTGCGCTGAGCCCTCGATATGTCAATAAAAGTTAGTTTCATAATATCAGTTACTCTGATTGTTTCGTAGACAAGTCAAGAAGTAAAATAGGATATTTAATAGATACTAGTACTTAAAACCACACCAACACGACACATACCAAGTGTGTCTTATTTTTACTGAATGAAATGAAGACTATTTTTTTTCAAGGAGTTCTTTTTCACTTATTTGTTTAGCAGCTGTGTAATTAATTGATATAAGTACCAACTATAGAGTTATTACTGGCAAATATCCCTAATCAGGTAGAAAAATTTAGATATAAAAACATTTGAAGATTATCAAGGTTCCAAAGATCTGCAAGCTCCATTTTGAGGTAATACATTCGGACATAATGAGTATAAAACACGTACGTCATACTCGATTGTACTGTATGTCGGTTTGATCGAGAAAGGTTGTTTGTTTTGTGGTGAAAATAGCGCTATTGATAATCAAGTTATCACGACAGCTCACTGTCTAAGTTTCGTATGGAAATAATTCTGACTGATGTACGATCATATAATTATGTGTGATATTCATTATTAATATCAGCTTAACTTGTGATTTTCTTATACAGGTAGTTAGACTTTAAACAGTTTTAACATCATTGTTATATTAGCATAACGACTATTTAGTTTGTATTTAACATGTATTTCTGTTAAAAGTAATACTACCCATTTTATAAGCCCAATTAAAAAAACGGGTCATATTATGGGAACAACAGTGGTGGGCTGGCGGGTCGACCTATGATCAACCGATATTCACCAGTCTTGGTGAAAATGTTTATCGGCACTAGATTTCAATAAATTTTGGTAACCAGTCCTATTGTGCCAGACACTTCCGAGTTACGCCCCTTGATACATTGAAAATTGACTAATAATGCAGTGTCTGCCCTCTGAGTCGACCAATTATCAACAGATCTTCATTAAACTTGGTGGACATGTTTATTGGCATGACATCTCAGCCAAGTTTGATAACCAGCACACTAATCCTTGCCATATCTGAGTTATGCCCCTTAATACATTGAAAATTGACTAAAGATGCAGTGTCCGTCCTTTAAATCGCCATATTATCAACCGATCTTCATCAGACTTGGTGGAAATGTTTATAGGCATGAGATTCCTAAAGTACCACGTACTAATTTGCTACTGATAGTATCCAAAACCTTTTGACGGGTGTATTTTGTGGCCTGACACTCTTGTTAACATTAATGTCATTAAATAATGTCTTCTTATATTGTTGTGCATTATGCTGCATGTAACTGTATTTGTTATGAGGACCACGATTACTTAAAATACTCATTTCTTGTCCATTGAAATGTCTGCATCTCATTTGAAACAAGTCAAATAGCTTCTGCGCTCAGATAATTTACTGACCATGTATTTTTCTGCAGTTGAAGTGCAGAATTTGTCACTATGTATGCTTATTAGTACAAATAATTCAGGTAGGTTTGTTTGTGTACGGTACATTACCTAAAATAATTGTGATTGTAATATAGTGTCGGAAAAGTTTTACTCTTTGGCTTTGTACGTATTCGCCGACAAATTTATGTATACCGAAATAAAACTGTAGCTATTAGCTAAAATATATGGTGCGGAAGCTGTCATTTTGCTGCTTCAATTGATGAACATTTCGTGTAAATCAATCTATGCATATGCCCACAGCGGCAGTTAAATTAAATCCTGATTTTTAAACTTTCTTCCATTATTATCGGAAATCAGATATATATACTACGGTCTTTGTTCAGTAAAAGAGACACACATTTTTGGTGCACGAAAAGCAAGACAGAGCAGTTCCTGGGCATGCCCCTTTAAAAATATATATATATCGCATAAAATGTGCCAAGAACCTGATATGGAGAATCAAAGCTCTGATAGCGCTGGAAGAACAGGATTTGATCCTGAGGTTAGACAGTTGTATTATCAGCAACAGAGTGCCACACATACAGTCACGATCGTGGTCCATTGGTATATTATTTATCACTGAAATTAATAGTAATTTATTTACATGTTTTACAGTTTTAGGCAGTTTGTTGATTATTGATATTGTTTTTATCAATTTTCCTGAAAACTGCATAATTATAATTATGATTTGGACTTTTCATGTAAATTTGTTTTTTATTTCATTGAAATACATTTTTTCAAACACAACTTTACTTTCTCTTTGATATTTTAACTAATTATTTGAAAAAAAAGTTCATATAAATAAAATAAAAAAATACGCTGCTACCGAGTATCCAACACGAGACCTCTCACTCCGTAAGCGAGCGTCCTTAGCGCTGGACCACCAACCTTCATTTAATAGAGGAGTTCGTTTTTGATTTACATACAAACCAGCTGTCAATAGTTCAGCTGCGCAGTAATCTCATCATGTTCGACTTTTGTTTTAACGTATTTTATATGATTCTACTCATTAAGCAACATATATTACATTATAATCTTTACACCATAGTCGTTTTATATGGATAGTGTGAACCAGATATGACCAATTACCGTCTTCTCCTTAGAACTATTTTTTTTTGGCGTTTGGTGATGAACTTCTTCATCGGTTGTGATAGGGGAAGCCATGAAATCTATTTTTAGATTCTGCTACAGATTTTGATATTGTGAGCGTCGAAAACTGGTAGTAACCAAGAACAAGGTTGCAAGCAACCCTGTTCAAAAATGCTTTACCGTATTGTTACAGTGTGCAATGAAATAGTTTAAACTCATCATAGAATCTATAGGATATAGCATCTTACAGTATTTAGCGTTTGTCTAACCAAGTCGTATATCATACGAATTTTCCACGTTTTTTTTTTGTTATCATTGTTGGTTTAACGCCCATCTAAAACAGTATTTCAGAGAAATGCAAGTAAGCTGTTGATCTTAATTTAATTACCATCGTAACTTGGTAGTACCAGGTCCGTGGTAGTACAATTGTTTATCAAGTCTCATAGCTTGTCTTTTGATGTTTCTAAACTAATTATGATTAGATGTCACTCGTATAATTGGTACATAACGACCAGAATATTTATTTTACAAATTGAATTAAAATATTCTAGAACTATAATGGTAAAATAGAAAGTTTACTTTACTGAAACAAAAACACAATTATAAACATACGAGTATATTATGCGAAACAGGATGGTTGAAAAACTTAGATAAAGGTGCATAGACCTAATTTTACAAATTGAACGAATGGTTGATTGTTAATATGAGACAATACCAGTTCCTCAAAAATAAAACTACCAAAGATCTAGATTTCGTCCTGAGCTAAGTGAAAATAGGTTTATTCTATTTGATTGATGAAGGGTATGATATAACGACGTGCTTTGTGAACTATATACATTAATTTATTCATTTGTCAAATACTCATGATTGTCAATATATTTATATTACTCATATCATGTAAATATGTTAAACTCTCCATAATGGAGGATTGAATAAAATATACAGTCAAATATCCTTTATAAAAAAGCAACTTCATACAAAAAACATAAACCAATATGCTTCTTGTAATTCGTCTACCTATAATCTTTTGTTATAGTTTTTCTTGTTCTTTCTGAATAGTATATGAGGTACATTGCGGGCGGTTTCAAATTACATCTATTACAGAGACAACATCCGCTAGAGTGCTGATTGACAGTCTTTGTCGAAACAAAACATGCATACGAGACAGAAATTAAGACAAATCAGTTATCGTTCATATTTTGAAGCACAAGCACCGCGAAGCGGAGTGCAGTAATATATCGCATAACGATAACTATGACAGGACGTATGGAGATACGATCGCCTGAATCACTCTTCGTCGCCATCGTTTACATCACTACGTTAAAATCCAAAGTACAAAACACAATTTAGGGCTGAGTAAAGATTAGAAACAAAAAGGTGCACGATTTACCTACCCATTTATTTTAGGAGGTAACCGTCAACATGACTAGTCATTCTTTATAGCCATTAGAACATCACAACCTAGTCTAAACAACAATAATGGTGTTTCCAATGGTTTATTTATATTCTGTTCAGAATAAAAAACAGAACTGATATATCTAGTATTTTTCTTTGTTTACATCAGAGGTACCAATATTAAAGATTATAAGTTTGCACTAAGCCAACCATTTGTCCTGAAGTAGTCCACATCAGCATAGACACCAGGATAATTGTCCCGACCACAACCATATCCCCAACTTACAACACCTATAATAAAGAAATTGTACTTTTAATATTCTAGATGCAATTTGTTTTTCACTGGGTTTTTCACGTTGCAGCAACAACCAGGGTCATTTGGTACCATTTACAGTTTGAAAAGTACATGAGGACCTCATACATTCACCTGGGAAGACTCGCTGAACCTTCCATAAGCTTAGATGTCTTCTACCTGACTGGTAAACTTGATCTGGTCCTGATCGAGATACAAACTCACACTGGTGAGAGGCAATTGAATACATTAGTAGAATACAGTCAAGCCTGGGGAAGTCTGGTTAGGTGATCCGGCAGATTTTATATAATTGAAAAATCATTAAGAAAGGCTTAAGACCCCTTGAAGGAAATGAATACTTCGCAAGGACTATAACCAAGAAATTCTCTAGGTGCTAGATTAAAATGTCAACCAAGTATAAATGATACAAAATATATTAAGTTGTACCTCAATATTACAACCATGTTTTGGATATGAAATTGAAATTGAGGGCGTCTTCATATCGAGATGGTTTTAATATTTTTCTGCAATTACATGTTGGTACAAATCCCATAAAAATCTGTTTAGGTTTCTAATGGTATTTAAAAGTTGCGTCGCATAATAAACAGATTTTGAACTTTTTCTGAGGGTAGTGAGACCGTGTATAACTACACACAGCTTTGTTCCCGTGACGAATTGCCGAACTTACCAACTAACTCCCATACACCATTTCTAGGTACTACCAAAGGTCCACCGGAATCACCCTATAATAAGTAAAAATAACTGAAGCAACACTAATGGCTGAACTCAATTTTCAATCCTTTTCATGATCCAACATTTTGAATTGTTACAGATACAAGATGACAAGTTCTCATTCACGAGAGGAGCACAGAACATTGATAAATGTATATCTATATATTTCTTTCTCTTCAGATTTGTTAATACCCTTTCAACGTAAGAATTACACCGTCCGCGGCCATGACAGTGATTAGTACGCTGGACTCGTTCTAATCTCGGTTCAGGCAGGTCAACCCTTTTTATGTAAATTTAACAAAGATGTCTTTTTGCTCGATATGTGGAGAAGTCGCCGGTTCCACATGGTAGAGTTTGTTTAGTACTGGTTAGAATATGGTCAATGAGTGTTTTGTTACTTAATTGGTTAAAACGGCTGTGGTATACAAATGAAAAACATGTTGAAAATGGCGTTAAATCCGCTAAAACAAACAAAAAGATAAAAAAAAAAAACACCATGACCTCTTCCCTGGTTGAGAGCTATTCTTTCCAAAACATAATGCTACATTGTATAAGAAGTTATTATTTATTCTAGTTTCCAATGATTCTGCTACTTAATTATTTTTCTTTTCTTTTCTTTGCAACTTTAGCATCTTTGGCGAATTTTACTGATCAACCACATGCTAAATCTAAAATATTATCTTTCTTCAGAAATAAAGAAAACCCCTACCTGACAAGCATCTTTTCCAGCGTTGCCTGCGCATAACATACCGCTTGTTATTTCTCCAGAATTTCCAGTTTGCGTATTACAGTATGCATGGTTTAATATTGGCTTCCATACATATTTCAATATTGATGAACTACTTCCTCCTGTTATTCAAACAAGCATTGTTTTGTATTATGAAATACTTATAACCATCCAGTACATTTTTATTTGCCCTGCGGGTTATGGCCGTTTTGTTAATAACGACTGTCGACAAGCGAGACGGGCATGATTTAGGACATAAAAACTGGGTTTCAAATCTTAAATAACTTTTTGATAGTTATGGCTTTTCAGATGTATTTTCTAATCAAGCTTGTGTTGTTAAGTCATTTAAACATGTGTTTAAGGAACGAATAATAAGCAATTTTATCCAAGAGAGGTATGATTCTGTTGATCGTAGCGTTGCACATTATGAGTATGCGCGTTATAATTTTGAAAAATATTTAGATGAATAATGCTACCATTCATCTTAGGAAAGTTTGCTACTCGTTTCAGATAAAATGGTCATTATTCAACGAGTTCATGTGAGTCGTTATGGTACAGATACTAGAGAACATATTCCTAAAAAAGAACGTTATTATTCGTGTTATGTTAACATTAGGTATGATTATGCTAATATCTATGATCGCAAATTTCGTTGATTTCATTAGTTTCTTAAATTTCTTGTCCGCCAAAATGCTAACGACGTCGTGTTGTTCTGTACACAGTCAGCAAAACGCGCTTAAATACATTATATGTTTTATTTCAGTAAATCCATTAAGCCTTGCGGCCCATGAGGACATTTACACGTATGAACACAACAAAAAACAATTGTACATGCACATATATACATATATACATAATATACAAACTATATCTGTGCTGCGGAGAAGGCAATTATTATAAATATACATACATACATTGTTAAAAATTGATTGTAAAGATATAAATCCATAATTTTTGTGATAATTGAAAATTAAAGAATTTATAGACACATAATATACGATTCAAAAGATAAGTATTATAAATAATAACCGGATATAACATTCTACCGAAACGAAATATAGAATATCTCAGGTTTTATGATTAATTTATAAAGTAAAGAAAAAAAAAAAAAAAAACAATGGATGAAAAAAAAAGAAAAGAAAACAGTTTAACTACACATGCGTAACAATAGACTCATTATATAACGAATGTCAGTCAAATACTGAGACTAATTAAACTATATACACAAATAACTTACAGTACATTTTAAACAAGACAGACACTTGACTCCAAAATGATAAGTGACATACTACATGTATTATTAGTGTAACTATATAATTACAATTGCGAATATGTATAATTATAAATATCTATACATTTAATCTATAATATATTATTAAAGTGAATGAATTAAAATTACATCAGTCGAATATAACAAGTGATTACATCTGATTTATTGAACTAAGTAAATTACAATTTATACAATTATCAATAAAGGAAGTATTATGTATACATTTATAAAACTGAACTCAAAACTGAGTAATGTTATAATAACATTCATTCTGACCTTAAAGGATAAAGGAGACTTAATTATTTTTAAAACAAAAACATTTATGTACGTAGCACGCAAGCTTCCTCAAAACAGTTTCATTTTGACTTGATAAAAGTTCTATAAATTTTCCCATGCAAGGCCTCTTCCAGTAATATATATTTATGTATTGCTTTCTTAAATCATTAAAAAGTTCGCATTCAATAACAAAATGGTATTCATCATCTAATTTATTACATACTGAGCATTTTCGATCATTATATGGAATACTCTCTGGTCTATGCCATCTACCAGTTTCAACCGTAAGTCGGTGAGATGACATACGTAATCTACTAAGAGAAGTTCTGTAGTCCTGATTTTTAATGATATTTAGATATTCTTTAAAATTGCAATTGTAAGCAAGTTCACGGTATAACAAAGCTCTGGTAGAGTTCCTTAAGTTTGAAATTAAAATCTGAGTATAATTATCGTGTAGTCTTTGTTTAACCAAACTAGCAAAAATCTTTTTGTTACCAACTCCTTGAAAAAACCATACTTCATAGAAACCTAGAGACGATAATATATGACACTGATCAGTATATCCTTTCTTTTGCGTTTAAAATAACACGAATGATGCTATTTTACTTATTTCATGCACTATTTGTTTTAAACAACCGTAAAACCAAATATTAAAATGCCATCTTTTGGACTAAACGAAAACAATCCGAATTTACGTTGTCTCAAATATTATTTAAAGTCGTTTATATAAAGAGCTTTCATTATAATGAAGTGAATGTATCATTATCGGAAGTGCCTCCAAACACGGATTTTGCAACAAGTGCTTTGGTTAATATATGGATATTACCGTAAACTTGGTCATTATATAACGTTTGTTGTACTTAAATGAATTCTTTCGCTTACCTTCAGATGTGGTTCCCCATCCAGAGACCACTGACATTTCGTCGTCACCATAAGTTCTACTTGGTAAGCAGGCGGGGGCTGCAAACGTGTTGCTTAAACCACCGGGAGTCAAATTATTGAAAGCTGCAGAAAATTTAGAACGATTTCAACTACACACTTTGTCCCATACAGTTGGCTTAAATCTAGTGACAGGGTTTGACGGCGCACATATGTTTTTTTTAAATAGCTACTGGCTGTCACAATTTTAATTTTTATATGTATGTTGTCAGAAACGAAACCCCCGAAGGCTAAATTGGAAAATATATATAAAAATGCAAAATTTGTCAAAAAAGAAACAAAGGAGTACATGTACTTGTATGAAAAAGTACCGAACAACCTTTGAAAATAAGAATATGATTCTTATGGAAAACAAAGAGAGTAATTTATCTGTTGTTCATATCTGTTATTAAACGACTCGTGGTCATTTCAAAGCCGTCCCAGAGAAAGAGGAACATAAGACACAGGAGAACCGGGCTCTTGTATCCCTACTCTTTTCGAAAAAAAAATTCCTGGTTCTTTATTGTGCCCGGCGTAACGTATCGATACTCGCCTAGTCTAACTAAACAAGATCGAAACTTATTGGTTAATTGATTACCCGCCCCTATTATTGACATACTGTGAATAACTTTTTTTCAGACGGTCAAGTGCAGTTTCGTTTATTATGATCAAAAACGTGATTTTGTAAAATGCAACGTCAATTAGCATCTCTTTCCATGAATGTAGTCTATACGTTGTACCAGAGACAGCTTCAGTTTTATTAATGAATTCACAAAGATTTAAGATATATATATGTAAACCCTTTATCAAGTAAGTCATGGTATCACGCCCGTTTTACTCAGAACGAGTGTAATTTGTCCTTCGGCATAAATGTTGTGAAGAACTACCGTTCCTCGTTGTGAGCACCCATATTTCATGTCAACAAGGTAAGTTTTTCCAAAACTATGAAGAATACAGGCCTTTGTGTAAAAATATCGAAATACAGTTAGTTAGCTTTGAACTTTCCGTGTACCCAATATGGGTGCTCACAACGAGGAATGAAAGTGCCTCAAACATTTTTGTCGAAGGATAAATTACACTCATTCTGAGTAAAACGGGCGTGGGTAAATAAAAGTGTTGTCTTTGACACCGCGATTTAAGTACAGTGATAATGTACACAATTATTAAAATTCATGAAGAAATTTCGTAAATGTTATCTACGTAAATTGATCACCACACAATATTTATCTCAAAGGACGTGTTTTGAGTCTTGACACACATACATAATACCCCGTCACACAATATTCGCGTCCTTATTGCGTTCCTATGGCGATCCAGGATGCCACAGGGATGCTTTGAATGCCATAGGCTCGTGTTGAAAACGCAAGATAACGCCGTTCGGACACTCGGGAAAGCAACGCGATCCACAGACGCGATCTTCAGTCTAATAATTGTCACAGAGTAAAGCTGTGATCTAATATCTTAAAGTACTTAATGAACTAAGCATGGTGCAGGTCAAACGTGTGTCTGTGGGCTGGTCCCTGAATTTAAAATGCGCAGAATATGTTAGTTCTGGTACTGATTCCAGGAAAACAGAAAATGTTAACTGCCTATTAACTGAATCACAATTTAAATAAAGTTTCCTTTTAAAAAGGAAAGGCTTGGCTGGTTGTTGCTGATAAAAGTTAGTTCTGATACCATAACTAAATTGGTTCATTTTATTCCGTCTTGTTGACCATTTTAGTTATGGAATTGTCCTCTTTCAAAGTCAACAGGTAGTCTGAAACATCGGCATATTTTTCTATTTATAGATTTTCCTATAATTCATCGTACTGTACACAAGTTTTAAATTGCATCAGAGAAAGCGTTTCGCAAGTTAAATTATAGTAGGGGTGTATTTCATTAATTAATTAATCCTCCGCTTATTACCTTCAGCAATTATGCTGATAATTAAACAAAGAGCTAGTAAAGTAAAAATAATTGAGACTGCGTTAATATATCTTATCTTTTCGTGCCTTAACGGTTGATGGAACATGCCGATTCATAATGAAACACCCCGATTTTACAATGAAATCGCAAATGTGTACATCAAAATCACGTGACAAAATTATTGGCGGCAATAGCGTTCCGCAGGTTTCATTATAGAAGGGGCTTCCTTAAATTCTCTTGAACAATCCTCCGCTAATATTTCTTTCAGTAATGATTAAAATAATTGATTTAAATATGTTGTACATAGTAACAGAAAAAATAGACAGTTGTAAAATGTGTACCTTTAATGTTAATAGAACAAACCGATCTTTAGTGAAACACCCTGATTTCATAATAGACTAGCACAGTGAAGTTGGTACACTCAAGTCATGTGATACCGATTCACACAGTAAGCGTAAACCAATCACCGGACTGTTAACATATAGCTCTCAACCAATCGCCGGACTCTTAACATTTTGTGCACTTGTACCCAGCTTTCGTATTGCATCTACCAGCATCTAGGGAACAAACGTAACCGAAAACAATACATAGGCTTGGAGCCGTAGCTCCAAGCCAAAAACTTAAAACCGATCAAAATACTTAAAGCGACATGATTAGCTATTAGAACTCACATATAACAGCGATATCATTGTCCAAAGTTCGAGTGTTATATCTCAGATGTGAATATATTGAATCAGCTGGAACAATCAGCCTTCCAGCGGTCGATGTTGTCTGATGCATACCGAACACCACTGAATACGCATCTGCTTTTCCTCTGAAACATAATCATATTTGTACTGTACTGATTAAAGAACCTGTCATCAAATGCCATGCTTCGGTATGACCTTTGTACTTAATGTTGCATGTAGCATGTCTTGTACAGGTTGATTCCCACAAACATTTAGCTTGATAAATAGTTTACGGTTTATCATATGTGTTTTAAACTTTACACATTTAAAGCAAATGCATGTAAGATTTTTTCTGAGCGAACTATTTGTCAATGTTTATTTACGATGTTTACAAGAGATGCCCATAATAAACACCATGTTTTTCTGCAACCATTGTAAGACGACATCAAAAGTTATTAATGAGGTCTTTACATGTTTGTTGATCGGTCAATGCCATATCTCTGCTAATTGATTGTTTCAGATCACATATAGTGGGCGGTTTGGAATCATGAACTTTCTCTCTTAAGGCGGAACTAAACGATTGAAATAATGTCGTTTTTGACGTCAAAACGGCATTTTTACGGTATTTATAGTGCCTGTCTGAAAATACCTATCGCTCTATCAGTTTACGTATATATTTAATGAAAGAAAATTTAATAGCAAAGAATAAAATTACCTACACATAGGTATGAGTTTGATGGTCAAGACTTAACTATAAGCGCAAGTAAAACGATTTTAATAGTCAAGTTTTTTTCTTCTCACTTCCAAACTTAAATCATTTTTTTCAAAAATCTGCCCGAGGGATTTTTTTTTCATCTGGAATAAAGTTTGATGTGTCATCTGCTGTTCTCATAATCTTTAAGAAAATCTATCAGCCGAATTTATTTTGTTAAAGCTTTAAACGATAGCATTAACTTATAAAGCGCTCGTTCACTTTCAAGGACGTCGTTTCAAACACACGTCATGTTTTGATATCTACCACGTACTTACATTTATTTTACTTACTGTACACACCGTTTTAAAACGATTTGATGGAATTAATGATGCATTTTCTGTTAGTAACCCTGATCACATTTAACAATAAACAGATTACATTATCATTTTTGCGTGCTTAATTTTGTGTACATATGCGTGTATAAATAATGTGATAAAATTGCAAAGCTTCATCACTTTAGGAAACTAAAATGGAAGATAATTGTTATTATCATTTCCCTTTTTGTATAAAAAACAAGGTTCGTTGTTTTACATTTATATATTATGATTGAGATGTGTATTAAACGTGTTGTTATAATAACATACATTCTATGTATAATTCAATTTTCTTATTGTCAAGGTCGAATATTGGACAATTCCACCATAAAAGTAATCAATGTAAAGTGATTGCCAAAATCATTTTAAATCCGTAGTAAAGTGTCATTCAAGAGAGCCAGAGTCATGGTGTTTTGGATAAGGTGGCATGTGTACACATGCTATTTTTCAAAACGAAGCAGATGTGGGTGGTTCGAACTCAGTCAATGGCACTTTCTTTTTAAATAATTATATGCCTTTATTTTTTATATTTTATTCATTGAAATGTGTTTGTTCTTGTACATGTATGCATTAACACTGAATAATACCTTTTGGTATAATAATTTTTCACAACAGAAAAGGGAACGAAGAAATGCATTCATTTTTTTCTCTGATGTATTCTCATGTATTGCTTTCTTTTATACATTTTATTGCACGAAATCGCGAATACAAAAGTTATATCAAATAGTATACACATTAAACACCTAAACCGGCCTCTACTTGATTACATAATTACTCCACAATCAAAATAATATATAAATGAAAATTGCCCATGAGGTTATTATATTTTCAATTTAATGGAACAATTTAGATAAAAAAAAGTTTTAACTATTATTTTTTATCGATGTTTTTATTGCTAATTTTATTAAACATGAAAAAAAGTTAAAAGTGAAAAATGTTATCCAACATCAGACGCTGTTCTCAATATTCACTAACCTTATGCTTTACCAATTGTGCCACAGAGGACAGTGATATAATGTTTCATAGATTGCTCTATAACATAATACAATAGTATTCGTGATACCTAACATTTACAAATGGGATTTTCCATCTGTACAATAACATTGCTGACCTAAACATTGAACTTTAGTTATATATCACAGTCCTCCATGGTATACGGTTAGTGAGTCTGCATGCTCCTCCGAGATCTATTTTGCCTATAATTTATTGTTTTATTAAAAACAATCCAACATAAGAAGTCCTTCATTGTACTTACGTCACACAATGCGCTGCTGTTATGATCTTGACATCCCCACCATTGCCAATGACGTACGTACCCCCGCATATAAGGTATCCGTTTTCCACAAGACCAACCTATTGACAATAAAATATATATATTTGCATGCACTTCAGTAAAATTAACATCTATCTGACCGAACGAACAAACAAACAAACAAACAAACAATTGAGGATAATGCTTATTTCATTACCTGCCAAGGATAATCTCCATAGTTTGCATCGACTCCACCTACAATGTATGATGTGGCAACATTGGGCATGGGGCTAGCCGGTGACTGCCCGCATGATTGTCCCCGCACAGCTAGAAATGGAATTAATACATCTTATGAGTGCTTTTGCGTAGTTATCCTCTAAACTAGGTTAATTTGGGTACGCATCTTCACCTTATAAACTCGTATCCTCACCAATTTAACAAATCTCTATCCATAGTTTTCGTTCGTTGGGCCCAACATACATATACGGTGTTAGAGATAAAGAACGACAACTCTAGATAAAGATGGCATTTTGACTTCGATAAAGATTTGTAGGATAAAGAAAATACAGGTTAGAACAGCATATGTGGAAAATGCTCATGGTAAAAAGATGCAATAGCACAGTATCAATCTTATTTGATAATGAAAAAATATAGGTCACCACGCAATATGTACAGAAATGTATATGCTATTTGCTACTTCTATTCAGGGAAAAACTCTTTAAAATGTGTCGTAAAATGGATTAAAGTTTCCGAGGTAATTATAAATATAAAATTATTATGTAAAACGTATTAACATTTTTATTTAGATATATGTAAGAAAAGTATATTATTAGGGATATAATGCCTTAGTACTTTATTCAGAATTTCTCTTTTTGTCTAAATAGTTAAAAATTCATTATATTATGTCAAATGAATCTTATTCTAGATTAATTAAAAACATTTTTAACATTTAGCGTCTACACTAAGTTCAGAGTTAAGGTAACAAGGCATACTAAGAAACAGATACGGGGGAATGGGTGGTTGCAATGGATACTAAATATTTATGCATTAAATTTGTGTGTAGTACTCTAAGATGAAATATCAGCGGAATATTTGGCATATGCACGTCAAATATATTCGAATGTAATTACCGTATTGGTGATATATGCGCAAGATACTTATTTGGTTAATCTAAAGCAGTTTACACTTAATAGATGCAGTGGTGGAATTATTTTATTATGTCGTATTTCAAAGTTTGACGAGGTTACAGTGATATCATTCAGACGTCAAATTGTATTTTATGAAATTATCATTACTTACACTGCTCAACTTTTATAATCGGCCAACATATTGCAACATTAAAGGGGCATGCCCAGGAACTGCTGTGTCTTTTTTTTCGTACACAAAAAATGCGTTCTCACTTGTAAAACCAATTATTACCTAAAAGTCAAAGAAGAATGTCCGCTCAAAAATGACCCTATAATGCGCGAGTCGGTATTTGTATGTCGGTTTGAACAAAAGGCTTACAGCCTTTTATTGACGACAACGATATTTCCGATACGTCTGAGAGTTTAACTGAGCATGTGCGCTGACTTTCAAGTGAACATAACATGAGAAATACTTACCATTTCAGTTTGTTGACATTTTTTCCGCGATATTTTCGGTTTTGACAGATACCGAAAGGGTCAAGTTGTGAAAATGACGAATAATTTCCTAGGCCGAAATCGGCAGGTTTGGTAAATCTTGAAATGTGTATTTTGAGTAAACTAGCGGGAAGTTTTGTAAATATTTTAAAGGGCTTTCATTAATTGATTTAGGCATTAAAATGATACCAATTTGATTGCTATTTGAGACGCTTCAGTTCCAGGGCATGCCCCTTTAAGTCTAAATAATATCTGAACATAACTGTTTCTTACTTTATTTGAATACTGTGCAGATGAACTAAATGTCCTTTTTATCTCATCGTTCACTACATCTTATCAAATACGATAGCATTTTACATTATCCATAAATTATCAAATAAAAAACATTGTCATAAACATTGTCATGTGTTTGTTTTTAGTTTCAGACGCAATAATGACTTTATACAAATAACTGGCCTCGACAAATCTTGCGAACCGTCTCAGATCTCAGATCTCAGTTCTATTCTCAAAGTATTATGGTTGAAAAGATTTAATGTTAAAAATATGTTGTCAGACTAATGTATCAATAATATCATCATTTCTCCAAACACGACACATTCAAAAAACAGAAAACTTACGACAATCTATTAGTATTTCTTGTCCATTGTCTGGTCAGTATTAAGAATTTAAACTTATTCAAGTTCAATTTCAGGTTTAAACCGAAAGCATGAATAATACTGTATTTAAACAATAAATCCAAGGAATATTGTTGCTTTCCAAAACTCAAAGCATGGAAATTAGATGGAATATACGGTACGATCTTTTGTGCTCATTCTCAAATGTTTCGTTGTCATTGTCCAGAAAACGTCAACTAATGATAATTAAAACGTTTAAGTTGTATGTATAACAAATATAGAATAACTAACCTGAAATTAAGGTTAAAAGGATAAAAACCTTCATTGTGTTAGATGTCATCTGTCCAACAATGATGCACACGAGCTTTTATATCTATAAAATATGACGTCACCGTCTGATCCCTAAGGTTATCTAATCTCGCTGACAGTGAGTTTATTGCGATTGGTTGTCACTATAGCTCGACAATAGGCCGGTTCGAATGGACTATCATAAGAAGAGAATACGTTGGCTAGAAGAGATTAGAAGAGAAACCCAATCGAACGCAATCCGGGGTTTTATGAACTGCCGTATTTCATTGTTGATAGTAAATGTCATGCTATTTGAAGAAATTGAACATCGTTTTAGATTAAATAAAATAACTGTTTTCAAACGGAATTGCCATGCTGTTTGGTCACGTAACTAATATCTCTTCCACCTCATCAAACCCTTCGGGTGGAATAAATAAAAGAGATTCTACAAATACTGATCGAACTGTTCGGAAGAGCTCTGCTTCTTCCGGCAGCTCTTCCGTTTGACCAAACTGACCTCATGAATTTTGAGCCGTGACAGACGAATACACCAAATCAAGTGTGGGGGGGGATAATCGGAACATATGTTATTGAATATAATTTAGCACAACCTTTTTTAGTAAATGTCCTTGTGTAGTGGGTAGAATGTACGTATTCACTATGAGCCAACGGGCATGAGTTCAGTTCCAGATTGCACCATACTTTTTCGGGCATATTATATATATTATTGTAAAACTTCAAGTACATATAAAGATGCTTTATATCACAGTGTATTTTATTTTTATTGTTCCTGTCATTTTCTCATTGATTTTCTTTTTCTTTTGTTTAAATTAATACAAAGTAGTTTCTTATTGCACAATACAGTTCATTTCATAGATCTCCTACATCACTCACTGTGTCTATCGATGACCCTTCGGCTGTATCTGTCTCTCAGTCAGATAGGGAGTCTGACTCCAAGTCGTGCTCAATGATGATATGTTCAGGAAGCTCGTCAATAGCAATATCTTTGTTCGATAGCTCGTACATGTTTATCATGGATGCCCGACCGATACAAACCACGTGACAGGGACAATAAATTGGATTACCCTACAGGGTCTCAAAAAGTCAGTATCATATCAATTACACTTCATTGGACTTGATCTTTATCAAAATAAAGTCCTTTGTAATCGGTGACCAAACTTGTGTCGCTGGACTCCATAACAGCTTGGTTAAAATAATGCCGCATAAAGGAAATAGTACATGGAAAGAGTCAGGTATCTAAATAAGTGCTTGTCAGTAGATCCATGAGATATTCAAATGCGTAGAATTAAAACCGCGTATCCACTGTCCAATGAAATATCTTGCCGTAAAAGTAGTTTTACTTTCAGTTTTCTTTCGATAGTTCAGAAACATCTCTACGGACGTATTCATGCATTTGCAACAATCTACCATCGATGTATGTGTTTTGTGCCTTTTTAACATTTCTTGATATTACAAAGCGAATTCTCATCTAATCGTATTTCCGTGATATTCACACAAACTAGTGTTAGTTTGATGACGGAATCGCTATTTATAGGCTCACTCCCCGCAGTGGTTAGTAGCAAAGCGTAACCGGTGTGGAGAGTTTGATTTATTGAATGAGTTCATGTCAGGTAAACTTTGAAGGTTGAATGTTTAAACTGCGGCTTACGAATGATAATTCGAGTCGCTAAATATGAACGTAAATTACTGGATAAGTGCTTTTAGAAATTACAGTTTGAGAGTCCCTTTTATGCAAGATTATTTAGAATTACATAATCATGGCTGAATTTCATGCGACATTGGGTTAGCTATAGGTCATATAGGTCTTACTCTACTGTGTCAGGACCTTTTTAATTTGAGTGACCCTGATTGTGTTCAATGCAACGATGTTATGTTGTGTTAAAACCAGAAGAAATAATGTTGATATTTACTTTTACTGAAGAGTTGGTCACTAGTTTGTGTATAATAAAGAGTTTTTAGTGCAATTAAATTGTCTTCAATTAATGTGCTAATCATTAAACTTTCCAAAATCTTTTTTTTTTTTCATTTTAAAATTTTAGCAAAGGGACTAGTAAAGCACTAGCGTATGTCATTTACCTACATGCATATGACCTACATTACAATATGAATGAAATATCGGTCCGTAAGTTTAAATGTTAAAAATATTTATATGGGCACGAACGATGTGGTACACATTTCTCGTATGGTAAAAATCAAGACCGACAGTACTTTCAGTACTTTGATTATTCGTAGTGTTTACATTGCTTTTTCTTGCTCCTTTCCCTTTTATTCAAATGTTCTGTATATTTCTTGTAGATTCGCCATAAAGCAACAAAAGATGAATAGTTTGCCGTTCTAGTATACTATTTAACATGTACAAAATGCCGTCGCCGTCGTACGTATGTTTTGCATATAATTATGTCAAGGACATTAAGTTTTATAGTGTCAGTATCTTTGACTTTTTTCGTAACCAAGTCAGGAAGTAAAATAGGATGGGTTATATATGGGTTTCTGAGTTGCAAACAGAGTAGACAAATTGATCTGAGCACATTACCACATTCTTTGAATTCCTACAATAACAATGATTTTTTAAACATGTTGCATGCCAAAAAATGAAAAAAGTTCACAGTGTTGTGATTGTGAAAAGGTTAATGTGCGACTTAATTGAGAAATTTAGAGGAATTGCAATGGTAAACTTCTTGATTGTATCCTTATTTTCCAAACTACGAGTCGCTAGTATTATTCTTAATAAAAAATTCAATACCAATTTTCAAAGAACTTGACTTGATGACATTCAAGGGAGAGATATTGACAAAAAGGCAGCATTGGTCTTTAGAAAAGATTGTGAACTGTTATTTAATTTCAAATTCTAACCCCTCAAAACTTCTCGATCAGCAGCTTAGATCTTAGGTAAATAAATAAACTTGCCTGTTCCAAAACAAAGACTAGAAAGTTTTTTCCGTGAATATTTCAAAGACTCTTCTTTTGTCAGGAACAGCATACCCAAATATATACGTGACTAAGTCCAATAGTTTTAAGGTTCCGAAAATCTAAAATTAAGTGGTGGACTTTTGTTGGACATTTTTTTCATCGTAATAAAAATAGCCTAACGACCACTTGTATTTTATGTGAGAATTAAAAGTCAAACTGACCTCTTTTACATCATTAAATAATGTCTTGTTGCATTGTTGTGTATTATGCTCCTTGTAATGATAGTTGGTATGTAGACCATACTGAGACTGAAATGTTATCCACACTAATAAAGTCGTTATTGTTATTGACATAGACGTGTCTTACATAATATATAACTGTTACATTTATATGTGCTGTTGTACTGGGCGTAGAGATAGGATTGACTGAAACATTTTTTGCGCCATCACTTGTGTTTCTTACGGCAAATCCAAAATACAACAAACAACATTTTGAGTAAAAAATAAAAATGAAAAAATGGATTTACCTACCCATTCATTTTGAGAGGTAGACGCTTATATTAAGAACTGTTCGCCATAAGAACATGACAACATAATGTAAACGACAATAATTGTTAACAATTTGATTTATTCATATGGTAACAACATTGTAGAAGATACTGACACTTCTAGCATGTGTAATATCATAGCACATAGGTATATCGTATTTTATACACGACAGAGGTATCAATGTTCAGGATTACATGTTTTGAGTGATCCAAGATCTGAAATAAAACGCGTCAGCATAGACACCCGGATAATTGGCTTGTCCACAACCAAATCCCCAACTTACAACGCCTGTAATAGAAATAAGACCGTTTTAATAATCGAACCGCATCATTTTTTCCAAAAGCGTTTAACATTGCACCAACAGCTAGAGTCAATTGGCAATATTTTCAGCTTTAATGGTCGAGGACCCAAGTCATCACCTGGCTACTTCCAGCTGAGTAAAGGGAAATTATTATTCTTGTCCCAGTAGGTATTTAAACCCACATTGGTGAGAAGCCAACGATTACCAGTCAGACACTGGCAATGGAGACCTCTAGCTGCACTATAAGAACTAAATTAAAATTAACGGTATATAAAAATTCAAATTATCAATATTAGTATTGATAGTATTATGTCTACATGTATGAAAAGACCGGTTTTAAGATCAGGGGTATATCATTATAAAGTATAAATGGCACACACTATCTTCAGTCAAACCTTAATACCAGAACACATTCAGATAAAATACTGTATTTTCATTTATTTTCGTTGGGCTCAATTTTCGTGTTTTTTTAAATAAAAATGACTATTTCGTACGGACATAATGTCGTGGATTTTGATTTTTGAAAAGAAATGTCTTATCTCCGCAGTTAAATTCATGGGATTTGATTTCGTGGATAAGCCGACCCACAAAAACCACGAAATTAAATCCCCAACGAAAATTAATGATTCCAGAGTATATTACTGAGATGGTCCAGTTAATTTACAGAGGAAATTTGGAGATATGATTTATGTGTCAAACAGTGGACTCCATAGTTAGGTGATCTTAGTATCAGGGTGGTCATCAAGCGAGGGTTTACTGTAATTACATGTTGGTACAGTTCAAATTCCACAAAAGGTCGCTTAAACGCTTAACTTTTTCATCCTTGTTACTTAAACAAATATATCGCCGTATATATACAGTAATTTTTCTGATGGGAATAAGGTCAAATACAGCTACACAAAGCTTTGTTCCCATGAAGAAATCATCAAACTTACCAACTAACTCCCATGCACCATTTCTGTATGCAACCAAAGGTCCACCAGAATCGCCCTATAATAATTAAACAATAACTATGAAGAAACATAAATGACTACCCTCAATAGCGAGTCCTTTTCCCTGTTTCAATCTTTAGAAATGTTACGGAAAATGACCTTTCACATTCAAGCTCTTATCACGAGGGGCACAGAGCTCAATAACATACCCAGACCTTACATTGTTTCTCTTCCGTTTTTTATCGACATGATTTAAATCTAAAAAAATCAATATCCAAGCTATGAAATTATTTCCAAAAATAATGCTTCATTCACTAAGAAGTTGTGATTTATTATACATTTGTTCGTTTCCGATGTTGCTTTTATTTTTTTGATTTCCTGTACACCTTATCTTTGGCTCTTACACTTGAACAACCCTGAGTACGCTTTAATATTCGTAGTAATCATGTTGTTTTGAAACTGCTTTAAGACATATATTGAATTATGTTTTGGCCTTGTTTCTGATGGATTGTTTTCCTCTCATGAAAAATGCTTGTATTTGTGTCCATGTGTGAAGGCTTTGAAACTAATCTCCCAGATATGAAGAAAAGCCGTACCTGACAAGCATCTTTTCCGGCGTTTCCTGCGCACATCATAGTTGTATCTATCTGGCCAGCATTTCCCGTCTGCGTATCACAATAATTAAAGTTCAATATCGGCTTCCATACATATTTCAATATTGACGAACTATCTCCTCCTAAAATGAAAGAAAACTTTGTTTTGGATTATGAAGAACAAATCTTACAGTATTTATTTGTTTGTTTGCATTTGCGATTGGGCCGTTTTGTAAGAGCATTTTGGATATGTACGGCGAATATGTGTCGCAACAACTATTTCTTGATTACCCACCAGTACAGGCCTTGACATAATGGACATATTAGCGTGGAGAGAATAATGATCCATGATATCGGATTGCCACAGAACCATTTTCACAGGTGAGTACATTCCTAATTTATTATTAACTTTAATTGTTAAATGGTCAAGAAAAAGGGGTACAAGTTACAAGTAAAAAGGGATCAGTTATTGATCGATCGTGATTATATAAATGTCTTTCCACTCAGGCATTGCACTGACTTTCAAGATATTTATCTTGCAATGTCATCTAAATATGAAATGATGTTTGTGTTCCAGTTCCACTTAGTTTATTTTGGAGGGCATGAAATGTTCTTATCTCTAGTAATAGGTCATTGGGTCGTCACGTTGTAGATAAAAAGGTTAATATATTTCGTATTTATAATTTCGGTCAATGGATTATTTTGCTATCAAACACAACATAACCTATCAAGGACTGGGCGAATTTGAAGAAACTAGATTTGAAAACGAGTTTGCACTACGTGTTCGTCTTCATGCTAACAACTGTCACTTGTCAAAGACTTGCTTAGTATATGATTAGTGTGCTGTTGCTTGGACCATATAGTTTCAGTTCTCATTTCAAATAGTGTTTTGGCCAACTAGAGGAATATTATCTTTAGTGTCATAGCTCAATATTTTTATTAGTATCAAAGGCGTTAAGAGTCCGATTAGCTTTTTGGATGATAAAATTAAAGCAGGCCTTATCAAACCTAGAGAGATGTCTTATCAGTGAAACTGTCTTGTACTTGCAATAATTCCGAAACTTCCTTTTTTAATCACGAAGTACATATAGAAATGTAGAACAATGATATTGCAAAAATATGTAAAGATAATCTGACAACATTTTTTACAAGATGTGGCTAAAGAAAGGCATTATGTGATTATTGTTTTATGGCAAATCAAATATATATCTGATATATTTCTATTGTTCTGTATTACTAAATTCAAGTAGCTAATGGGCCTTTTTTAATCATATTTTGTTCACGTGTGATTTCTGATTGCGTTTGGAGAAGGTGGCTTAATTGAAAATATAGTAGTCATACAGTCACTTTGTTAGTATGATACATTCATAAATTCATGTACACACATGCGAGTTGCCACAGACCAATTCTGAAAGATTAAACATTCTTATTTTTCTAGAACCCTTTACTGATGATCTTCGATCTTGTATCAAATATTGACTATTCGTTCCTCAATTGTTTTATTCTAAATTGTACTCACTTCGATCTATGGTGAGTAAATTGGCTAGATCAGCTGGCTAATGCCCATTCTATCAATCGCAAACGATAAACACATTTGAAAGTATGTAATTCTGAGAATGATTCTTGACAACGAGTACCTAGTGTTAAAAAATAGTGACCGATGACCGCATACTAGTATTAACCATATTTTTTTGTAACCCGACACTTATGACCGTTACGGAAATGCCCGAGCAGTTACGATTGGTCATTTGTCTTGATATTTCCTGCACGAGTATTACTCCTGCGTACTTTTATAGCACTACCTCTTATCATACTCAGAAAAAAACTTATTGTGTTAAAAAAAGTTCACGCGAAAACATGAGCGTCATGTAAGTACAAATTAAGGGAAAAATCAGATGGTAAATATAATTATCTAACTTAAGAGCGTTGAATGACAGACGAGTGATACGTTTGTCTTCTCTTATCGTAGTATGGAGACCCATATTTGTCTTTATTGCGCAGTATTAAAAGAGAATCATGGCCATGTTTTAAGAAAGAACCAAGAAAGAGATCATTTCTTAAAGTTTATTTCTTAATTCAAGGGGCTGATGAACGTTAAATATGATGACAATCATTTTAAAATCATTGAACTTCGAGTATGTGCATGTCAACTACAACTTAAATTATGGAATGAGAATCATTCTCGTATTATTTCAAGAATAATACGGACGCAGTAATGCAATTTACTGTAATTAATTGTTGTTTTTGACTTTCCCACAAATTTTGTTATTGTGTGTTGTTTGTCATTTTGATTTGTTCATGAATGATTATGGACCAGTTTTCCTCGTCCAGTAAAATAAATAGGAAAGTGTTACATTACAAACCCTGGGTAAACTTTTCTTAAACGTTTTAAACAGCAAGAATAACATAACAATATTCATGTTCTGCATTACTAGTCCTAAACAAAAGTAAACATATGAAGAATACCGAAGAATACCAATTTCGGGACTAAATTCGTTCTTTAGGGGGTCTCAGAGAGTTGAAATATAGGATATATATACGGTCTGATGATAAGGTGTCTTAATGATAAGGTGACAATTAAGCGTCCTCAAACTATGCCTTTGCAGTAAGTGCTTTGTTAACCGAAGGCACACGAACGTAACTTTGGTCAATATACTGCTAACTGCCCTAAATGGAACGCGATTCATTAAGTTAACATTTTAACCTACCTTCAGATGTGGTTCCCCATCCAGAGACCACTGCCATTTCATTGTCTGTATAATCTCGACTAGCTAAGCAAGCAGGGGACGCAAACGTGCCGTTTAAATTAGCGGGAAACAAATTACTGAAAGCTGCAGAGAATAAAGAATAATTTAAATGCAAACTTTGACCCATTATAAAAGAGTTCATTTATCTCAAGTGACAGGGCTTGACACACATTTAGGACATATAATAATATTATATTATTGTTTGTTGAAAATAGTAACTGGCTGCCACGATGTATGTTGTTACATCTATATTAAGTAAGACAATTGAGTCTGTTCGCTGTTGAGAAACAGAAATTTGTTGGAAAGATTGTCTCTAACACACACTTGTCCGTAATTATGAATGGAAACATTGTGTCAGATCTATTTCATTATTAATTTGTCGTGTTTGCGTAGGGTTACGCTTATAAACAAATGACGGTCTTATATTTTCTAGTAATACTCAATTTCTTATTATCAGTTTTTGTTTTTGCGGCACAGATGTGCATAAAAGGACACGAGGGAAATAAATGGTAACAATGACATTAAAACAATAACAGAGTTAACTTTGACACCGTCCTCAATACAATACAACTATAATACTTCTTTTCTGATTTTTAAAAGCGATTGGTTCAAACAAATACAGCTCGGAGTTAACCATGTCTGCTTTCCCGAATTCTGAATCAGCAAAAATCTTGTTCTTTGCGAGGAACCGCCAATTTCTTCAAACGAATAAATAGCGGCTTAGAGCGATTACCTTCAGACGCAATGATTACACCTAAATTGTTACATAGTGTACTCATAGTTCAAGTTCACGAACACCTGATCTGATACTAGACGCTCTATCTTATGAACAATACTGATGGCCAATGAGTGTGGGTCTGATCATTTTGCAGGGTATGAACAAAATATTTATTATTCAAAACACGCAGAATAATGTTAGTTATGGTACAGAATCCAGAAAATGGGGTTGACTGCCCCTCGGTATGTTAGGGAGCCACAGCAAAAAAATGGACCAAACTACATTTGTTCAATCCAAGCTAATCTGCTAGTACTCACATATGATAGCGATATCATTGGCCATGGTTCGAGTGTTATATCTGCTGTGTGACATTATTGCGCTGGCGTCAATGACAAGTCTTCCTGCCGGCACTGTTGTCTCGTGCATACCGAACACAACTGCATACCCATTTACTTTATTTCTGAAACATATATCGTATTGTACTGATTAGGAACCATTTACCAAATGCCAAAACTGTGTGTAATTGATAAACTTGTCTACTACATGTGCACTCTGATGTGTATATTTGTGTATTTTCATCTATTTTTTGTTTTTGTCTTTCATTGTACAACGCCATTGAATATGTATTTATATGTAGAAATAGGCTTTTAATCAAATTCTCAAGTTTCAAGTTTCAAAGTGAACTTTGAATTTAATGTAGTACTTCATCACACCCGCGATTAATGGCCACCTATCTAATCTATAAGTGACATTCTTTTTGTCATTTGTCCGCAGGTTTAAATGTTATTCTATTTTTAAACTACTCAGTCTGTAATACATCTGCATACTGAAATTCTTAGTCCGAGGTTGTAAAATTTTGAATGTGTTTCTTAGTGCTTCGGAATGGAGTTAAGTTTTTATCATTTAGTGGTTTAGTTTGTATAAAGCACTTGTTGCTAATCTGTATGTACCATAGTTTAACCATTGTCGATTGTCATGTCTTTATAGAATAAGTGTGTCATTTTGTGCACATGTGCCTCAGCCCCTTAAGATTCCGAAATTTATACTCGTTGCCATGTTTATTATCCTGTATTAAAGATTTTTAAAAAACGAATTTGGCGGCTTCTTGTCAAAATGATATAACATTTTCGTTGCAGTGTATGAGTGTAAACACCTAAATATTTATATTTATGCCTATCGTGTAATTCAAGAAAGTGTTACATTGTTACATTCATACGTTACGAATTGCCATGTGGACATGTTATTGTTACTGTTACAGTACTATGGTACAAAGCATTAAATAACTGACATAATGATTATTCAGAACATGGTCATTATAAAGAACATATTCAAAATTGTTTTGCCCTTGTTAATTAAATTAGTACAAACATTATATCAAATCCTATATCGTACTTACTCAACACAATGGGCTGCTGTTATGACCTTGACTTCCCCATCATTGCCAATAACGTACGTACCCCCGCATATAAGGTATCCATTTTCCACAACACCAACCTATCGTCATTAGAAATCACATTTTAAGAATACATTTCAGTTAAATTGGACATTTTTGACAAGAGGCAAATAAGATAAACACATTAATTCGATTGTAGCAGAAAAAAAACGATCTCAGATCATTGGAAACCGTTTAACAAACAAAACAAAAATGAATACATTTAAACAAACAAAACTATTAATGATAATGGTTTATTCATTACCTGCCATGGAAAATCGCCAGACCTTGCATTAACTCCACCTACGATGTATGTTGAGGCAATTTGAGGTGATGGACTAAACGATGATTGTCCGCATGTTTGTCCCCGTACAACTACAATTAAAATGAAAACATGTTCGGGGTGCTTTAGCGTAACTCGCCACAAAGTGACAACCTCTTAAGCAGGTGAATATTGGTACGCATTTTTAAACTAAAATCCATATTCATTTGTACATTGAGAGGATATAGGTAGAATAATACATAACATAAAAACACTTACAAATGTCTACCCGAACCCAAAACAAAATATTGGCGTGACTATACTATTGATGTTGCTTACGTAATGATTTTGCATGACATTTCTCCATAGGAGTAGACACATATTTTGTTTTAACAAGAAACCGTTATATGGAGGCACTTCAAACACCTTGCCATACAATAGTGAATAATTTACGGAATCGATTGTCAACTAAACTATACAAAAATACAGGAAAGGTTTTGCATAAAACTTTTCAGATCGTTCAGGGACACTAGATTACTGAATTGTTAAAGTGAATCATTCGATCGCTAGAGATTGTGGGTACACTTTCGAAATCCGGAATCTTAAAAAAACGAACTTTCTTCCTTGTCCCAAGGGAAACATCTCTTTCTTCGCATTCTGACTATTCCAAGAGCACACATTTTATTCAAATAAAATCAAGTATTCCAAGGAAAACTCGTTGCTTTAACAAAATAAGGTGGAAGAAGCCAAGAATTATATTGTAACATAGGCGGCACGATCTATTGCTCACATTTTCCAATGTTTCGCTGCAATTTACCTGCCAAGGTTCGTCAATGCCAATAATATGTAAATGTTTAAATAGTATACCTTATAAACACTTATGAATTAACTTGCCTGTAACTAAAGCCAAAAGTATATAAACCCTCATTGTTATAGATCCGATCTAACAAAAAATTACCATCTTCGTGGTCTTTTATACGGCTATCGTGAACTTTAACAGTTGATGTTACGGTCAGATTCATAATATTATATCATTGGATTTAACTGATAACTGTCCCATATATCTCGTTGACCATGAGTTAGTCCAAATGGCGGTAACCAAATGTATTTATCTCGTTCTTGTATTCGTTCTACTAGTATTTAACCAATGCACATCAATTACACGTTATCATAATTTCTTTAGTTATATTATTTTTATGGGATTTACTGTTTTTACTTTCCCTTTCATTTGAATGCGCCCTACATGACCATTTGTTGTTGATGCGCCATAAAGGAACATCAAAATTAATATTTCGCCCGTTATATAGTTGTAGACTTCCAAGGTAGTCGGGTTCGATGTGCATGCATTGCGCATGTGTTAATAACAGTTAGTTTTAAAGTATCAGTAATACTGTTGTTTTTTCTGCTGTCCAGATAAGAAAGATATACATAGTAAAAATATTTCATATGTTTATTTTTCAAGGAATTCTTTTCCTATCTGTATTGACTAAATTGCTATAAGTAATACATGTATTTGAAGTATCAACCATGAGTTTATGACAGGCATGCAGCCCTCGTCACTTGAGAAAAAGTACGTCAAATAGGTGTCTGCTCTCTGTGTTTTCACGGCATACAGCCAGATACTTGGTAATAATTGTTCATCTTGTACTGTGGCCTAGCTAGTATTATTTAACCTTTTAATGTTACTGGTTAGACTCATTGAATTTGTTTCCATAATTGCTGACAAATTAATTATGTCTGGTATCGCAATAATACATTTTTTTCCGTTTTTATCCCATATTTGAAATGAAAACAGATTAAAACTGTTGTTGTTTTTACTTTTGGATACTCTATTTATTTATCTGCTAAAGTCATTTTAAGGCCAGTTCAGAGATTGAGGAGACTGAGGGCATTTATATCTCAACTCTAATCTCGAAAAGATTTTCTCTTTCACTATCGTTACCGGTGTAAAGCACCAATACACGCCCCGCACTTTTCCCGTGACTTTCTAGACACAGTACTTGGCTTTGTAGTTTGGATGGGGACACTGAATAACAGAAAAAGTGTCTTTGAGAAATCAGGAGGCAGGGCCTTTGGATAGATACCCTCATTGAGTAACGCAATGGATGACACGCTCTAAAAACAATATATTCCAAAACATAATCACCATAAAAGTTCTATAAATAATGTGATGGAAAGGCAGAGTACACAGAGAACGAATTAATGTTCAACAATTAAAAATCAAATACTGAGAAAAAATAATAACGCAAAATATCATAGGATGTAGATGAATGAAAAGGGAGTATAATGACGGCTACCGACAAACAGTATACATGTACACCAGTTACAGACCGAAAATGTTGCTAAATCAGCACAAACCCTAATGACATTTATGTCACAGACATGTGTTATTATAATGTTCTGTGAATTGTCTAAGTGTGAACAGGTGTTACGGACACGATAAGGACATGACAGATATTTGCATCGTGATTTAATTGAAGACTTTGAAGTTAAATATACTTACATTAACATGTACATCGCGTTTAGTGACCTGAACCTCTAGTTTTTATGAGATTTAGTAATCTAGAACAAGACAACATACTATAACAGGGACAAATATCTTAGACTCGGCCATCTGTTACAAATGTCAACATTTGATTACAGCTGTACATGATCAAAGATGTACTATGCCGAAATGAGCAATCAAACTTTAGATTAGTACATTCTGACTTTAAAAGGGCAATAAATGTTTAAGAACGTTACTTCTTTTTATATGTGTTGTAAATGTATCTAAACGTATACTCATTACGACAAATGCATTTACTTAGTATTTCGAATCTCGATTTGTCGTAAATTTGCATATTGTGTGTTTTTTTCTATGTGTGTGTTTTTTGTTTGACATCCGTCATCTTTAAATCAATTCATAATTCATTTATTGTTTAGTTAAACATCCGAGAGTGTATGCAATTCACCATCACGATCGACAGCATAATACTTGTTGGTTTATTGCCAGGTAACATAATGTGAAATCATTCATCAAGATACGTACAGAATTTGTTTTTTGAAATTCTGTTGGTTTCGAACGGCACCTTTAGTCAATCCTTATGATTTACGAAGCTGCAGGACTGTCGCAATGTCGCAAACTAGATCCTAACTAAATCCTGATTGATTTGTAAATGTTGAATTTCATTTTCTTTAGCTGTATCAATGTAGCGCTGATAACCACGAAAGTGCCGGTTAAATAATATAGACCCTTATATAATTACCTTAGGTAAATGTTCGGTCGTTTCTAAAAGAAACATTCCGGTAATGTATCACAAAAAAAAACTGAAAAAAGACTCCTCCCTACGTTATTGCTTATACAAATGACCCCCGAACAAACCGAACCAACTATTAATATGTTGAAAATTCCACTTCCATTGCCAGTAACAATGTGCCTTTATAACTACACGTACTACTTCTTCTACCACGTCTTCTACTCCTGCGGTTGTTGCTGCCACAATACTTACTACTATAAGAAAATTGATAAATATGGTATACCATCTATACACGTGTCATGTTGACATAAAAAAACAACATCCACCACAACGTATATAGAATACACTAGTACCACCATCACACTCTCTGTATAATATCTCCACAGTAGCTGGGTTAGTCACCATAGGATATGAATAGAACAATTGTAAGAAAGATCATCTTCTGTGCGAAGATATCCGCTACTATTAGTGACGCTATTTACGTCGCGGTATAACCTTTTCGCTTGAACTAATAACAATTCGTTTTTTTTAATATTTAACTAACCTTACTACCATGATGAACCCTATCCCCCACGCTTCACTATTTTTTCTGGACTACAGAAGAAGATAGCAGCTTATATATTAGTCCATTATGTATAATGCTCTCAGCTTATATCTGGATAGATAGATTTATTTCGGTAAAGGGTACATAACATAGTAATCTAAAATATATGTACATTAAATACAATTTCATACATGAGAATAATCAACCATGACATGAACACCATTACCAAGGATAAGACAAAAAAGAGATACCTCTTATTTCTATTGTGAACCTTGTGATGGTGGCATGACATAGAGAGGCATTGAAAAATTAAATGCCATAAATTATTGCATCTGAATATTACTGATACTTAATAATCACATTACGACTCAGAACATCTTAAATCAATTCAATATTCAATAAATACTGATAAAATTTCTCATAGTTAAAATTATCACAGAAGATAGAGTATATCGCATTATGTCTTTGAACGTTTGGTATTTGATATAACATAAATCAAATAAAGTCAAAACTATTACGATTAAAATTATGAAATGAATCATAAATAGAGAATGTTACAGATTAAACAGAGACATTGTTGGAAAAAGAATCTTACAATAAATATTAAAAGTACTATTGCAACTAATTTTAAAGGAAATGATTCCTAATACAAAAATGTAGTTGTTTTAAAAGAAAGCAACTTGTCAATCAGAGAGATTTTGTCAGGTAAACTCTTCCATAACCAACATCCAATAGAACAAAAAGAACCAAATTCCTTGACATTAGGGGCAGCAAAAGTACCTTTATGACTTAACCTTGTCTAAACGCTTGAGTCCAGAGAGATGAAGTGTTCTCCTATATAATCAAGGGCCAAACCATGCTTCACCTTACAAATATGGTACAAAAAAATCTACACGTTTATTGACAGCCAATTAGGAAACGAAAATGTTCCATACAAATGCATTAAGGTCAAAAACAAAACTGATTAGCTTATTATGTGTAAGTTGAAGTGCATTTTTATGAAATTTTAAAAAGACCAACATACCAGGCTGGGCAGGCATAATTGTAATTTGACACTGAATTAGGGACATAACAGGAAGATTCTTGGTGTGTTGAATTAAGAATTCTTTCTTACCATACACATATTTTAACCTATCATTCTCTTTCTGTAATACTGAACAAGTCATGCTATCAAAAGACACATGTTAATCAAGGGTTGCTCCAAGATATTTGACTGAAATTGTAGATTTAATAACAGTGCCATTACATGTTATATCAAGAGGAGGTTTGACCTGGTCCTATGGTTAGAAGTAATGACCAAATTAGATGGACTCAGTTTTACCTACATGAAGGGACAATTTATTGTCTACTAACCATTGACTGACAAGATGAATATATCCTCCTCAACAGTTTTCTTTTTCTACATAAGACTTACTTTTACCTGAGATGAGAATACCAGAATCGTTTCCATAGAACATTATTTTTAACCACAGTTGACATGTCATTGGCATATTAGATTAAAAATAAAAGAGAACCGAGAATGAGAGATTGAGGAACTCCACAAGACATAGGGGCCGAGTATGAGTGAGTTCCAGCAACATCAAGTTGTTGCCTGTTTTACAAGTACGACTGAAACAATGTATCTAGCATTATATATGTTATATAAATAGCTTCTAGTCATGTATTCAAGTTCTTAAAGGCTGCACTTGTGTATTAATCCTTAAGTTAATAATATAAGTGAGTGTCAAGATTGTTAAAGTAAGTGCTTGGGTCAAAATTGTCCGTTAGTTTTTTTGGAATAAAGTGATTTATAGTGGTTCATTGTTTCTTGAATAATGTCTTTTTGTTGGATTATAATATTACCATCCTTATTATACAGTTTATTCATAGTTTTTAAATAATGTTCCTATTCTCAAGATTACAAAAGTAGTTTGATGGTTTCTCCCCTTCATGAATCCATTTAGCTCTTGCCTAATTAATTTTCCTTCAAGACATTTTTTTCTTATTTCTGAAAGTTCCCTCTTCTTGATTTCAATCAGGTCAATATCAATGTTTAAAGAATTTTCCAATATTTCAATCTCTTGTATTAATTGTTTTTGCTTATTTGACTCTTGACTCTTTTTAAATGATGCATAAGATATAGTTTAACCTCTAATTTCCATCAACAGAGTTTCATAGAATAATTGGTCATTAATGTTAAATTGTAAGGTTTTATTATCCACAGAGTCCAAGGGAAGATTATTATGTTGCACATCTGAAGCATATTGATGTTTTACTCTATTAATAGTATTCTTGATTTTATTTACATAATTTATATCTTTAAGTAAAGAGTCATTAAATTTCCAGTAAATTTCCAGTAAGATGACCCCTTAACTACTTTATCTAAAGACAAATTTAATGTTATCATAGCATGGTCAGCATCTTGAAATACCTAAATTGTCTTTAGATGACCAAACTTCTTTAGAGGAAGAATTAAGTAACAGGGAAATGTTTGAATGTTTAAAGAAGATGAAAAATAACACAGCCCCCGGAAATAGTGGATTTACTACCTCCTTCTTCAATTTTATTATTATATATGCGGAAATTCTATCTTTAATGCTAAAATCAAACCGAAATTTTTAAGGTATAAATATTCTTAATAGTGAATTTTTAGTCTCACAATATGCAGATGACACTACAATTCTTTTAGATGGCTCTGAAATATCACTCAGAAATACAATGAAAGTTTTAAAATTTTATGCGAAGATATCTGGATTATGCCTCAACATTGATAAAACTAAACTTGTTTGGATTGGCTCAAGAAAAAAATGCAATATAAATTTATGCCCAGACCTAGGATTAACTTCTGAAAAGAACAACGTTAATGCACTTGGTATCATCTTCTCTACAAATATTGAAAATATTGTCCAATTAAATTCTGATTCAAAATTGGAAGCTGTAAGAAATGTGTTTAACTGGTTCTTAAATAAAAGAATCCTCACTCCAATTGGGAAAATAGTTGTTATAAAATATTTGGCATTACCAAAACTCAACCATTTAATTATGAGTCTCCCGGCAACCCCCCCCCCCCCCCCCCCCCCTAATCAAATTATAAACCAGCTCCAAAACATGTGCTATAAGTTTCTATAGAATGGAGGCCCAGATAGAATCAAGAGAAGTTGTATAACTCAATCTTATGAAAATGGAGGTCTTAGAATGATAGATATCAAAAAGTTCTTTATGGCTCTCAAATGTACTTGGATTAAGAGAATAATAACAAAGAAATCAATATATACTAATTTTATTACAATGATGTTCCCATTTATATCTAATATTCAATGTTATGGAAGTGATTTTATTAAAATAAACAGGAACCTGGTTTAAAATAAATTCTGGCAAGATGTCCTTGAGAGTGTCATGTTGTTACAGGAAAGTATTCACTCTATGGTACAATTAACTATTTAAAATTGAAGGAACAAGTTTTCTTTACAAGAACTATCATGAAAAAGGTATATTTTTGGTGAATGACTTACTAAATAGGAATGGAGAGCTCTTGTCATTTGACAACTTTAGAAACAAGTTTGATGTAAGAACCAATTTACTACAATATAATGGTATTGTTAATTGCTTAAAGAGAATGTTTATAATATACAGAATTGTTATGCCTCTTGATACATTACCCTTACCAACTCAACCATATATTAATAACATTATTTGTGGCAATAAAAGTGGTTGTAGATTACTATATGACCAACTTATATCAAACTCCAATTCACCTGTAAAATCAGAAAATAAATGGGCAACTGAAATAAACTTACCGCAAAACTTCAACTGGAAAAGTGTTTATGAAACTCCTTTCTTTATTACAAAGGATTCAAAACTTCATTGGTTACAGTTTCGCATTAACCATAGAATATTGGGTACAAACGACCTACTTTTAAAAATGAGAATAAAAAATAATAATTTGTGTACATTTTGTAATGTTCATTCTGAGACCATTTCACATTTATTTTTCTTTTGTAATTATGTAGAAACATTCTGGAGTCAACTTAAACTTTCTTTTTAAATAACACGGTATCTCTTTCTAGTCTAGATGTTATATTCGGTAATAGAAGATTGTCAATTTCATACAATGTGGTGATTCTGTTAGCAAAATATCACATTTTTAACTGTAAAAGTAAAAATAAAAGACCTAGTTTTATAAACTTTAAAAGCTATCTGCAACATTATATTCTAAGTGAAAAATATTATGCAAATAAAGTGGGAACCTTTTCTAGTTTCTATAAAATCTGGAACAATTTCGCAAATGTCTGGAGAACTGACCAATACTGAGAGCTTAGACTTATGGTTGTTTTTATTGTTTAACCGTTTTTGTTATGCTTGTATCATTATGATTAATGATACATATAGATTACAACAATGGTTATGTTTCTTGTAGCAGCAGGCATTGACAACTTCCATCCTTGGCACTGACAATCCTGACCTGAGTGCCCCCCTCAGCAATTATGTCCAGTAGAAGATACACCCTGGACATACCAAAACCTTTTACTTTTTGTTCTAAATATCTATAGTAAACTTGATTATTTTTCAACACTCCCTAAACACATACATATATACAATGTATATATGAATAACAATTTGCTCAACCTTATACATTTTAATAGCACAGTAACAATAAATAACACATACAAATAGGATTATTTCCATATATAATTTTGGCAACATGTATGACTATATTGTGAAAAAATCTTACATATGTAACTGTGTGAAAATTGTATGTGGGTATGTTATATATCTATTCTTTTTTTTAATTATATTGTAATACCATAGGATAGTGTAAAAATACATTGTATGTATTTCACAATTTACTACTAAAGTATATGGTAAACATATGAAAGTGAGTAAATAGTCATGTACATGTATATATATAATTTACAGGTAAATGTATATTATAATATATAAGCGTAATATGAAATTATGAAAATTGAAGGCATGCTCTTAAAGATCTGTAAATGTATGCTATAACTCTTCGAAAGAAAAAAAATTAAGTATATACATGTCTCTAATACAACTTGAAAATTGAGAAAACTGTATGTATATATGCCTCTTATTTACTTTGTAAATTGTGTAAAATGTAAGTATGTAAATAAAAATGTTATTATGAAAAAAAAAAAATATATATATATATATAAGTGAGTGTCTGCACTCAAATGAAGTGACTCTTGTTTTCAGTATGTATGTAATTTAATCAAGATATATACGAGCGATGTGGAGTCACACTACTCTATCCTTCCTTACACCCATTCAAATTCATTTTCAAGAAATTTCGGAGAATTGACGATATTTCTGAGATTGTTATGTATATTATATTAATTTTATACTAGAACCCGTCCTTCTTTCTGTCTAGTTGAGTACTAAAGTATATGATACCGGCTTTGATGTCTTATTGAATATGACTAATGGACAAAAATTCATCAATGATATGTTGGAATCCTACATTAGGTTGCATTTATACTTTTAAATGAATCTATTATACGAGGATCCACTCTCGTTAACGCGCGGAAAATAATTCTCGATATTCCATTTAAAACTTGAAAATGACTTTATCCAAATTATCCAAAATTTTTAAGCCGCGAAGTAAGTCGGTGATATGAATCTGATATTAACCATCGGAATCGTGCTGAACTCACATGAAACAAGTTATTATTGCTGATGCCAGAGGTACGTTTTTTCAGCTTTTAAAATTGCAATGTACAAAAGGAAATATATCTTAAAGGTGGTAAAAGCTCGGCGGCGAAGGTAAACAAACTTAATACACTCACTACACATGACGTCAGACTTGAACACAGCTGATATACGAACAAATGTAAACATCCAACAGAATTTGAACCGCGGTGTGGGGGATAAAGATCACTAGACAGAGGCAATAACCACTTGACCCTTCATATTGATAATATTCAGTCACTGTGAACATAACGGTTAAAACCAGCTAGAGTTGGATTTTGGAATATAACCGCGCTTATTAAATAACTATTTATTATCAGCCTTGTAAAAATTCGCCTTTGGCCTTGGGTCGATATGACCCCCCTCTGACAAATGACAGGGCCTATGTCAAATCACTTATTTATTAACATATATGACAGACTCTTGTACGGTGACAAGACCATTCGTGTTATAAGCGTGCGAATAAGCCGAAACGGACAAATCATCCGATACTCGGATATAAAACTCTTTCCATGTATGCTTCATTTCAATTATAAATATTCTTTCATAGATGTAGTTTGATTTCAAGATCAATAAAAGAAGGAAGGAAGGATATATATACACACTGGATGCAATTTGTAAGTCGCTCCCGCTAGTCATTTTGCTCGGAGAATAATTGGAAGTTAGAGGATTTAATATGAAACAAAACTAAACATCACTATAATTACAACGGATTTGTTTCTTATAAATAAAGAAGTGCTAATATTTTGTTTGAAGTCATTTTGTGATTAATATCAGACTGATAATGTCGATAGCTCAGTCACTCCCGCATGGTACACACGTGGTCAATTACAAGAAGCAACCAGCATACTTGCTTCGAACTATAAGGTAAGTAACAAAATGTCAGCATTACCAATTTTCTTTCTCAGTTAATATGTGATAACTCTCAGTTGATTCCGGAAACATTAAATTCACCTCGGATTTATGACATGTTGGGTGTTTCCATATTTTTAAAGCTTTACAGGTGGATTAAGACCCCATGTATACAGTACGACAGAACCACCGACCTTGTTTTAGCTAGTTAGTTTAAGACAGCTTTCTACCGTATGACCTTTGTCTGGTCCTTGACGGAATTCGAACTCACGGCGGTGGGTGCAAGTATGAAACACATACTCACACGGCCATGGAGGCCTCTTCATTGTACGAGTAGACGAGAGAAATGTCAATCGAAACGGTAGGATATTATATACCATTTCTTCCATTTATGTATACTGTTCTATTAGCCAAACTATGTTCCAGGTAACCACGTTTTAGATAATGATACTCGATAGACATACTGAATTGAAGAAAACTAATTACCTTATTTAATTACATATTTTATTGTCATAATACGACGTGCATCAGCACATGCAAAGTTACCGAATGGTTTAAATGTACAATCAAACCTGTGTTTGCGGCCACCTCAGAATAATGGACACCTATCCATGAAGGCCACATTCTTTTTTCCCCAATGATTGTCTTTGCTCACATTTTTTACTACAGTATTAAAATTAGTTTAGAAGTTGTAAAAAATTATGCTATTTATGATATTTTGTGAACTGATGTTATATAATTATATGAATTATCTGCAAACACTATTATATTACATAGTGTATGCAGAAACTGCGTTGTATCAACAAGGTTTGATTTATTTTTTAATATACTTTTAAAAAATAAGTATCTTATAAACACTTACAAAGAAAATATTTTTACTTTGAACTGTCTTGTCTACCACTTTAGTTCATTATCATTATATTTAGAGTGATTCTAATAATTATACTATCAAACTTATGTTAGCAGCCATCTCTGAATAAAAGCAACTGTTTAAAATAATCATCAGAATAAGGGTCATCTGTCAATATAGTTTATTATGTGAACATTGTTCTTAACCCAGTGATAGTCTGTGTTTTTATTTCTTAGCTATATCCCGTGTATTTTAGTATTCTTATTTGTTTTTATTTGTTTATTTATTTATTTTTTTGGTATTTCTTTCCTTATTACTATTATTTGTTCATTTTTTTATATTTTTTTTTTATTTTATTGTTGTAAAATGTAATCTTTATATTATATTATTGTTCAGCACTTTTGAACGTGTTCTAGACATGAAAAGAGTGCTATATAAATGTGGTAAATAATAATAATAAAGGCAACATTTTGTCGTTTTTGAATGTGTCCTTTGTGCACAGGTTTGGTTGTTAATCTTGCGAACGAACGAATAGTACGAAATGACGGAGCGAACAAATAAACATTTAAAAGATTTACTTTGGTTTGACAGTTTCCCGGTGGTTTTTATCCTAAGCAACATTAACAGTTTGCATCGGAATAATCGCATTATCGTTTTAAACAGCGCTGAATATATAATCAAGGGCTTGTTTGAACGTCTGAATGTCTAGAATCTGTTCAAACTGTTTTAATGTTTTGCTAAGTGTAGTCTATCGAATGTTTAGTAAATATATTACGTGATTCCACAAAGACAATTAATCCTTACAATGCTGGGACCGAATTTCCAAATCTTTTGCAACCACGGTAGAACCAAGTCAACCTTCACACGATCAGTGTATTTACTGTTGTGTGACTAACTTCTTAATTTTCATTGTGATAACCCTTAATTTCATTATGGACCGTTTAAATTGAAGTTTGATAAGGTCAAAAAGGAAATACAGCTGACTTTATGTATGGTTTATAGGTGCTTTTTTCAATAGGACAGTTTTTTATCGACATTACCCTACGTACTGTTCTGATCGATTGCAGTATGACGTTAGTTTGGTAATTGGAGAATGAAAGACACAAATCACAAGTGCCAGTTTCAACTGTCAACACACCTCATTGTTATTTTCTGATGTTTCATTGTTTAAAATTGATTACTCATTTTAAATGACGTTGTTTAGCCAACAAATGTTAGCGACTTTTTATCTGAAACAAGAGCTAAATAGGCCTTACAAGGTACTATTGTGATATATAAACACCTTCGCAATCATGTGTGATGAAACTTTTATGTACGGTTCTAAATTGTATACCTAATTGCACATTGAAATGAAAATCAGGCCATGCTTAAATAAAGTGGAATCGTCTTGTCCCTTCCATCTGTCAAGCTATTTTGTTTATATTTTCAACACTGCACGTTTGTATAAGGCGTAAAATATCGCTTGTTTCTGGTTACGTGTTCATCAAAAAATGGGAAGGTGGGTATGGGAATATTTTTTTTCGGAAATTTAAAAAATGTGAGAAACCCGATACATCGTTTTTGCATTGTGTGGCGGGGTAAATAAATAGTTCGGGTTACCAAAACAAACAGCATTTTCTTTTATGTCAAAGTGAAAAATATTATAAAGGACCAGTCCATAAAATGATAACGCTATGGGTAATAAAGAAACACTGTGTTATAAACACACATTCTGTTTCAGCAAAACCTTCTTCAAATACTATATCAATAACAGGACCATCCCATTGCAAATATCACTTATTTTGGAAATGGTTTTCTATAAAATTGCCTTGACATTTCAGCTTGATTAAGAGACCATCCCGATGATAAAACAGTTTTTTTTGGTTCAAATTACGGGATTGGTTCTGCAGTTTTTGGTTTATGCGCTATCGTGGTGCTGCGATTTTCATGATTGATATTCACTGAAAAAGGGTAGTCTCGTTATTTAAGTAGTTCACTCATCTCTGTGCTAATATCTTCATTTTCTGTACATTTGTACTCACTTTTCCGAACCATTCAGATTGTTTTTCATACTAGAATATAAGCGACTTATCATACCCTTAACGTCACTACATTTATCAGTATCAAGCTGTGCATCAACTTTGACACAAGCTCGCACGCAAATGGAAACAATTAGCCCGGAATAGAAACTTTATGCCGTCTGAAATTATATGGTTATAATGACAGTATTGGAGGTTAATCGAAAAACCGAATGTGCCTTTTTAGTAACAAAGTCATCAAGCATTTGGTTTTTGCCATCAATATTTCCTCAGACAGACAATTAACGTCATGTATATTTATAGTGAGATAGATCAAATGGCAATTTATCCCAATCCATGTTTTTAAAGAGCATTCTTGTTTATGTACTTTAATTTTTGGATTATATCCGATCTGATGTAGTGGTATGTAAGCTGTCTAGACTATTTGATTGTCATGGTTTGGGATGATATATGTTTTACAAATTGTTTTCATTGTCTTGTGTCCATTCCCAGTAGTTATAAATTACGGTTGTAATTAATACAAATATTATTTTATAAATGTCAATTTTAAAATCGACCATAATTGTAACATCGTAATTATTAAATGCAATCTATCAGCTATCATAATACCATTTTCCATAAGGTTAATGGGAAGTATTTTATACAGTAAAACTTGTCAATAAAGGTCACACTTTGTCTTTTCAAAGGTGGCATTTGCTGACATGTTTGACTTGACCAGTCCACTTGACTCGATATTGGTTAAGCGTTAGACTAATGGATTAGATGTTCCTGAGTTCGTACAAGTTACGCGGCAGATGCGTGTACAGTGTATGTAGTATATCTAAGGCCACTCGTTTTACACGAGTGATTATTACAGAGAATGCGGTACTTTACAACGTAGAATGAACACACGTATGGGTACGTAATCCAGAAATAAACGATAAGATTTACTGAATGTTTACCGGTATGTACCGAAAAAAGGCTGTAATTCAATTTGCTTTTTTTCAGTTTAACTCGTATTGTTGTATCGGCTAGAGTTGTGTACACTTAGTGCTTTTAATTTCAATACTTATTGTTTCCATACTCGGTAGCGAGATTTACCCGAGTAGTTAATGACTTCAAATCACTTGATAGAGGGTCGTGGGTTCGGGCCAAGCTACCGACTATGTCTCTTTATGTGAGAAAGAAGGAAGTTGCTTACGGAGGATGGGAATCCGGTACTGTTCCATACCAGGAACGATGGTTAGGTGAACTGTCCGCCTCAAATGACTCTGACTGTTGAAAGGGGGTGTAAAACTCAAACCAACAAAAAAAAAACAATGATATTAATAATTTTTAGTTTGACAATTATTCGGTGAAGTTGCCAGTAATGCTATGTTCCCGATATCACGATATGAATCACGATAAAAATCGTGGTCTTAATCGTGGACCAATCGTGTTGGTCCTAGCAGAGCTTATCAGAGTTTGAGGCCAGTCGTGGCAATCTTGTAAATCGTAGATATTTTTGAACGATTAAAAAATGTCCACGATTAACACCCCAATGTATATTAATAACACATTTCTGAGAGTGTGTTACTAAAGATTGTCAACGCGAGAAAATTAATGCAGACCGAGGCAGCTCCGATCGGGGCCGATCTTTGACAAGACAAACACCACACACTATTGAGATGTATAACGATCTGTTATGTTCCGTCGTGTCCCAGTGCTCAAGTCCTGACGAGGAGGTAGAGGTTGATAGACACGAGATAGAAACGTAATGGAACGTGTTTACTAGAACGCTCACGGTCTGATACGAGTTTTTACGCCCATATGTACAAATACCGGACAGGATTGAATGCGCCTCATTCATTGATCAACTCTGAGGACATAATTATAGAGTATTTAATAATGTGCTAGTAAGAGTTATTGAGAGATACCACCAAATGGTTCCAAAGGCGTGTGGGGGTGTTCCATCTCTGTTCAAACTAGTTAGCTATGGCTCTCCAGGCTTCGGGATTCACTGGTAGGTTGAAAAACAATATCTTTGTACTCTTGCACAATCGTCTGGTACACTTCCGGAACCATCTCTGATATCCAGGAAACTCTACATAATAAGCAAGGGACCAAAAGTTGTCTCCAGTTGCAAGGTGCCTCATTTTCACTGCCAGTTTCAGTCCAGGCCAGAGCGGTTGCCTGAAACTGGTGGCTTCCCTCTGCCACCCTATGCAAGACTTCATCGACCACTCTGTTGTCTACTCCCTTCCCTGAGCCATGGTCGCACCCAGAACTGCCGCCTGACTGAAGCTCTTCTGACCTTTTGTTGTCATCATCAGTCATTATTCACGGTTAAGGGTTGTAGCGTACTCTATAAAAGGTGAAGAAACAGTGATGTCCATACTCAATCCATGCTCAATTGAGATGTATATAAACCAGTCTGGGACTAGTCGTAGCTTAAATTGTGATCTCCGTCGATTCCGATCGAGATAGATAACCGTATCATATCGTTACGAAGCGCATCACTTCCGTCATAATTCATAAGGCGAATTACTATGACAAATCAGCGACGACTAGTATCAAATTGCAGGTTTTCGCACAATGACGTCTTGAATTTAATATAAGTGTTATCTTAAAAACTAAAATTACCTATTTTCTATTTCTAATACTGTTTAAAGAATTGCCTATTTAAAGAGCTCGTTTATTCCAAATTTCTTTTTTAATAAGAAAAGCCTTCCCACAGAACTTTGTATTCCTCTAATCCCCGTTGTGATTCGTTACATCTTATAAATTTGTATCAGAGTTGAATACATACGCTTTGAGCAATTGGTCTAAAATACCACCATGTAATAAAATCTATATTTGTCATTCACTAGAGAACTTATTTCTGTACGGATTGTAGATCTATCGCAATCTCAAGTTGGCATCAGTTTGTATACGAAACGGTTTGATTCGACTCGACAGATTTAGTAATCAGAGTATGAAACCATGATTCATCAAAATTAATGCACACGTATTGAAATGTTACATATCTATAAGAAACGTATTGGCAGCAGTTATACAAGAGAAGACGCATTTGTTTTGCATAATGGTAGTGTTTATTGTAATTGGTCTGGCTTTCATGGTGAACAAATAAAACCTGAACTAATCTTTTATTTGGAATTGCTCAGTGCACATCATGCGCAACACATTAAGTAGAGCTCTATTCCTTATAATAATAACCTGTAAAACAAACAAAGAATATACAAGCAGATGAAATAACTATATATGGACTATAACATACCGTTTGAGTATGAAGGTGCATATTTAAGAAAGATATTAAACATATATACATAATTATTAAAGCCCTGCAGTTAAAATATACATGTAGTACCTTATTACAATCGCTTCTTTGGTGAATGACAGTACATTGATAGGTTCAAACTGAATTGATTCATACGAGAGAATTTTTATATCTGAATAATTTTGAAGTTTATCACGATAATCAAAAGATGCAACAGGTGTATTCAAATTCTATAAATTACTCCTTGTAAAAAAATAGCCCATTATTTTAATCCCTGGTTTGGGCAGAGATATAGTGTAGGGTCCAAAAAAGCGAAGTAATTATTTCCTTCATACAAAGCCATACCTTATTTACAGAGAAATGTATTCTAAGATATAATGAACTAACAATTGGGGTCCCCATAAAATAACAGCGATGTGCTCTTTCTTAGAGTATGTTTTCTTTGCGAGATAATTGGTAATGTTGTAGTTCTTTGAAGATGTCGAAAACTTAATCAGACCAGCAGATGTCACATGATGCTACGAAGCTGTCATACGAAAGTCATATGCTGGCCTGCTGGCCTTATCATCTGTCTAACATTATATAAATATCCGTGACAGTTTCCATCAGACACGATAATAGTTTCATGACGTGATAAAAATCGAGAAGTTTTAATGTCAAACATCTTTGGGTTTATATATCTAACACTTTTCATCAGCGACTCTGTATCATAATTTGATACCTAATGTCAAAGGTTCGTACAGAGTGCGCCAAAGTAAGGCGTGGTCGAAATCCATGTATTACATTTTCTTCTTTTATATCAATAACGAGTTATCATTTCACTTAAGAAACAATGGAGCCAACAGGAAACAAAAAGCTTTCAGCGTATATGTTATGTGTTATCTTAGGTAACCCAATATTGATTACATATACCGCAACCGTGGCCGAGTGGTTAGGGTGTCAGCTAGTTAAATAATGGCCCATCTCAGCCAGGCACCCGGCAAAAAGGAGAAGGGATTCGGAAGGTACTGTGCGAACATAAGATAGGTTTCTCATAAACCAATTTGGCTGGCCCTTTCAATAGGGGTGACACTATAATAAACAAAAACCTAAATCTTTTTCATATTTCGGACGGATGGACGGACAAGCGAATAAACCGCATCGGTCGAACACTACTACCAGAGACAGAGCAACTATAATAGGAGGTTATAGATTAAATGCAAGGTACAAAATGTGTTTCTCTAGTGCACATTTTTTTTTTTTTCAGAATCAAATGCTGGCTTTTATGCTACATTTAATAACTCCCTTGATGTCTTTAGCGCAATTAAACAGACGACTTTGGTACCTCGTTCGTCATTTTTTGAGTAAAACGTCTCCTTAATACATATTTACGAACAGTATGCTTATGTCATTGTTGTGTTAACACCGTCGGCATCTCAATGTGTATGTCATGGACTTAGTAAACGTTATTGCATTAGCCAATTTTCTGCGTCATTCCGAAACTGATTCATCATCCGCAGTTAAGATTCCAGCCATACTCGTTCAATTTGACCAGTAGAAGTCATTATGATGCCATGTGCAAAGTAATAATTAGATATAATATGCAAATTACAGAATATGTCTAGTACTGTGTTATATATGTCACAAAAATCCGAACAATAAAGTGATATGGACAATCATTCGTAGCAATCTTCATTTTCCGTTGTTCGCGTTTATTTTTTGTACATTAATATACATGTATCTGAAACTCGGATCGCAAGAATAACTTGTGCCATATGAATGTTTGATACAATGTTGTATTGATTGAGTTATATACAACGTGTTTCTGTATCTATAACATCATGCGGTCGTTGCGATTAAATCTCTAGTATTTAATGCTCATTGTGCGTGATAAAGTCGGTAAATGCCGACTGAAATAATTTTGCGTACTTAATTGCGATAATTTTGAATCAATCTGATTGCAAATAATTGAATAAAACCATATCAACAATGACTGCGTAGCATCAAACTGATCGATGACGTAATTTACGATGGTTGGCTGTGCAATTTAGTTATTGTGCAATCTCTATGAATGAAAACATAAAAAACACGTGTTCTTTTATTACTCCAATGGTGCAAAAAGGCCTTAGTCTCATGTCTGCTTTAAAATTAAGTTTACTGAGGTCGTAACTATAATGAAGATGTATTGTAATTGTAATATGAAATCCATTGTTCCCATGAGATTTCAAAGGCAAGTCAACAAAACCTTTTATTCGCTCATATTATGTACATTCATGACACAATGAGGAAAAAACAAAATTGTTCGATTTCAAAGGGGCGTCTATTGGTCGAGTGAACTATTATGGTTTCTGAGCAGTACCGATGTGCGTTCAAATCCTACCGGAACCAGAAAAGCACGTGTGAGGAAGCTGTCCGGCTGGCCTGAGGATGGTTGATGGCTCTACCGAGGTGTAGCATGAAGTCTTCTAGCAATAAAGCTAGAAAGGTCACCGACAGACACTGACAGTCAGTGACGTCAAATTCTAGAAAAAACTTTTTACTTTACTTCTCAGAAACGCCCAAATGCTCCAAAGCATACCGGATTTTTAAGGTACAATAGTGCAGATCGGTTGTGCATTGTTCGACAGCAGTGTAATATCTCAAACATGTGCCATTATCTATCATGCTTTGCATTCATTAATAAAACTTAATGCAATAACATTGTTGTTCCGCAATGTTACATAATAAAACATTATCATTTGTTGGTAGCTTTTTCATACTCGGATATAGAAGGCCAATGTGTGTCCTTCTAATCAAATGATATTAATGACAACACACATGCGATTGTTATATTTAAGTTTGAACGCAGTTCGCAGTTCGCTATTCAAACCATTTTCAAAAGAATAAACCGCGAACTGCGTTCTATAATGCAATAAAAATGAAATGTTAAGAGAACGTCTTTGTCCCAAAGTTCGCCGTAGATTTTATTGTTTCAAATCTCGTATGATGAAACATAATTCAAATTAGTTTATTCGGTAAACAACAAAATGGTAATTTAAGGATTAAAATGGTCTACGATGATTCTTAGATGCCTATTTTGAACACATATCGAAGTTGAATGGTCCCGCGAGACTGAAAATAGCGTGTTTGATGGGGTGATTTAATGGGATTTAAATGATTCGTGTGTCGCCTTTTAAATCTTATACCCAGTCGTAAATATGACAAAGGATATTTAACAATTTATGGAATGGATTGGAAAATTTATATATAAATACCAGACGTATATGATAAATGGCATAGCTTTCGTTCCTGGATGTTATCAAATACGTTTCTTAGGTGAATTATATATAGAAACGTTAGTTGGCCATATCTCGAAGTTATTCATTAGACGCCAAATATTCTAATTTAATTCAGTGTTGTTCGGCTAATGCAGTGTTGAATATTCATATACGATCCCGTGTTTGAACAACTTAGATTCTTTCACGAATTTGAAAAAGGGTGTTTTTTTGTAGGACACAAGATGCTTTTCGCATCAACATCAAGTTGATTTCCTCCGGGTCGCGTGATCGTAACATTTGCATGTTCTCAAAACTACCCATCCATTGCAAAGAAAATCATGTAAGCTTCTAAAATTTAATATGCGACTGTTTCTTTTTATACTTACACATAATAGAAGTGACTTGTCTATACATTTAGATCACCATTTATACTTCATACCTCTGGGACGAAGCCGTGGCTAGTCCGCTGAAATCGTAACCCAATGATCAGGTAATGAATACCGATCAGGCAGATCATTACTCCCACTCCTTGACAAAAATGTTGATTTTATCCATTTGTTGAAATAGTAAGTTAGAACTAAATAGAAACCGCCCGGGAAAACTGGTTAGTACTGTCTCTTCTGTCAGTGTCATAGCTTAGTTTAAGAGATGTTTTTGCAAATATTTCATGGTTCTGATTGGTTGCCTCCCCTCCCCTACGAAAAGCAAAAGCATTTTTTTCAAATTTCAGAATGGAGCAGATATAATGAAGTTCCAAAATAAATTGATTGATTTGTCTTCTATATCGGTGTTGAAGGTGCATATATGTATATATGTCAGACTCTCGAACTTAAAATCTTAAAAGTAGAAACGAAACCTCCTCAAAATGCGTTTCCCTACCGAAAACCAAACCTTTAATGTCAACAATTAAACTGGTCTTACTCTGTCGGCCCCTTTAGCGAATTATTTTCTATAGGGAAAGGAAGAAAAACCGGTCCTTATAATAGGAGTTGATTGTTGTATTGAAGTGTCGATAAGCGAGGCTTTATTGTACTTGTATTTAAAAGTTACCGTGGCTAAGTGGTTAGAGTGTCCGCCTTCGGAGTCTGAATATAGTACAGTCCCTGAGGGGCTCCCGTGTGCAAAAAAGGTCCATGGATAAATTTTATATCAATGTGAAGCTACATGTTTGAAGTTTTCAAATATTTTAGGTAGACACGTGAAATCATGGTACGTTTTGAAAAATACAAGATGGCGTCCAAGATGGTCGCCAAATAATTGAAAAAATGACCTTATTTCATTTTACTGCACTGACGCGGTTGGTTGGCGAGCTGCATGCTAGTTAAATAACGGTAACCGTAATTCCATCTCAGCCAGCATCCCGGCAAAAAAACAGAAGGCATTAGGAAGGCTATTTGCACATATAGATAGATGTTTCATAGTAAGCCAATTTGGCTGGCCTTTTCAGTTGTGGTGACACTACAATAAACAAGCCCTTTACATTGTATTCATATCCGTAAATTCATGCCATTTCGTTCTGTTCTATAATAATAAAACATAAAAAACCATGTGTTTCATGTGATAGATGCTTTGTCGTTTCCCTCATTCATATCGAATGATATAACTATTATTATAAAATATAGTTCCCGAACATATCAAGGGCATTCTTTCTCTGAATAAGCCAGCGTTTTATAGATTTGTCAATCGAACAAATGTTTTAAACGTTCAATGTCTAAGATGTTTGCATCAATTCTAAACTACATATTTAGTCTTATATCAAAAAGATTTTAACGCCGTGTTCCATTTTCATTTATCGTCTCGTATCATTCCATCGACAAGCAAATACAAAATGTATTTTGTTCCATGTTAAGTGGATGTTTATTTGCTCAAGTAATAACTAACATACCGAAGCAAATCAAACATTACAGTATGTCTTCCTTTTATCGCTTTCGGCAAATTTCGTGCTTTTCATCGAAATTTAATTTTCGCGATCTAATTTGTGCATTATTTACAATGGATAAGCAAGGATGTATTTTCAAAAATCATCAGATGTTCACATTTTTATCGTTTCGCGATGTTCTTTAGCCAGCGAATATATCTAAAATAAACACACTCGAACAACTTATGATGTACGGTATCATGCAGACAGTATGAATTATGTAGATTTAGACTTATTGAAGTCAAAGCAGTAATCTTCATGTTTGATGAATCACTATCGTAACAAAATCAGACATTAACATAACGCGTCTACAGTTGGCAATAGGCTCCGACTCTGTTGTAGTCATGTAGTTATAGTCTCAATAGCTATTCGCCGCTGTAAGTTCGAATCCCTCCCAGGACCGGACAGATTCACACGATGGTGACTAACCAGCCCAGCTAATTTACGGAAGGTCGGTGGATCTATTGAGGTCTTCCTCCACAGTTAGAGCTGGAAAAGTTTCCAACTTCAGGCCGCTAGGCCGCCAACTTCACACCGCTAGGCCGCCAGGCCACCAACTTCACACCGCTAGGTCACCAACTTCACACCGCTAGGCCGCCAGGCCACCAACTTCAGGCCGCTAGGCCGCCAGGCCACCAACTTCACACCGCTAGGCCGCCAGACCACCAACTTCACACCGCTAGGCCGCCAGGCCACCAACTTCACACCGCTAGGCCGCCAGGCCACCAACTTCATACCGCTAGGCCGCCAGGCCACCAACTTCATACCGCTAGGCCGCCAGACCACCAACTTCACACCGCTAGGCCGCCAGGCCACCAACTTCACACCGCTAGGCCGCCAGGCCACCAACTTCATACCGCTAGGCCGCCAGGCCACCAACTTCACATCGCTAGGCCGCCAGGCCGGCAACTTCACAAACATAGTTTAAGGATGAATATTTGTAAACCGGTCCGAACATGAGTGTTCGATGAATGCGTAAATCCGGTTAGAACCACCGACCTTTCGGAAGCTAGCTGGACCGCTTCCTCACATTTGAAATATGGTCCCGGTGGATTACTAGTCAGATACCAAATGAATTAGCCCAAAAGGTGCCTCAAATTACTGTAAAGTATGCTGTGAATGCATTCAACAATGAGTGTAAAAAGGTTGTTCGTTTAAAATATCGTGTTTTTTCTAAACGATTTAAACATTTCGCATGCGATAGTGTCGTAAACTTAATCAGTAATTATTTCTGTTAATTATTTCCTTTTTTAAGAGCCAATATCACGGCACATATCGGTTTCCTATTTCCTGTGTAATGGTTATAATAGTGTTGCTTTGCCTTGGGCGATTTTGTCATTAGTATAAACTAGCCATTAGGAGTCCAACAAATCCGAAATTATTGTTTATTATAATAATCCATGTTAGTATTATGATTCTGTTGATGTTACTTTAAGCACTTTTAGATTATTGTCCTATTGTATCACTAAAGGAGGTACGAGTAAATAAAGAAAGAGATCAAGAGGCGCCCGGGTAATAGCATTAATCATGGATACATAGAAGCATTTATTGATAGTAATTGGCTTTTACGATGAACATAAGTCCCCTAAAAACAATAATGCTCTTCCAATGGTCTGTATTGCATCTCGTCTGGGATTTTGATTATGGATATATTCAGTAGTATTTGTTGACATTAAAGATCATATCAAACAAAAAAGGCGTATGAAACAAGAATACAATATGAGCCAAGAGTAAAATTCAACTGTAATTATTGTCTTTATCTCAAAGGATGACAAATGAAACTATAAAACTAAATGCTTTCTGATATCAAGGTAATATCCTGGTATGTTCTTATTTTCATCAAATTTCGTTACTTAAGATCAGTCAACTTGTCATACGGAAGAGCGTGCGGTTGCTCAGCTCAACCCTTTTTGTAATAAAAACCAAACTTGTAATAATTACTACAAGTTTGTTTTTTATTACAAGAATGCTTGCAACATTGCTCACGGGGAACAATATTAGTCCTGTTACATAATTCAGGAAAACTTGTGAGATCGATACCATGTGTAAAACTAGAAAAAAGAATATATTTATTTTCTAAAATGGAATCATGTTTAGACACCCCCCAATTGCAATACCTAGAACAAACCGTAAATGTCGAATACAGTGGAAAACCGTGCCATGCTACAGGTAGAATACCCTGGACATACTATACAATGCCGCAATTGTAATACCTCGGACGAACCATAAAATGCCGCAGTTGGAATATGTTGGACATACTATATAATGCATTTATAGTAATATATCGGACAAACCGTACAGTGCCGCTGTTGGAATACCTCGAACATACATTTGTTTCGTGGCTTAGATGTTCCAGGAAGTTTTGCTTTTCCGTACTTGGATATGTGCCGATTGGTTTTCTTTCGTGTTGAAATAAGTATCTCTTATCAAAAGGTTCGTGTCCTTTTAAAAGCCATTACCATAACTGTCAGCTAGTACTAATTATCAGAGTTATACATTACGCATAATGATAGGCTTACGTGTGCTCTATTTCTTCAAAGATCCAAGGAATGTGTTTATACAAATTTAGTCAAAACAGTAATTAATACTGACAGCACAATCTAAATACATTATACATCGTGTTCGTCTTAGAAGTATATGGATAAATATTCCATACATCAACAAGATGTCATTGACTGATACCGATGCAAATTACATCAACCATACACCACCAACGCCTAATCGATTTAGGTCATGATAACTACAAGCATTGCACAAGATGGAAATGTTGATACAAATTGCCTTTTGGAGGTTTATTTGTTAAGGAACATATCATGAACTTTTTAGACATCTTTGCACCTGAATAAGTCATTGTTTATCCCTTTCTTGTGTATCAGTCCAACAAAGCTAGTTTAATTTACGATATACACGTTTCACCAATTCTCAAAACCATCACGTTCCCCATACTACATATAGAAACGTAAACAACAATGTGTCATGTACGTTTATGAAATTCTTTCCCGTTTACCAGTACGTTTTAAACATGTTCCTGTTCATGATAGTACGTGTTCTTTGGGTTTGTTTGATTTACGTTAACTACAATAGCACACACGATTAGCTCATGATTGTGCCCTGGGCATTAGAAATTTCGACCAGTTAATCAGTTGAAATCAGTCATTGTCTTCGTGTTCACTATACGTTGATAAGTTTGTCGTTGATTATAGAGTTACATTGTTTGTAGAAAATCTTAATAGCTATTTAACTAACCATTTGGCCATGTTTGCCAAATATCCAAATCAATGCGCTATGAATTATATGGTAGTGGTTGTTCGGGTCAATATTTACGTTTCAAGCTGTCATTAAGAACAAAGGAAAGATTTCCTGGAATTCTTTGGTAGGTGTGCTATTTCATCTGGCCTCGAATGTGCTGCTAAGAAAGATAACCTCGTGAGCAATGTGTAGCGTTGATTATCAGATTGTTTACAGGTAGCATGAATGACTAGATAAGGAATCTGCACTTTCTGGGCATTGTTTCCATGAGCAATAGATTATGGCAGTTCATTGTATTCGCTGCTATTTGGAACTTAAAAGAACTTCAATTCATAGCATGCTAAGCGCGAAGTTATAAAGGTTGGTGTGGGAAGCAAGTTACGTTTGATTAACATATTGGTAACTACGATGGAATCATAGAATGGTATGCGACTACATTGCATCTGGTTGGTCCCGATCTCATACATAGAATTATCTTAAACGAGCACAACCCATTTTTTCAATGGGTACGATATTTCAGACTAAGTTCCATTTTTAGATATACGTATTTTTCTGTCCCAAATGTTACATTCATATCTTTTTTTTCACACATTTGTTACAAAGTAAATTATTTACCGGGTCGACAATGCAAACATTTTTTGTGTTCCTTTTTAATTTGCGACACATTTATAAACATTGGCGTAACTATGTTTTGGCTGTATTTTATTCAGAGGATTATCTGGATATTTGAATGTGTATTTCTTAGATACATGGTTATATATTCATAGATTCAACACTATTTGCCTCTGAGTAAATCGAAAGTATCCAAAGACTGACCAAAGCAAAATAATTTCTGTCCAATTACCTTAAAATTTCACAACAACAAAGAGAAATTTTGACGCCTCGTGTGTATATGAGTGAACATACAATGTAATTTATTATTCAAAACGGTCAATTAGTGGCTGGTATCTGTAACTGAATAATTAACTCTACTGTGCACGCATCAGTGAAAGCCAATACATTAAGATTGCAGACAACATTCAGTTCACGAAAGCGTGGGCGTCTGTGATACCGACTGCTTCATTGAATAAAGGCTCACCGCGAAAAAAATCGTCTTGCAATGGAATCATGAACATCTGTGGCTAGAGGCGACCTGTGAACAACGGCCGGTTTTTATTGACTCACTTATTGATATGTCGAAATAAAGATCATATGCTTATCATTTAGAGACCTTTAAATTCATGATTTCAACATTTCATGACACGTTTTCAAAGACACAGGGTACTATTTAAGTCACAGTCCCATTCAATTTATTACAAGAAATGCATAAACATTGCATGATGTGTTTCTTATCAACAATTGATTATACATTTGTTTGGAATAAATTGTTAAAACCTCCATTCCTACTAATTGGCATTATGTTATGTTAAGAATTGTAAATGATACTTCTACAAACACTAAATCAAGCAAAGCAATCAAACTTGATTGCTATGGCAACGTAATTAATTGACAAACATTTTACAATAAACGCTTAATGACAATGCATTAAATTTCATTTTTAATACATAGACGAGGTTTATGAATTTGCAATTATGTTAGGCAAAGATCCATCCGACTCTAAATCTATGAAATATGCATGTTGTTTATTTATCTTTGTTATTGTTGTTGTTTAACGGCACATTCGACAGCTATAGTAATTACAGAGCCGCTCAAGAGAGAGGGAAGAAACCGGGTATTTATATCACTACTCTTTTAGAATAGCTGTTCCTGGTTCTTTATCGTGACCAGTGTCAAGGACTTATATACATACATGGATTCGCAACTGCTAAAAATAGATCAAACGATATCGTTCGGCGATCCCACAATGCATTGCTATATACTCGGCAATGTCCAACAGCTGTATTTGGGTGTTTACGAATTTGATTATACTAATAAAACTCTGGCAATTGGGCACGGGAAATTGGTGAAGGATGCAACAAATTCCTTAAAGATATTGAGATACATTTATAATCCACAAAGTCTAAGTAAGGCATCAGTCTAACATTTTAAATTCCAAGATGGCGGACATCTATTATAATCCTTTCGTCTCCGAGATTAAACATTCGGAATACCACGGATATTTTCGCCTTTATTATCATTCGGATATCACGGATTTTTTCGTACTTTCGCTTTTGTAAACAATAGCTTGTATTCCCGTTGATTCACGTCTTATTATCGCGGGATTTGATTACTTTAAACTGTTAATACGGAAGTTGCGAATCCATGTATGTATATAAGTCCTTGCCAGTGTAAAGCACGGATACACGCCTTGCTCTTTCCTGTGATTTTCTGGACATAGTACTAGGCTCGGTAATTGGGATTGGGGACACTGAAAAAGTGTCCCTTTGTAATATACATGTCAAAAAATACCCAGCAATTCTATAAAAGGAGAAGGAATTTGTATAAAATTCGTTATATAGAAAGTTTGTAAATGTTTTAATGCATTAGTCGCAAACAACTGCCAACAAAAGGTAAAAGTAATATTCGTAATAAGACATCCAATCCATAATGTAACTTACCACTTTGCTTTTGCAAAACAAGTTTATGTAAGTACCAATTTTAAAGGCATTGACAATATCCTGTGAATCTAGGGATTAACAATAATTTCACACACGAACAAATACGCAAATATGGAATCTGAAATTAATACACAAATTTCTAATCTGAAATCCTAACTCTAATCAAAGTACTGATAGTACTGTCGGAATTTGATTTTTTTTATATGAGACAAGTCACTGCCATGGTGTTGCAATGACTGTTAGGATAAATCCTAAATTAGAAACTGTACAGTTGATGGATATTCATGCTTAGGAATTAACATACACCATCTCAATATTGCCATCTATTTATATATTCTGATATTCATGTGCTAAATTCCATCAACCTAGCATGATGGTTATCTAAGTTGTCAGATGTTTCGAGTTTTTTATGTAGCCCATTATCCAGCCTATATTTTTCCGAATCAATCGGTACCAAAATAAGCATTGTTGCTGTCGTATTTACTGATTTAATACATACCGAAAAGCTCTTCAAAACGCTCCATTTTAATAATATATCTTGATTTTGACCACATATCACTTTAAATGCACACTACAATGTTAGAAACGAATTAAAATCGACCTATATAATTCTTTTAGTGATAATCTGGTTTTGAAGAGTTTTTCGATTTTCCATGTTTTTAGTTCCAAACTCGGAACAAAATTGCTATCGATAATAGAAATGAACTGACATAATAGACCACTATCGATTGATTAATCGTAGTTTAAGATTTTTTTCAGAAAATCTATATAAATGGTATGTGAATTATATTCAAACTTAATATCATGATGTTGGACTATATGACAGGTTTTGAAGTGAAAGTAAAAGTTTATTGTAAAACATTATAGCTATTCGGAAACGAGCCGTTATAAGGCGACATTTGCCGATCTCGCTACGGAATATACCGACATCGCACGATTTCATCAGTTCCATTACGATCCTTCTGTCTTAACATCAAAATACTCTCCACACACTGTGAACCAACATAATAATTGCGAACTTCACAATAACTGTTATGTCTTCGCAAATTTATGTGTACCGTCGTTCTGTTCTCTGCACTTCGACGGGAAAACCCCACATTCTATTTTTAGACTTTATCCAACTATATATAGCTCTAGCCGATAGTATCGATCGATACGCGTTATGGATATAAACCTTAACACTGATTTACATATCATGTCAAAAAGTCACATATAAGACATACATCAATAGTAGATTAATGTAATTACATGCATACTTCTGTAGAGAAATTACTGACCAAGTGAACGAAAGCCGAAAGTAGAACTATTTTATGCTAAACAAGTTGGTTTCCGTCCCCAATCTTACAGCACACAATAGAGTGAGTGGGAACGGGAACCATGACCGTTATGGAGCTCACGGCATTTTTGTAAGTCACCGATAGCAAAGAAAATCAAATTCCAAAAATGGTGCGGACAGATTGCAACGATTAAAGAAAAAAAGAACATCCATTTAAATGAAAACTCATGGTAAAAAGATATAATAACTGAGCATCAACGTGGTTTGATCAAGAAAAAATGGTCACAGTGCAATTTATTTAGAAATTAATATTTTAAAAAAAGGGCAACAACTCTTCCACATGTTTAAAAATACGTTGTAAAATAAAATGAAGTATTCAGGGTAACTAAATACAAATGAACATGTATATAAATATCAAAGAAATTAGGATCATTGGACAATACTATTTTTGTAATATTAACATTTTTTAGCAGTATTGAGCAGATCTATATGCAGTAAATTACGAGTGATAGAATAATTGAATGAATACAAATACATTTCACGAACGGCGACAAACTGAAGAAGATCTATATGAAACCAGTATACATTGATTTAGATAACGGTTTAAGCATGTGTCATTGATTATTTTGAAAAAAAGAAACGATTATAATATAATTTTCTTATGAGACAGAATTCATAAAAATCTTTAATATGGTCTAACAGACACTTCAGAGCTATACCGATTAGATATCACACACATGGCTCTCATTTTTCCTAAACCTTTCTTTTTTATTAGCTCATATAACTTCATTGATTTTATTAAGCTTACTATTTGCTGAGACACACAACAGACTACATTGATACGTACATTATGGCTTTATCTGGGTGAGAGCAAAAATGATGTACAATCGATGTTTGTTTATGGTGTACGAAGATGACATATTTTGTATACATTTTGTAATAAATACAGAACAACCGTTCCAGGGCAGCCCCGTCCAAATCAACAACCTCCCTTCAACAACAGCATGATTTTTTCCATTGTGCGATTTAACTATTATGCTAACCTCTCTAGAGCAACACCCTCTCGACAACAATAACAGAACTTTGCTATTCCCAAAGGCTGTTGCTTTGGAGAGGTTGCACTGTATTCTACAAATCGTTTTGATGGTTTGTAAGATATAAGTCTAGTCAGTTGCTGATGCTTTTACGATATGTGTTGGGCATTGATTGGTCTGACGGGGTCCTCCTTAGTCGAGTGGTTATGGTCTGTGACTAGTAATAACTAGGTCTTCACCTTTGTTAGTTCGAATCACAGCTGGTACCAAACAAATTTTACATGTGAGGAAGCTGTCCAGCTGTAAAGGTCGAAAGTTTTACCTAGGTGTACACAGGGGGTCATCCTCTGTTGTTAAAACATCGGCAAATCACCATGGCTGTTCGTACTCTTATTACAAAATATCGGTCTGACAAAATATACAATTCTTAATAGCGATTGTGCCTGTCAAAGTTGCCCTTCAGTGTGGTTATATCGTAAAAATCAGTTGACTTATTGACTTATTCTGTATTCAAAATCAGAGTGTAAACCTCTCCATAGTGGCCTTCTCTTGAGCAACAACCTCCCTGCAACAACAGCATGATGTTCCCCACTGCAGGATTTAAACTCTCTAAAACAACATAACATATTTATGCTTCTCCCACAGGGTATTTTCTTGATGTGTCCCCATTCAGTAAAATATATTGAGCAATCACATATAGCTTAATTTTTTCGGTATGGCCTTTACAAGAGCTAATGCGTTGTTATAGCAGTTTGCTGGAGTCGAAGATCTTAATATTGGCGAAACCTAAGCCAATATTACCATCCTGAAATGCAAGTGATTTACTCATGACAAAGAATAGATAGTTTATATGAACAAGAATGGCATATAACAGCTTAATCTGAAATCCATATTGTTAAATGAATTTGTAATACTGAAACCGTGGCGTGAATAGATTCAAAGATGTCACATACAATTCTAACATACAATGAAAGCGTGATTTGATCTGTTATCCGAATACTACAGAGAACTGGCAACATTGTCCACTTGTTATGTGGCAATTCTGTATCAAATATCCGCTTCGTTCTTCGCCAACAACGCCGCTAAATGCCTGTTGAACTGTTTCTTTGTTATTGGCGTGTTAGCAATACGAGTACTCTTGCTGTTGGGAATTGCTTTAAATGTATCAAGCTGATTTCAGATTTGGTTTTATATTAGAATAATCAATTACCATATCGCGAGCACTGAGGTATACATTACGAATTCATAGAATGCTGTCCTGTCGCTTCATTTGGAGTTAGACATAAAGAAAGAGGCGCTTGTCTATTAGTATCATAAAGGTAACAAATGGCTTACGGTGAAAACAGTTTTAAAACGCGCTTTAATGTGGTTTTATTTTGACAACATGTTGTGTAATGTTCTTTAAAGTGTTTTATGATGAGGAATGATAGAAATTTATGGATCTACACAAGGAATATTTCATGAATAACTTATCCATACAGTCTCTAACCGTGTTCTAACAAAACAATGAATCAATGTTTGCTATAATAGGCTGATTATTCTGTTGTGTATATGCGTTATATTTGTTACTAAAGATGTTTGTCTGTCTACAAACTCTCAAGTGAGTTGGGGTTTAAGTTACCAATTCGGGGAAGTTTTATTCAAAACGAAGAAAGGAAATGATTCGTTTTTTCTGCGCGAAGGCTTTTTACTCAGCGATGTATACTAGTTTTTAAACCGCCACGCCTGTACTAGATGTGTTATAGTTGTGTCACAAAGTAATAGTATAGCTTTAAGTTCATGACGTGATTTCTCATTTATTAAATACTGGAATATTAAATACTGGAATTGACACAATGGGATCAGGAGGAAACACGAGGCAATGTTCAAGTTGGAGTACTTCGGACAAACCGTATCTACTCCGTATTGTGAGGTAAGGTTTGCATATTGAAATACATGTAACATTTTCCAACTGTTATATATTCATAATTATCATAAGTTGATTGCGATTTGACCATTCAAGAACAGAAAAATAAGTTTGTTTTAATTTGTTTTTGATGTATTTGATATTATCGCCTATTCTATGTTTATATTTACTGTCCTCAGCCTGGCGAAGGCCAACATGGACAAATCTTTGATGAAATAAAAACAATCTTATTAAAGTTAAGACTTTTTAACGGGCCCGTTATTCCTAATATTAGTCAATTTTTGTTGTTACACTTTTTAGACGAACCTACTGACATTATTTTCACAAAAATACTCGGAAAACATTGCAATCTCACAAAGCAACACCCTTTGGGAGTCACCAAATTTATGTTGTTATTTAGAGGTTGAATAATAATAGTTAGATCTTGCAGTGGGGAAAACCTAGCGGTGTTTTGACGGGGGTTTGTTGCTCTAGAGAGGGCCGCTCAGGAGAGGCTTTTTGTTGTTCTATATTCTAGAACACCATTTGCAATAGGATACTCTGAAAAGTTCCTTATAAGGTCAGCACCTTTGTGTTTATTGTTTCTATACTAACACGAAAAAGAAAGTGTGCACATTTACATAGAGCATGGTCAATATATCTTTGCACATTTAGATACCAAATTAGCATATGTCCCTCTAATTAAGTGGACACTTTCTTTTGTGAGTATATTAACATGTGGTGATAAGTGATATGTCTAAACCGAGATCACGATTTCGAACCTTGGGTGTGGCACATGACCTCTGTGACTGTTATTCGAGAATTTAATGATGAAAGGTCCGACACATGAACAAATTTGAGAGAAGAAATATTGTCCTAGTCCAAATTTCTAGTCGCTAGCATTTGTTCCATACACAATGTTCTTTTATATGTTAGTTAGAATAAAAGTCTTTTATTGTCGATTATATCAAACATTTGCCCTCTGATGTTCTGCGCAACCACAAATCAACATTTTTAAAGCTGGTCTTATTGGACCATCTTTTATAATATTTAGTAGGATTCTAAGGAATTCTTGAATAACATGTTTTTGTCTAATCTGTATAATGAGTCGGTGTAAGGAGATTCTCTTCTTAAACGAAGCTTAGCCATGGATAAATCCATTTTTAATAACATCTTGCGGTAAGGATATGCACATAAAATAATGCTTATTCAATAAAACTGCATCGCATTAATACAAATTTTAAATGTGTTTATGCGTGTGTCAGAAGAAAACTTAAGCCTCGTTGTTACTAAAGGTCGTTGAACCCGTATCAACGCTTCCAAATTATTATGCATGTACACACCGTGGCTTATACAATTCAAAACCAATCTTATTAATGATACGTATAAATATACTACGAAACTGGCCATCATCTGGTCATTGATTAAAACGTGCCACAAACACTGCTTGTTTTATGACAGTTTATAACGATGAACAGAAGAATTGGATGATATTTCGAGAATTATATGAGTGTTTTACGTACATGGTTCACTTTCATGACACGACGTATCGCATAAAACAAAATGCGATCCAATAAAAATCTAAATTTAGTGCATTAACAATGTATGAACGCTCCCATTAAAAAAACTCTATATACAGACAGGCATACATTACATATGCGTGTCATACCGTCATGCAAGCCTTTGAGCATAGGTTTAATGTTTCCTTTTAGATATGCCCAATCCATGAAGATAATACGTAGACATCAGAAAAGGAGCTTGAGTGATTAATTCATGGTATACACGCAATGCATTACACTATGTACATGTATATATAATATATATATTACAGGTTAATTCTAGGTACGATGTGATGTGTGAAAATTTCTAATATCTTTTTTTGGGTTTATCGCCGTTTTTAGTTATATATGGCGGCCGATTCACTTATAACAGGTTTTGCTGGTTGGTATTTTGACTTACTTACCCTTCCACAAGAACCGGCGACGTCTCCGTAAGTAGAGAGTATTTGAAACCCCTTCGAAAAGAATCTATGAAATCATGTTTTTTCTTGAATGATTCTTCTTGCATACTTCATGAATAGTTCATGAATAACTATTTGATTGGGGTATTTATAAGTGTTGTCAAGTTTTCATGGAAGGCTATGACCTGTCGCGACTGGAAATCGAACCCATCGCCGGGTTACAAGTCCAACTCCAGCGCACTTGACCACAGCCACGACTGCCACAGTCAGCTGTTCTTCCATGCTATAGTTTATTAAGTGTGCTGGACAACAGTTCAAAAGGTTCAATATTATCATGAAGATCTAGATAATATGTCGATAAACTAAACAAAACAATAGAAATATATACATAGTTAATATGCTATTGTGTACATTGAATAATTTAAACGATATACACCGAGTCAAACGTTTAACCCGCACTATATTAAAATGTGATTTATTGGCACTTCCTCAAAAGAATATTGATCATTGTAACGAAATGCCGATGGGAAACAGATTTCGAAATTTCTGAAATGGTAAATTAAATTTCGTTTGTCAGCGTATACCCACGAGGTATCAGAGGTGTACTATCAAATATGCGATGGTTGATTATATTATTACGTTTTCTTCAGAGCATATTTTCACGTTTGACGAAGCAGCTAATCAAGGGACACTACTCGCAGATTGATAAAATCACCAAACCTGGACGAGTTGTGGTTACTTGTACCATACATTCAGATTCTCGGCACATCTAACGCGTTATATTTTCCAAATTTCGAATGAATTGTGGACATTTCATTGGACAAGAATCTTTAACAGTATTATAAACATCACTTGCTAGTTGCTTTATTAAAATTTCCTTTTCTTACCGTGTGATTTACTGTTTTTAATAATATTAAAGAAAACGGAATGCGGAGTAGTACATTATATGAATTTGTGTTAACTGTTAACAAAGAAACGTTTCAAACACAGCACAAGCCGCAACCAAGACCCATGGTTTATGCGCAGGATTTGTAACCCGGCGACCCTGGTTTGAATCTCGCTCGAAGCAGATCATAACTTTGTATGTAAATTTGACAAAAATGTCGATTTTTCTCCTTATGTGGAAGGGTTGCCGGCTCCATCTGGAAGGGTAAGTTGGTACTGATTATAGACCAAATACAGTCCAGGACAGCTGGTTAGGTGAACAGACCACCGTATATGCTGCAGTTGAAATGTCGTTGACAAACAACGTTAAATCCTCTGCAATGTTCAAACACAGCTCAAAGCATTGATTTGTTTTATATCTGTAGTCTTTTTATCAGATTCGTAGACCAGTGACAAATCAATGAACCGTTTAGTATGTAATCTAGTATATAATTCTACACACACATATAATTCTTGTCACCATTCTTTTATTATATATTTATCTAAATGTAAAACAATGATTTAGCGTAGTTTTGATAGATTGACAGCTGTTGTTGCTGCAACATGTTGCAATTGCCGCAGTCACAATTTCCTTTTTCAAGCTGGCGAATAATTATCAGATAATGTCATGTAATGTGCAAGATATGTTTGTTCAAACACGTTACATATCTAATCTGAAGCATCGTGCAAACAGTCACGTGTTGTGTGCATCAAAATGATCACAATTGGAAGTATAATTCATAGCAATATGGTGTGAGTACATAACATATATAATCTTAAAATAAATTGCTATTTGATTTTTTTTCATATTAATTATTAACTACGTTGTGAATAATTTTCAAGTATAACTTTTTTTCCAAAATAGAGTCAAACCTGTGAACAAGAGCCTACCTTTGGAAATGCAAAGTGTCCCTTTATTTACAAATGGCTTTTATTGAGAGGTAAAGTTCTACATAATCAATGACACTTTTTTCAAAGAAGCAATAACCGACTGTCCTTTCTCAAGGGTGGCATCTGTTCACAGCATTGATTGTGTTATGTTACGACAGAAATAAGCGATCCCATCCATTGTATATTTAATTTAAAATACTTAACTTAAAAACCAGCATTTAAGCTTATTTCAAAATATTCCTAATCGTCAATATGTAAGACGATACTTGAATCAATAGCGGTTCTAAACTGGTCCCCGTTCCATGCACAGTGCAATTGAGTCCAACGGGAACCAGTTTATAGCGGCTCTTCTTTAAGTACTGATTTAACCTAGAAATCTAGTTAAACGAGGGAATAATATTTCTGAACTTACTTTCGCCCGTTATAAATATCACTTCTTTGTGATGTGATAATCGGCCAATATTCTTGAAATAACATCATAGCCATAAAAACGGTGACATGAAAGAACATTAATTAGAAGTACGAACAGAGGCATCTCGTAATGTCTTCAAAATAGCTGGTCGTTTACAGAATGAAGCAATGAGTTCACCCTTTATGCTTCATTCATTTGATGTCTGGTTTTTCTGCTTTTATCAATCTGGTCTAATCGACTGTTTTGTTTTCTAAGTGGTGGCTTGAAGTGTATTTACTTTGCATTGTGTCAACAGAGTCTTCTACGGATAATGTTTCTGCGGTGTGTGTTACGAAATATTGTTTCAATTTTGGTTAAAGTCGTTACAAGCAATGTAATTTTACGAGTGGACAATATTACATTAAAATTTATTGGATAAGGTTATCACAGCTCGGCACTGAACTGCTAAACGGTACCGTCTTAAGTTCAGTATAGATATTCAAATTATTATACAGTGCAACTTCCACAAAGCAACACCCTTTAGGAGCAGCAAAATCATGTTGCTTTTGATAAAAATTTAGGGCATGGTTCTACCATACGTTGAAGTAATGGTGTTTGGGAATTTTAGAATGCGTCGAAGAATCGGTACTGAAACCAATAGGGAACTATTCCTGAAATTTACAGAAAAATAAAAAACTGTTGAGATGTATTATGCAACATCTTTTGTCAAGAAAAAAATGAACTCGAATTTATTCAGTTTTACGCCTTCTCATAGATTAGTTTTTACTATTTAGCAATTGCCGACACGTTTACTAAACTTCTCAAAGAAAGAATCGTTTATTTGGAAAAAAAACTACATTGGAAGTACCCTTCTCGAATATTGAGATGAAAATCGCCAGTTAAAATAGAGGATTCAGTACATAATAAAGACTTACCGTAAACACTCGTGTATATGTCGCACTTTTTTACATCCAAAATCAAGACCAAAACTTGGGTGCGACCAATACAAGGATGTAGAACTCAATCCCAAGTTTTCTACGACTCAAACAAAAAGTCAAAATGGATTCTGAAGTATTTTTTTCACACTTACTAATGTTGGTAAAACATAAAATCCACAACAATCCTTATATAAACTATTATTGATCTATTGTTATTAGACATAAAGCACTGAATCACAGCTAAAATGTCTAACAGGTCAGAAACATGGGTGGTCTTTAAACTGCTAGCCAACATCACACAAATATCAGACACCGACGGCGGCAGCGTGTCTTTGATCTTTATAATTCACCGCTCTTTGATCCTGCCATTAATGTGAGCTGATCGACTTTTTTTATTTGAGGTACAATGTTTAAATGTCATGGTACGCACAGGGGTGTCAATAATTTGGATTTTTGATGAAAATTTTCAAAAAATGACAGGGTTATAATTATTTAATCTGCCCTAAAGGATATTCTATAATGCAAACTGAATTAGATATGGAAACAATGTGGTTGAAGCAAATAATGTCGGCCATGTATAATGTTTTTAATTTGGCTATATTGACACCCTTGTGCTCCCTAAATTAACTTCAGAATCTTCACAAAATTAGGTCAAAGTGTGTGTAATCGTCAAATCTGGCAGCTGAAGTATTGATTTTTAGCTCACATGTCACAAAGTGACAAAGTGAGCTATTAGGATCACTCTCCGTCCGGCGTCCGGCGTCGTGCGTCGTGCGTCGTCAAACTTTATGTTGTGACCACACTAGGGGCCACATTTTTGGCTTAATTTTAGCAAAACTGGGTCAGAACGTTAATATCAACAAAATCTCGGACGAGTTCGATATTGGGCCATTTGGGGTCAAAAACTAGGTCACCAGGGCCAAATAAGGGAAAACCTTGTGAACACTTTAGAAATCACTGTTTTGAATTTATCTTCATGAAACTTTGTCAGAATGTTTATTTTAATAATATGTAGGTCAAGTTTGAAAATGGGTAATTTCTGTAGTAAAATTAGGTCACTAGGGCAAATTGCTGGAAAACCTTGTGAACACTCTAGAAGTCACTGTTTTGATTGGATGATCATGAAACCTTGTCAGAATGTTTGTCTTCATAATATCTTGGATGAGTTCGAACATGGGTCATCTTGGGTCAAAAACTAGGTCGCTAGGTCAAATCTTATGAAAAACCATGTTAACACTGTAGATTTCACAGTTATTATTGGATCTTCACCAAACCTTGTCAAATCGTTTGTTTTAATAATATAAAGGTCAAGTATAAATATGGGTCATCTGGGGTCAATAACTAGGTCACCAGGTCAAATCTTAGGAAAACTTTGTTAACACTGTAGATGTCACAGTTTTAATTGGATCTTCACCAAACCTTGTCAAAATGTTTGCCTCAATGATATGTGGGTCAAGGATGAACATGGGTCAGCCGGGTTCAAAAACTGGGTCACAAGGTCAAATCTTAGGTAAAAATCTTGTAAAAGCTCTAAATGTCATGGTTTTGATTGGATCTTGGCCAAACCTTGTCAGATTGTTTTTCTTGATGATATTAAGGACAAGTTCAAATATGGGTCACCTAGGGTCAAAAACCAGGTCACAAGGTCAAATCTTAGGAAAACCTTATTAACACTGTAGATGTCAAATTTTGATCGTATCTTCACCAAACCTCACGGTCATTTTTGATTGGTCAATCATTGGACTGGCTATTCGTCGCGTTACCTGTCATGTTTGACTGAATCTGTTCGTCTGCTCTGTTGTTGGAATGCAAGTTCTATGATGTTAACGTGGCATAATATCGGGAACATCATTAGATGTAAGTTTAATGTGGTTGTATCATATAAGACTATGGTGGATTTGGTAGTATTTAGGGTGTACTTTATTCCATTGATGTATGGTTTGGTAATACCATGTACATGTGAACTATATATACATGAATGTATTCATTTGTCAAAACTCATGATTGTCAAAATATGTGTATTATCTATAACTTGTAAATATGTTATACTCTCCATAATTGAGGAATGAATAAAGTAGACAGTCAATATCCTTTATGAAAAAAGCAACTTTATACAAAAAACTTAAACCAATGCTTCTTGTAATTCGTCTAACAATAACGTTTTGTTATAGTTGTTCTTGTTATTAATATACGACCATGAACTAAACGTCATTGCACTTTTTGTGGACCGAACAATACTCCCATTAATAAATCCATTAGTGTACAATTATTTTGTCTGCCGGTCAATATTGCACTTACTGATTTAGAGCATCAATCATTCTAGCTGTTAGGTGAATCACTGATAGTGAAAATAAAACAAACAGCCAACTAAATGACAAAACGATTCTTACAGATCCGGATATTTACGAGAACATAAATAAGGGATACTAGAATCGAGAAAACATCTCAAGATTCGATAGAAAACTGTACGAATGGTTAACAAGTTAACAACAATTTATAAAGTACATGTTACTACCGTCTCTATGGCAAAGATGTCAACAAAGAAGAAGTTGCAGAAAAAAATGATAGCAATTAAAATAGTGTCGTAAATTTGATGAATATCAGTAAAAATTATATGAAATACGACGGATATCATTCAATAAAAAGTAATCTTCACTTAGGACACACATCAATTTTTAAACTACCTCAACATAACGATCACTCAGTTAAGACTGATTGGCACTGTTTCTTCCTTGATAATGAGCCCCGCCCAAACACCAAGACCACGTGGTACCAAATATGGTCTGAATATTAAACTTTCACTGTATTTCATCTGTACGGTATAAAGTGAGTTTGCCAGAAAAATAATTTTGAGTGCTGATAATCGTGCTCGGTGGATTTCTCTTAAATGCCATTATCTGAATTTTCCGTGTTCCCCCCCACCCACTTCCAAAAAACCCCAACAAATCTTACAATTTACGTAGACGTTCGGGGACTTTGACTGTATGCTATTTATTACAAGTCTCAGAACAAATTTGCATCTAGGGATTTAGGATGGAATAAGGAAGGACAAATTGATAAAATTACTCTAGAATGATGGCTTATGCAGTCTGATGGATTGTTGGTTAAACGTGTGGTTTTGTTTTATCTCTTGTCGTAATTGTCGACATTCTTACAAAAACATATTAATGGTTTAACACGTTGGCGCTATACAATTCTAGAAATACTTAACATTAAATTAACATAAAGCCACGCATAAAATAGAAATCAAGTAGATTTTGACATATTCAAATAATTGATTATGTTCCTCAACGGTGTTGTATTATAAAAATGGATAATATTTCTATACTGTACTTTCAGTTATTTTCGTTGGGCTCAATTTTCGTGGTTTTTACTGAAATGGCTATTTCGTGGGAACATAAATTCGTGGATTTGATTTTGATAAGAAATACTTTATCTCTGCATTCAAATTCGTGGGGATTTGATTTCGTGGATGAGCCGACCCACGAAATCCACGAAATGAAATCCCCAACTAAAATTAATGTTACCACAGTATTTGATTTCATTATTATGATAGAAGCCATTATGTTTCCCGTAATGTTTCGGTAATTTGCTAGTTACAGGTAAATGTTATGTTGAATTTTCCACATACTGTTCCACGGAGTGTTACACTTGGAATTATGACATTTAGGCTGTACACTGTTTAGGGTAGCTGGTTGCATTTTAATGACCCATATCCAATTTGTTGAGAATCTATTTTCTTTAAGATCAAGTCGAATTCATTTCAGGTGGATTTCGCCTATTTTTCTTGAAACAGAACGTAAGCAAAACGTACAAGTAGTTTATATAAGTACTTGACACGTGGCTCTTAAAGTTTATTGAACGGACAATAAATACAAGGTATTTTCTGGGCTACACCAGGACATTGTGCAGAAGCATTTTGTCTTGGATTCAAGTTTTAATTTCTATATAAGAACAGCTCATTGTATTCCATTTAAAGTTGAACAAGAGCAGAAATGACTAAATGTGCGTCGCACAGTTAAAGATAATAAATATATAGAGCTATCTTGCGGACGTCTTACAGCACAGTTTAAGCTGATCAAATTGCCGCATGACAATGATTGTTGGTGCTAAAAAAAAGAAGAAACAAATTGTGGGTCTTCTTAATGTGATGGAATACCACGTCAGGAATGTTTTTTATATCGAGTATGACGTTAAACCCCGGCTAAAAGGAATTAAAAAAATTACTCAGAAATAAGCAGGCTGTTTGCACAGAATATCATGTTAAAAAAGAAGAATTCAACATGCTGCGTACGTGTCCTGAATAAGCACATTATCCTCGTTTATTTGAACTCCATCATATATAAGCCCCGTCTAAGATTGACTTTCCAGTGAGACAGTCAATAATAACACTATAGGCGGATTATCTGAAGTTGTTGTCTGTTGAGGGAATAAACGTAGATAGAATTCTCTTTGATACCACAGCATTCGATTCAGCCGAATAAGTGTGTAATATCGAAACATTTCTTTGAAAAGCCATATTGCCGTAGTGCACTGGGAACATAGGCGAGAATTGTTGTCAATTTTATTACGAGAGTGAACCATGTGGTCAATTGTAATGGAAACAATTAGTGCTGACATCATTCTTGTGTGATGATTTATTGCTGCAGGCATTAGAAAGTTTCCGTTTTGGCATAAACTCTTTGGAATATTCATACGTTTTATGTTGCTAGTCTGGGAGCATTTTTCGTGGATTGTTGGCTATCTGGTAACCGCAATATTAAGAGATTTTGTCACATGACACGTCCGATTTCCAATACGTGTTTACTGCCGTTCACAAACCCAATGATATGTCTCTACAAGGAGAGAGATCTACTCAAATGCTTTGAGGAAATTGTGCAAGCTTACGGTGTCTATCGGAACTGTCCAAACGTTACTGAGAATAACAGTTTTGTGCTAAAAGCATTGCCAATAGCTGATATAAAACCTAGTGTGAGTTTGTAAGTGGCTTGGCGTCGTGATATTGTTTACTTAGTGTTCGGCTGTTCAGTGATTTAAGTTTCACTTCTCATTCTCGCGAAATATTTGGACTAGAATAGAAATTGTGTGACTTTTGCAATGGATAGGGAATACCCATCATCCACTGAGTTAAGTATCGACTGGGAGGGCTCCCAAGCATCACTAAGGAATGATGCAGCAAGTATTCATGGCTCTTCACAAAGTCTTCATCTATCAACATCTCCGAGATTAAGCCCGGTGTCCGTTGATTCAACATCACCATACCTGCTCCGTAAAGTCAGGTAGGGTGTTTGCCATCACGTTTTATAAATGTTGTAAATTAGCATGCGTCATTAATGGACATGTTTTCCACGGTTATTTTTTGATATTTGATAGTTTATTCCTAATATTGATTGTGATGTCATCCTAAAAGGTAATTACAGTATGACACTGATATAGCAGAAGAGAAAATATTTTATTCCATGTCAAAGTCCATCGCTTAAATGGTCAATAAGCTAGATTACAAAGCTTGGAGTTTTACGATGCTATTCATCAACTGGTGAATCATGGCTGGTGCTGTGTTTACGATCCTTTTGTCTAGACGCTGTAATTTGTAACGCTATCTGTTCACCATGGATAACTGCATCATGCAAGGGGTCATAAACCCGTCAGCAGGTCTCCCCGACTGTTAATAACTTCTGACGCTGTGAATCGGTGTTTTATCATCTCACGAATGATACTTTTTAGTACATCGCCTGTAGATACTGCATTTACCCCAAAATTGCTGTTGTATCCTGGGCCCAAAGAATGAGGGCAGTAGCTGATTTTCATAATCTTGAATTATAATTTTTAATTTATACTAAAGGGCAATAAAAACACAATTTTGATATCGCATGAGAATTCCTTTTTTTCAATTTGATTTTATTTAAGTACACATTCAAACAAATTACTATTTTATTATATTTGAATAGATTCATAAACACATCAATCACATAAAGATGAACGATCTTATTCTAAACTGTTTGGTGTAGAATGTCAAATTGTTATTCTATCATGGCACTGAAATGGATACTTTAAATTTTCAGTACAAAACTATTACACTTTGTCGAGCATCTATCCTCAAGCTATCATGACACACTGTAATTCTAATCGAATTCATTATTGATGGCCGTGAATCTTCTTAGGTCGTTATTTTTCAAATTAATGCATTTCTTAACGCGTGTTTAACGCATTTTGTAAACTTTTTGTTCCAACTCATGTTTAATGTTTAAAAATACCCGGATGTTGTTTTGAAAATATCATTATAATCAACATTTAATTTAAAATCTAGATTACCTTCTTAAACTTTATTTCTTACTCTCGATATATATCAGCCATTTTATTTTTAACTTTTGGAAATAAATTCTAAAAGCAATCAACAAAATTAAACATTTTTACCTTGCGAATAATAGAGTTAGATATGTCTGTAAAATGGGCACCGGGTTCCAATAATACTGTGTATGATGTATGTGTCATCAGAATTACGTATCATTGAGTAGAATATGTTTACAATGTTTGTCAATAACGAGTACTTCAGAATTCTTGTGATTATTTGCCGAGGAATTGAACCCGACTCGAGCAATTTTCCATAAATAGTCTACAGAAGAATGTTCGGTGTCTCCAAGCTGCAGAAACAGTTTTTCTTCCGATGATGCGCATGCGCAAAATATTTGTACTCTTCGGAGACATCATTCTAACTGGGAATATTAAACGTTTTCATTTTGCAAAATTGGACTTAAGTTAACATTATAGCCAAAGAAATCGTCGAAGAATCCTGACTTCATGACAAATATTAGATTTGCTACTTTCTGGTTGATTATTCTACGAAATGATAAATTCCAGTCTATATACGTTGTAGTTTCATTTGAAGTGTTTTCAGTCAAAATATTCTCATGCAGTCAGATCATTTATTTTACACATATAGGAACTTTTCTTAACCATCTATTCTAAAGCGCTGACAGACAATCCTGCAACACATTTGGTTGATTACCAATTGGACAATCCAACATCTACTTTGAATGTTTGTATTGACGTTCTTCGTCGTGTAGATCGAGAGCAAGTATAGTAAAACATAAGACTAATTACGCATATTTGGTTTCTTCCAGAGATATAGTTTTGTAAGGCGGACGGCAACCTGCCGAACAAAATAATACGGATAACTCTATTAATATAGAAAAATACGTCTTGATTGTTAGCATAAATAATTAAATGTTTGAAATACAATTATTGCTCTGCTGTGGTAAAACAAAACAAAAAATGTTTGTGTCTGTTTACCCTACTTACCCTACTTTTTCTCTGCGAACCAAGACTTTCCATCAGTCCCGAGGAACGATACATCCACTTCCTCCCTTTTTTACCTTTCCAGACGCTTTTAAAGGCATACAAGCCCAGACGTATCTACCCTATTTATTTCTCTGCGACTTTATACTTTCCATTAGGCCCGAGGAACGACATTTCTTCTATTTCACCTTTTCACACGCTTTCAAAGGCAAACAAGTCCCGGCCTGTTTGCGCAATTTTAAGGAGCACGTGACCTGAACAAAAACAATTTAAGGTGTAAGATGTCTCTACATTTTTAATAAGTCTCATTAGAGGTTATGTCTGAAAAAAAGTCGTTGTCCAATATTAGAAATTCTAATAAAATATCCACATAGACCACAAACTAAACCATCACGGTTCACTCTATAAGACGCAGGAAAGTATACACAAAATAGACTGTCTTGTAAAATACGAGTACGTGTACAGAAACCCTTTTATGTAATCATTAAACATTGTCATATTCTCAACATTGACCTCAGTAACACTTACGAAGACATTGAAGTGCAGACTTCCATACCGCGCTCAATTATCCATGTATAGAATGGAAACATTCTTAGAAGTCTATAGCTTGCATTGGTCGGTATGTGACCGCTACTTTGTATTCAAAAAAGACAATCGATGGCACCGACCAATGTAGTGACGGATTTAGATTCTGTTATTAGGTCAGATTTACTAGATGTTACTCAATTATTCGACAACAAGGTGTTTCCTTACTTTGAAACTGATCATTTGTACCAAGTGCGTGTATTATCAACGATATATGAGTATTCATTAAAGCCCCATTAGCTTTTTGCTGTAGAAAAATATATGCAAAAACATTTAATTGCTGATATCATCCCAAGATAATGATTACCGACGAAACAAGCCCCTTTTCGTCTGAAAGCACTCATTTCACTGTGATTTTTGCTTTTGTAAACTTGAAATATGTAGGGCGCGTGACGTCACTTTACTACGTGTGCATAGAATGACTGCGGGAAAACACAGGTGTTCTATAAATAGTATTTATTTCAATGATATTTTAAAAAATACGATAGTGGTTTCGGAAACAGTTTTTCTTACTATAAAGTATGCACGGGAGGAAAACACACCGGATTCCTCTGTTATAGGACAAACAGAAACTATTAGGACCTGTCCAATACATTTATAAGCTTATGGGACTTTAAGAGATTTTAATGCATATACTTCATATGTCATTCTTTGTCAGTGTTATGATCTGAAATAATATACAGTCAAACCTGTGAACAAAGGCCACCATCGGAAAATACAAAAGGTTGCCTTTATTAATAGGTGACATTTATTCAGGGATATTTTTCTCTAAATGATGAATGGCGGTTTTAAAACAATGGCTTTATTCACATGTTTGCCTTTATGTGGAGAAAGCCATTAGCACCGGTTTGATTGTAGTCTTATGTAGCAAATGACATTATTTATGGTTTACAGACTTTCCACTTTAACGAATCCGATATGTCGTTGTTGTATATCGTCGGTGGGCGACGCAAACCTCGTATCTAAATTTTCATGAATATTTTTTCTTTTAGATATCAAACAACGTACCTAACCCCCATAAAATGCAAAAATACCGGACTTAAAAGCGTATCAGAAACGTTTAAAAATGATATGTGATCAAAACACGTATAATGATCGCGTGATTTTTTGTTCTTCGAAAATATCGTATCTAAGAAAGTGTTTGCTGCGACAAGGTTTGTGTTAATTATTTTGAAGAACAGTAAATTATAGTAGATTATAACAATAAGAAGTGGCAAAACAGAGTTGTTTAAATAATATCCTTCCTTAATTTTGCAGTATTCGTTTATCATTGCTTGATATTAAAAGTGTTTGTCTTATTCTACAATATACCATACTTTTCATCATTTGCAAGTTAGGTATAAAGCTAATATTTGGGCTTGGGAATAAAAAATTAAGATTATGCAACCCGTGTGTTTTACATTTTAAACAATTTTCCCGACATATGATGCTTTTTTATCAGAATAATTTTAGATACGTGTTTTTCGAACGCAAGATTATTTAGATATAACTGAAATAGAGTATTTTACCACGTTTCATCTATGGTTACAAGAGCACTTATACTTGCCTATAAAGTATTATTATTATACTATCTTAGAATGTTTTCATAGTATAATATCCGGAGCATCAACCCAAGCTGTTTTTAATAACTTACGTGATTTACTACAAATAATGCACAATATTTTCTGTCTGAAAAGTGTGGCCTGATATAAAACTGTTATGCTAAACATTTAACAGTAGTTTCACTGCATCTGTAAATAAAGACTTAAAGAATTGGTGATGTGATGTGTGTTGCGAGGTTGTCTTTGATCATTTAGACTTAAGGTATCAACAGCTACCCAGAAATGAAGAGTTTTGTTTTTAGAAGATTCTAATGGTGATATCTGCTTATTCTACACTTGTTGTAAGTTACCTTATGTATCGATAACTTTTCCAGAGGTTAATACTGCACACGAACTTGGTCCAGACTTTTTATACAGTGACTGTGGAGCTGGGGCTTATTACATGGACGATTGGTCATGATTATGTATAACAGGTAGAAACGCTGTTGTGCAGTCATTGATTACAGATGCACATTAAACTAATATGACACAGTAAAAGAGAGCTCCGTTGTTACGTGAGCAAACATTTTAACATTCCTTAAAGATGCATACCATACATTTTAACCAAATATACATAACACCAATGTCCAAAACGGATGTTAAAATGTGTAAATAGCTTATCGATGAAAGATAATCTTAAGACTCTCTCTCTCCAAAACTTACTTACTTAAAGTACTTGCTGATATGCAGAGGCCTGATGAAGATTTGCCATGCACCTTTACGGAGGAAGAGTTTGACGACGATATAAGGGATTGAACAGGGCCAGGCTCAAAAGAGGTCAGATAATGAATCGGCCGATTCCGATGAAAGTGTATGTTCATTTTGTATAAAACTTAATTGCACCAAAAAGGAATCCCTCTACAAAACAGGACTGTATAGAGTGAGGTCATGTTGTAGTGGTATGTATAAACACAGAATTGATCTACCATGAAGAAACTGTTGAAATAAACAATAACTCGGCTACAATGAGGAACAGCTGAGGCTCACAAGATAACCGTTATAATTAAACGAACAATGAAACGGAATGAACCGATACATATTATCCAAAGGGAAAGAATGGGGAAACCTATTAAGTAACGTAAAAGTTTTTGTTCATTATTGTGTCATCCATATTGAAAGGGCCAGCCAATTTGGCTTATCAGACACCTATCTTTGACATAATGCTTCCCGAATTATTTCTCTTTTTGCCGGGCGTCTGGCTAAGATGGGCCTACGTTAACTATCATTAAAACCAACTGGCGGCTCACCAACCGATTGCATCAGTTCAAACCTATATAAGAAGAAAAAACTTAAAAGCAGAAGCCAATATTTTGATGAAAATTCAGCGACGCTGCTGAGTGACAGATGAAAGATGCTACTGGCGCATTATAGCAGGCAAAACTCAGACAAACTACATAATCATATTTACCCATGGTAAAATTCACTACATCATGTTCACTTATATCTTGTTTTAAAGCTTTGTAAAAATGTGGTGCACACCTGAATTCATTTACAATAATTGTTTTCGATAACTTATATCATGACTTCTGCTACATTTTCGTGTGGATTAGACCAAGGGAATTGAGATTAATGAATCATGTAAACAGAGTTGTTTAAAATACTAAATTGTCACGTTTTTTCTTTTGTTGTTTGTTTTAAGGAAAGAATATTAATTTGTTTGCGTTAAAGGGTTGATGTACAATGTGCTATGTAATTTTGAACTTGCCATGAGATGGTATTTATTTACTAGGGATGGGTATTGCGGGAAATTTCGTATCGCGATAAATTGGGATACGCATTGATCACTGTATTGCAATACATTTTGCGATATCTTGGGAGTTTAAAACTTTAAGAACTATCTTTCAAGCTTGGATTTTAATGAAAATGAGAATTTTCATTAATCAAGTGCATGATGTATTCTTCATTTAAACTATCACAAAAATAAACTAATGAAAATATCAGTGACTAGAAAGAAACTTCTACAAGGCAAGACATGCAGTCCTGATACAGTTACACAATTTAAATGTTTCTAACCGTTTTCCGGTCGAATTGGGCTACAGTTGATACAATACATGTTGAAATAGACAATATCAACTTAAACAATATTGCGATATTTACATACTCATATTTACATGAATGTATCTGTCTTTTTCTGAATGATATACTGAATTAATATAATGGTAAATAATACATTTATGATTATAAGTTGAGTTATTTGTTGTTTACGTTCAGTACTAGTAGTATTACATGATAATAGTCTTAATTGTTATGCTTTTGCGATGTAGTTAGATTATTTAAGTTTATTTGTTCTTGTATTTGAAATAGAAATCATTGCGTTCAGAAATAGTTTACTTTTGCATGTCTAGTTCGTGGAATGATGGTAAATGTGTGAACTTGTACCACTGTTTCGTCAAACAAATGTTTGTTTTATTTTCGGTTTACATTCTGCAGTCCATCATTATAGCGTCACTTAGTTAAATAATGTTTTGATACCTGAAATTAAACCGTAGACATAATAAAGATGTAATATAATAATCTTTATTACGGCAGTAAGTCATAACCTGAAGATAAACTACTTTACGAAAGTTTTTTCTCAGAATGAAAATGTCGTATCTGAAATTTCAGCATGACTTTCATGAAAATTTATGATAGAAAATATGGTATAAGACGTACCTCAAATTTTGGGAACTATTTTAATTGCGAAATTATCGTATCTAAGTTTGCGGCATTAAAGCTACTTGTAAAGACAGAAAGTCAAGTAAAATCTATCCATTGACGAATAATTAACTTAAAAAAGCCCCTGAAAGCTAGTTATGGTTAGAAGAAAAAATATGAGAATTTCTTTTTGCTCTCCTGAAAAGTAGGCATTTTTAGATACGAGGTTTGCATCGCCCACCGACGATATGCGATTCAAGTGTCGGAGTTTTTCCGATTATTTTCTTTATTACTCCAATCTTCCGAAATCTATCATGCAAATATAATCAAATTTGTATCAATGGAAAATATCTCGTTAAAAGGAATCAATGATTTTAGAACGAATTTATCGAGACGTTGATCAAAATCTAATGCTATTATTGTGTTCTGAAACTCTTCAGAAAGTTGGTAACGTGTTCAGAATTTAGACAGGGTTTGCGAAAATAACATACACCGAGCCACCAGTCATTCGTGTCAAGTTTGATTGTCAAACTATCAGTTTAGATACGAATTAAGGAGAATGTTGAAGCCGTGTTACTTGGAGCGATTTGGATTTTGGTAGAAAGACAGTAAATAAGGATCGATTATATTGCCTTCTCACCATGTATCTTTCGTCAGGGACATTGTACTCGTAAATGAACTAAGATAAACTGAGCAGATTTAATCGAAACGAATACATTCTCCTTCATTAGGCAAATTGGCATTATCTTACAAGAAGTGGGTTGATAATGTCATCTACTAAATGATGGGGAAACTAATGAAACAATGAACATCCATATCAAAGCTTGCTAATGTAACAAGGAACTGTATTAAGGTTAACCTTTCGTATACAGTGCGAATAATAACATTCAGCGAGCAATCACCATCTTCAAGAAAAATGTATGTGAACTGAATTCCACTTTTGTGTAAGTTACATGCTGCAAGAAATTAACCCTTCGTACACAGTGCGAATAATTCTATTGCGCAATCACTATTTCCAATTACTTTCTTCGTCTTTAAATACATGCTCTTTGTCATACTACATTTGAAAAAACGTCAGACTACATTACGCTGTATCAGCAATCGATGTATTCTTGTGAAGTTAGAAAATAACATTGCGTGAAGATCATCTGTTTCATTACCGTAATCTTTTTAAATAGTGTTGTCGTTTCCCATAACACTGGAAAGACCGCCCATATCATGTCACTACTGTTTGCGGAATATCCAATTCTTTTCGCCTGTGTTTCTAATATGTTTATATTCTGTACTTCATTTTTGATTTTAATGGACGAGCTGTCCTTATTTTTGCACTACAAACATAGATACGCAAAATATTTGTTTCAAATTATTACATTTATTATTTATTATAAATCTTACACATATTTCATTATAGAACTGTTTTACCTAGTATGTAATGTTTAATTGGTTACTTACGGGAGTATACATTCATTCCTATTAATTATACAGAATAATTGGTGACATCTTATGTTCCCTAAAGTGACTTTTATTACACTGATCATTATACATGCTGTGCTTCATAAAAATGCTAATACTCTGTCACTCATGGGATTTAATTGTCTGAATATATGCATGTACATTACTTATCAAAACATTTGCCTCAGAACATAAAAAAATACGTTTCATTTACTCTAAGATAGTTTTCGATCCAGAAAAAAATACATGATTCTGAATACATATATACATTATCTACCATTGATGTCAAAAATGACTGTTCTACATGAATTGAAAAGGCCTGTCGCTCGCTCCCTTGGCGTTTCTAATTTCATGTAGAACAGTAATTTTAGACACTCACCATTGCAAGTAGCCGCCCGTTGAGCCTAATCGCTGTTCTACGAAACTCAAGTACATGAGTTCTATCACTGGGCGTGGCACTTTCTTGATCATAGGTTTTATAGAAGACATTGAGTCTAATGGCGTGTGTCCTCCATGGCTGATCAATTTAGAAAAGTTGGCAAAGAGAAAGATAAGTTCAGGGTCCGTATTCACAAAGCATCTTAAGATTTTCTTTAACTTAAGTCGAAATTTTTACTTAAGTGTAATTTTTTTTCCTGGTAAAAAATTGTTAACCAGTCATCCAAAGTGTGAAAATGAACTATTATTTTCATAATTGGCATCTTTAGAACAAAGATAAAATCATATTATTGTGATTTCCTCCTTTATATTAGTACAAAAGAGTTAAGGAAAAAGTCGAATTTAAGGGAAAATATAACTTAAGTTAAAAAATTACTTAAGATGCTTTGTGAATACGGACCCTGGTACACTATCCCGGAAAGGCTATACTAGTATATAATTATGTTAACGATCCGGTCGTATACATCTGAATAACTATTGAAAACAGTCGTGAAACCGGAACACTACAACTAATGTTTTTACTTAAATTCTATTAATTTAAGACAAAAAAAATATTATGTGATTGAAATTTCGATTTACTAACTACATGTAGTTTACTATCAAAACATTTTTTATTAAGATAGAAGTATTCGCAAATTGTACAGAATGTACATAAGTGTTTGATTCGACCAACAAAGCTAGTTTGAACACCTTTGTTCCTTATCTACATACCTTCCACGGGCGGTATTAATCGAAACAAACTCCTCGGCATTTGTCAGAAGAAAAGTGCCTCGGAAATGATAGGCAGGCCGCCGTTTTGTTGTTGTCGTTCACGGGATACTTTCCATCATGGCTGACCCTAGGAATCCCACGATGGAAACAACCTGTTTCTCTTCCAGTGGGAACTTGGCGTCAAAACTATCAATCGCGAACGATAAACACGTTTGAAAGTCTGTAATTCTGAGAATGATTCTTGAAATCGAATACCTAGTATTGAAAAAGTATTGACCAGAAACCGCATAATAAACTTGTAACCCTACACTTGTGTACGAGGCATATTTCTCAGGCGGTATATTCTGGGGAGATTGTGTACGTGTGTTATGGTTGAGTTTGTATTTATTCTTATAGTCGAATGCGTTATCTTTCGAGAAGGTGGCTTTGTGCATGCTTATATGTGTATGTGTTTCTAAGAATCCGTTTCTTACTTAAATGGAATGACACAATCAGCATTGCTAGACAAACTAACAAGCCTAAACAATCAGCAACATGACAATTAACGACATAATCTTCTTGACTGTTAATGACATGCTGTTTGAACATTCAAACCTGGTTTCTACGTGTCATCAACATTTGGTTCTTATGCCAGACGAGTGATTTCAAGATTTCAAACCCTTGAATTACATAACTTTGTTAAAATATTAAACTTTTTTAAAATTAGCATCTGCATACGCTATTGTTTTCAATTATTCCTATTATAGATGCACGAATGAGCAGAGCCACATTTGAGTTCTTCTGAAATCGTTCATTCATATTGTCAGTTGGTTTTACGAAATATGTCATAATCGCCTTTAGTAAATGCCAAACAAGTGTCGTCGACTGGATGCTACGCAGCTAAGAATTGCCTGTAATTATATGCAATGCTTTATTTATGATGCGGTATTGTGTTTCTGTAAATCCTATAGTTATGTATCACGATATGTGTTTTCTACGTCTAGACGTGACTTAGTTAACATTCTTTATTGTTTTTTTCTCGAGATTTCCTTTGGCCAATTGTTTGTTTTTTGTTCCCGTTACTTCTGATACCGACGCAATTAAGTACCGTAGATGTTGACCAAAACCAAAGTATAATTGAGTATAGATTACGGTGATGATTTTCTTGCATGTCGAGTATACACAAACTGGAATACCCAATTAACCAGAAGAACTTTATTACAAAACCCTTTTAGTTCAAGTTGAAGGGTTGGGGTCGATATTGTCAGTAGATATTTGTCTTATGATTGATTGCTGAAACTTCTTGTTAATCAGTATACATTGATTCCATTAATTACGTCAAAGCAAAGTTTCACCTCCTCCTCCTCCTCTCTCTCTCTCTCTCTCTCTCTCTCTCTCTCTCTCTCTCTCTCTCATGATATTTAGAAACATTGTAATATCATGATAATATATATATATTGTCAATACAACAAATCTGAATACGAGTATGTACTTAAATATTAAACAAAGGTTGATATTCGAGATTAGGGCTGGATTTATGATATCGGAGCCAGATATGTATATTTTAGTTATTCTTTTCGAATTTCTTGTGTCAATTTATATACACTAATTATTCTAGCAATGTATTATTCGAAATAAAAGCATCGTTCAAAGATTATGCTAGACGAGAATGATGATGTTTTGCATAACAGAAACAAAATGGTAACCTACTTTCTGATTCTGTAGAATTAACTTTCTTCCTGGATCATGAAATAGAGACATATTCCTCAGCCAAAGTAGCTAAGTAGTATTGATAATCAAGTTTTTTCTCAAGAACTTATCACGATGAACGACATTTTATAGACTTCTTTGAGAAACTAAATGTTGGCTCAGCTGAAATCTTGCTGAACGTTTCATTGAAGGGCTTGGAACAATTCTTACTAATAATCATCAAATTTCCATTTGGACTGTTGGAAAAATGGATGTGCAGGTCACTTGGGTAAAATGAAACATATTGTAACATAAAACTATAATGGATGTATGCCTATGTAACACTTGATCACGTACTTAAGGGTACAGTTTATTACCTTATATAAGTTTACCACTTTAGAAACCTATAATCAAATCCCAAATCTCATCATTTACTCTATTTGAGTATGCGCCAAGCATTGGCCTTAGCTTCGAATCCTGGTCCCCTTTTTGAAATTCGAAACAGGTAATTATCACAGTTACTTGTCCTATTTAGATATAGTAGTTTTCTTACGATTTTTTTATTCGTATATGTGAAGTTTTTACTATCAATGGCTGGAAACATCTCTACTGTTCTGTCACATGATGAAAGATTACCTAATTTTGAATTTTAAAATGTATTTTCATTTGATGAAACCACTTTTATACGAGGGCTGATCCAGAATTTCGTAGTCAGAATGTGTTAATCAAAAAGTAATATATAACATAGTAATGTTAAATTCCGTTTCTTGAGTTACTGTACATTCGTCAATAACTCGGGTAAAAATGTAGTGATTGGACATAGAATACAATTTCGACACCATTTTAATGTCCCATTAGCTTTTTGCTATAAAAATATATGCAAAAAACAAACAATTGCTGATATTATCCCAAGATAATTGTTACCGACGAAACAAGCCCTTTTTCTTCTACAAAACACTCATTTCGATGATATTGAAAAAAAAATACGATAGTGGTTTTGGAAACATTTTTCTTGCTATAAAGTACGCACGGGAGGAAAACACACCGGATTCCTCTGATATAGAACAATTAGAAACTATTACGACTTTAAGTTAACAGAGGTGACGAACCACGTTGACGACCTCAAACACGTACATGTATTCCCCATTTGCATGAATGCATTTTTCATGGCGGGGTACCTGAATATACTGGCATATCACTCCCAACCTTAGGATGCTAAAATTGACATGACTTATAAAAGAACATATATTGTGTTCTGCTGCAAGAAACTAAGGTTATTAGTGTTTATCTTTTATTAATAATTTCTCCAGTAATCTAATCTGCCTATGTCAACATACGTTAGGAAAGAAACACTTCGCACTATTTGTAAGTAATTATTGAACGTGATGTTGTCGATTCAGATAAGGCACTCGACATGAAAGACGTTTTTAACTGGTCAGTGTTAATCGAAGACATCGTGTATATTTTAAAACACAAAAGATCAACCAAGGGAATTGTTCGTAGTTTAAAACATCGATAATATATCGCAGAAAATAGAAATACTTTAAATCGCAGACAATCTGTCGAAGAAAATGGAAATCATAAAACCGAGAATCTATTACAGCAATTGTGAACATTTTAAAGCATTGAGAATCAGTCGAATAAATGAGTATACGTATGTTTTAAAGATGCTGGATTGTCGCGAACATAATGTAGTAGATAGAACGGAACAAAAAAAATACTTCGGAGATGAGCACATTATATTTTCAAGGAGCAGGAAGTGGTAATTTGGTTTAGGTGAAATTGATCAAAGCGATTACGCTGATCCTATCACATGAGAGATGCGAAGACAACACATAAGTTTTGCTTGGAATAATCATAAGGTAATTTGTCTTGGGACAATAGTAAAATTTGAATAACGAGAAATAAAGAATTTTAATTTGATTAGATTTGGCATTGTTAACGATTTACACATCTCATATGATTCTAGTTCCATTTAGTGGTGTCGAGTAATTTAATTAACACACGTTAGCACATTGAAGAAATTTCTAATGCTGGGAAACTGATCAAATGAGTCACAAAAATATTCTGATAGATGTTTCTAATCCTCTCAAGGAATACTGTTTAAGTCGGGATTTTTTCTGAACTTGAATGAAATTTGATATTTTAACAAATCACATACTCTCTATTTAGCATATTTCAGCAAAGCGGAGTTCGTTTCAGTATTGAATTGCTTACGATCTCTGTATCTTTCTGATTCCGAACTTGTTCGGACTGGCAAAAATGTACGGGTTAGAGAGGTTTTCCGATTAGAAAGATTCAGGATCACAATGGTTTAGCACTTAATTCGAGCGGTGTTCAAATATGAATACATCTGGGTCAATATTTAGAAGTGTTCATCAAACTATGCCAAAATAATTATCCCAATCCTTAAAAAAAATATTTGCGAAAGATCGATTGTTGTATTTAGGGAACTGTTGCAACAATTTTATGGCGATTATTACCTGAGCAAGCTTTTTCTCTTTTGTAAGGAGTTGAGGTATCAGCTCCTACTGAGATAACAACGCATTTAGCTATACGCCTAGTTTTAGTTCGTGCATCAGTAGCAATCACTTTTTTTACTTTTTAACTTCTTTTTGGCGAAGTTGCCATTTTCGGACGGCGTGCATGAGGCGCATCTTTTACTGAATCTTCACAATTCTTAAATGTCTTTCACGAACGTGCGACAGATGAAAAAGAAAGTTCATTGTTCCCATAAACACGACGTGTTTCATTAAATGTCTTTTTTCGCGTGCGTACCAATAATGCAAAGGCTCTTGATATCAGACCGTATTGGTCAGTAAAAGGAGACCATTTCCTTACCATTTTAGCTTTAGGTCTACAAGAGTAGACTAAATGGTGAGTACAGTTAAGAAAGGATTCCGTAATTTCAAAAAAGGAAGGTTCACCAGTTATTTCCATTTGTAGAACAAATCAAAGACGAACCCTTGGGATTTGCAAGTTCCATGTAACATATTGTACTTGTCTTTTATGCTGTTGATTGATGTAAGGGTTGGTTGTCCTGCTAATCTAGATGGAAAGAAATGATTTATTAGTTTTTTTCTGAAGTGTTACTCAGGCTATATATAGAGAGTCGATAAAATTAAGTAATTGCCTGACCATGATATCTAGAAGAAATCAGGACCTCCTTTTGAACCAGCCAAGTTATTCTAGGTTTTATATATTAAGTTTTATAAAATACGGCTAAAGTTAATTCTTAGTGTATTTTAATGTCTGAAAACATAATCATGTTGTTCTTGTCTCTTTTTTGCGGTACAGATATCATCCTCAAATGATTTCGTTACACCATGATTGGTTGCAATTTTTGGATTTTCGAAGAGACACTGAAGGTTCGGCGCCAAAAGATATGGTCGGTCGGATAACTGGAAGCCATACTAGTATATTGTGTCTTGCCGAATCTCTTATATGCACATATGAAGTATCACGACTTAGATGATAGAAAATTGGCACAGGGCAATGAAAGATTTTTTATGATACGGCATACTGCATATTACAATTTGGAGTCAATATATTCCGATACATGATTAGCTTTTTTTATATGGCAATACATGTGCTCCCCTATTTATGGGTAGTATTTAATGTTGGCTTCCATTGTTAATCACACAAAGTCTGATTTGAACTTAATACGATGACTTAAAAGAAATGCGTCCCGAAAAATATACAGGAATTGAACAGCTAAAACCGGACTTTTGAAATACTTTATTGGTGCCTTTCCTTAAGCCTTAATGTACACACGAGTTGCATGGAAATTTGTAACCATGGCTACGTAAAAATTATAGATCAAATACAGATTTGCTATGCACGTGGTTAGAAAGATACGCATTTACAATTGCTTGGCCATAACATATAGAGTAGGTGAGTCTAGGGGCTTTTTTTTCAGATAAACTCTCGTTCTCTGAGGCGCAAATAGTCCCAAAATGCGTTCGAACTTTGGATTCTATTTTTAGACACTTTAGTGTCGGTCGGGTGACTGTAACACGAATATTTTTTCTGGCCTAACGTATTTACATCGTAGATCATGATAAGATTAGTTACAATACAATAAACATTCTGTCAGACATAAGTGAAAATTTGAACGAGTGCCGCAGAATAGAGTGCATTTTGTGAATATTGTATCAGATTGCTAAAAATCAAATTCATTATCTGACTAGATTGAACACAAACATATTAATAAAGATGATCTTCTATAATGGTATATGATCATACGATCTTTTATATCTATATTTATGGTATTAATGTTTGATATTCATGAACATAGCTCGATTCAATTACTTCCGTAAAAAAGAATTCATACCATCAATTTGAGTGATTTGTCTTGTTTCGACAACCAGGAATTTCCAAAGCTTACGAGAATGTTTTATGATAATGTAACTTACATTTTAGAAGTTGAAATTAAAGACGATTAAGATCGTCAGCCTCTCACCACTATGGGCAAGACAAATAACATACTTAGGCTGTTCAGCTAGCATACGTCGGGTAGTCGGTGGTTCTACCTATATGCACACATGAGGTCTCCATACTCCGTTTCAGGTAGAATATTCGCCAAATGTCCTTGGTTGTTGTACCACGTTAAACTTCAGAGAAAAAAGAAGATGCAAATTGTGCTTAATTGAAGCTTGGAGACCAGACTCAAGTTTCATAACCTCTGGCCCTATTATCTTAGTTTATAAAATGGTATAAACATTACATTGTGATGATAGTCATTGACCAAGTGTGTCAAAATATACTATTCAAAATCAGATGAGGATCGCTTACTCAATGTTTGAAAAGTCCAAACATACAAGTATATAATATATAAATGCGCTTCAGTGGACATCATTTATTTCATTTTTTTGCACTCGCGTATGATGCTTTTAATTAAATCTAATCATCATTAGTACACAAAAAATATCGCAAGTGGTCTTTTTCAATATTTAAGTTGTACATATATAAATCGCATAACAGTAGGCATAGGCTTGCTTAAACCCATTATCTTATGTTTATTAATCGTCATCCCACCACTATGTCTAAACTTGTAGGACAGTATATATTAATGTGGCCAAAAACCCCTCCACTGGAACGGAAACTCTTCGGCATTGCAGATGTGCTTCGAAAGACGGAATCCTTCATCGCCGTGCCTGGAGTGACCGTGTAGCGAGGCGAACGATTAGAAGAAGGAAGAACATTTTATGGATATTTAGGAATTTTAATTAAAGATTTTGTTTCACAACGACAAATTAGTGTTATCATACATTCTCATAGTTCGTGCTCAACTCACAGCGAAAACCTCGTTTTAATAAGGGGTGTCCCCATTTATTTAGTAATTATTTGTTCGCATCGTCTTCCTTTATCGGAAATAGTTTTAAAACTGTCTTCGTAAAAAATAAACGATTCCAGGGCTAATGCATGTAAATTGGATTTGCTGAAAACTATCAAATTAATCTTTAGAAAAATTATTTCGTAAGACTGAAAAACATGTGTTTTTTTTGTGTGTGTCCCAGTGGAAGAATATTTCTAATTATGAAATGGGAGAGGTTTTTAATTTAAGGAGATGTTGTGCGAGGTAATTCATTGTATGGATTTCTAAAAGTAATCTGAGTAACACGAGATAAGCCTCATTAACAAGGCATGCACGTCATCTGGAGGTTGTAAATAAGCTGGTTGGAAGTTAAAATGAATAAAAAGGGTTGCAATTGAAGTTGAATAACAAAACTAAGACTATTTCAAATTAAGTAACGAATAAAAACAAAAAGCGGCTGACGTGCGTTGTAGAACTTAGAGTCAAATACAAGTTGAAGGTAGAATACTATTTAAATAGCATACAGGAGTAAATTTAAAGTTAGTCCGAACAAAACAGCACATTTAAGATAACAACTTATGGCAGTTCTGAAAAAAATAGGCGGATAAGAAACCTAGACACCTACATGATGATTTTGGAAGGAAGATATAAAAATCATGCACGGAGGGCTATTACGTTGTTGAGCTATCTGTATAAAAGTGAAATACCGTCGAAATAAGGCGTGAAGCGAAAACAACAAAAAATGTGTTCTATAAAAGCCTACGATTGCAACTGAGAAGATTGCTTTCGCTTAATATAAATGCAATTTATTTCACAAAGCACTTTGTATAGACACATGCTGACATAGCCATCAGGATATAATTGATTAATGGAATGAACATATGAATAAAGTCGCAAATAGGATCCATTCGAGCACCAAACAATCGATCGGGTATATCTTTGTTTATACATTAATTTTGGTTATATGAATTAAATGTGAATATGTGTACTGACCTTGTTCGGACCGACAAAATTGTTAGGATTAGAAAGGTCCCGGATTACAATTATTTTTGCATTAAATACGTTTAACAAATTGGGACCAACTGACATGTTCGAATTAGAGAGGATTCCGGATCAAATAGGTTCGGGTGTAAGACTGTATACGGTATGAATGCCAAGAATGGTCCAGTGTCTTCTTTACATACGTATATAAGATGTTAGCTAAGACAATCTGATGAAATGCTTACAGGTGGAACTAGTACTCTTTGATAACATGGTAAAGTAGATCAGACAAGATGCATCCCGAAGTTCGAAATGTTTCCAGACTTAATGTGTATATTCAAAGCTACAAAAAACAGCAAATATAGAAAAACGCAATATTCTCTTAATTTTAACATGAAGTCATTGGGACGAAAGCACTTGTTACATTTCAAATTTGAACTATGTGTAGTATAATTCAATGTTCTAAATATCTGAATGTCGTACTTGTTATCAGATGAGTTATATTTGTTCGCAGCATGACGGAAATCAGGGAATGGTTCAATCAGTATTCATTAGTAGACAAATCGGTAAGTGTGAATAAAAAAATATACTTGTCTAAATCAACGACTCTATAGGTCAATTAACGAGGAGTTGTAAAGCCTAATTAAACATAAATCGTCACCTTAGAATTAAAAGAACCTATCTTGCTCTTTTATACATGTAAGATACGTCCTTTAAATCCTAAGGTGACGATTTATGCTCGTACCAGGACATTACAAGTAGTCCAATACGACAAATATCACACACCTTGACTTTTCTATTAATAGTCCTGACGTCTTTTCAATGTTTTCGATGCTTGATCTATCTTACGCATGATATATTTCTTCCCCGCAACACCAGCCAAGGTCATTTCGCGATTTTTCTCTCATTCAAACTTATCTGATTCGATCCTCCCTAGTCCGACCCTCTCTAATCCACACTGTTTTATCTGAACCTCTCTAATCCGAATGTCTATCTTATCCGAACATATCTGTCACTCCCAGGTGGCCTTCATTCCGAGTTTAATGGCCAATATTGTTTTAACTAAACAGCTAGCAATAAGCACATCTGTGAAATTGAAGAAAATTGAAAGAATGAGTCACCACAACAAATATTCAATGATAATTGATTTTGAGAGACGAAACCTTGATAAAGTTAATGAAGCACGTATTAGTATTTCACATGACAACCGTGGTCAATTTCATCATACACGTTCTTCATGGAAGCATTGCCTGAATATCTGCAATAGATTGAAAGCCTACTGCACAACTCGACACAAACAAGGCGACATATGGTCTTATTACCTGTTTGTAGATCAGTTTGTTGATGATACTCATGCTTGATACTATTCTTTGTGATATATTCTGTGGTAATTGCCACTAAGCGTTATCATCGGCTCTCTATGTCATGCCACCAATACTTAGGGACAACAATAAGAATAGGGGTTTACCCATTTTTATGTTGTTATATTGACCATGTATGTATACAATACATTATGCCAAATTAAGTCTTAACTACATACGAAATATCAATATCTAGCATTCTCATTTACCCCGACTTAAAAGTGTTACAGCTCACATAAATAAATTTATATTAAAATGGAAATCTATGAAGCGAAATGTACAACATCTGTCTGGAATGTCTGGAAAAAAAACATACATAAATGTACAAATTTTCTAACTAAAACCGACCAACCAAAACGAATTGCTGCTAAATGTTTTAAGACATACTCAATCTAGTTATATTGGGAGGACATTGTAATGATTACTAGTAATATATTGTTGCGGCTTTAAACGATTGCACGTCACTTGTGATAAATGTTCGATAAATCATACAATGGTCTCTTAATATAACTGGAATGAATATGTCTTTTAACATTAAACAGCACTACCAGTATATTGTAAACCAATATACTCTAAGAAAAATGAGCTCGGGAAACTTCTCTGAAGTTTAATTAACTTGGGACCTGGAAAATCATTTTAGTTCATAGATGTTATGGTAAATGATTCAATGGTGAGTTTTAATTTAATGCATTGAATACTCAAAGGACATACTAAACATTTACGAATGATAACTTAAGACAAAAGTCCGTCTTGCAAGTGTTCATTATTATGACTTTCGGAGTTGAGCCTTTTGGACACCAATTGGAGAAGGGTCGAATTTTATTATCGAGTTAAAAAGACACTATCTATCACTAGGACTGGCTGGCTTGTAATTTGGTATGGTGAGTTGTATCTTGTTTTCTTACGCCAAAACAAATTGATGTTCTTATTTCTGCAGTAGATATATGCTTACATGTTTTCAAATATTTAATTGACTTTTAACAATCAGAATAGTTCATCGCTAAATAAATTATATACATTGGCGATACATGATGGCAATATTCAATATGTTGGAAAGGAAAAAATGTATAATGAAAATTAATGTGACAATAAACGAAAAGCATGTATACTTGACAATACATGGCAAAAAGATAAGAGATAAATATGGTGGCATATTTCTGTATAAGATAATCAGTTAATTTTGCGAAAATCTACAAGATTTGCATGAAAAATCAAAGACATTAAATTTGATAAAATGGAACCCCTAACACATTTATTAAGAGGACGATAAAATATTTTCATGAAAATAAAACAGTTTTTCGCAAAATTAATGTGTTCAGTCCATGCAGAAATATGCCACCATAGATCAATCAAATCATTAATAGTACTGCCAGGAACGGAGCTTAAATGTTTTAAATAAAACCATCCTTAAACAGTTCATAAAGCTTCATGGACTTCAGTTGATGAACAGTTCATGAAACATAGGTTCATGAACTATTGATGAATCATATTGATGAACCTTTGATGAACCTTTGATGAACAATTCATGAAACTTCATGAACTGTTCATGGACATCATCAATGCATAAACAAATTCTCAACTGTCATGACATACAGTGAGAAATTACTACATTTTGAAAACCCATACAAATTCAGTGCATTAAGTGCTTTGATCTGTACACAGTGAAATTTGTTGTACTATATACTGAACTTCTGACCATGTGTCATTATATAATCTCTCTACACTGAGAGACAATAAATTACTCCGGCACTACTTTTGTGAATGAAACTATTTTCAGTATGTAGTAAATCTTGATACCTGTGCAGATTGTGAATGAAAATGTTGTGTGGATGAATACTTATTATACAGTTTAAATTGCCAAAATATTTCCCATGCTTTCAGAACCCTGCAATATATCTCCAACTTTTATCAAAACTGCAAAGTCTGCAGTGTATACTTATACAATACGTGGTGCTATTTTTCAACGCGGTTGAGAGGCGTCACTAATTTGTAAGTACATTAAGTGGTGTATAGCAATAGGAACCTCGTTCATAAAAAAAAGAGTATACAACAATTGGTGCCGAAGGAGATTGTAAAGTTTATTAGCTCGAGAATAAACCATTTCTCTTACCCAGAAACGTTATTTCTATCATAACAGTGGTGACTGATGATGGAACATACTTTACTTGACATTTAAAAGCATAATGCTTATTGTTTATTTATACATGTATGTTTATACAATTCCAGCCATGACAAATATATTGCCATACATTAAAATTAAAATAAATGAATGGAACTTTATACATAGTTGTAGTTTCTGTGGTAAGACAAATCAAAATACAACAGCCGAGACGCTGTACTCGTCCCATAGAAAGAACGACATAAACTGACAGCAAATTTCAAAATCCTAATAACAACGTTGACGCATATTCAAATGTCAATTTTATTTTTGTTCTCTCGTTTATTCAACCGTCGTCTCGTTCGAATAACTTACTGCCACACTTGTTAACGCTTGATAAGATCGATATCCACAAAACTAAGCTCTCTAAAGTGTCTTCTGATCGTCAAAATGTTGAAACGATTTAAGCTCTTGTACATAAAGTGTGCAATATTTAGAACCTTTTCAAGCACTGAAATTCCTATTTAGGAAATAGTTTATATCTTTAAGTTAGTAATTTATTTGTATACGTTGTCAATGACCACTGTTTTGACAACAGGGGAGAAACATACTAGTTCACCACCATTCTTTTAAAGGGTTACGTGTACTTTATATATATCATTACTTCGATGATCAATCTTGTCCATAGGGAACAATTTTGTTAGAATTAAATACTAGTATATTACGTTCGAAACTTTCTTTTTTCAAGTAAAACATATCCTCGAAGTTGTTAAATGGTCAAAATCCCATATGAATAGATACGAACGAATTATACGAAGATAAGATGCGCATTAATTTTGAGCGGATCTGTATATCTCCTAGAAACAAGAGTACAAAGCTGTATCTATGGCATTGTTAGTGCTCTACTGGGTATTTTCCGTTAAGACTTAGATGTATTTATTGCCCAAAGCCGACTAATCGCTTCTCGTTTCTGACAAACTCAAAGCATTATATGGACAGTTAGGTTAATTAATTGAGTTGTGTCTTGACAATTCCAATGTGTAGGTTATCGGCCTTTTACGGCATAGTCTGAATAATGGATGAAGAGGATTTGTGTCGGATTAATGAGTAGACATGACACGTTGCCCAAGTCACAGGAATGTGTGCGATTGCTTATTTGCGCTGGAAAGAAATTGTAACCGATCAATGTTTAACTATTTCGTAAATTTCATATAAATTAGGCATCAGGTATTAGTAGCAGCATGGAATCTGTGATGTCGATACAGTGTTGTTACTTATAGCCTTGAAGAGTATTGCTGTCTTTAAAGATATTGAACCAGGAATGCGAGGTATGGGAAGTATGAACAGCAAGTCCTCTGATTCCACAGTAGGGGGTAATAATCAGACTGGGTCTTCGGAAGACTAGCTTCTGTTTACATAACCAGTTACTATAACGCTTTTAAAAACAACAGGAAATTAATAATGTCTTTAAAGTGAAGGTAATGAATGTGCTACTTGATGAGTGCCAATGTCCTTATCAACAGAGGCAGTCCTCTTAACATATTGTAGATTTAGAGGGATTTAATAAGAGTCAATAATTGCTATGACTAAGTATGGTGAAGCTTTTTCAACAATTAATAAACCAAACATAAAAAACACAAAAAATAGCTCAGAAAACAAGAACGATTGAATGTTGATTAGTGCATTTAGCTTTGTGTTGTTTAAGAAACAAGTTTGTCACCTAAGTATTACTTCAGTAGATAGCATAATGTACGGAAGTGCATACAAATATTCCAGCTAGCAATGATTCTATCGGATGGAATATATCAGATAACATACTACATTGTCATGCAATCATTACGGATTCTTGTCGACCAGACTCGAGTAATTGCTCATACACACGCCATGTTTCGTCACAGAGTATCAAGTAATTCGAATCTTGTAATTAACCAAATGTTTTAAGAGTTTATTAAATTGGATGCAATGGCATGCATTTCATTCTGCATCTTTCACAGTAACCCTTTACCAAGAACGTTGCTTCTCAAGCACATCAATGAAGAGGTGCACGAAATACAAAAATAAACATTCTCTTCCAAACTTAACGGAATCTATCTTACTTCTGAATATTAAATAAACACGGGATGGATGTCATCTTTATTTAAAGGGGCATACCCTACAAAGTGATGATAAATTAGAAGCTTGTAAAGAAAAAAGCCGACGAAGAAAGTTTCAGCCAAAAATTCATCCAATTAAAAATAAAATCACAAAAAAATATTAGTTTCCATAAAAGATCGGAAACTCTTTGGAATTTGTTGTACACTTTTTGGGTGGAAGTGGTTTATTATTCATAGCTATGATTTTTGCGGCCAGTACTTAAACTAGTCATTTTATGACCCAAGTTCTTCTTGCAATTTTCCATTATACATTGTTTTACATATACATCTAACACATTTTTTACACTTTCACAGAATGTTTGTCAGTTGTAGGGCATGCCCCTTTAAGCGTTAGTTTGATTTTTGGCGACCGCATTATTACAAACTTCTCCGTCCCGGCACTTTTAGCGTTTCTTACGAATATAATGCCAAGAACAACAAAAAAGCCTAAATACTGTATTTTCATTTATTTTCGTTGGGCTCAATTTTCGTGGTTTTTACTTAAATGGCTATTTCGTGGGGACATAAATTCGTGGATTTTGAGTTTGACAAAAAATGCCTTATCTCTGCATTTCAATTCGTGGGGATTTGATTTCGTGGATGAGCCGACCCATGAAATCCGCGAAATTAAATCCCCAACGAAAATTAATGATTCCACAGTACCTAAACTGCAAACACTTCTTTGGGCGCGAACAGACATGTTTTAAATATTTCTGTTAGTATTAGAACATTGACTGTACGATAAATGAGCATGTTAATACTATCATTTAAAATGTTGCATGTTAAGGCGCGTACTTATTTGTTGAAATATGAATCAAAATCACCATTGGGCCAATCGTATCTTGAATTCTACAAATTGTATGAGTCTAGCTGACGAATTAATCCATGATATTCCTTGTCTTGTCGATAATAGAAAACCATTATCAAACTTCTACTAGTATATAAGGCAAAAAATGAGGCTTGTTTAACAATGAGATTTGATTATAATGGCTAAGCTCTCAAAGTGTATCAGACATTAGAAATCATCTTAAAGTATGTATTGATATTTTTTGAGATAGTTGTGTACCATGTTGTTTGCAAAATGGATTAGAAAATTAAGACAAGCTTGTCTAGACACATTAAGATAAGTTTATTCAATTATGAGCTCAAAAAAACGACAACAGAAAGTCAATCGGTTAAGTCATTAGTTTACCTTGTTTTTTTCACATCCTTGATTTTTTAATATTACATTGATATATGCCAGCTGCTGTTGCCTCTGTAAGCATATTTGACTACCAGACCAATTCACTTATGTTTTGCCTTATCAAATAACTTTAAATTATGTTCTATCTTCGACACATACTGCTTCTCCTTCGTTCTATAATGTTTAAAAACTCTACTTGAGAGAATCTTTTATAATTGCCATTTTTTAAAGCGTACATGTCCCTTTTTATCAAATGGACAAGTAGTCACGTTACTTTTTTAGAAACTTGAAGCGTGTTTTTGAATCAATTTACACTGTAATTAGACATTCCACGTTTATATTCTGAGCGCAATAAGTGGACCAGTTAGTGTCATTAGATATCTAGATAAAAGTTCATTTGCTAGACGGTCGATAATACCTCAAACTGACAAACGTTGATTCTACTGTTCACGTGGTACATATACTAGCATAGTTAGAAAATAGTTTGAAACAGCAATATGTTAACCACTGGATTATACGTCCAATAATTACAATCGCTGTTTGTTATCCGACGTCGTACTGTCTAAAATACCATTCAATGTATTATAGTCATTATTGTATGGATGTACTTTACAGATTTGTGACAATATTGAAATCATACGTATAGATGAATTGTAATACATGTATTGGCTTTGTCAAAACGACAGTTGACAGCAGCAGTACTTCTGAGAAGTGTATGATAGTTGAGTTATCAGTAAGCATTGTTTCATCACGGCAGCACGAGACATGTACTGTATTTGTAGCGGAAAATCTAGTTCCACGTGCCTACTTAAGTGTGCAAACGATTCAAAGATTAATCTTACACGTGTGACTATATTTGACAGAGTTTGAAAGGACGTGTTTCAAAATCTGGTGGAAAATGTTTAAAAAGTTCCCCTCATTAACTGATCTAAAGTGGAAAGGATCTTTGCCTTCGTTACGCAGTGATGCAGACACCTTTAGGGGTTCCACGTTAAGTTTGGATGTACGGTCGTCATCGGACTTCAGTTCATTATTTAATGGACCATCGTCCCCATATTTACTTAGAAAAACCAGGTACTTGATTGTTTGTATATCAGAATCATTGTTGTTTAGTTTTGATACATGGTTGGTGCAAAAAGTTCAAAGCGCACTGTCAGTTTATTGATATTGTAATGTTTATATAATTGTTGTTATTTGTATTTTGCAAAATTGATTGACAATGATATATATTTTTTTTATTACGGAAAGAAAATTGTTTGATATAAAGTGTATTCATTCAGTTAGTCTTGTCTTTTTGTAAATTTAATTTCGTTCATAAAAAATGTACTTAATTATTTATCCGATTTGTCAACCAATTAATGAAAGGATTTTATTGGATAAAATTGGTGTCATTTATAGTGTCAAACATTTTACTTACGATGTATTTTGTGAACCATGATGGTTATACAAACCTGACAATTATCATTCCAGCCGTGAGGAGTAACTTACAATATTCATGCATATCAGACTTCAGAAACAAATGTATTATCACCAATTACAATATCAGAATGATCAAATTGATATAATAGCACTAAAAGCATATAATTATCATAAATATATTGTTTTAATGGCTTTTTAGGAGACATTTTATATCATAGAGATTCTCAGATTGAGTCACAAAAGTATCATTTACATATTATATATTTCCGGAAATACTTTATCGATGTAAATTTTCTAAAATCCAGTTTTTAGCAATTGTCTGATACAAGAACACATATGTTCTGTTTTGTTCTGTTCTGATACAAGCAAACACGAACCAAGCTAATGTAATGACATCTAATGCTAACATAGACGTTAGTAAAGTATAATCCAAACACCTCCATGGCCGAGTAGTTATGGTCTCTGACTTCTAATCACTAGCCCTTCACCTCATGTCACACGTGATGAATCTGTACAGCTAGCTTAGACAGGTCGGTGGTTCCACCCAGTGGATTGCCTGTGGTCGTCCACCACCGAGTAAGCTGGAAAGGTTCACGAACCACGGGTGCGTAAGTTCGAACCCTGGGTGTGACACATGCTCTTTGCGAAGTTTAAGATACTGTGTTTACTGTCGTTAGTCCGCCATCGCTGGTTATTCTTGTTTATTTCCAATTCTTACAAATCTACGCATTTTGATTGGTCAATGGAGGAAGTTTACACTTCGATAAACTCCTTTTTAATCGGAAACCTTTTGTTTCTGTTCATAATTGACGGACTACTTCTGACTTAATTATGTGTACTGTAAAACACAAAACAACCGATTACAGATTCAGTAATACAGGCTTTATTCAATGTGTGTTATGAGGTCAGAGGGAGTTAACACTTCGATGATTGACCAGAAATGAACGTTTAATCCTACAATAAACCACACTACTTTACTATTTACATTCCTATCTAATGACGTCATATCACAACGACGTCATCAAGTTATACGTGTATAAGGTTTTACCAGCTTTAAAGAGTTCTAGCGGTTCATGCCCGACATTTGTAAGAATTTTCTTTTTAATAAAACAAATGAATTTAATTGAAAATAAAAGGATTAAACTTTCATTTCTGGTCGTTTATCTAAGTGTAAAATCCCTCAGACCTCATAACACACATTTCACATAAAGCCCCCTTCGGGCTTTATTCAATGTGTTATGGGGTGTGAGGGAGTTTACACATCGATAAACGACAGAAATGAAAGTTTATTCCTATAGTATATGTTTGAAATAACTTAGAGAAATAAGGTTAGTACCGGTACATTATCCAAGAAAACTGGTTCGATTGAGTGCTAAAATACAGTTGAAAACAGGCTTAAACAGGCTTAAACCCCCAAAACTTGACAAAAATTGTATAATCTAGCAGATGAGACATCTGGTCATAAATGTATCATAAAAAGCGTAGCTCAAATAATTGGAGTATCGACTCCTTTAGGAATCATTATATACCAATTAGGAAAGGTAGATTTAATTTAGACGTAATAGGCTGACATTCTCATTTTATCAAGTATTGGCCGTCATTATGCCGGAGGGGGCGGGTTGCAACATCATCACAATCACCACAGTTCTTGATCAGATCGTAATATCAGCTTGATAACGATAGAACTGGTTGACGACAGAAATTGATGTACTGGGGCAAAAAGGAAGGATGTTGTTAAAAGTGCTCGCTGAACATCCCTGTAAAGAGTCCTAATGCAAACATACGGCAGTCATTAATCACCTCGTATAGTTAAGATTTGGATTTGAAAATGGTAACCGCTCGTTGAAATTTAGCTCAACTCTCCTTGGTTGTCACTCGCTTCCGCACATGATATTTGATGCGGACCTTAAAACTACGTTTATCTACACCGCCATGCAAATGCTTAAACCTATTGAAAACACGAATGGTTTGTTTCGAAACATCGTTTTGAAACAACAGCATTGATGATTAAAATTTCAATATGAAAATGCGTCTTGGCTAAATATGGGGTACCTATGTGTATGCGCATTCTTCCAAAGGGGTTTTGTGGTGCTTCTTTGTCGTATGTTGTTGTCAGACTTTGTTGTTCACTGTTCTGATTGTTTTTTAACTACGTACTCTGTTGTGTTAGAATACGAGTATAAGCAATCTTGCTTGATCACGAAAAATGGTATGAGACGTGTTTGTTGCATTGAGTTTGGAGGGAGTAGCCTCGTAGACTGTGCTCATGTATGATAAATGTTATGAACAGTGTTAGTCGGTGACAGATGATGTGCCTCATGTCGGTGTGCCTGTAGTTATCGTGATATTTGTTTAGAACGGTTTACGGTTAAAAAAAATTATTCCTGTGAATTTATTCTAAACCAAACTTTATATTTTATGTTCATTAGAAAATCGAAATGTTGCAATCTGTATGAGTCAGTGTGCATGTGGTGTAAACGACAGGACCTGAAACAATGTATACAATTACTGTATGTCACAAAGGTACTAGTTATACTTTTATGTTGTGTTCATATCAGTTAATTGTTCGAAGACGTAGCAAGACATCTGTAGCAAGTGCCTTCTTGAGCAACTAAACAGTCTTTTAGACTGTGCAGATATTTGAAAAACCAGTGCTTACTGAATAATACAGGAGCTAAAAGCGATATATAAATCATTTTGGCTAATGTCTTATGTGATGTCAAAATGGATATATACCACATTTAAGTGCCATGTTGATCTTTTACGTGGCATATTGAATAATATCTCAGTTGCGTTGGCGAGCTATGTAGTGTGATTTAGTTCTACTCTCATTGGAAGCTAGTACATACTTTATGAATTTTGAGATTCATAGGGCGTTGATATATATGTCATAGTGAACTGTATAAATTATTTACAGCCACCTTGATGTTTTATCATAGAACATAATTAGTTATGAACATTAACATCAGACAACCACTGATTTGCAAACAGACAGCTTGTTTAGAAGTTTCCCTGAAGTTGGTGCTAATTTTATATTGGAGCACTGAAGGTTTTATTAAGTGGCCTTCCCTTTATCAAATGTTGTTGAATTATTGCGGACATCTTCAAAAATATAGCAGTCGTGTACTGTACGATATAATTGGATTGTAATTCACCAAAGCACGCAGAACCTTGAACTATTGATGTGTACCTGATTTTAATTGTAGAAATGTCCCTTTGCCTGTATTAATGGAAGTATTACCACTGCAAGCAATCATTACTAACTTTATGTTTTTGGTAAAGCAACGGAAACTAGCAGATCTCATAGAGTCTCAGAAAAAGCCGCAGATTAATATGTGCTATATGTGCCAATATTACATATATGATGATATACTAAGTATGTAATTTTGGTACATGCTACGAAAGTATTTAATGTTCATATTATACTATGTTGGTATGTTATGTAGGTTTGTAAAGTTCATATATACTATGTTGGTATGTTGTGTAGGTTTGTAAAGTTCATATATACTATGTTGGTATGTTGTGTAGGTTTGTAAAGTTCATATATACTATGTTGGTATGTTGTGTAGGTTTGTAAAGTTCATATATACTATGTTGGTATGTTATGTAGGTTTGTAAAGTTCATATATACTATGTTGGTATGTTATGTAGGTTTGTAAAGTTCATATATACTATGTTGGTATGTTATGTAGGTTTGTAAAGTTCATATATACTATGTTGGTATGTTATGTAGGTTTGTAAAGTTCATATATACTATGTTGGTATGTTATGTAGGTTTGTAAAGTTCATATATACTATGTTGGTATGTTGTGTAGGTTTGTAAAGTTCATATATACTATGTTGGTATGTTATGTAGGTTTGTAAAGTTCATATATACTATGTTGGTATGTTATGTAGGTTTGTAAAGTTCATATATACTATGTTGGTATGTTATGTAGGTTTGTAAAGTTCATATATACTATGTTGGTATGTTATGTAGGTTTGTAAAGTTCATATATACTATGTTGGTATGTTATGTAGGTTTGTAAAGTTCATATATACTATGTTGGTATGTTGTGTAGGTTTGTAAAGTTCATATATACTATGTTGGTATGCTTTGAAGGTAGAGCCAAACCTGTGAACAGGTGACTGGTGGCCCTTTATTCGGGGGGTCATGTTCCAAATAATCACTGATGGTTTTGAAATAATGGCCATTATTCATAGGATGGGCTTAATTCGGAGGTGGCCTCTAAAGCAGGTTTGACTGTATATTATACTATGTTGGTATGTTGTGTATGTATATTACATGTACTATGTTAGTATGTGTAATGATGTTGTGACCCATCGGTTCGTTTGTGCCTATTGAAGTCTTAAGGTCAAATTCAATTCTACATTGATTTTAGCGATAATGAAGTAATGTTTAATAGAATTTGTCAAGACGTTAAGGTTTTCGAAGTCTAATACGAAGTGTTAAGGATCGTATTTTAAGTATTGTCATTCTTTTGTATATCCATTAAGACATTTACTGGTGAATTTTTAAAAACTTTTGAAATCCTTAAGAAAACATCAACAATGAAAACCTATAAGATCGTCAATCAAAACGAGCTCCGAAGTTTAATGATTTCCTTGTATGACTTCGTGCGAAATAATTGTATTGAGAACCAGGATAGTTGGAGATTTTGTGTATTTCATCGCCGGTAATAAGGCAACGCCGTACTGTGATCTTAAATTTAATTCACTAAAGCTGCAAAAGATAGACTTAAGATGTTCGTTCTATTACATCGAGTCAACAGCAATGCAATTTGTTTAGCTATGTCCAGTGTACAAAACATAAGACTTTCAAGAATCACTTCATTTGATAAGCCTTTTGTAGCTAGTCTGCTGAGAAGGTTTTGTCCCATTCAAGCTAACCCCGCCTATATCGCTGTTTACACCAATTTTCCTTATTCCTAACGCCTGTCCTTTTAGTCTTAGTAGGTAGAGTGTTAGTTAATTTGCCATTATTACTGCTTGATTTGGTTAAAATTGACGGGTTACATGGAACAGCCAACAGCGTTTCATTTCATATAAGCCGAAATCTGTCCAATATGAAAATATGATTGCAAGTGGCGCTAAGCGCCGAGAGAAATTCAGTATTTTAAATATTGGACAGTTCGAGGTTAAAATCTAATAGCTTGCTTTCCTGCTTTTGGTAATAAATTCTGTTTAATCTATTTTTCAAGTAAATGAAGGTTATTAAATTTATGATGGAAGAGGTTAAATTGAAACATTCTTAGGTCGGTTCATAAAGGGAATTTGCACAAACCCAAAGTACTGCAAGACCCTGGAATGACGTCATCGAAGTAATTACAAGTAGAAAATGCATGGATGGTATATTACACGCTTTTAAGCAGCGGCTCGTGTTAGAATAATGCTTTGAAAACGGTTTTAGGCCATCATATTGTCAAATACGTGATATATGTACATGTAGATTCAGCTACAGCATTTATTATGAGAAGTGCCGTTCACATTATTTTGATTTATTAATCAAACGTGCATGTAGGCTTTCTGGATGACACAATGGTTGGAGGGAATAATTAATCAGAAATTGTCGTTTCATATATTCGGCTATCCATTAAACAAGTATATCAGAATTGGAGAATACAACATCCACGTATTGCCAATGTAACACGTGAAAGAATAATTAATTAGAAATCGAATGAAATACTAGACGTTTATAATCGATATATGAATATTCGTCTAAACAATTGTGTTTTCTTGTCTGCGAAGTTTTTGTGACTGCAAGAAAGATTCGGAGTTAGGCTGATGATGGATTTTGTGAATAATTGAGAAATAAAGTTTTTATCGTACATGACATACATTTGTAGTTTTTTCCCTGAAACTTTCGCAATGTCGTAAAACTCTTTTATGAGATTTTTCTTGTGAATAATTAAAGCTAAATGGTTATAGAAGACAGATGATGCAGTAGATTATTTGTAATTTAATTATAACTCTATACTATTAGGTTACTCAACAAAGGATTTCTTGTTATATTTGGTAATTAATCTAAGAAATAAAAAATGTTTCATTTAAGTTCTGCTCGGTACACATGGTTTACACTGCATTGACGCATTCCGTCAAGCGCTGACTTTCTTTTACCTATAACGATCACCATCTGCTGTACGGCATAAAGATCTGACGTTCTGATATCTAATTAGACAATCGTGCCATCTAAATAGCTTAACGTCAGTGTCCGTTGAATGTGTTTAATTTGACAGGTTTGTGACAATGTAAAAAGATTTGTTGATAAAATCATTGATATCGTCCAAACAATTGTAATGAAAGCAGGTTTGGTGCTAAGTCTTAATTTTACCAAGACCCATGTTACTGTCTAGATAACTTGTTTTATCAGAAATTGAGGTGCAACTATCATCGAGTATGGTGCCCCACGTTTATAAGGGTGGGCTTTCTTTGGACTATATCGTGCATGAGTAGATTGTGTTTCAAATGATTCCCTCTCTAAACGTGATCTAAAGTTCTTTACCTTCGTTACACAACAATGCAGACACTCTACAGTGTTCCACGCAAAGTTTGGACGTGAAAGCTTTACCAGATATAAATCGATTTTTAAATGGACCCATTTCTCCGTACTTGTTAAGAAAAAAATCAAGTATTCCATTAATTGCATCGTATCACAGTAATGGAAATGTTAAAATATGCTTAATATTGTATCCAATTGAATAAATTATTCATTATATTATGCCAATTCAATTAACATTACATCAGGATCCAAGAAATTATTACGTTGTTATCTAAAATCAAACAACAATCACAGAATTATCGTGTATTTCCTACAGCCATTTATGAAGCTGGTCTTGATTCATAATTGCGAAAAACAAAATCCGCCGTATATTTATGTACATAGGTTTCATTCCAACCCTATTTTTTGAGTGACAATTGGTGTTATTTTGTTCTAGACGATTTCCTATCCAAGGCTGACAACAGGGATGTTAATACACGAAGCAACATTATCTTGTCACGCGAGGACAAAAGGAAAATGAATCCAATTTTCGACGTACGTGAATCTATTCCAAAATGTCAATATAGCAACAGCAAGACGGGTTCTTAAGTTTAAATAGATACTGAAGTAAGGTAACATCTCAATACAGTAGAACCTTTCTGAACCGAACTTATGCGGACTGACAAATATGTTCATATTAGAGACGTTTTCGGATAAGACAGGTTTCGGATGACACAGTTTTCTTATTTACTAAAACCATGTTAAACATGTCAGCATAAAATATTTTTGGTCTGGTAGACAAATTAAGTCTCAAAACTCCTTTTTCATTTGAGTCAAAAGTCAAATTCCCAATAACAGACTCAACTCATGTTTATTCAATTATTCCATATCAAGAGATTATTGTTAGGTTGAAATTGTGGGAAACAGTTATTATACCATGTCTGTACCTTTTTTTAATACCACATTCAGAATTACATACAATAAAACAGAGAAATAATTGATATAATAAATAAGTTGAGTTTGAGCAAAAACTTAAGTTTTTTTGTGAAACTGGGGCCTGATTCTCATGTATCTCTTCTCCCTACTCTCTGGGACAGCCCTGAGATGACCATAGCTGTCGATTTGGGCCGTTAAACGATTTGATAAAATATTATGTCTACACTACTCCATCATTTTCACGTATTGTGATTGGAACAGAAAGTCATTTTATAGATCTACAAAACACCATCAATCAGCATTGAAAGTGGTTGCATTCAAATCATGTCACAAACTTTTTGAACCGTTAGGAATATCCAGGGTTCGTTCTTTGAAGTACGTCAAGCAAAATTTGATATCGGTACTTAAACAGTCAAGGTAAAATATCGGCATATCATAAACCCATGACGAAATGGCTCATTATATCAACGTTTAATAGAAATCAATACACGCTTTGTTACATCGTCATTTATAATATGGAATTAATAGAGTGGAAATCTAATCTTATCTCTAACCTACCTTAGGCGTTTCTACATGAGAAACTGAATGTTCTATTAGTACATTTTAAATGAAACGATAGATACATGTATCTTTATTGATCAAATTGGTTTACTTATTAGAGAAATAAACATTCATACAGATGCAGCCCATTTAGTCAAATTGGCAGTTAAAATAGACTGAGGCTATTGTAGTGTCAGATATTATCTCGTATCTGGCGATTATGGGAGTTTGCATAAAAAAGGTCAAAGAAAGGACATGATAAAAGACAATGCTCTCTGATACCAATCCTCATTTTTATTTAAAGAAAAAATTCAAGTGCTCAATCTAGGCATGAATAGACCAGTTCCTGTTCCCCGCTCTGCTCGTAGTTACAATAATGTTGCACTTGTGGCCGACGTCCCCCGACTTTGTAGAATCATCTTAATATATTGCTGGTTCGTTCTATACATAGCGTGACGTCACTACGTTTGTCTAACCTCTATACATAAAACTGATTACTATCTACATTTAGATAGTTATACATACGCTAAAGTATAGTTCCGCGGAAGGATTAAAAATGTCAAAACAACCATATCGGTTGTATGTTATTAACAAAATTTGTTTAGTTATGTAAAATGAATACGTTGTACCATTTCTATTCTTGTGCTTTCGTCAATAACACTAATTATTCAATGAAACGCAATGTTGAAGTACGCTTGGCTCCAATGTGTACCATACGGTGACGTCACGCTATGTTATTGTTTATAATTTCCATTTTGTAAGTAGTTCCTGCAAATACCCATAATGCCCCGAGCAGAATAACACAGGTCAGTGCATAGCGCTACCGTAGTGTACACATTGATTGCTGGTTAGCAATTTTGTGACCGACTTGTTAAAAAATACGTCGACTCTAACTGGTTTAGCGTTTTTACTGATAAACAAATACTTCCTAATTCTAGCTCTTTTATTTTAGTACAATTATGTATGTTAAATTAAAAAGAATATGTCATACTACCTACCCATAGATGGCAAGGTCTAGTATGTTTTAAAAAGAATTCCGTTTCTGAATATGTTTGCTTTTTTATTCTAGTGTTACTTCAATGAATAGCTTGAAACATTATATTATCTCAAATGTATGGGAAGCTTTGGAACTATCTTAAGAAAAGTGAGTCTGTAAACACGGAAGGAATCGATTTAGCAATACAAAAAACAGAAATAGAGAAAACAATTTCACTCTGGTACAAACAAATCAAAGAAATGCGATGAAAACATTTGAATATGGAGTAATTTGATTCCACTGCCGAAGAACAGTCGTGAAACAAACAATTACATTGGACATATTTTAAATTTCTCAAATCTGAAGTCTTCTCATTCGTTTGCGTGTTAACATTCTATAAATTCTAATATGTATTGGTACTATACGCCTTTCCAACATGTGCTTATCTGAAACTTCGTCTTTACAAGATTTGTCGGTTTCCTACTCCGATAACACAGTAATTTCTTTCTCATATTTGATGACTAAATCCATTTTCTTATATTTTCTGTCAATAATGTGCTTTGAGGTTACCGCATTATCCTCTTGCAGTATAAGTTTGTAACTATGTAGGGCAAGGTAACTCCATTACTAGGCAACCTGATAATATAAGGAATATTATTCTATGTAGTAATGTAAGAAAAATAGGCAAACGACTCATACCTAGTACAGATTTTACATTTGCAATTTGCTAGTGCGTTTTAACATAACTCAGTTGGTTTGGCGTGAGCTCGCCTACATAACTCAATTGGTTTGGCGTGAGCTCGCCTACATAACTCAATTGGTTTGGCGTGAGCTCGCCTACATAACTCAATTGGTTTGGTGTGAGCTCGCCTACATAACTCAATTGGTTTGGCGTGAGCTCGCCTACATAACTAAATTGGTTTGACGTGAGCTCGCCTACATAACTAAATTGGTTTGACGTGAGCTCGCATACATAACTAAATTGGTTTGGCGTGAGCTTGCCTACATAACTCAACTGGTTTGACGTTAGTTTAATTGGTTTAGTGCTGACTTCTAGGTGTGAGCTCGCCTACATAACTCAATTGGTTTGGCGTGAGCTCGCCTACATAACTAAATTGGTTTGACGTGAGCTCGCCTACATAACTAAATTGGTTTGACGTGAGCTCGCATACATAACTAAATTGGTTTGGCGTGAGCTTGCCTACATAACTCAACTGGTTTGACGTTAGTTTAATTGGTTTAGTGCTGACTTGTAGGTGTGAGCTCGCCTACATAACTCAATTGGTTTGACGTTAGTTTAATTGGTTTAGTGCTGACTTGCCTAAACAACTCTTTGTGTAGGTGTAAGCTCGCTAACATAACTCAGTTGGTTCGGCGTTAGCTCGCATTCATAACTCAATTTGTTTAGCGTTAACTCGCCTACATAACTCAAATGGTTCGGCGTTAACTCGCCTACATAACTCAAATGGTTTAGCGTTAACTCGCCTACATAACTCAAATGGTTTGGCGTTAGCTCGCCTACATAACTCAAATGGTTTAGCGTTAACTCGCCTACATAACTCAAATGGTTTAGCGTTAACTCGCCTACATAACTCAAATGGTTCGGCGTTAACTCGCCTACATAACTCAAATGGTTTAGCGTTAACTCGCCTACATAACTCAAATGGTTTGGCGTTAGCTCGCCTACATAACTCAAATGGTTTAGCGTTAACTCGCCTACATAACTCAAATGGTTTAGCGTTAACTCGCCTACATAACTCAAATGGTTTGGCGTTAGCTCGCCTTCAGAACTCAATGTGTTGGTATAAGCTCACCTATTAAGTTCATTTGGTTGGGCATTAAGTTTATATACCTCGTGTTTATGAGTTAAATCACTGGACGCAGTACAATGTCATGTTCTGTGCGATTAAAGACATTATGACTTAAGCAACTTGACCTCCACCATCGATCACTCATGTAGATAACTTGGCGGTTAGTTCTTGATATCCAGATTTGCACTGATACAGATCCAGGGACGAAGCCCGGCTGAGTTAAGCTTATGTAATGCCCTTTAATTGTCTAGAGCATATCCCTTCTCAGTGGTATAGTCTAGCACTATCACTTCTAAGTTTTGTATTATTATCTTGACTTTTTGCCATGTCTCCTGTAATATGATTATATGGTGTATTTGTCATTCAGTGTTTTCGAGAAGGCAATATCGCTGTTTATTTATACGACACCTACTGTGATATGCGTCTACTGCACTGTCTACAAAATCAGCTATTACAATTGTCAGCAACTTTATTCACTTATAAGCATATTGGCCATTTATTAGTTTAAAGACAGTATTGTACACGTTTCTGTGTTGTTATAGTGTTGTTTTATTAACAAATGTTTTTGTCCGCATATAATTTACATTAAAATTTGAGTTTTCGACGCATTTTTGTGGACATTGTAGGGGTTATAATGAATGTGAAATGACGAATTGGTTCGGAACAGGTGGTTGTTATGGTGAATTAGCAGGGTGGTTGTATTGCTGGACAAACGACCATTGAACTTCAGGACAAAATATTCCGTTTTATAAAACGGTCGTAAAAGCGGCGCGGTCTTAATCTCGGTGTGGCCGTTAGAAGGGGTTTTACTGTGTTCTGTGATATTCAGAAAGACTAATGCAATAATTGCCAGCAATACTGTTAGCTGGGATTTTTGCTGGTGGATGAACATAAATCATAGTCTTATTTTCTATATAAGTAGATAAACCAACCCTCAGTATGTGTATGACCTTTTACGATAATTTACAGAATACTAAATCGACATTGAATGACATTTCAAGTCTCAGAGCAGAATCTAGAATGGCTGTTAATTTACAAATTCCAGCTGTAAATGAGAATATTATTATCTGAAATCTTAACAGAGTGTCATACAAAATAATAAACTCTGCAGTATTTGTTTTATTACCATTAGAACATAGGAGTTCTAGACATTAAACTCGAATTACTAATTACTAAATTCTAATTCTATTATCCCAAAACGATTTATATCAGAGTTTAGAGTAATTCATTATTTACAAAAAACATATTCAATTTGGTTGAAATATGAAAATAATTTAGGTTATTACGTGTTAATAAATAATTACCATTTTATTGCATATGTGTTTTTATCATACATAATTATGATAGTATTATGCACTTTTATCAATTTCTAATGTATTCACCCATTCGCGTTTGACTTTTACGATTAAATTGGCATGAAGTACACCGAATATCTCAACTTTATGTTTCAAAATGATTTTATATCGAGATTTGATAACTTCGACTTATCGAATGTCATACCAAATTTCGTCTTGTATGAATAATGCAATCCTATCGACATAGAATTGCTATCATTGTGCTGTCGTATTTCCTTACGGCTTATTATGGTTAAGCGCAATTCAAAGTACATGATAATTATGTACGTAACATGAATTTCACCGCAACATGGAACGGTGCTAGTTTACTAATTGCATGGCGGATGTAGAAATGCGTAGCACTTTGGTCCGCATAAAAAATCATGTGCGCCGAGCTAGTGACGACTATGTGAAGCGTCATTTTTTCAGTTTATTTCTCCTTTTACTCAGCGTTTTTATTTTCGCTTTTATCAAAAGATATATATTATTTACAAACTACATGTTTCCATTTTGTGAATTTCATTGTGTAAATTCTATCCGACTTTTGATAAAGGCGAAAGCTGAAACGTTGAATAAAACGAGAACAAATACTGAGAAGTTGATTGATTACGTATTCAACTGGACACTTCACAGAGTTATGACGTCATTTTGTTCATTTTAAAGTGAGACTTTTGGAGAAGTTTGATTAGCATGCTAGTTGGAATTTGCTACACTAAAAGTGAACAAGGCTTAACTGATGACGTCTTTCTGTAATTCTTCAATGTAATAATACTGGTCGACGAAGCAGTTTTATACTTGGGCAAATTTGATTAAGAATAAGAGAAAATGTAGTCTAATGAATTTTGTTCAAATGGTACTTCAAAGAATTCCTAAATCTTTGTCAAACTAGTACATACATCACGGACGTAATTTTGAGGAGTGACACTTAGTTCTTCATTATTTTGCACCATGACAAAAGCCGCAGACTAAAACAAAACACGTTGTGTGGAATTTAGTCGAAACTTACCTTATATATGCCCGGTTACGTTTGTTGCCTACATGCTGGTAGATGCAATACGAAAGCTGGGTACAAGTGCACAAAAATGTTAAGAGTCCGGCGATTGGTTGAGAGCTATATGTTAACAGTCCGGTGATTGGTTTACGCTTACTGTGTGAATCGGTATCACATGACTTGAGTGTACCAACTTCACTGTGCTAGTCTATTATGAAATCAGAGTGTTTCACTAAAGATCGGTTTGTTCTATTAACATTAATTACACGTAAAGGTACACATCTTAAAACTGTCTATTTTTTCTGTTACTATGTACACTATATTTATATCAATTATCTTAATCATTACTGAAAGACATATTAGCGGAGGATTGATCAAGAGAATTTAAGGAAGCCCCCTTCTATAATGAAACCTGCGAAACGCTATTGCCGCCAATAATTATGTCACGTGACCTTGATGTACACATTTGCGATTTCATGTGTTTCACTATAAATCGGCATGTTCCATCAACCGTTAAGGCACGAAAAGATAAGATATATTAACGCAGTCTCAATTTTTACTTTACTAGCTCTTTGTTTAATTATCAACATAATTGCTGAAAGTAATAAGCAGAGGATTAATTAATTAATGAAATACACCCCTACTATAATTTAACTTGCGAAACGCTGTCGCTGATGCAGTACAGTACGATGAATTATAGGAAAATCTATAAATAGAAAAATATACCGATGTTTCAGACTACCTGTTGACTTTGAAAGAGGACAATTCTATAACTACAATGGTCAACAAGACGAATAAAATGAACCAATTTAGTTATGGTATCAGAACTAACTTTTATCAGCAACAACCAGCCAAGCCTTTCCTTTTTAAAAGGAAACTTTATTTGTATTCGTGTGGCTGTATCCTCACAATACCCCCTCCCTTGTAGGCACTTAAATGTCTTCATTTACATAAGAATTGGTCTACAAATAATACCACAAGTCTCAGCTTTGTACTGTTTGCAATATTGTCAATATTCTGTAGACGTCCAGTAGTTTTAAGAAAATGGATTTTGCGGAACGCTCTGTTTTAAGCATAAAGAAATCATCGTAAGTACAGGCATGGAACTGTTTATAAATCATTGTACATCAGACCACGAGCTGTATTTGATAATACACGTACATGTGATAGTAATAACAGACAATACAATGATATTTGTATGACGCCTTAAGTCATTGACCAATAGCATTTGAGTCACTCTCATGAGATATTTTCATTAATGTTTAATGATAGAATAAACCATATTTCATTAGCTTACATAAATCAGAATTTCTTCACAGTGATTTAGAAGATGGAATAATTGTCCCCTAAATAAAGGGAGAAGATAAAAAATTTAATGCAAAACTTTACAAAACATGCAAGTGGATCGATTTAGAAGATGGAATAATTGACCCCTAAATAAAGGGAGAAGAAAAATGCAAAACTTTACAAAACATAGATCTTCTTATGATAAATTCTAAGTCATCCTAAGTTCACTCTACGCTGATGATTGCCATGCTCTACGGTATATTGGGTTAAGGTCTCCTGCAAGATTGTAAAAACTACATTAGGGATTAACGTCAAGCATGAGACTAGATAAATGAGAAGTATCAGACCGTATTATCTGATTACAGACAAAGATATATTTCTAGACATTTTCTTATCAATTCTATTAGAGGTGACATCTGTTTTGATAGCTCTTGCGGATATTAATGTTGTGGCCGTCTATAATCTCAACTAGGTGAATTATGCTGCAAGCATCGATCAAAATAGCGCAAAGCTTGTGATCTCGAATGTGCTGCATGTATTTTCTAAACTACATCTGGGCTTGTTTTAACTTCTTACAATATATGTCTCTTTCAGCGCCGACAAAGACAAGCACAACGTTCGACCAGGAGCACCTTCAGAGCCGAACGAATACAATTTCAACTACAGAAGGCGTGGTATATTTTTGATCTTCAACAACAAGCATTTTCAGGAATCAACCGGACAGCTAGAGAGGGAAGGAACGGATATAGACGCAGAACGTCTGGAAGAACGCTTCCAGGACACTGGTTTTGAAGTTCGAAGATATGATGACGTGTCATGTGCGCGCATGACTAAACTTATGCATGAAGGTATAGTACTTGTATACAGTACCACCTCTGTAGAGCAACACCTTGTGGGAGCTGCAAATATTGACCGTTCTTTAGACGTAGTTGCTCTACAGAGGTTAAATTTATAGTAAATATCAGCTTAGGGAAATTTTGAATGTGTTGTTATAGAGCTTGTTGCTCTACAGAGGGCCGGTCTGGAGGGGTTGTACCGTAGATGACAATTTGCACAAGTTTGATTTTGTGAATCTAAACAAACATAAAATGAATGAGTTAAGAGATTACCTTGATTGTCTGCTTTCGCGAGATACTGTAGAACATCATGATACTAGAACAACCAAACATGGAGTAATTATTCCATTACATAATGGTATAAGTCTCCTTATTGCAAAAAAAGAAGTTTGAATTGTTCTATTGTGTGCATAGCCAGCTATGATGTCTGGAAAGAAAGCTAACGCATTGTGAGCATTCCATGGGATATGTCAACAAAATGTGATGCTTTTTGCAGACGACAATTAGTAGTCGGTTGCCGTGAAACGTATGTACCATGTCGCTGTTCGAACAAAACGGTTAATTTGAGGTCCAAATTGTGAACTAATATCGATAATGATTGTAATAAGCATTGCTAAGAAACATTGTTTTTGTTAATTATGTGTCATTACGTTCACTTAATGTCTCTGCAAACAAATGACGTGAGTTATTCCTTCATATATGACATGCAACATAATCATGTCTGGCAAGGCTCCGGTATACCGTACATGATGGATCAGTTTTGTGTTTATCAGATATACAGTGAACTGATCTCATATAACTAAAAGCTTTGACTTAATATTTAGGTACGTATGTAATATTTTCGATCTAAATAAAATAAATAAACTGTCATTATGTGAACAAAGATACTATTTTAGCACATGTTACTTGAAATGATATAACGGCCTAGAAATAATCTAAAAATTATTTCTAACAGATTGCTTATGGTACAGAAGACAAAAATATACTTAATTAAAACTTTTTTTATGAATTAATGCTATTAAGCACGGAAATAGCTATGGAAACATGAACGACTACATTTACGCCTTTGATATTTTCCATTGAAGGTTATGACGCGCATTTGTACAAAGAGCTTGTGTTGTAGGCGGCCCTACGCGTTTAATGTAAACATATCATTTCAATACCCATATGTATCAATGTTATCTTTTTCTAGTTGCATCATGTGATCACTCAGATAGTGATTGTTTCGGTTGTGCTGTACTGAGTTATGGTAGAGAAGGTTTTGTTTATGCAACAGACAAACTGGTACCACTGGAAACGCTCATACATCCATTCAAGAGAGACAGATGTCCTACTTTAGTGGGGAAACCAAAACTCTTCTTCATTCAGGTAACTGTCCGTCCACTTAACTCACTTGGTTGGGAGTAAGGTCTACGGACCACTGTTGCTAAGGTCTGAAACCCAAGGCGTGGCAAATGCTCTTAGTAACAATTTTGGATGAGATAATTCTATCTTAAGTTAATCGATCGAAAGCTAATGAGATTGCTGATCATTCGTATGTCGAAGGTGTAGGGCTGTGGCAAGTATCTGAGTACTCGGGTATTCACGAATCAAATTGAAAAATCGAGTATGAATAATCGTCATTACTAAGATTCGTGGTTCGCGATCATGTTTTTTAATAAATTAAAAGTGTATTCTTTGTTCTTAAAAATCCCCTTTCTCTGGATAAATAATGTCTCATCATGGACTACTTTGTTTGCCAAGATGTCCAATCGGTTCTATAAATACTGATGCTGGTAAATCAATTAAATAAATTTAAGCCATTGAACAATTTATATTCATTTATTCCGAAAAAAAAGCAGTCGCCAGAACTGCAATTTTGAAATTTTAGATTGGTTACTTGATAACAAAAGATTCGTGATTCGATTCGTAGATCGTGAGGGTTGAATCGCGGATTGGATCGGATCGCCACTGACCCAACGATCCACAGCCCTACGAAGGTGGCATTAACTTGCGGAGAACTTTGAAAGTACGTGTACGGACTCCCGGATAACTGGCTTCGGTAACTGCCCGTCGGGATATGACGGAAATACAAAATGTATTGTAAAAATGCAATCAAACTACTAGTAATCAGATGTATAGAGATGCATGCTTATTAGCACTTGAATCCACTGGATGTAATAAAGATACATGTATTTAGTGTTGTTGTTTTTTGTTTGTTTTATTATATTCTTATCTATTGGTCAACTGACATTCTGTAATACTCAATGAAAACGATAATGTAATATGAAAAAATTGCCAATTCATTGTTTGATATTTCAATGTAGTGATTTTTTTTAATTTGTGATGCTATTAATTCTTGGAATTACTCAGCATATTTAAGTTATTTGTGTTCTGTTTGTTTTATGAGGAAACATCTTTCTTAATTCAATCTGTAACTTTTGTCTTCGTTTAAATGAATTTAATCATTTGTGAATAGTTGAAATTACCATACAAGGCCAGTATCGGTAAACTGACAGATACTTCCATACCGATCTTATATTGTGATTCCAATAATCGATCAATGTGTCTGGTACCGTAGTCTTAACTTGATCATATCAAGTGGAAATAAATGCATGTAATAAATAAGACATCACCAATTTGATGGATTGTTTATGAGTCGTCAATATGGTGATTGAGTGAATTAATCAATGAAGCACTATGATAAGGCAGAGCGAGATTTGACACAATTGATTTCTAGAAGGTAAATACGGATCGGGAGAAATTGCCACAGGCAACATTTTTCCGCACAGAATACTGTTGAATCATTGCGACTTATACCTAACGACCATGAGTAAACAATACGCTAATCATGGAGGTCTCTTGAGTACGACTGTCGAGTTGTATACAACCAATTATTATTTGGCGTTTAAATCGATTCAACCGGTCTTAGTCCATTTTCATTCCCCAATATAGATGGTAAGAACGCGTTTTACAGTTAATTACATGTAGTTGCATTCTTCAAATTATATCTCTCGAACTTGCAACATAGTTAGCCCACTGGTATATATGAGAGATTGTGCGTAAAATTTCAAGAGTAGTATATAGCCAAATCACCAAAATGGTCACTTATTAAAAATCCACAAGCGCTCAACATCCGATATGATGCCGGGAGACAACAGCAAGCAATTGTGTCTGGGACGGAAGTCGCACTTACGGTCAAACGTTTCGCAGCCAATAAGAGCAATCAGGGAATACTAGATGCTGCTCGAGTTGAACACGTTGATTTTCCTGTTATTAGATTTACAGAGAAATTAATTGACAGTGAAAAGTTGCGCTAAATTCATTTGATAAAGAAAGCTTGCGCTGAATTTATTGATAAAGAAAGTTGGCAGTAATTATTTGCTTACGATAGATGAAAATACAGCACTTAAATGTTAGTTTTGGTGTCTATCATACTCAGCTACTAAATACTGACATGCGTTCACTTATTTTATGATCCGGGTAATAAACATCAATGAATAAGATTCGTCTCAATTTTTTTAAGGCATGTACTGACAGAAGAACGGAATTCGGCGGGGAATTCAAAAGATCATCTCCATTGCGCCACAGTACAAATGATAGCAGTATCTCTTGTAGACGAGTACCCGTAGAAGCAGATTTTTTATTTTCATATTCAACAGTGCCAGGTAGAAACTTATTTATTGTGTTACTTTACGGTTAGAGTGTACTGGACTGCCACCTTTCGGTCATTTTTTTAATTCAGCGACAGTGTTCTATGGTGTCCATCCTTGTCGGCTTTGCGGGCCTACTAGCCCGAACAACACGGTCCAGAAGCATCTTAAACGTAATTTTAATCCGGCTTTGGATGGCTTTATGAATATACATGTAGAATAAGATCGTTAATGGCCCCAGAATTTAGTAGTTATCTTCAAAGCTCTCAAGTTACATTTTGGCGTATTCTAAATCTATTACTGTACATCCTTTGATAGGCTATAATAAATGTCTGCCCTAAGTAACCGACCATTTGTTAAAACACAAAATAACCTCAGCAATACCTTTTGTCATAAAAGAAACGACGTAAAATCCATCTCTTGGTCTATCCCCTGAACTTCTCGTTTCACTTCCGAAGGACTTCGTTCAGTATCATATTCGATACGTACAAAGTATCAACCCTCCCACCTACGTATCTATATAAATTATGTGACTAAGAACATCTTTAGAGCTGTGGTCTGACTTTATAACCCGATGATACGGGTTGTATTCAACGTCGCGACGGGGCATACCCTACCATGAAAATTTGACAACAGTTTTAGGAGATGTTGCGTGGAAGGGTAAGTTAGTACCGGTTAGAATACCGTCCAGAAAAACATGTAAGGTGAATCGGCCGCCGTATATAATTGAAAATTAATGAAAAACGGGTTTAAACTCAAATAAATAGAACATCTTGATTATGAATATAGCAATGTACTACTTTTTACTTCAGGTTATTATTCATGGCGAAACCATCAAGAAGGTACGTGGTATATTCAAGCATTATGTATCGTTCTGGAAAACTATGGCAGTAAAATGGAACTGATACAAATGCTGACACAGGTCAATCGTATGGTGGCTTATGAGTTTGAATCTTGTTCAGATGACGAATTTACCGAGAACATGAAACAGATGCCTTCAATTGTCTCAATGCTCACTAGATATGTTCATTTCAGACCAAAGAAGATGGATATACGAGGATAATTGATATTTAGTGTGTGTGGTTGGAATGTGCGTTTGTTCAGTCTGTGTGAAATTAATAATATACACCGCTTAACTTTAATAATGTGTCATCATGGTATATTCTAAATATTTTGTGAAAAGGTCCATCGCTTACTGTTCAGATGCAGCGAATAATGCAACCTGTTTCTATCGAAATCTTCACTTATTCAAAAATGATTAGACATTTTACGTTTTGTCTTCTTTGATTGCTTGAAATATCTAATGGTGTCTTATATTTAAAAAAAATACTAAAATATCTAGGTGACCGATTATAAAAGTTGAGGAGGTGATTTTTTATTAATTTCCCGTCCGTTCAACAGGAGTTATTCGTATATTTTCTCAAGTTTGTTCGTATTTTCTGAAAGATTTCGGTGTTTTTGATTGAATGAATATTCACAGCGGACACAGACTAAATTCTAGTTACTTTAAAAAACAAAAATGACGACATCTTTACAGTTTTCTTACTTGTTTCGTAGAAATTGTCATATATGAACATATGAACCTTTTGATGCAATAAAGTATTATGTTCCCATTCTTATTTCAATTTGTATGAATTTCAAAAGCGTTCAGCAATCTCTGACTGTATTAGTAATGGTGCAAACTTATTGACATGATTGTGCTCTTTTGGACATGAATTGAAACCTTCAACAAACGATGTTTAGTGGAACCTTTCCAATTCAAACCAAAACAAACCTCATGTGCGAAAACCGCCATGGTCCAAGCTCAGCACTTCGTCCCTATCTTTGTAAACTGTAGACACGAATCGATTAATATTTTGTGGGTCACAATGCATATAAAAATGCCATTGCAGCAATTTTGATGATTACTTGGCGTTGATTTTCGAAAATTTGTTGTTTTTTTAAGTCAGGTCATCTGTTGGTCGCGGTGGTTGTTATTCTGATTGTTTTAAACAAAGAAAGTCTAACCTTTAGTTTTCCTACAACATAAACAGAACATTTAGTACAGTACATCTGTGTCTTTTATGTTAAATACTCGTCCAAATGGTGTACTGTGTGGTTTAATACAAGAGCGATTACCGCGGAAGTATTTGTCGATCTTGATTACCACCGCAGTAAGCTTTTGATAGTAAGCATTGTAGTACTGTTATTACGAGGGAGAGGCATTGCTGATATTATCCCAGGATAATAATTACCGACGAAACAAGCCCTTTTTCTTCTAAAAACACTCATTTCGCTGTGAATTTTGCTTTTGTAAACTTGAAATATACTCACGAGTACGGAGTGCGTGACGTCACTAAATACGACGTGTGCATAATATGACTGCGGGAAAACATAGCTGTTCTATAAATAGTATTTATTTCAATGATATTGAAAAAAAATACGATAGTGGTTTTGGAAACATTTTTTCTTGCTATAAAGTACGCACGGGAGGAAAACACACCGGATTCCTCTGTTATAGAACAAACAGAAACTATTACGACCGATACATTTATATGATTATGGGACTTAAGCTCAATAGGTAAAGCATTACATCTATGGATCTTGGGTTCGTAAGTTCTGCAACTGGAGAGAGAGAGAGCTGAAAACTGCTTCAGTCCAATTTTTAAAAACAAATATATATATAAACATTTATATTACAATATTAGATACAATTTTGGTACAGGAGTTGTTAGAATGTTAGCGGTTTTATATCGACAGCAATATCACAAAATGATAGGCGTAGAGAGATTTCAAGCTACCAAGCACATCCGATGTTAGATGAAGGTACGGAATCAGCCGAGGTATTCCGAATGTATCTTTTACTACAAAGTTACTTAAAACACGTTTACTACTGTCTCTTTATTTATCTATTGACATTTAAGGTCAACAGCACACTGGAGAACACATGACATACATGTATATTTCTGATAAAACAATACCATACATGAATATGTCTAGCACAAAAAAGAAGGGTACTTTTTAATAACATAATTATGTGTTTTCAAGAACTTATATACATAGCTACATGTATGTATACAAGTTTTTGGTTTCTCCAATTGCTAGGGACCTATATGGATAACCCATTAAGTTAAAAGCTTATTTCCAATGGGGTCCAACATGGTTGTTTTACCCTTAGTAACAAACACATCACATATGGATGAAAATATGTGGCTCAGCTTAATAATTTTCAGTCAATTGATAGTTGATTTGGGTTGATATAAAGGCAATATTTATTACAGAATTACTGTATTTCAATTTAATGAGATGATCATATAACATACAAATAGATGTTCACATTACAGACCTGGGATGACACATTTCTGAGTGTATAAGTAGACAGAACTAATGGTTAAACTATGTTAAAATAACATGAACATAATTGTTGACATTGTAATCGTAGAACAATGGTAAATGTATTCGATATCGGGATTCTAAATCATTGAAATCCAACAATCCTAAATATCTGTTCGAACTGCTATCAACCAGGATATGGTCGACACTTCATGTCTAACAACGTGCTATCAGGGAGTCAATAATCCACTCACAAAATCGTGTACAGATAGCAATATATAATGGCGAGGAACCTGGCGAGGAAACTCATGACGAGGATACATTAAGTAACTCCTAATGCCACAACACGCTTGGCAAACTATTTTTTTTCCATTTAAGCCAAAGATAGAAGTGAAACCGATGAACAAACCAAACTGTTTTTAGTAAGACAGGTTCCTCATTTGTGAAATAATCTTGGTAAATGTGAGAATCGAACTCACAGATATAAAGGGCTAGTGATTACTAGTCACAGATTATAACCATTTAACCACATAGTCCTCCCACAGATATCCACAGCCAAAGAAGAGAAAAGTACCATTGAAGACTTTGCATTGGCTGGACACGATACCGTACATTGTTATTAAGAGTGGCCTGGAACACAGTTGGTGCGACATGAAAATCCAGCGAAATAAAGGGAAATCGATGAAGTTGTTATGTTTTCGATGTTGTCGGCTTAAAACATACCCGAAACCTAAGCACGATGTTAAATACATGCACATAAATGTTAAGTCAGCCCTCTTTACTGACTGAACGTACTTCTGTAAACACTTTTGAATCACTTCAGCGGAGCTTTTAAATGAATGCTAGTTCTATGTCGTTGTTAATTGTTTTTCGTGCAGATCAATATTCAAGTCACCGGCGCATGCCATTTGTTATTTTCTAATAAGCTTATAATTATATTTGGCGTCGTACTTGCAGGCTACGGCACAATCTTATATCAATTATTTATAATTTCTTACTGAAGAACTATTACGATATTGACCAAATTCCATTTCTCATTAAAATAGATACTACGACGGTACTTGGCAATGATTATGAGAACAAAATGATCCATCCTAGAACATGTAATTAGATATTTTCTGGATTTTAAACTAATGGTAAAAGGTTGTAAATGATTTATTTGTTACAAAACAACGTTAATGTCTATTTGATTTCAAAAGCCTGGCTAATGCACTGAGTGGTACCATTCAAATGTAAATTATACGTAAACAGGATACCTTCATATGTCACAACTTAGTTATTTGTTGTTGTTATTTGTTGTAGCTGTTGTTGTTGTTGTTTTGTTGACTAGCCTGGGGACATTACGTATTCCTATTGTTCTTGTGGTGAACAAGTAAATTACTGGTACAGAACCCATGAACAATGGTAAAATTGACTGTACAGTACATTGGTATATACCCGAAATTCTGTGGAATACATGCGACCCCCCCCCCCCCCCCCCTACAAGATTTTGTAGTATTGTGTACGTATAAGACGCATTAGTCTTTATGATATGTAAGTCTTCAGCCAGCGACTTATTGTATATATGAATTTTCTTTGAATTACTGAATAATGCATATTTTGTGCGACAATCATGTGTTTCCATGATATATAGGTAATATGTTTGAACAGTGACTTAACATATCGACATTTAATCTGTCTGAGATGACAGCTATAGACATGGACCTTGTTTCTGGCAAGAACTAATATTTGTGGTTAGTACTGCCATCAACATTTGGACGTTACATTTTAGGTCTAATTTTTAAGTCGAACTAAGTAAAAATCTGATACAAGAAAATACATAAGGCAAAATAACAACAGACACGAAAAACATCCAATCGTTTGAAAAATTGTACACCAACCTCAAACACTGTCCCCGTTTTTTTCACTGTACGTGATGTATTAACATAACAGCGTTCTGACATACTTGTAGTAAAAGACAAAAAATACATTCAGAGAAAATTTGATGAACAAATCTTTATGTGTTTAAATGTTGCCATGGATAGTTTGTCCTTGATCGTGTAAAATCGTGAGAAATCACGAACAATTTCTCATTTTAGTCCTACGAATCAAATTATCATTCACACATAGAACAAGTGATAAATATTTATTACTTTGTTTTCTGTAAGGTTTTGTACGAGACAAATCAAGTCCTATATTACAGCTTATGCTAATTTAAACAAAGATTAATCGTATTTCTTCAATGTTTAAATGGCAGAAAACAATATTCACATCGACATTAAATGAAATATATCTGAGCCTCAAACAATGTTCGCATGCTTGGTAGCCACCATTCTTTTAATAAAAACCTGTTATTATTATCACAAGTTTGCTTTTTATTACAAGAATAGTTGCAATGTCCAACCAAATTTGTAATAACCATTCTTGTAATGAAATTTTTAACTTGAAGTAAGATTTTACTTTTGAACTCATTAACCTACTAATGTGTTCCGCTGCATTAATAAGCACGGGCAATTATAGATATGCTATGTTTGTTTGTTTATATCGAGTGTTACGCCCCTTTTCAGCAGTCAAAGTCATACGAGGCGGACAGTTCATATAACCATCGATCCTGGGAAGAACCAGTATTAGACCCCCATCCTCCGTAAGCAAATGTCTACTTTCTTACATAAAGAGACATTGACGGTAGCTGGGCTCGAACCCACGACCTCTGTCCGTGAGAGGTTGCAGTGATTTGAAATATGCGTCCTCGACCATGGAGGCGGGTCTATATGTTTGTCATACTGTCATTGTTCAAAGTTGTGGCTGTAAGTTATTATGCCACATGGAATTAGTTACAGGACTTTTAGTTCTGGGTACCGTAACTAAATTGGTCTTTTCCATTTCGTCTTGTTGACTTTCAGATCAGTAGCTGTGATGAAATATTTAAGTAATCTTACTTTATTAAGGGCCCATGTTAATCAAGGAGCACAGTGTATATCAAGTGGCTAGTATAGTTAAACTACATTACTACTGTTATTATCATCATCATTAACGACAACAGCATCTGTACTGTACTTACTTAGAGATTTGCAATAACTGCAACATGGAACGGGAAATAGTTCAACAATTGCATGGTGGATGTAGAAAAATGTAGAGAGATGACTTTGCGCACCGAGCAAGTGAGTGTCAGCTATGGCTGGGAAGCTTAGCAATCGTTCAGTTTCCAATTAACAATTGTCTGTTCTTTACCAACTCATAATGTAGACACAGGAAGGCAAGATGTCATTTAACCACCTAAATAATATATTATCCAGGGTAATAAGTTTTGTCACCAAAAATTTATTTGATTTACTTCCCCAACCACTATCGTGAAATGCATCTCATAATGTTCGGCATTTCTATGTTTAACTGTATGATCCAATCTTTGTTTACATTGAACAGTTAGTGAACATATTTATTCCTATTGTAAGATTTGTTACTTTTTAATTTTCTGAAGTTACAATGAAGGACACGACTATGCTAATTATATCTCTCTGAGACTTATTTCTATATTGTGTAACTTATGCTGAGTATTATTATATCTTTCATCACTAGTCTGTTCACCATTTCAGTCAGATCTGAGCTACATTTAAGGTTTTTTTGCACAGACGCGGTGATCACAATAGCTAAACTTTTTCCTCGCAAAAAGCCGAGCTAAAACCAGCTAAAGAAAAATATATTAATACATATCAATTATTTATTAATAATGGATGTAATTACAATATTTTTTTCATATTTCATTAACTTCTTGTTGTTAATAGTTTAGGAATATAAAATACATCTATGTATTTGTTGTTTTACGCCACTTCACGGCGTTTTGCATAATTATAATATCATTGGTTTGATAAGATTTTGTTTTTGGCCATGTGACATCTGAATTTTAACCATATTTGATATCATTGAATAAATTTCTTTGTATGTTTGCTTGTTGTCAATTTTTACACAGGATAGTTTATGTATATAGATTATCTATATGCCTAACAAAATTGCATGGTAAGTAACCACTTATACATATTTTTCAGTATTAATACTTGTTATAAGCGCCTTTTTGATACTTATTGATATTAAACCAAAGACATAGGTAACGTTATAAATGTTTGTTGATACTTAAGTAAAATTCTGCCTTCTTTCAATCTCACGATTTCTTTCTATCTTTATAAGGATATCTGAGAAAGAAAGGAACTAATCTTAAAAATGAATCTCCCGGAGATAAGTAATAATATTAAAATAGTATAAGTGATAAGTCATCAATTTTTTATCATTACTCCAACACATAATATTACTTCACATGAACACCCTATTACTGTCAAGATAATACATACAAAAACATAATTTACATATGATAACATTTATTTATGATGAGAAAAAACGTACTTTACATTTATTAATGATAACAAAAACATAATCAACATTTACATAACATTAATTTTTTAAGCATTTAATCATGTAGCGTGACAGAGGCAATGGTTAACATGAGATACATACATGCACAGATTCTTGAAATAAATGAATGTTCTTCCTTTTGTTATATATGATTTGTTAGAACCTTATACTGTGTATGGGGTCTCTGGTTTTACAAAATAAAGCCCTTTCTCAATTCAAGTTTTGTGTCGTTTTCATGTAACATACAAGCTTCCCCAGTCACCTACACCTTGAGGATTATAAATAACCCTGCCACATCATTGAAAACATTGACTAGTGTGCAAACTGAACGGCCCAGGAAAAAAACTCCATTTTAATGGAATAGACAAGATAAAAAAAAATAATACTCAGTAAGCAAGCATAAAGCATTTAAGCAATCAGGGAACAAAATTTTAGAAAATCCAAACTTACCTCTTAAAAATTAAGCTACATCTGTATTAAAAAGTATGTGTAACCTTAAGCAAATGCAAGTATATGTTTAGTTTCAACAAAGTGTACTTTAACAATCTTAAAGAGTAAACTTCATTCTGATGCAACAGAAAACAATTTTTTAACTGAATTTAATAACAAGCATAATGCATTTAAGGTAGAGGGATCGTAATGGAAAAGTTTTCAAACTTCCATTTTGAATCATCTTTATAATCTACAAGCATGTACAGATTTATTTGCCAAATATTTTGAATTTTTACAGTCCCGAAAAAAATAAAATACTTTTGTTACAGCCACCCATGACCTCAGAATTCCGAAAAACTGAGTCATGGTAATGGTTGGAAAAATAACAATAAAGTACTCAATTTTCACATTTTTTTCTTATGAATGGTGTAGATCATTCTATATACATTAAGAAAATAACAAAAATAATACATACAACATTAAAATCCATAAACAAGATACTATGAGTAATAATGCTACGAGGAGATATGAAAAAATCAAGCAAACTTCCTGCATTTCGGAAAAACTGTTTGATTAAAACTTGTTTATCTTAATAAAGAACTGCAAATGAAATAACATTCACTTTTTTATCTACCAACTATATGGAATAAAATATCAAAAGAAGTAAAAAGTTTTCCAAAAGATGATGCGCTGCACGAACGACCGAGACGCGACACGAACGACCGAGACGCGACTTGAACTACAAAGACGCGATACGAACGACAAAGACGCGATACGTCCGACCGAGACACGACACGAACGACCGAGACGCGATGAAAAGGACCGACACGCGATACTAACGACCGAGACGCGACGACAACGACCGAGACGCAACATGAAAGACCGAGACGCGATACGAAGGACCGAGACGTGATACGAACGACCGGGACGCGACACGAACGACCGAGACGTGATACGACGACCGAGACGCGACGACAACGACCGAGACGCGACACGAAGGACGGATACGCGATGACAACGACCGAGACGCGACGACGACGAACGAGACACGACAAGAAGGACCGAGACGCGATATGAAAGACAGAGACGCGATACGAACGACCGTGACCCGACACGAACGACCGAGACGAGATACGAAAGACCGAGACGCGATACGAACGACCGAGACGCGACACGAAGACCGAAACGCGAGAAGAAAGACCGAGACGCGATACGAACGACCGAGACGCGACGAGAACGACCGAGACGCGACACGAAGGACCGAGACGCAACGAAAACGACCGATACGCGACGACAACGACCGAGACGCGATACGAACGACCGAGACGTTTTGAAAACTTTTTACTTCTTTTGATATTTTATTCCATATAGTTGGTAGATAAAAAAAGTTAGAAAACACTTTTTGAATAGCTCTGCTGGGGGTTTAGTCGTATAATACAGGCGAAAATTAGGGACTATCATTTTTCACGTAATGCGACTGTGGGGCGTACCTAGTGATATTTTTTATTTCGACACACACAACAATAGACAACCTCTATAAAACTTTGATTATTTTCACATGTTGTAAGAACACTTCATTAATGAATTAGTCTGATTAATAGCTAACTACCCCGCTTTTTGTAGATTTTGTTGAAATGTTATTTTTTTCGATCTTTCAAGTGTAAACTATAGATTATTAAACTTGTTATGACTAAAAGTCGTTCGCATTGCAATAATGTTAATAATTATTACAAATTTGGTTTTTATTACACTGAGAATGGTTGCAACAATGCTTTATTAAAGTACATGCAAACATCTATTTTTGTGGAAGAGTAACGGTGAAATATTGCCAGTCATGCGGGTTGTAACATTGTGCGCTTTTAACTTTTGCCCCGAAATTCTACAAACTATCCAAATAAACCATGATGCGCAGCTCTCTTCCAGTTTTCAGTTGACTTAGTCGATATTCAGTGCATGAACGGATGATTTGTCGAGGGCCCTTGTTCTGATACACAACGATTCGCATCTTATTATTCTCCTGTTACTGGGCTCCATTCCTACGCCATGCTCCACCAACTAACTAACAGATGCTGTTGTTATAGGCAATCTGAAATATGCCATTGAAAACCTTTCGTTTCGTATTTGGTGTGTCCGATTGGTTTGGCGAAATGTTTGTGTTCAGTGTTGTGCATTTTTTTCAAAACTATTAATATTAGGTGCATGCCGCAGAACAGTGTCCTAATGTTTTTCTCGCTTGGTTCTGTTCCAACTAATTTGGTTCTCGGCTTTTAACTTTTTCAAGGATAAGCGGTCGTGGAAAAAGCGTCTTAAATCAAATCGACACAGAGAACATTTCTGTCTTGATGAATAGTGTAAAATCTCATCTCATAATGACGATTTATTGTACCCTTAAATCATAATCCCAATGGTAGGAAAGTATTGTTTTATGGAGGTGATTTCCCTGTGCATTTCGTTATTTTATTCTAGATTGTTTTTACGTTACACCTTATGGAGCAAACTGACATTTGGTTTCTTTTGCGGTTGTCTATAATTATATACCAGTTTTTCTTTTCAAACCAAACGATTTCAGTACGAGTTTCTATCTAGATTTCATGGCACTCGTTTGGAACATTGTGTATTAAGGCGAGTTTACATATGTTTTTAGATTATCTACATCAAAGGCCTTATACACACAAGCAATTTCGCCATTCAATGTCAGCATGACAATTATTTATTTATTTCTACAGACATGAGTTACTGATATGTTACCTTTCATAATTATGTCAGATTTTATTTAATTAAATACTTCGGATTAGACAGATAAAGAATGGATCATTTAATTAGTTTTCACTGCTTTTTTGTTTTATTTTGTTTTTAGCAGTTCCAGTGTATTAGTATTGTTTTGAGATTTCTATATCGTGTTCGGCTCTTTTGTCGGATGTAATGGTAGTCCGCAAGCGATTTAATGTATTTTCACAAAAATACTGTTTGATATCTGTCATTCTATTGCATTAATTCTAGACAGAATCGATAGCATGTAATACAATACCGCTCAGCATTATTTCATTTCCGTAAGGCTTAACTTTTCCTATTTATCTTTTTGCGTGTCTGAAAATGTCACTTGTTCACCCGTGTCGTATGTTGACAGTGAGACCTGAAATATTGATGTCAGGATTTTAATGAAATGTTTGTTTGTGTTATGAGAAGGACAGTTATAATGTTTGTATTAAACTTCAATATTAAAAATAATATTTTTAGAGGCTCTGAAGGGAGTGGCTAGACAGTATAGGCGACGATCTTGGTTTCTTTTGATGCGCTGTGTAATGTTTAGTATCGTCTGCGTGTGTCACTTTGAATGAAATTGTCGAATTTCGTGGCTGGCTGTCCTTCGGAAATTGTATGTCTTTTTTCTAAATAACAATCACATCATTTATTGATTTAAGCAAGTGCGCTTACTGCATCCTTGGAATAAACTGTTTGTTTTGCGAAAGTTTGGGCCAATGTGATGCAAAATATTGAACCAAATGTCATTTTGAATTACAGCAATACTTTATGTGACAGCTTTGTGAAGTTTCTGGCGTCTCCTAAATAATTCATAGCTATATAATTGCTGCATACAAACTCGGGGAACTTGGGGAGAAGTAGTCGTGTTTTACGTTACTCAACCAAAATAATTAGGGAATGTAGGTCTGAAACTTTTTAACGAACTCATCCCAAATCCGTTCTTTCGTTTTGCCGTTAGAATTTTAGGGACTGCGCCAAGAACTAGAGTCAGTAGGGTATCCATAAACACGGCTATTGTGTTTCCTTCAAATCCCCCTTAATTAAGATGTTCGTTAGTGCCTCATTATAATGTCACGTTTGTATCCACGAACCAAAGTCCAAACTATTTACGTTGATTTTCGTTAGAAATAATTTTAAAACATGACGTTATCAAATCAATGACAATTCACGATTCTTACCAAAAAATCTTCTTTTCATACGAGACACAAGCTTAACGTTAGAGGGGAATTTTCTCACACCTCTATGATATAAGATGAATGGCATGCTGTGAATGACGTCATTGACAGTCTTGACTGGTGAACAGATTAGTCTTGATTTCCCATTTTAGTTTTTAATTTTCTACTAGAATTGCGAATGATACAATGTCATAGAACATACATGTAGTCTAGTTTCCTGGTGTAGGGATCCGAAAGGCAATCCGTCGCTCGTTGTGTTTGCCTTTATGTATTTCGCAGTATGTGATAGAATGCGTAATCCATAAGCGACTGCATGGAGATCTGGCTCCGATAACATTTACTAACATTCCACTGACAACAACTGACTTGCAAATCGTTGTAATCACTTCAACAGCTGAATAGCTTGGGTACTTCTATCATAGAAAAAGTCGGCAGCCGTGGCCCAGTGGTTACTGCGCTGGACTTATAACTTAGCGATCCGGGTTCGAATCTAGGTAACGGCAGGTAATACACTGTAATGGAAATTTGACACAAATGTCGATTTTCCTTCATATATGGAGAGGTTGCCGGCTACTTGATGAAGGGCAAGTTAGTTCTGGTTAGTATAAACTATAAAGTCCAGGGAAGCTAGTTAGGTGAACCGACAGCCGTGTTACACTGAAATATCGATGAAAAACGGCGTTAAACCCTGGCCATTGAAACAACCATACTTAATATGATATACTTAAAGATTGACAGTTTGTCAGTCTCGCACTTAAGTGTCATGCAGCCAGATGCTTTCCGTCTAGTAATACAAACGGCAAACTTGGAGTAAAAACGACAGAGAACGATAAGCATGTAGGAAGCGAAGCGGAAGACATTCAAAGAGAAAAATATTAAGCCTATGAATTACAATTAGATAAATTATTCAGTGAAAAATATATAGAGTATGGGCTACCTGTACCCTAGGTCCCCCCCTAGCGGGATTTTATGACACATATATCATTGTAAAGCTTAATATATCCCCCATCGAATGTCACTTGTTGGACGAAATATAGGTGCTGATTAAGCCTACAGTATGCGATTGATTATCTCCCCCTGATTTCGAAATTTCATTTTTTTTTATTTTTGTATACAAGAGATTATGGAGTCCAAAATGACCAAGTTCTCAACCCACAATGCTTAAGATTATTATATTTTATATTGATATACATATTTGAAAAGGAAAATATAACTCTGAACTAAAAATAACAAGAATTATGTCCCTTTTAACTGTAAAAAAGAGTAAAAACTATTTTTTCAGTTATTCATGTATATAGGGCAACAATTTGCAGAAAGCACTGGATATTTAGAAAATATCTGAAACAAATGGGCCAAGATTGCCCTAGATCGCTTACCTGAGAACAAAGACAATTTAATTAATGACCAGGTAATATAGTTTTCGTCTCATATAAGGGCCCATAACTGCATGTACCAATTAGATTTCGCCCATAATCAATCTCATCAAAGACCTTTATTAGGATTGGTGAAGACACCGGACATTCATCGACTCTAAAAGCTCACCTTATCAATCAGGTGAGCTAACAAAAAAACAATGTCTTAACACTTTTATTATTTTTGGTTACTTTGAAATACATGTTATATGTAATGCATCCATCAACTATTTCAAATTACTGCACATAATTATGCTTTGTTATTTGTCGGTTGATTTTTGCTACGATTCGTTTAAACATATTTATTTCTGTCTATGATACATTGTACATATAGGTAATTGTACACAAATTTACATCAATTTTGGAAAGGATTGGAATGGAAGACAGAACTTCTAATTAACTTCTTCTCCTTGGATAGACTTCCAGTTAAATTTCAAGAACTATTCAACAATTTAACTATTGGTATGTATAAAATAGATTAAAGATTAAATCATACAGAGATAGGGATATGGGTCTTGTGATCAAAAAATAAAAATAAATTAGAAAACAAAAAGAAAAAACTTAGACAGTAACACAATGGGAAAATAATATTACTGTATAAATCAAGAGAGAGAAAGGGTATGTGTAGAAATGAAGAAGGAGGCTTCTCAAGCATTATAGTGCATGGTACTTTTCATGTGAATCTATTGCTGTCACGTATACATACTTGAACCTGATTAAAGATTAGTGTATTTTCTTGATCTGAGAGGGTTGTATAGGCTACGATTGAAAGAACACTATAGCTTGATTTCTTACCGTAAATAGATTTTGTCGTTTGCAAAATATTAACAAAAGTAGGGTCAACAACGGACCTCCATACCTCACATTTGACGTGATTTTTATTGAAATAATCAGTAGTATTTCAAAATATCATGACAATATTCTCTGTAATAATTGATGCAGGATAATAAATGACCATCATGACAATATTCATAATAAATCTACTAAGGCAATATTCGCTCAATGATACTGGTGATCATGAAGCCATTTATCAGTGTGTCATAGACGGTCAAGCGATAGGCAACGATTTTTCACACGTCACAATGGCCAGTTACAAATATCATTAATTTTGTTTTCTTTCAGTTCTGTCAATTTTCAACATTGTTTCAGTTTCAAGTAGGTAGTTCACATAACTAACAGTGAAATACGACACATTTACATGTAATTAGATTTAAACCAATATCACTGAGTGATCATTTTATTAAAATCCCACAATGTCAACATGTATAAATGCTAAACACGAAAATGAGAACTGCATGATTTAAGGTAGGGATGTCAAACAGCAAGGAAAATTGTAATCTATCTGATGGTTATGCAGGGATTGGCTTAGAGGGAGACTAGGGTGAGATAGTCTCCCTGATATCTAGGACCATTATTCCTGCGTGTACAATGGTCCCATCTAACATTTTGCCCGTTATTATGGGAGCCCTAAAAATTGAGTTGGATTTCGGAGTTTTAAAAAGTCTTTTCAGCTGTTCAAAGTAAAAGTTGTCGTTTATAAGAAAGGAAGTGGATAAACATTGCATGTACAATGTACGTATTTTTCGAAAGACAATGGCAAAAATCATGAAAACATGGCCTGAAACTTGATAAATAAACCACGTCCTGTTTCAATTCTTAAAGGATGAGAAGAAAGCCTAAATCTTGTCATGGCTATGAGCAATTTTTCAACATTTACATTAACTAGATACATGCTGTTGTCAAAATTTGCAGAAACCCTAAAAACCCTGGAATAAGATGACGTTTGTACTCGATTATTCCATTCTTGCATGACAATGTCTTCAACTTTTTGTTTTAGCAATAACAGAAATAGTTTAGCATTACATACACCCTGTGAGTACAACGCTTCAGAGAATACTAATTCATTTAATGTATCTTTAACATTATATGCCCAATTAGTGATGTACGGTTTCTTTTCAATATCTTTAAGCATGATTTGGTATACATGTATTATGTTTATCTGTTTCCTTTCGCTTTTATTAGTAACTTTCAACCAAAAGTTTATATCTTGCATAATTCTTAGTGAGAAGATCTAATCGACCTAATTCTCCATGTATAAAATACACACATTTTTGTGTGCTACTTTTTACTCATGATAAAGATTTTCAATACTAAGTGTGAATTTTTTCAATTGCTAATAGAACAATTCTAAAGAGTGCCTTATTGTTATGAAATATACACAGACATTTTCTTAATGCCATTATGTAAAGATAGATTTTTGAGCTTGGTCAGCTAAAGTTTTATGCGTTTCTACAAAGGACCCTCCAGATGAAAACACTATTCCAAGATACATAAATTTGTTAACGATTTCCTATTCACAAATTTGGTAACTGTTGGCAAACGGCCTCCTTTTCTGAATATATTAATTATCTTTGTTAACAGTAAATTTCCAACGGTCACAGTATACATCCAATATGTTAAGATTACTTTGTAGTTCTGATGAGTTAGCAAATACCACGATGACCTCGGCTTACATTAATAAAACCTGTAAATCAATGCCTTTTGCTTCGTTTAAAAGTTGGTCATCCAGATCATTATGGTACATGGAAAATAGAAAAGGCGGCAAGCTTTCCCCCAGTCTTAGTCCAAGATGGCCATAGAATAATTGGCCGATCTCATTATTAAATTTTACTCTGGTTGTAATTTGATAACACATCCATGGACTTAATGACCTTATATAACCTTCATCTTTGCCCTGAATTATAAAGTGTATATCATATATTTCGGCAAACCAAATAATCGAAAGCTTTAGAACAATCGCTAAAAGTGCATTATTAATAATTAAATCTAATTAATCTATGCAGTACAAATATGTGGCCAATCGTAGCCATTCGACCCTAAAACCTGCTTGTGATTCCATGAGAGTATATGATAGTGCTATTCAGAATGAGACATTAACATACAAGTGTTTGCTTCTGCGCATATCTATGTCGTTGACTATAAGTCTTAATTACAAACAAATGTAATATAAGATTGTTGATAAAGAACTTATAACATTGTGACAAATGTAGTAATGCTGTTCAGTTTATCATGATTCTTTAGATATTTCCGCTATCTCTTGATGTTATATATAATATCCCATTTCGGGGGGGGGGGGGGTATAAAGCAGACACAGGCACAGCAGTATTTTGCTTTCAAACAAACAATTTTGTACATAAAGTATGTTGTTGTAATAAGTATGTGCGAATTTACTTTGTCATTTGTCATAAAACCATTTATTTATCAAACAATGGTGTTTTTATATTTTGAGGTCAATTTACCCCACCCACTTTCTAGCTATACTAAAGTAATACCATGAGTGTATTGAATAGCAAATGAATAGATAAACAATCTCCGAATATTTATTAGTCATTTAAAACCTTTTCAAATAAAAATGAAAGAACAAATGATACTCATTTGCCATATAAGGTCATATTTTAACAATTTAAGCCCATTTTTTAGATTCTCATTAATATTCACGAATATGCAAATGAGCAAATCAATAACAAAATATGCCTGGGATATAATAATTATACTGATCATATTTTAAAGCTATTTTGTATGTTTCATAACTGAAGTAAACGACATTTTTGCGGATTTATTACGACAAAGCTAAATCTTAGAAATATTGCTGGTTGCCATGGAAACAGCCCGGCCGTTTGCTTATCCAGCATCCCTTAATCGTCCAACAACCGGAATTTGTTAACATATACCCTAAGCTTCAAAAATATATAGGTGTACAAAAATCCCGCTAGGGGGGGAGGGTTTCGATTATGGGCCCTTGGCCTAATATTGCGAAGGCTCCATTATTAATCATATCTTGTCTTAACAGAGTCTGCCTGGAACGAAGAAATTGAAAATAAAATTATTCTGTTTATTATATCCTGAAGACAAACTTCATTGTCTCGCACTATGTTTAAACAATGGTTAATAGCTTCTTATGATATCAATGTGCCATAAATTATACGTTGTGCATAATAACGAACAGTCGTTGAATTTCGCAGACGGACAAAAGATAATTATATTCTCTCAATTGCCAAGTTCTGTTTTCAGACACTGGTGACATTTGAGTCTAAGTAAGCATTGAATGGTTTATGGTGACAGCGGAATGATACATCAACCCTACGCACGCACCGACTGTTATAACGCGTCTTACGGTAACATGAAACGAAACGGTTCCACTTCACTGTCGTGGCATACAAAGTAGTACCAGTCGAATTAAAAAATAATGAAACAAGTCACATGAAAAATCAAAGTGAGTGATAATAGAGAACTATTTAATTTATCAAATTCATCCGCAAGAAATCCTCGTAAACTGTAGTTCCTGAAAACAATTTTGATGAGTATTTTAAATATAATAACAAACATATTTTTGAAATGAATATTATTTTTAGCTTACAGAAGTATTTATTACTCGTAGAATTCATGCCGCAAAATGGATAACTTATTGTCACGACCCCTGTCGGTTGCAATAATGTAAAAAGCATGCATCGCTAGAAACAATGATGTCATAAATCTGTTTAGTCACATGGGCTATTTATGAGACAAAAAATGAGGATACATTTTTTAGTGATATCACGCAGGCTGGTACTTTGTTTAATCATTGGAATGACACTTCGGAATAACTTGCGCCTGCTGGTTGCATAATTCATACGACAGAACGAATTTACACCGAGAAAGATGACAAGCGATGCGAGTAGGCTGACGAAAATTTAATTTGAATTTGTCGTGCTAGTGAATTGCACCGTCGTGTATGTTTGCTGTACAAAAGCCACAGCTACGCTACGTACTTAACGGTGTCGCTATTTTATACTTTAATCCGAAAGCTGTTTGCCATTGTCAATAAACTTTTTGTCATTGTCATTGCTAAAGCAGCGATCACATTTACGGTAGTTGACCTTACTTACACGTATCCGGCGTACTTAGACGTAGTTACACGTAGTTAACCGTAGTAATAAACGTAGTTCGAACTCATGCATTGTCCGTAGTTAAGCAGCGGTCACATTTACGGTCACGCATGTAGTTGAACGCGGTAATGGGAAACCGTAGTAGACCTTATTTACACTTATCAGGTGTAGTTATACGTAGCTAACCGAAGTTAACCGTAGTTAACCGTAGTAATAAACGTAGTTCGAACTTATGATTTGTCCGTAGTTAGCTTAAAAATTTTCAACATGTTGAAAAAATCTCTACGGCCGGCTTGGATACCAATACCGTACGAAAACCGTAGTTTGAACGTAGTTGACCCAAGATGACCGTAGTTAACCCTACTTGACTGAAGTGCTTACCGTAGTTGACTATAGTAATATGACGCAACCATTTACACTACGTCTAACAGAACGGTCAACTAGAGCTTACTAGGGTTGGACTACGTCCTAAGGTACGGTTAATTAGGTCCAAGTAGTTTGTGAAACACATGCTTCCTACCGACCAATTGCATAGTACCATATGGGCTTTTGACTTCTCCGAAAGGGGGCATGCCAATTTTCAAATGCCGCTTCTCAAAAACAACCCTCCCCCAAATCATGACCAAAACTCTTGTCAGTGTGAACATTTATTTATCAAGTTATTTAACAATCCATTGATGACTAAAAAAACAATAGGGGCACTGCTTGGACGCTCCTGCTGATATATAGAGAAACTCGGGTCACTGTCCGGTGAGAACAATGTTATCAGGCGAGGTGATATCGTCCAGGGTGGCGAGCTTTAGCGAGTCACCCTGGACGATATCGCCAAGTCTGATAACATTGTTCTCACCGGACAGTGACCCGAGTTTCTATTTATCATGTAACTCAGTTTTCGGAGCATAATTTAGTGTCATTTCACCTAAAATTTAGCGTTTAATTCGCTAGTGTGATGATAACAGTCACCCGGCAAATCACACTTTAAACAGTCAACATCCGCAGATAAATAGTTCACTACAATTGGGCGAAATAATAAAAAAAAACTCCCATGGATCACAAAATTTAATTTCACATGAAAGAAATCATTTGTTAACAATTACAAATTTTGTGAAAAATATTCAAAACAACAATTGAATACACAAAAACATACGCGCATTAATTTAAATAGTCGAGTGGGCGGAGCCAAAAAGTGTTCTCATGCTACTATAGCATCCTATTGACCTGAGAACACATAATGTTCTCAGGTCATGTGTTATCAGGCAGTTACCATGGCAGTTGCATGATAAATATGCTGCGTGTCTGCCTGCTGCTGGTACTTCTGCTTCAAGTTCTGAATGAAGCCACCTGGGCACTACTGGTTCTGCTGCATGACAATGACTGATGCAAGGACTGATGTCCGCACTGTACTGGTGGGTGGTGACATCTGGTGACACAAAGACCGACCAAGCCGCCGGTCGGCAGGATGAAGTTCAGCCTGATTCTTTGCCATGGACTCCCGCTTATTTTCACAAGCAAAGCAGTGTCATCTACATGCACTCCCTCGAAAGCTTCTCCATCCATGCGCCCAAAAGCAGCCAGCTCGGGTGTTGTCTTCATAGATTCACAAAAAGAGACATTTTTGTTGCTGCTACTGTCGCTGCTGTAAGCTGATTAAAGAAAGAAAACCAGATGATAAGAGACGGCACATTAAAATGCGTATCTTTTCTATTTAGTTACTGTTACCTAAGAAACCATTACATCAAACTGTTCATCAGCATATGCTCAAAATGAGAGGTACATATTTAATTAATAATGTAATGTTAACCAACGATAGTGATGATGAAAGTATTTACACAGAATCGCATATAAGGCGACCAACGATTGTTTTCAAGCGTGGTTATACAAATTAAACAGTTACATTATAGTCAGTAGAAGTAATTTACCTGCTAGAAAATTTTGCCAATCTGATGCTGGTAGCTGCCATTCTTTTCTCGATCTTCTCCACGAAAATATGAGAATGCTTCTTCTTCCTAGAAGCGGAGCTGGGGGTCCTGTGGTTGGAGGTAAAACCGGGCACCTCTGGCTGCGTGTCCATGGGTGAATTTGCGGTCTGCTCATCTTCTGTATCGGTGTCATACTTCATGTCCCGGTCTGTGGCAGCATCAAATCTTTCAGGGTGCTTCTCACGAAGCTACAACATGAACTGAAAGTGAAAAGATCAGGAATATTAATTAATGCATTGATTTTTTTTCTACGCCAACAAACGTTAAAAATAATTAAGTGATTTAATAAAAAAAAGTAATTCAGTTAATCGTTTTACTTACATCAACACCGGCCCGTTTAGGCACCCTATAGACATGTGTGTTTAAGAACGCCAGTCGTTCCTTCAATTGCGCTTCACGTGCTGCAGTCGCTTTGACCCTTGGCCAGAAACACTCCGGGTAACCACCATGTCATAACACGGGGACCCGTCGCAATAGAACCTGAAAAATATTGTAGAGTTCCTCATTTGCCTCAATGAAGTCGAACACTAGTTCCTCCTGTTCCGGTTTTAAGCTCAAAGGTAACCTTTCACCTTGGTAGGAGTAAAAGGGTGAGGATCAACAACAGTCTGTCCTCCATCCAACCCATGATGTACCGTTTGCTGTGGCACCCCTTCCACCTCTCTAGAAAGTACCCTAATTTCGGATATAATAATGTTGGCTGGTCAAGGTCTAATAGAAAAATGACCGTGACCGCATTTTTACTTACCCGTGATGCACTGTCAAAGTCTAGCCCTTTGGCCGTAGTTAAACGCAGTTGACGCTAGTTAACCTTAGTTGTACCTACTTCGACCGTAGTTAACACGTAGTTAACCCTAGTTACACGTAGTTCTCCCTAGTTAACCCTGGTCATTTTGCGCGTAGTTAAATGTGGTTGGCCGTACTTAATCATAGTTCACCGTACTTAGTCTTCTACAAATTTTCCTTTTTATGAGTTTTACCCTACTTCGAACCTGCTTAATCTTAGTCAACCGTAGTGACACTACGCTCAACTACGTACAAAATGAACTACGCTCAACTACGTGCATGACCGTAAATGTGACCGCCGGTTAAAGATGAATACTTAACAAAATAGCTATGTTACCTTCTATAGTGTTCAGTATTATTACTTATCAACGGGTAATTGCCTTAATGTAATGCTTGTTGATATTTAATGAAATGCTCGTAGATATTTGATGGCTCATGACTGGTTTCTGTCTCTAAATTGGATATCTGTGAAGGAATGGAACCAAACTGAATGATACCGAGACGTTAAAACGCTGTGAACACAGTAACAAATTTCGATTTTTATTAGATTTTTTTAAAATTTTAACACGCATAATTCAACACACTCTTTTGTTGACAACCGAGCCCAGAACACAACAATTATGTAACCCACTGACTTCAGCATACAACTACACACTCCCAAGAGTACATACTTTAAACGGACTGCAGCCAAATCGATACGAATAACTTCTACAACAGCCACTCCCTCGTCTCGCTGGAATTTTAAAACATTTCATTAATCATGCAATTCAGGCAATATCTTGGCAGGCGTTTAAATTTATTAAATGCTGAAAGCGTTGCTCACAATCGTTAAACATTCGGATGAATGGATTTAGTCATGTTCCTTGACATGCGTTGAATAAGGAAGAAGCGTGTGATGTGAATCTTTCATTGACAGACGCGATTTGTTTTCATTATGACACAATGTCAAGATTATACGCTGAAAATACAAAAATACTGCTTTTTCATTTATTTTTTTCCAATCACAATAAAGTCAGGAAATCGGAAATATGTAAATATGTTGGGTGGCTTAAATTCATTTTTCACACCAACAATCATAGTCATTTTGCGGCACTTCGGAGTTGAGCGGTAGATGAAGGCCGCACGCGATCATCCGTATGTAGATCCGCCGACTGTCCGTACGCACGCTGTACGACTTCCACATATGGGGCTTCTGACCTCAGGTGGGATTCGATCTCACTACCATTAGTGATTACATGTCCGAGATCAAATCTACTTGACCACGAAAGTCAATCTTATATTCTATGAAGAAAACGCAAGCATAGGATTAGGAAACAAGAAGGTAAAGAGGTTGTACTGTATTATACAGTCACACCTGTGCTCAATGACTACCCGTGGGAAAGACAAAATGTGGCCTTAATTGACATATCGCCTTTATTCGGAGGTCATTTTGATCTGAATGACAAATGCCCGTTTTTTTTCTAAGAATGACCTTTATTAGCAAGGTGACATTTATTCGGAGGTGGCCGCTAATACGGTTTGGCTGTATATTCATCGATCAGTTATTATAGCCAGATATAGAATTTGGAAGAGATGGTTCTATGTATTTCACTAAATACAATTCGAGTATATATGTATAAACAAGATAACTACAATGTCACACGAATGCCTTAATGAAATCAATGTGACAGACAGAAGACTGGAACCAACAGAAGCGTATGGTAATTTCTCTTCTTGTAGCCACGTTTGCTGTAATGATTTTGCTTCTTAATCAGCTCGAAACACATGAGACCTTACTTGGCGTAATACCATTTATCTAAAATAATTAAGTTCATCTCATTTTTCGTTACAGTTGGTTTAACGCAGTTTTTGAACGATATTCCAGTTGTATACGGCGCCCGGTTCACCCAACCATCCAATTTTCCTTGACTAGGATAAAAGACACATACTTATTGTCTTTCCCAACGGGGACCTTTGTTCACCAGTTTGGATTGTACCATGGAAAGTTTTGTTTAAAATTAATTATAACCACGTATTGATAAGATTCAAAATGCAGGATTATTATGCACATCAACGAAGCTGTGGTATTTCATGATATTCTCGTAAATACAGGTTTGTCCTTGTTTTCATGAAATAAAAACTACTTTAATCATGATTCATTCTTCATGTTATTCTCTCCCACAAAAGGGAATACTTAAGATATATGCATTTATCACTCTGATTTTGTACAAACGCTATAGTTTTATAAAAACAAGGACTATTCGAAATACGTTCTGAAGCCATGTATTGAATTAAACAATCATAAATCATTTTGTTATGCTGTTTTAATGGATGAATAAGTTATATTTGTATCGATTGAGATTGACATTTATTTCAGTCACTGAGATTGTTAGCCAGATGGATTATAATTTAATATGTCAGGAGCGACTCAATGAAATATAGGAATAATGACTATCCAAGAAAGACAATCGAAGAACTGAAAGTACTTATGGAAACTGAACTTACATAGACTTTCACTGCAATATGGAATTGGAACTATTTTAACTATTACACCGCGGATGTAGATAAACGAAGTACTTTGGTTCGAATCAAAATACATGCGCACCGAGCGAGTGACTGCTATGGAAAGTTTACCTATCGTTCAGTTCCCAAAAACTGTGGCCATCATGGACAGTTTACCTATATCAAAGATTATCTAGTCTAGTACATGAGTATTTAGTTTATGATATAAATGCTTACCATTATTTTAAGATTAAACCTTTGCACAAAACACCATTTTAACTTTAATGATCCCTCACAATCAAAGTTGCATGAGACGTTATAAACGTATTGCTGGTCTCGATGGTGACTCTTTGTGAGAAACGAGAAGTCCGCCCATTTGACTTCAAACCCACCCTTTGTGCCAATCGTAACTACTCGGGCATTTCCGTAACTGAGAAATAGGCACTTCCTTTAGACAAACGCCGAAGAGTTCCGATTGTCTGTGTGCGGCACATATTGCCAGTGGTGATTTACTCGAAACATTTTGTTTATGACATTTCGTCATCACCATTGATTATTACTGATTACTGGTTATGGTTACTTGTGAAGAACCAGGTAAGCACTGTGACTGTATCAAGGAAGAACTGCCCTTCTGCATGTGTTTAATTGAAATGTTGAAAACCCGAAAAACTAGTAAACAGTATAGCAAGGAACGATATAAAAATGCACATTATGCTTATCTTTATGCCATATGAATCTATTGATATCTTATCAAACGTCACATCGAACTTGCAATTTTCTTTGATCATTAAATGCTACATATATTATTGCGTAAGGCGTATGTCTGTTACCAAATGATGAGTTAATCGAGCAAAATCATGATTGTTAATTTAGCGGTAAAAGAATTGTATTACGTCGATGTAACGGTTTCTATGTTGTTGACAAATGTTTATGCTATAATTGGAGGTCAACAGCAGCATTCGTCATGGTAATAAAATCTCCATTCGTCGCATTCCATCCGGAGTTACCGCTCCTACAACGCTCACACACATATTCTTTTGTAAACGACTGACTGGCTAAATTTCATAATTCTTGCAAAACATATAGGAAGGAACTCCAGACTAGACCCTGGTTACACCTAGGTAGATCAACTGACATTCTGTTAGCTTGATGAACAGCTTACCCATATGTAAAATTTGGTGCCGATTGGGGTTCCGGCTCACAGCGGTGAGGGGCTAGTGACTACAAATCAGAGTCCTGAACCACTCGACCACGGATGCCCTTCACGTCTATTTGAGTATAACGCATTAGTGGGCCCTGGAGAATACCATGGGTTATGAACCCCATGCACCAGCCTAAGTAGTGTACAATCCAGACAATGCGGCTCAACACATTTATTACAGAATAATAATTAAGTATGTCTTTCTAATATTAGGGTGCACATGACTACGAGATACAAGCTAAATTTCAGTTTAATGTCAAATTCAAGCTCATTTATTAATAATTTATGAAAATGTACAAATGTTTAAACATACTCAATGGAGAATGGTACATGTCTTTGATAATTTCAATATAAATACCGTGAATGTTCGAAGGTGCATTGGACTGACTGCATGTGTGCAGAAATAGTATTATAGACGTAGTTCCTGCTCCAGAGATCTCTAAATCCGATTCAACAACGCCTCGTGTTTTTTTAAATCCTACAGTAATGTTCTTTGCTGTACGCTTTTTGTGATTCTTGTAAACAATTATTACACTCGCGTTGCTCAGTTGGTTGAAGGGATTCTTGATACTTTAAAAGTGAGTTTGAAGACAAGCGATAATGCATACACACGTAACCAAATCAATTAAACAACTCATGGAGGCATGTTGACCCAACCAGGCCTGGCTTACAAATATGCAATATTACACGGTTAATGATAGGTTCTTAGTTGATTACGACGATGTAATCGTTAACTAGTCGTCGTATTAACAAAACAGACAAAAATATTTACAAACAAAACTGCTAATTCTGTAATATCGCCTCTCTGTGATAATAGAGCAACTAAATCCTTAAGCGCCATCAGAAGACGATTTTACAAGTGCGTCTGAATTCCACGGACCATGGTTTTCAAGGCATTACTGGTGTGCATCAAACATTTTTTAGGTTTAAATATAACTGAACAATGAATTACAAGAAATGTATCCAGTCACACGTATAACATCATTCGTGTTTTCCACAAAGACTTTGCGTAACCCTGTCTTGCCTTACGGAAAGTTACTGCATGTAAATTCTACAGCAACTCCAGCCGTATGATCTGATGCCTGGTCGCCTTGAAGTATACCTGAATTGCAATATTGTTCAGAGAGTGTCATTGCCGTATCTCTAATACCAGCAGATTTGTACAGACCAAGCTGAGGACCGAATTCAAGAGGATCAAAAAAATGATAAACACCACTTTCTATTCCAACATGATTGGTGTTCATGAACCCTGAGTCTGTCGATGTTGGTTGCACGGTTTTATTTAGTGATACTAAATCGCTGGACTCGTTGGTTATGGTGCAGTGTACACTGCTCCTAGGATAGACAAGCTGAACATGAACATGAGTATAGTCGTGAAGCAAATTTTCTGGATATTCAGTTATATCCCCACTGCATTTGTATTCTAAGCAATAGGACTGATTTGATTGGAACTCTTTGATCTCTACTTGAGTTGTTCCAAAGTATAAATCTTTCACAGCACTATGTGTACCACCTTTACTTACCACTTTTATCTTCACTGATTGACCTTCGTAAATTATGATATTGTTCAGGAACACGACTCTAACTTTCACGTGACAAACTTTGTAACCATCTCTTCTTTCAGGATACCAAACCACACGACTTAAATTTTTTGTGATCGGAATGCTCGAAGGAGGAGGTGGTGGGTTTGGAGCAGAAAAGAAACGGAGTACAATGTACGATTCATCCGTGTATCCATAATGAAATAAAATATGATGCTGGTTAGATGTGATACAAACATCTTTATCTAGGAAGAATGGGCCGTCTTCTTTAGTTGTCATTTTGATTTTAAGCACTAGATCGTTGTCCATTATTTCATAATCTAAATTATTATAACCTAAACTATAATTACCAGCATACATTTTTTCATAACCATAAACCCCCCAGTAATATAATGAAATGTAGGAGTACGTGTCCTCACAGATGGCGTATGCACAATAGTCATTTACCTCAGAATTCCCTAGCCAGTTGGTAACAGTTTGAAGGACGCCATTCCGAATGTAATGAGTTTCGATATCTATTGAATGGTCGTTTTCGGGAACTGAAACTTTCATTTCAGCGTCTTTGAAAAGTTTTAGTTTGAAGAAGCATTGATCTTGACTAATATCGTAAACTGCGTCGTAATTATACCATTCCCGTCCTGACAGGAGTGACCCGTCTAGTTCACTACTCCAATTATCAGTAATCTGCCTTTTTCGTCTTCGTTTACGCTCTGTCGGCGCGACGTATTCCCAGTTCCCAGTTACGGTTGACAATCTCCATAGTTTAAAATCCAGACTAGAATTTTCTCCATCATAATTCGGCATGGACAAGTCAACCACATCGCTCATTACTAATGGCTGTCCTGTATCATCACTAAAGTGCATATTAAATACACCAAGAGAAGCCAAATGTGCCACCTCACCTTCCTCGTCAATTGTTTGAAACACTCCCGGGATATTTTCGAGAGTAGAAATGTTAGTAGGATCGAGAAATGTCAGACTTGCTTGCACAGTTCCGTTGTAAAGTGATCCGTTCTTCATATGAAATGCATTGCTTGGAATGGAAAGTTGAACCACGGGAGTGTCAGTTGTGGTTCCAGCAAATAAAACATTATCAACTGACGAATCGATGTCTGTTGGAGGCGAGGAGGTCAGCATTTTGATTTCTATGTTTAATATGCCATCCAAGTTCCGTGGGACATCTATCACTTTAAGGCTCGGCAAAAATATCTGATCAGTGTCTATTACATTTATCGAAATTCTCGTACTTTTCTTAGAAACCTGAAAACTAAATGTGCCTTTACTTGATGTATACGCTTTAAATACGTCGTCTACCCACACTTGTCCCAATTTCAACGGTGAAAGTCCATCAACACTGGACGCTGTTCCCTTTATTGTTAATGATGATTGGAGACATACCGAACAGCCGCAGCTTTTCACTACTACCACTGGTATCTCATAGTTAGAACACTGGACAGTGCGGATGTCAGCATCTCTTATCGAACAACATAAACCTTGATCATCACTGCATGCGTTTTCATCACCAGTGGAAACAGACCGGCAACCATTTGGCGCACAATCTCCTACTTCATAAGCTGAAGTGTTCGTGTTATTTTGAATGCAGTCTTCAGGTAAAGCTATCGTTTTTTGTATCAGAGCGTCAGAGCAGAAGTCATTCATATTCTCTGAAAGGTATTATAAATCGCACACTAACTTTAACAAGCTTTACGACAAGAAACGTACGCATTTCAAATAATGCTCGCTCATGTATATATAGTTATATACTGGCTGCTTTGTAAAATGTTTTGTTTGGAGATATTGGAGATGTGTAGAGTTATGTATTTCTTTGTTCGACTAGTTAGAATAGTTGGATGTGTGTTTGTTGCATGTGCGTCTTGTTGGATAATGTATGGTCATGTAGAAACTATGGTAATGTGAAATATGGTGGCTTTTCATTTAATCTTCGTATAATGTTGCATACTACATTCAACGTACTGAATGCTTTGTTTTAATCTTTTAGGTTTTTTTTTTCGATCATTCCTTTTTTTAATAGCGTAACAAGCATAATGTGTGTCTTTGTATACCTTTAACAGTCAATACAGCTCGGGAAGAAAAAAGTGCGCCCTCGGGACTATTCGCCCTGCATTGGTATGTTCCACTTGACTCTTTATCAACACTGCTTAAAACGAGTTGGTTTTCATTCGAGTACAGGTTACTTGGCAATAAAATTGAATCTTTAAACCTACAAAATTAAAGCAATTGCATAACGCAAGAACGATAATTATTTATCTTTCAGACAGGCTAAAATCACAAATCTGAATTAATTGCATGTACTAAAATGAGATAAAAAATAGACAAGTTTTAATTTTGCACGTTATGTGCATTATATTGTACTGTCAAAATGTTATTAATGAAGCTATGATGATATTTACAACCAAAGGCAAGTTAACAGTCACTTCTGGATTAAGGCCATTATTTAGGTTAATGTCATGCCCTGTGAGTAGTCCAGTTTCATGTTCCTGTTTCATTTTTATCTCCAAGTGTTTGAAAAAAAAATGACGTGAGGATGGCCAACCAATCTGTTTCAATGACAATAAACGTAATGGAGTAGCGCCTTACCACTCATAATATTCAATACTTGGATTCGCTTTGGCCTCACAACAAAAGGACACGTTTTCTCCAACTAGTCTTTGCTTCGATTGTGGCTGTTCTGTCATATGAGGTAATACTGTTGAAAATGAATTTAAACAGTTAAAATAGTGATATAGCCGATTTCCTTGTACATCGATGACATAATGCATTAAATCAATGACTAATAAGTCATTGAATCTTAATCTCTTTTAACTCTATAATAGACTACACGAATTATATTAACATATTATTACCTATCGCCTCCATTTCTATCTCAAAGAAGTCATTGCTTGCTGTCTCATATGTGTCGACAAATCCATCACGTACCACCAATAGATCCATTGTGTCACATGTTGAGTTTAGAGTGAAAAAGCCAGTCGAGTTGCTCTTTCCTAGCTCTCTTGTATGTGTAGATGAGGCAAATATTATGGCATTGCCAATATGGTTTCCCGTAGATAGCGCTAATACCCTTCCAGTTATGACATTATGTTCACAAATACAAGTGTCACATGCAGCATTAAGAATCCCAACGTCGCAGGGTCGATTACAATCTATGGTTTCAAACATAATGATACATTAATAATAATGCATGTACTGTATGATACGTAGTATTCGTTATCTCTTACAATTAACAAAGCAGAGACGTGGGTCGTTCCATCGAGAAATACATTCACTGGCAACTTACATTGATGAAATCATTCTTGCATAAAAAATAAAAAAGTACCTGGACAACTCCAGTTCGAACAGATTTTCTGTTGAGAAAGGTCACCTACGCAGTCCAAAGCATTTTCGTTTTTATTACAGTGCCTTTCGCGCACTTTGATACCTCCTCCACATGTTGCATCACAACTGCCCCATGATGACCAAGTGGTCCATTTTCCATATACTATGATATTAGAAATATTTTATTTCATATAGCATACATGTAAATAGATGTATCAAGCTTTTTTTCGCAGTACAAGTAATCATCTCAATTACTTTTAGAAGAGAAGTTTTGGCGCTTGTAAGTGCTTAGTATGAGTAGCTAATAAAGCATTTAAATGAGTCGTAAAAAGAACACGAAAAACTATAACAAAAGGTTATAGGTAGACGAATTGCAAGAAGCATATTGGTTTATGTTTTTTGTATGAAGTTTCTTTTTCCATAAAGGATATTGACTGTATATTTCATTCAATCCTCCATTATGGAGAGTATAAAATATTTACATGATATGAGTAATACACATATATTGACAATCATGAGTTTGACAAATGAATAAAGTCATGTATATAGTTCACAAGCACATGGTAATATCATACCCTACATCAATCAAATAGAATAAACCCTAAATGTTAACAAATTCACCATAATCTGCTATGATACAACCACATTGAGCTTCAAATAGCATTTCAGATATTATGCTACACAACAGCTTATTTAGGTTAAACGTCGCGGAGAAATGCCTGCATGATTTACTTAATTACCTATCAACTATAAGTAGATTCAGTCATCACCATTAGCCAATCAAATTGCCAGGATAAGCCAAACTAGTTATAGATACTATAACCTAATACTCATAAGTATAATTCGTCTTGAAAAAATACAGACTTTAGAATCATGGATTATACCTGGACAAGATGAGCGAACACATGTATCTCTGTCGATATAATCTCCGAGACATGAAGCACCACCTTCACAGAGTCTATAACGCTTGTGTATACCCGTTCCACATGTAGCAGAGCATTCTGTCCATTTACCCCATGACAACCAGCTGTATGTTGGCACATTAGGCTCTGTTACAAGAAATCAGAAAACTATTTGTTTATGGATAAAGATATGGCACAGAATTAAGAGGCTGTCTTAGAAGTGAAAATGTCAACTCAATACAAACCAATGAATAAAGCACTTCGATTTTTCAGTAAAATAAAGTTGTAACTCTATTTTTATAAAGATGCACATAATCAATATTATTGTCGAATTATAATATTATATCAAAATTTTCCAAACAATCAAAGCATTTAAAATATAAACTGTCCGTTGATTTACTTAGTATTAATTAAATTACAATTAATGTGACTTATTTTGTACGCTATTAGCGGATCGTAACGACAAATGCGCCGGTATTTTTACTTATGTAATAGAACGTGATCATTTCTGTGAATCTCAGTCTTATCTATGTATAATACCTTCTTATGTTTGAGAGACATAATAGAACATAATGAAACATGATACCAGAGGTGCTTGTCACAGCTGTACTTGGTGTAAGTCCATCATTAGGTGCCGGGGTGGTTTCATCTAAAACAACACGTATTTGTTAATGTTGAACACTAATGGATGTTAGCTCTTAAGTTAAGGAAACCGAGCTAGCCAAAGAAAAGGAACAATGAGTACGTTTTTTTCATAGAATCGCAGGTAACATTTTCACTACCGATGAAATGTTATGAATTTATGAGTAAATACAGACTAACGACCTTTCACAGGATCGTCATTATCGGAATTCATAATTTCCATGTCAATGAAGTTGAAATAATGACATCCGCAATATCTTCAATTTACATGTACATGTATTTGAAAAATCTGCAAATTCTACTTTGTACCAGGTGATCTATTAAGTCTGATATCATTTGAGCGTCTTTTAATTGATTTTTTGCGATTCTTTATATGCTATTTCGAAGAACATTATATCTTAACAAGATATTTCAGTGTTTAACTGACAATATACAACAATAAATTTAAGTGTTTACGCGGACAGCAAATATTTTTGTACTCTTCATCGACATTTATTCTCGTTTAAAAATTTACATTGAATTTCGTACATATTCCTTGCTTGATCTTCCTACTTTCTCTGCGTATGGCCAACTTAACTTCGGGAGTACAATGAAACATGCAACGCGAAAAACAATAAAAACTCGGTCATTCAAAAACAATATAATGCATACATACCCAACTTTCGCGGACATGCTGATTAGGAAAATCGATAAAAAATTTACATTAAACAAAGAAGGGGGTTTTCACTATAATCGTCATAACTTTTATTCTATTTAATATACGAAATTTGTACTCATCACAAAAATTTAATTAATCTTTTATCTTTCTAATGGTGTATTTTTTATTATTTTGAATTAATTCTTTCTTCGACCCTTTTGCGTTTGAAAAAGACACCTATCGATTCCCTCTATATTCAATGTAAAAAGCGTAAAATTGGTAGATTTTTCAATGAAAATTTGATGTTTTCAGCATCATAACTTTTTGGGGGGAAATGTGATCTAATGTGTACTCATTGCATTCGTTTTGAAAATTTAATTTCTTTCACCGTGTAAAATATGAAAACAATCAAATAATATCTTCTTCGACCCTTTTGATGATTTTTAAAACTACCCCTTAGATTTTGTTAAGTTCAATTCGTCAGTCGTTCGGCAAAGCTCGGACATTTACGTACGTTTACGGAAACAACGATCATTTGGTGAAGATCATATCTGCTGATTAGGTATCTCACTGGGGGCCAACGACGTATCACGAGAGGCGGTTCGCATCGAAAACATGTGTATGTTATGCAACGACACATGTTATGTACACATAACGTGGTTGAAAAGCTAAGGACGACATTTCTCGTAGTTAGTGACATTGTATTTTGCTGGAATATCATATTCCAAGCACGAAACATGGTGAGTAGAAACGTTTAATACTACGAAACAGTTGTATGCAGTTAATTGAGTACCAATTACGTATGAATTAAGCTCAAAAGTTAGGGATGTTCGTAGACAGTTATGTTTTGGTAGATTTTTCATTAAAATATTTTTCGTGAGTATCATTTCTTATACTTACTGGGTAAGGTTTACTTATTCAATCTTTTTGTCTTCATTAGAAATGTTCTGTGGGTGTAATAAGCACATATGAACGGGTTTTTTTGCATACTACGACTGTGTTTGTTTCTCACAGAGTGTGTGTATGGTGCTAAACGAAGGTCACTCTTCATGTGTACGTTGCTCACTGAAGTCAAAATCAATTTCAGGATACAGACCACGCGGTGTGTATGTACTGCCGGTCACCATTGTCCAGCATTTTAGAAGCGCAATGACACTGTGCAAACTCCAGCATATAGAGCGTTACGTTCATGAGGGAAGCAGATGATAGAGGTACAACTAAATATCACAATGCAACTTAAAATGAAGGACCATTACGTTATCTACAACATCGACGACATGACAACGATCACGGAAACTGGAAAAATTAATACCTACAAATAATGTAACAAGTGACAGACCAATATGGAAATTTCTTAAAGTGAACACACCAACTAAGTCTGTCCATTGCCAATTGTTCCTGAAACAAGCGGAATCCGGGATGTACAGAAGTTTCTCAACCAGATGGTGCTGAACTGACGGAACAATTGGACACAACTATACTATGCTCAGACGCAGAGGACTTTGAAAAAGTAGATCTAACGTTACCGATGAAACAATAAAAGAGACCGTAGTACAATTACAAAAGCTTCTTCAATCCATCACATCTACTCTAATTATACCCCCATCACACTAGGGCAACAATTGCACTACACCCACCGCGTCCTGACAGGACGTTAGCAAATGAATGCATTTTGTTATTGTACACCTGACAAGCCATTTGGATGCTGAAATTGCCGTTTTCTAAATAAGAAATAGAAGAAAAAGAAACATGAAGCAACTTAGATTATGTTGCGTTAGTGCTTGACTATAAGCAGAAAGAAGACTTCTGTTTGGCCATCATGACCAGTTAATATAAATGGACACATATGGTACACTACACATACGGAGCTAGTGAATGCAATGAGGGCGTTATTGGAACCTAGGGAGAGCGCAGTTCAGTCTGCATGGACGTAGTGAGCACATAATTTGGGCGTAGTTAACGCAATAGACCTGGTGACAACGGGAAGCTGCACGTGTAATGAACTTACTGGCAACGTGATAGACGCAGTGAGAACCTGGCAAAGACGTTGTAAGGGCGTAGTGCGAGCCTGAGTGCATCATTTCTTTTCGAGTTTGACCCCGTCCCTGCCACGGCCATCAAAATTTTCAGGACGTGATAGGAACTTTGCGAGCGTGGTGCGAACTGACCGTAGACGTCTTCAAGACTGGGTCACCTTTTTTCAAATGATGGATATATTGGTGAATTCGGTGCAAATCACGCTTGGATTGAAGTGCACGGTGCAACATTGCTATAGATACTAATGAATGGGGCAATGATGTTAACGAATCGAAGAAATGCAATCAAACTTTTTAGATTACAGCAGATTTCTAAATTGTTCAAACTCGTAAATTATATAAGTATGTGCCTAAATCTATTATAATGCAGTTATTAAATGATAAGACCATCTGAGAATTTTAACTGTTCTCTTTAGACCATCACACATAATTAGATAGATAACTGTCATCTGCAAAATATTAATTGATATACACATTTGACTTCAGACTGAAACATCACACACTCTGTTAGTAACATATACATCAAAAAGAGACTTCAGTTGACACCCTACACACTTGTCTAGTGCGAAAGGCCTTGTTATATAAACGTGTATACATTCTATTGAATCTGATAAGCGGTGGGGAGATGCTAAGTTATGTTCACAGACATGATGCCTGTATCATGAGTGCTAAATATCTTACAAATGGGTTTCATGTCACAATAATTTTGAGGAAAACTGTTTTTTACACAGAATAACGGACTAATCTGGCATAATTTGATGAATGACAACGCAATCATTGTACAGAAAACGCATTTTACGACGGCAAATACAAACTTAATAAAAACAACTAACAAGACAATCCAAAAAACTAACATTTCGTCCCCCTGCAGGTCAAACATTTCAAAATGGCATGTGGAGGTCAGAAAACCAGAGACTGTTTACATAAAATTTCGTTGCATAACATACACATGTTTTCGATGCGAACCGCCTCTCGTGATACGTCGTTGGCCCCCAGTGTATCTATGTATATACAGCCACAGCATGATGTATTATACAGGGTAATAAACATTGGACGCGTTGAATCAAGTTTTAGGATAATTGAGGTTGAAGACTAAAACATATTACAACATGGATGAAAATATTAGAATATGTGAAATATTTTACTTTACTTCCGTATAAAAGCAAAATCGATATTTATAACCAAATTTGTCGATATTATAAAAACATAACATAAATAAAAAAAATGGTTTTCACTATTGTTAAAGCCCCATTAGCTTTTTGGATGTTAAAATTGAAGTAGGTCTTATTTTACCTAGACAGATGTGAAACTGACTTTTACTTGCAATAAGAACGTTCCAATTTTTTTATCACAAAGTATATATAGAAATACAGCACAGTATTTTTTAATCATGTTGCAAAAAATAAGAAAAGGCATGTGACAACTATTTTATGAGATATGCCTAATGGAAGGCATAATGTAAATATTTTTACAGCTCAAGTAATATATATTTCTTATATTTTACGATTGTTCTAATGTTTTCATCTATTGTTCTAATTGACCTTAAATAGACGATGACATTTCATTAAATGAAATTTATTATTAATTCATTTTTTGATAATATAATTATATGCTAAATATATCATTTTGGCATACGTCCACATGTCACTTATAAAAACATGTCATAAAATAATATAGATTACCTACTTTGTATATCTATTTTTTCAATGATGTGTAAACAAAGGACGGATAATAAAATCATATTTTTGAGATCCCTTTATATGGTTGCTAACTTTACCTGATTATTGATTTTTTATACGCATCTCACATTGACTCACAAACAATTGGGCACGTCGAGTTATATTTGTTAGATATCATTTCAATCAAATTGCAGAAATTGATTGTATTGTTTATATACACCAGGGCCCGTATTCACAAACCAACTAAGATGAAAAATTATCTAAGAATCCCGAAATTATCTTAGTTTTCGCCAAGTTTTGCTAACTTTGTAAGATTTTTCTTAACTTTCGTCTTAGAGTGAAAAACATTCTTAGATCGACGATTTTTATCTTAAAAGTTTAGTCAAGGTACGAGGTGTCTTAACTTAGATAAAAACAAAACGAAAATGGATGCTTCGTCGAACCAGAGACGTATAATACGTTTCTGGTCGAACTCATTATTTTTCTATATCTATGAAGATTCTGGATTTCTTGGATTATGAACTTTTAAACACTTTTCTGTCGTTAAACAATTTATGGTGACATTAGTAAAGACAGATATCAGTGATTAATGTGATTTTGATGTGATAAACATTTAGACAGATAAACATTGCTTTACATGAACACTTTTGGGTGTAAATATATTCAGCCACTGTTTTGCTGTATTAATGTTTGATATGAACATGAAATCCAAGGACAACTGTATAATCTTAAATCTTTATTACCTTGTATAAATTTTGTTGTGAATGCCCATATTGTGATGTTTTTTCCAGCTGAAAGCACATGCCTGCAAGTACTTCTTTGTGAATTTAGTATAACATCAATTATAACTTAATTATTCTTTTGTGCAGTGTGTTGAATAGAGTATAATACAGGTATAAGCTATTTTAAAACTACCAGTAAACATGCAATTGTATCAGGCCTTGGTAATATGAATTCAGTGAAGTAAATGATATCAGTAAACTTTAAAATAAAATGCATTTGTATGAATTTGAAATAAATGCTGCACAACTGAAAGATGTTTTTGTTATTAACCATTGATGTTCAGTTATGGATGAAACATTATACAGCCATGTTTCAGTAGTGAGAATAAATGTATTGTAAGCTAATGTGTTTATATGCAGAATAGAATCAAATTACTATTTGACTGTGCATACAATAACAAAATTATTACTAGGATTCTTGAATTTTGTCTTTTCATAATATTCGCATTTGCAAAATTAATTTTACTGATGAAACAAATTAATGTCAATATAATACGTTTCTGTCCATTTTAACGACGTACATAATAGTTGGGACATGCTCTTGAAATCCAAAAGTTATACAGTGAAATATCGATTTTTGGATCAATTAAGATAACATATTTTATCTGTTACGCCTGACTGACTTTATTACTTTATGACCCCTAATAAAGTCAGCATAACGCAAGCAAGGAGGGTAACAATAGGTAGACTGTATATAAACCCCTAAATTGTAGTTGTTTCCCTTGAAAATTGATCAGATACTCGATAAGGCCATGTCCGCCAAAGTTGGACATGTTACACGTATATGTATTTGTAACATGACAATTATTCTCCTTTGGATGACAAGACCAGAAAGTTTCCAAGACAGTACAAATGACCATCTATGGATCATAAAAAACAATTATGTCGGTATAGATAACAAACAAGAATTTCAGTGGTTCAGTGTTGTGCTTGATTCGAGGTGGAATTCGAATAGAGACATTGTTCATGCGTTAATATTATAAAATTGAATGTGTTTAAAACTGAAAGCGGGTATACGTAAAAAGATCGAACCTTCAGATTTGTCGTCCTTGTTCCATGTTGTCACAACTGTTACAGCAATGATAACACCGATTATAATCACTACAGCCATTATCGCAAAACCTTTGCATTTCGCGTTTAGGGTTTTCACATCCACAACTTCTCTCGCTATGTCGGTATGTTTTAAATCAACAGTTGAAGTACTTTCTGAAAATGTCACATCTGCAACATCTGTTTTTTCAGGCGATTCGCATATTTCGTCATTTGTATCAAACAAAGGGTCCATTCGAAAATTGGAAAATGATCTGCCCGAATACACATACCTAGTGAGGTTAACGTTGTTGTCGTGATACATTTTTGGAAAGAGAAAAGTCAATAAACACAATCACACAGAGTTAACTAAAGTCATGCGGTCAGCGATGTCTCTGTAGTGTAAAAGCATTTGAATTAGAAAGTGTTATACAATCCCCAGTAAAATCCGTCAGTACCTCTTTAGAGTACTTACAGTATAATTAATTATTCAACTAAATCATGCTCACGCGCTTGTGTTTTAATCATCAGAAGATATAAAATCAACTATTAAAGGAATAAAACGTTAGTGCCGGAAATAATCTTAAATATAATTCCGACGTTTGAACTTCATATTTAAGTCGTCTACAATGAAATAACCCAGCGCCGAATGTGGTAATTATGTATAAAACCAATCCACATATCATACATAGATATTGAGTTACAATTTTATAGAGCGCGTAGCACGCACTAGAGATTAAGCAAAATGCATTTGCAATCAGTTGAAGAGTCATGCAATAAAGAATTAACGATCCAATGGAAAAATAGCATAACCTAACACGCGATACCAGCGACAATAAATGTTTTGGATTATCTTAGATATCAAAAACTTAAATATCAACAAAGCCTTGGGCAAAAAATAATGTCCGTGAAGTTGGCAGCCCAGCAGCCTAGCAGCCTAGCAGCGTGAAGTTGGCAGCCCAGCAGCCTAGCAGCGTGAAGTTGGCAGCCCAACAGCCTAGCAGCCCAGCAGCGTGAAGTTAGCAGCCCAGCAGCCTAGCAGCCCAGCAGCGTGAAGTTAGCAGCCAAGCAGCCTAGCAGCCCAGCAGCTTAATATATTTCTACAGTTAAACTGCACAACAAATCATGCAAAAACTTAAAAACGCATGAAGTAATAACATTATGTTGCTGTCATGTTTAGTAGAAGAAAAAAATACGATTTGTATCGATTTTGTGAATCTGGCAGTGTAGCGGCCGCATAGCGGACTATTATAGTCAAACATATAAAATGCACAAGAAATCCGGCTAAACACTTATGAATCGATGATATAATTCGATTTTATTCCTTTAACGTTCATTAGATGAGAACTTACACATTTTTTTCATTTTTTGTTTCTTTTTGTGAAGTTGGCAGCCCAGCAGCGTAACAGCGTAATATATATTTATACAGATAAACTTCACAACAAATCGAGCTAAATACTTAAGAATGCATAAAATGATGTCAGTATGTCGTTTAAACAATAATTAACTGAAAATATATGATTTATTTTTTTTTTTCAATGTGGAATTAGCCGCTGCTAGCAGCGTGAAGTTGGCAGCCTAGCAGCGTCACAGCGTAATCTATATTTCTACAGATAAACTTCACAACAAATCAAGAAAAATACTTCAGAATGCATAAAATAATGTCAGTCTGTTGTTTAAACATTAATTAACAGAAAATATATAATTTTCATATTTTTTTTTTCAATGTGAAATTAGCCGCTGCTAGCAGCGTGAAGTTGGCAGCCCAGCAGCGTAACAGCGTAATCTATATTTCTACAGATAAACTTCACAACAAATCAAGAAAAATACTTCAGAATGCATAAGATAATGTCAGTCTGTTGTTTGAACGTTAATGAAATAAAAATATATGATTTTTCAAAAAAAAATTGTGCGTGAAATTAGACGCTGCTGGGCTGCCAACTTCACGCTGCTAGCAGCGGCTAATTTCACATTGAAAAAAAAATATGAAAATTATATATTTTCTGTTAATTAATGTTTAAACAACAGACTGACATTATTTTATGCATTCTGAAGTATTTTTCTTGATTTGTTGTGAAGTTTATCTGTAGAAATATAGATTACGCTGTGACGCTGCTAGGCTGCCAACTTCACGCTGCTAGCAGCGGCTAATTCCACATTGAAAAAAAAATATAAATCATATATTTTCAGTTAATTATTGTTTAAACGACATACTGACATCATTTTATGCATTCTTAAGTATTTAGCTCGATTTGTTGTGAAGTTTATCTGTATAAATATATATTACGCTGTTACGCTGCTGGGCTGCCAACTTCACAAAAAGAAACAAAAAATGAAAAAAATGTGTAAGTTCTCATCTAATGAACGTTAAAGGAATAAAATCGAATTATATCATAGATTCGTAAGTGTTTAGCCGGATTTCTTGTGCATTTTATATGTTTGACTATAATAGTCCGCTATACGGCCGCTACACTGCCAGATTCACAAAATCGATACAAATCGTATTTTTTTCTTCTAATAAACATGACAGCAACATAATGTTATTACTTCATGCGTTTTTAATTTTTTGCATGAATTGTTGTGCAGTTTTTCTGTAGAAACATATTAAGCTGCTGGGCTGCTAGGCTGCTGGGCTGCTAACTTCACGCTGCTAGGCTGCTAGGCTGCTGGGCTGCTAACTTCACGCTGCTGGGCTGCTAGGCTGCTGGGCTGCCAACTTCACGCTGCTGGGCTGCTAGGCTGCTGGGCTGCCAACTTCACCCTGCTGGGCTGCTAGGCTGCTGGGCTGCCAACTTCACGCTGCTAGGCTGCTAGGCTGCTGGGCTGCCAACTTCACGGACATCAAAAAAGATTTATCATTGTATCATGCCCCCAAGTTTGAATTTGGAAAATAAAACATTGATACTTTGAGAAGTGTAGTGTTTGAAAGATATCAGATAATCAATTCTAGTTAATTGTTTTAACTACATTTGTAAATGTTTGTTCTATTAAGTAACAAACAGTGTTATCAAAGCATTTTGAAGGTTATTATTGTGCAACACGCGAATGGCAATGGTCAATAAACTTTTTCGGTTTATGATATACGTTATTCTCTTATTATTTATTTGTTATCTGGGTGTTTGGTAACGCCTTTGCGGGCTTAAAACACCATCAACAAAGGAGGAAATGATCACGCAGCATTTTGTATCTTAAAGGAGATGAGTACAATAACTCTGTGTAATCAATTTGAATAAATGTATTTCATGAAAACAATTTAAAACCAGCGTTCTACGTTCTATGATGTCTGTCGCGGTGTAAAACTGGGCCTGTATTCATAAAGCTCCTTTAATTTAACTTATAAAGGAATTTCCTTAAGTTGTATAAATTTCCTTAGGTAAGGAAATTGCTAGGTAGGTAGGTAGGTAGGTAGGTAGGTAGGTATTTTATTCAATTTAATTCAAAAGACTTTAAAGGCCACAAGGACATACATAGCACAATGCAAACAGTATGACACAACACAATGATATACATAATATAAGTAATGTATGATATTATATCAAATAAATGATTACATTTGACAATATTATGGAGAAGATCAGAATATAACGTAGACTGATCATAATTATTCTTTTTTTTAAGTATAGAACATTATATTGTAATTCCATTTAACTCAATTATTGAACTTACAGTTTTGACTATACACTCATTAGTTAAATCATACTAATAGTTACAGGGTTTTTGATATATGTGTTTACAGTACAATATTTCTTAAAAAGTGAAACTTACAAATATCTATTATGAGATAGCAATTGAAACAGTTATACATAATTCATATATATATATTCGCATAAATATAGACAATGTAAACAATTTTATGATATTATTTCTAATTTCAAACGCATTATAAATGTAAGAGGCTATATTTTTAATGACTTTTTTATCTTCAGCATTGATCAATTCAATAGATTTTACCATGTTAGGTATAGTAATGTACAAAAAACAGCAATGGCTATTTATTTGAAAAAGGAGTGACATTAAAAGCTGGCGTTCTTTCAATTCTTGTTATGCATATATTGATATTATTTTGGTATAGCTCTTTACTTTAGACATTTAAGGTATAAGGATCCTAACTCCCATTTTTTTCTCAAAATGGGGCGGACAGATTTTGGATATGTTTATATAATTTTCATAGATTAAAAAATAAACAATGACATTCCTTTGAGTTATTTTCCCTTTAAATTTGAATTGAATTATGTGAGAGTTACCCATTTTTAAAAGATATAAGAACAATTTCAACGAAAACTCATGGTAAAAAGATGCAGTAACACAGCATCAATATAATTTGATAAAGACAAATATAGATGACCTTGCAATATCAAAAGAAATTAATGTTTTTCAAGAAGTGCAACAACTCTTACAAAAAATTAAAAAAGGGTCGTAAAATGGATTGAAGTATCTGAGATAACTACCAAAGCAATAATGATAATTTGGAAATTCAGTTTTTGTAATATTAACATTTTGTGCAGCATTGGACAGATACATCAGAAAGGTACAGCGTTGGGATCCTAATACCTTAAGTATTGTTGTTAGTCAAGCCTAGAAGTAATGCTATCCATGAAATATGCAAGGTATATCCAATTTATATCTATTGAACATAATTATGAACATTTGTACTATAAAACTATTCAAACCTTGTAATAATGAACTCTGAATTTTAAGGAAATGTTTAAATAAGTTTTTCTTTGCTATTACATGAACGCGGTCGTACAGATTAAGAAAACGTCTTTCTCATCCAGGACTGAATATCTTTATTTTCCTTATAGTGACAATTTAGATACAATTTGATAAACAGCTTATTCATTTTGTGAAGTCTCAAATTACACGTAAACAACTGACAGTAAACCAAAACATTGCTTTATCACGCGATTTCTAGGGATGCATGACGTGTGTCTGTAATTTGAACTTGCGTTTCGACATTCCAATAATAGATTTTAGCAAGTGTATTAGTTTCCACCTTGCAGTATTTTTATGTATTTGTCAATAGTTTAGGTTTGCATGTTTATTACAATTAACTTGCAAAAGCGTTCAAGTGGCTGAAAATCGCCCATTTTAGAAATGATGTAACATATACTCCTATCAAAATATAGCGATCCTCTTACGGTTAAAATTGGCTTGCACGAATGCTAATTGTTGTTTGTTTATGACAACCGAAGTTGCCATTTATTTTCACTATTATTATTAATTGACACCGTCGACATGTAAAAAGTGTGTGTCAGTGAAAGGCGACAAATAATGTTCATTTAACGTCATTGTATGTTCCAAACTCAATTACATTGACTAAATTCAAACCCATTTACTCCACGACAGAATATACCGAGTTCATTAAAGGCTAATCGACCGTGAAATGACGTAACCCACAACTTATACTTTAATGTAATAATGTTCGTATATATTTCGTATATACAGAAGAACTATGATGTTAAGACCACCATAGGGACAAAAACTACGGTCTTGATTCTGAATATAGACAAGAAGAGGATTAATAGAACGAAATTTGATGACACATTAACTCATGATACCATCATACTGTTCGACAATTACGAACAAACATAACTAACTTTATCAACAAATGTGTTAAATTCTGTACCCGAACTGAAAATATATGTGCAAATGGATATAATCAATATAATATTATTTACAATATCAATATACATGAAATAAATTCATACTAACAAAGCTTGACAGAATTCTTCTTTGTCTTAAAAACTTGTAAGGTACGTTATTTTTTAAGGGGATAATCGACCTACATAAGGGAAAATTTAAGTTGAGGAGATTCAACAATAGCACTTAAGAAATTTCCTCATATCTAAGGGAAAATCATAACCTTTAATAGGGTAGAAGAAGTGTAGGCTATGAGAACAGTCGGTAGAACTGCGAAATGGCATTCCAAGGATCAAGGGTTTGAGCTCTTGAAAATCTGTTACACTGTGCTATCACCCAATAAAATGTTTTTGACAGTCATGTGTATTGTTACAGTTTCGGGCATTCATTATTTCAAGCCACCCCGAGTGACTGCGTCGTACGGTTTTACCATCAAATTTTTCCACAACAGGCAACATCTTTACACGTGCATACTCGGAAAACCCAAAGCTAGCTAACTGCATTTCGATATTTTTACACAAAGGCCTGTATTCTTCAACATTTTGGAAAAACTTACGTTGTTGAAATACAATATGGGTGCTCACAACGAGGAACGTAAGTTCCTCTCAACTTTTTTGCCGAAGGATAAATTACACTCGTTGTGAGTTAAACGTGCGTGATATCGTAAGTGCGCGAATCTATATCATTAGTGGGATAGTTCAAATCGTTCGTGCGCGAGTGTGAGAGTGCACAGCGTTAGTGTGCTAATCCATATCATTAGTGGGAGAGTCCATGTCGTTTGTGTGAAAGTTCATATCATTAGTGTGCAAGTCCATCACTCAATCAACACAACGGCGACAGCGGTATATAATAAATGCCAAGATAAAAATAAAATCCCCGATCCATACGAGCAAATGTGATTTACTTGGGGGGGGGGGGTAGAGGTAAACATTAACATGAACGAATGAACAGTCATTTGGGAGCGTAGCGGGAACGATAACTCAACATTATAGAGATTGATAAAGGAGTGCGACATTTAGCGGTGATGTTGCGACAAATAGCGTCAGTACTATTTGTTGCGACTTTTGGCGTTACAGATGCGACAAATAGCATCAGGAGGTTTTACGACATTTAGCGTTGGTTGTGACATTTAGCGTCAGCCTTGCGACATATAACGTCAAATGCGATATTTAGCGTCGGTGCGACATATAACGCTGCTACAGTTTGTATTAAACATCAATATTAAAAATAATATTTTTAGAGGCTCTGAATGGAGTGGCTAGACAGTATAGGCGACGATCTTGGTTTCTTTTGATGCGCTGTGTAATGTTTAGTACCGTCTGCGTCAAGATGTAGGTTGTGTCACTTTGAATGAAATCGTCGAATTTCGTGGCTGGCTGTCCTTCGGAAATTGTATGTCTTTTTTCTAAATTACAATCACATCATATTTATTATTGATTTAAGCAAGTACACTTACTGCATCCTTGGAATAAACTGTTTGTTTTGCGAAAGTTTGGGCCAATGTGATGCAAAATATTGAACCAAATGTCATTTTGAATTACAGCAATACTTTATGTGACAGCTTTGTGAAGTGTCTGGCGTCTCCTAAATAATTCATAGCTATATAATTGCTGCATACAAACTTTGTGAACTTGGGGAGAAGTATTCATGTTTTACGTTACTCAACCAAAATAATTAGGGAATGTAGGTCTGAAACTTTTTTAACAATCTTATCCCAAATCCGTTCTTTCGTTTTGCCGTTAGAATTTTAGGGACTGCGCCAAAAACTAGAGTCAGTAGAGTATCAATAAACACGGCTATTGTGTTTCCTCCTAAACCCATACACCCTTAATTAAGATGTTCGTTAGTGCCTTATTACAATGTCGTGATAAAAACTATTTACGTTGATTTTCGTTAGAAATAATTTTAAAACATGACGTTATCAAATCAATGACAATTCACGATTCTTACCAAAAAATCTTCTTTTCATACGAGACACAAGCTTAACGTTAGAGGGGAATTTTCTCTAACCTCTAGGATATAAGATGAATGGCATGCTGTGAATGACGTCATTGACAGTCTTGACTGGTGAACAGATTCGTCTTGATTTCCCATTTTAGTTTTTAATTTTCTACTAGAATTACGAATGATACAATGTCATAGAACATACATGTAGTCTAGGATCCGAGAGGCAATACGTCGCTCGTTGTGTTCGCCTTTATGTATTACGCAGTATGTGATAGAATGCGTAATCCATGCGACTACATGGAGGTTTGGCTCCGATAACATTTACTAACATTCCACTGACATCAACTGGCTAGCAAATCGTTGTAATCACTTCAACAGCTGAATAGCTTGGGTACTTCTATCATAGAAAAAGTCGGCGGCCGTGGCCCAGTGGTTACTATGCTGGACTTATAACTCAGCGATCCGGGTTCGAATCCAGGTAACGGCAGGTAATACACTTTAATGGAAATTTGACACAAATGTCGATTTTCCTTCATATATGGATAGGTTGCCGGCTACTTGATGAAGGGCAAGTAAGTTCTGGTTAGTATAAACTATAAAGTCCAGGGAAGCTAGTTAGGTGAACCGGCAGCCGTGTGTAACACTGAAATATCGATGAAAAACGGCGTTAAACCCTGGCCATTGAAACAACCATACTTAATATGATATACTTAAAGATTGACAGTTTGTCAGTCTCGCACTTAAGTGTCATGCAGCCAGATGCTTTCCGTCTAGTAATACAAACGGCAAACTTGGAGTAAAAACGACAGAGAACGATAAGCATGTAGGAAGCGAAGCGGAAGACATTCAAAGAGAAAAATATTAAGCCTATGAATTACAATTAGATAAATTATTCAGTGAAAATATATATTGCGAAGTCTCCATTATTAATCATATCTTGTTTTAACAGAGTCTGCCTGGAACGAAAAAATTGAAAATAAAATTATTCTGTTTATTATATCCTGAAGACAAACTTCATTGTCTCGCACTATGTTTAAACAATGGTTAATAGCTTCTTATGATATCAATGTGCCATAAATTATACGTTGTGCATAATAACGAACATTCGTTGAATGTCGCAGACGGACAAAAGATAATTATATTCTCTCAATTGCCAAGTTCCAGATGTTTTCAGACACTGGTGACATTTGAGTCTAAGTAAGCAATGAATGGTTTATGGTGACAGCGGAATGATACATCAACCCTACGCACGCACCGACTGTCATGACGCGTCTTACGGTAACATGAAACGAAACGATTCCACTTCACTGTCGTAGCATACAAAGTAGTACCAGTCGAATTAAAACATAATAATTTATCAAATTCATCCGCAAGAAATCCGCGTAAACTGTAGTTCCTGAAAACAATTTTGGTGAGTATTTTTAATATAATAACAAACATATTTTTGAAATGAATATTATTTTTAGCTTACAGAAGTATTTATTACTCGTAGAATTCATGCCGCAAAATGGATAACTTATTGTCCCGACCCCTGTCGGTTGCAATAATGTAAAAAGCATGCATCGCTAGAAACAATGATGTCATAAATCTGTTTAGTCACATGGGATACTTATGAGACAAAAAATGAGGATACATTTTTTTAGTGATATCACGCAGGCTGGTACTTTGTTTAATCATTGGAATGGCCATTCAGAATAACTTGCGCCTGCTGGTTGCATAATTTATACGACAGAACGAATTTACACCGAGAAAGATGACAAGCGATGCGTGTAGGCTGACGAAAACTTAATTGGAATTTGTCGTGCTAGTGAATTTAATAAACTGCACCGTCGTGTATGTTTGCTGTACAAAAGCCACAGATACGCTACGTACTTAACGGTGTCGCTATTTTATACTTTAATACGTAAGCTGGTTGCCATTGTCAATAAACTTTTTGTCATTGTCATTGCTAAATACGAATACTTAACAAAATTGCTATGTTACCTTCTATATTGTTCAGTATTATTACTTATCATAGGGTAATTGCCTTAATGTAATGCTTGTTGATGTAGATATTTGGTGGGTCATGACTGGTGTCTTTAATTGGATATATCGAGGGTTCAACGCAACAGTGTCATATTGAAATAAGAACAAGTTACGACAGTGTTGCGCTGAGCCCTCGATATGTGAAGGAATGGAAGCAAACTGAATGACACCGTGACGTTAAAACGTTGTGAAAACAGTAATAAATTTCGATTTTTATTAGATTTTTTTAAAATGCGAATTCTCTAAAAATTCAACACGCATAATTCAACACACTCTTTTGTTGACAACCGAGCCCAGAACACAACAATTATGTAACCCACTGACTTCAGCATACAACTACACACTCCCAAGAGTACATACTTTAAACGGACTGCAGCCAAATCGATACGAATAACTTCTACAACAGCCACTCCCTCGTCTCGCTGGAATTTTAAAACATTTCATTAATCATGCAATTCAGGCAATATCTTGGCAGGCGTTTAAATTTATTAAATGCTGAAAGCGTTGCTCACAAACGTTAAACATTCGGATGAATGGATTTAGTCATGTTCCTTGACATGCGTTGAATAAGGAAGAAGCGTGTGATGTGAATCTTTCATTGACAGACGCGATTTGTTTTCATTATGACACAATGTCAAGATTATACACTGAAAATACAAAAATACAATAAAGTCAGGAAATCGGAAATATGTAAATATGTTGGGTGGCTTAAATTCATTTTTCACACCAACAATCATAGTCATTTGGCGGCACTTCGGAGTTGAGCGGTAGATGAAGGCCGCACGCGAACATCCGTATGTAGATCCACCGACTGTCCGTACGCACGCTGTATGACTTCCCCACATGGGGCCGGGCTTCTGACCTCAGATGGGATTCGATCTCACTACCATTAGTGATTACATGTCCGAGATCAAATCTACTTGACCACGGAGGTCAATTTTATATTATATGAGGAAAACGCAAGCATATGATTAGGAAACAAGAAGGTAAAGAGGTTGTACTGTATTATACAGTAAAACATGTGTTCGATGACCACCGGTGGGAAATACAAAAATTAATGTGGTCTAATTGACACATCGCCTTTATTCGGAGGTCATTTTGATCTGAATGGCAAATGCCCGTTTTTATAAGAATGACATTTTTTTTCGCAAGGTGACATTTATTCGGAGGTGGCCGCTAACACGCTTTGGCTGTATATTCATCGATCGTTTATTTTAGCCAGATATAGAATTTGGAAGAGATGGTTCTATGTACTTCACTAAATACAATTCGAATACATATGTATAAACAAGATAACTGCAATGTCATACGAACGCCTTAATGAAATTAATGTCACAGACAGAAGACTGGAACCAACAGAAGCGTATGGTAATTTCTCTTCTTGTAGCCACGTTTGCTGTAATGATTTTGCTTCTTAATCAGCTCGAGACACATGAGACCTTACTTGGCGTAATACCATTTATCTAAAATAATTAAGTTCATCTCATTTTTCGTTACAGTTGGTTTAACGCAGTTTTTGAACGATATTCCAGTTTTATACGGCGGCCGGTTCACCCAACCATCCAATTTTCCTTGACTAGGATAAAAGACACATAATTATTGTCTTTCCCAACGGGGACCTTTGTTCACCAGTTTGGATTTTACCATGGAAAGTTTTGTTTAAAATTAATTATAACCACGTATTGATAAGATTCAAAATGCAGGATTATTATGCACATCAACGAAGCTTACAGCCTTTTATTCAAACCAACATACAAATACCGACGCGCGCGTTTGTAGGGTCATTTTTGAACGCACATTCTTCTTCGGCTTTTCGGTAATAATTGGTTTTACAAGTGACAAACGCATTTTCGGTGAACGAAATAAAAGACACAGCAGTTCCTGGGCATGCCCCTTTAAAAACTGAAATGGCCTAATCTAAGCCAAAAAATCACATTCAAGGGTAGATAACTCAAAAACGAGAACCATGACCCCATTTGTTTTCGCTTAAATGTTTCTATTATCACATGCTATGATCATGCAAAGTTTTATTTTAATCTGTTCGTCAGTTTTCATTCTGCCTTTATGTCTACGTGAAAAATGTAGGAAATGTTATTACGATTAATTAGTAGAGGTCGATTTTGCTAAAAGCCTTCATAAACGTAAATGGGTGGAAATCTGCCCTGGAACCTAAAACTAATGTTCAAAGGTCGTTTTGAAATTGAAAAAATCTGTAGTAAACTATGGACTCGGAGTTAATATGGCACTCACTCTACGTAAATCACGACATGTTCATTTAATTCCATTACTATGACTTAATTTTACTAACCTTTGCGTTCCATGAAGCATAAAATGTAAAATAAAAATTTGTTACACATGTATGGTAAATGTTTAAAGAATACTAAATTTTTTACATGAACAATGTAAGTATATTACAACCTCTCCAGTGCGACCCTCTCTTGAGCAACAATCTTCCTTGGACAACAACATGATTTTCCCACTGAACTAATAATTGACCTCTCTAGAGCAATAACCTCTCAGCAACACTATAATTTTGCTACCCCCAAAGGGTGTTGATATCGAGAGGTTGCAATGTACTAACAAAAAGTGCACTGACTGGCTTACATATTTAGTTGTGCTATCTCTTGAGTGTAAGCGATTGGAGCAAAGGCTGATGGTGAAATGAGCGAGTGAGTGTTGTGTATTTTCTGACATTTGAAAGAGAATAATTAATTTCCTATGATTGGTTCTTAAGATCCATGGTACGGGTTGTTTAATCCATAGTATGGTGGTTGCTATGTTATTTGATAACAATGAACTAGTTGGCTAATACATGTTGTTTTGACCAATGAATTTGATTATTGGTTATTAACGAAAATGTTTGATTTCTCGTGGATATGATTTCATTCAGCCTTGGCCACCTATGATTACCAGATGTATACGAAAAACGCGACTTAGCTTCGAACTCGTGGGCGCCGCCATTCTTTTTCCAGACCATGTGGTATCCATTATTACCAAACATTAAACTACGTGATTATAGACCGTGTGTTTAGGGAATCCTTGATTGTTTGAGGTCTGTTACTGGTGAGGTCAGATGAAAATGCATTTTGTGCCAAGCTGCTGGTTTAATGTTAAGCTCATCCAGACTGATGTGTTCATGTTTGTTGTTTTGTACTGACTGGAATGTTTGGTTGATATGTATCGTGTCGGTCGGCTTTGTAACATTGTCGAAGACGTTATGCTGTCTCTTGCCTGTTTGCATTCTTAATTATAAGTAATATTTTATTCTGTAAAATTTGACCATCACGCTGGCTGTAATATCAAGCTATCTAAAGGGTCTTTCATCAATTTGATCATATAACTGTATAATAAAGAATCACTATAAAATGTTTGTTTTCTTTGTAACCAATTTTTGAGTACAGTATAAAATAATCGGAAGGAGCTAATTAAAATAACGAATAATGTTTGTAGCATAGTTTATTCCGGAAAAACATCACTCCAATCATTTTACCTCAAACAAATCTAAACAAGAGGGCCATGATGGCCCTGTAAATGCTCACCAGGAAAAAAGGACATTTAGAGACGAACATTGTTAAAATATTTCTACACGAGTCCAAGTAAAACCAAGTGACCCTAAGGTCAGGGCCAATTTTTACCCCAGGGCCATGATATGAACAAATTTGGAAGAGGTCTGCTAGACAATATTACATACAAAATATCTTAACTCCGGGCCTTGTGGTTTCGGAGAAGATTTGTTTAATTTTCTTATATAAGCCGATATAAATCGAGTGACCCCCGGGGCGGGCCAATTTTGACCCTAGTACAATAATTTTAACAAACTTGGTAAAGGTCCACTAGAAAATGCTACAAACCAAATATCTTAGCTCTAGGCCTTGTGGTTTAGGAGAAAAAGTTGCCTATATAAAATAGAATAAACCTCAGGGCAGGGCCAATTTTGACCCCGGGGCCATAATTTGAATAAACTAGGTAGAGGTCCACTGGACAATGCCACATACAAATTATCTAAGCTCTAGGCCTTGCGGTTTCGGAGAAGACGATTTTTTAAATTTTCCTATATAAGTCTATATAAATCAAGTGACCCCCGTGGCGGGGCCAATTTTGACCCTAGGGCAATAATTTGAACACACTTGGAAGAGGTCCACTAGACTATGCTACACACCAAATATCAAAGCTTTAGGCATTGTAGTTTTTGACAAGAAGATTTTTTTAATTTCCTCTATATGTCTATGTAAAATCAAGTTACCCCCGGGGCGGAGCCAATTTTGACCCCAGGGGAATAATTTGAACAGACTTTGTAGAGTTCCATTAGACAATGATACATATAAAATATCTCAGCTCTAGGCCCTATGGTTTCGGACAAGAATATTTTTAAAGTTGTTTCTATTTGTTGCCATAGCAACCAGAGTTTTTAATGAAATTTAATTTTTGAACAACTTTGAAAGGGGACCACCCAAGGATCATTCCAGCAAAGCGGTGTAGGAGAAGATGTTGTTTTAAGTAAATATGGACGCCACTTCACGATGAACGACGCACGATGGACGCCGGACGATCACAAAAGCTCACCCTGAGCAATTCGTGCCCTGGTGAGCTAAAAATCAGAAAAATATGTAATGGTTGCATGGCAATTGGTTCAACACAAATTATGCAAAATACTATAGTTCGAAAAAAATGAATATACCAATGTATAAAAAGTCATTTAACTTCGACGATACAAAGTCATCTGCGTCATTAAAGTCATGTTCAATAAGCTTTAATAGCGAAGTATAGCCCTCTGTAAACGCTTTATTCAAAACGGTTTGAACCACTCTTATACACCGGTAATCAGACTACCATTTGTTTGACTATGTTAAACTGCAAAATATGTGCAAGAAGAATCCACTGTGTTTTAATAAACAAAATGTTTTAACTGCTCTGAATTAACAAAGTTTTTTTATTTACAGAAAGTAAATCATGGAAACTAATGGAAAATAAGACCACCTTTTGGACGAAAACTTGTCTTAACACTGATATGGTCTTGTTATCAAGTTGGTATACCGAGGAAATGTGGAAAACTGGTCTTACTATATCCTGATCGAGGTGATCTGATTACCGATGTGTTCTTCAGGTGATGATTTACTAATTATGTACAAATACAATCTTATGTGTATACTACACTCGTACTAGAGGGTCATTTTTTAAATCTTGGTTAATATATATATGAACATACATTCATTATTGATAAAAATGAAAAGCAAACTATAAAATAATTCATCTATTTTCACAGGTGAATGTTACAGCAACACCAAGAGTATCATCCTCTGTCTTATGGTGTTGGATTCTACCGGATTTGCATTCGTCTCGGGCTATATCCGAAGCACTAGGAGCATTGTGACTATCGCTTGTCGATTTATAAGTGCCGTAATTTGGAGCAAAAGTGAACGGGTCAAAGAATTGATAAATACCATCATCTGAATTCAGTTGTGGTATATTAGAATACCCAGTACCTGTATCAGGTGAATCGGGTTCTCTTGAAGTAGAAAGATAGGTTGATTCTTGTGTAACGCGACATTTGATCTCAGCGACAGGGTAATACAGTTTGATTTTAACTTTAGTATAATCGTACAGATCAGTTCCCAAATATTGTGGTATTTTCCCGCTGCATTTGTATTCTACGCAGTAAGTGTCATTGACAAGTGGATTTAAAATATCTACCTGCTCAATCCCAAACACAGTGCCCATTAGGTCAGAATTTGTACCTCCGGTACTGGTTACTGTCATTTGCATGGTCTGTGATGATGATAGAACGGTGATGGCGGAAAGTACTAACCGTATTTTTATGAAACATACTGTGTATGAATTCCGATCGGGATACCAAGCTAAAGTACTCTGTTTTTGTAAAGATTTTAGAGTCCGATTAATTAACCAACCAGGAAAAATAGGTTTTATAAAATACACAAGTGTCCTAAAGGATTCGGTGTTTCCAAAATGATATCGTAAGTAAAACTTATCCGAATCCGACGCCTTACAAGTATTTTCATCATCATAGAACGGACCATCAACTGCCCTCTTCATTTCAATCTTCAGTGTTGTTTCACCATCGCCGATACTATACATGAGCGTACTATGAGAGTCGATATTCGGTGCAATAGCATATAGTAGTTTATAACCATGTCCATATTTGTTGTATTGCAAAGTAGTAAAAGCGCTTTCATTTTCACATATAACTTTAGCACAATAATCATCCGGATTACGCCAGTAACTTAAGTAGTTTTTTATAGTCCTTAACGTATTCCCGTTTTTGTAATGTGTCTGAATATAAATTTCTGAAGTATGTCGTTGTTCAGATCTCATAGTTTCATCATTGTAGAGCTTCAGTTTGAAGTAACACGGTAAGTTTGTTAACTTGTAAACCTTGTCATAATTGAACCATTCTTGTTCAGAGACAGTTGACCAGTCAATATCGCCGATCCACAGGGCACTGTTTAACGCGCGTCTTTTTCGACGCTTCACTGTGTTAGATTGAACATTCTCCCAGTATCCAGAATCCGAGCTTAATCTCCATAACTTAAAGTCTTGATAAACTTCTTCAGGACCAAGAGATAGTGGAATAAACATATCAACAACATCATTCAGCACAAGAGGTTGTCCCGATGAGTCCCTAAAAAACATGTTAAAAACACCTAGTGATTCAAGACTGCCAACTTCACCTTCGTCGTCAACTGTCCTGAAATCACCCGGGATACCCTCAAGTGTGGATGCATTTGTTGGATCAAGAAATGTTAAAGATGCCATGACATTTCCATTGAAAACGGTTCCATTTTGGTAATAAAATTCACCTGGAGGAATCGCTATCTGGATTTTTGATGAACCATTAGCAGCTGAACCCAATGAAAGTACGCTTTCTTCGGTAGAATTAATTTCTACGGGCTCAGATGGAGGAAACATTTTTATTTCAATACTGATTGTCCCACCTAACTCGTCAGAAAGCTCGATTGTCTTCAGGCCGGGTAGGAACTCTTTACCAATATTGTCTTCTATCCTTATTGTGACTTTGCTGGATTCCATAAAATACGAAAAGCTGAATTCACCAGAAGAGGACGTGAGTGTTTTAAATATACCATTCACCGATACGACACCATACTTTACAGGCGAGTTATCTGTAGCACTGAAGGCGCGACCATTAATAGTAAGAGCGTTTGATTGACATACCGAGCAACCGCAAGATTTAACAATGACCAACTGTATATCGTAATCCATACACTGGAGAGTTAACAAAAAGAAATCTTTAACAGAACAACAAGATGATGACCCCTCTCGACAGGTTGCAGTATCATTAGCATTGACTGATCGGCACCTTTTTGGCACGCATTCGCCAACATCGTACGTAGAAGCGTTATCTTGAGAACAACCAATAGGCAAAGCTATGGATTTTTGCCTCAAAGCGTCGATACAGAAATCATCCATATGTTCTGAAAAATAATCGATTCGTACTTCATTCTTTGTGATATTTCGGATTGGTATCGGACAATATTTATTGTAATTATTAACACATCGTAATGCCATTACTAAAACACCACATACGTATTGTAAATTATTTTTTGTAGTCAGAACACTTTGTTTTCCCACAACTTATGAAATCTGGAATAGTGTTAGAAAAGAATATTATATCATCATACCTTTAACAGTCAATGCAGCTGCTGGTGATAAAATGGCACCTGCTGGGCTATTTGCTCTACATCGATAGTTTCCACTGAAATCTGCAGTCACATTAGACAGGACTAGTTCTGTTCCACTTTGATACAGTTTTTTGTTTAAAACAATTGAATCCTTGAACCTTAAATAAGCCGAACATTCGTCAAAAGGACAGGTTAAATTAATTAGAGTTGGTATGTAGCATATGTTCAAAGATGGTAAATCCTCGACAAGCAATTGCGATAATGCCAATATATCTGTATAATAGTAGAGTTTGTTTAATGTGATTATTATTTAATTGACGGCAAACGTGTTTAATGTTTATGTCATCTAGAGCTCGTCACAGACATGACGAATGTAACGAATACCCCTACACGCCGCTTTGAAACAGACGTTTTAATGTAAGGAAAACCTTTTTGCCAGTTGCTAATTGGATTCCTTTCAATGAACAATTGAGTTGCAGCCTAGACAAAGCAAACCTAAAATTTGACCTTTGAAGTGCACGAGTGGCTTTGATTATGTGGGTACTGGCCTGTTTCTTACGCACTACACACTGTCTCATGTAGGTGAACAGTTACGCCTAGTTGTTTGAAATCTGTGAAGAACAATGTTACAGCCCCGAAAAGAATTGGGACGGACGGGACTTCAAATACGTGATTCTGGTAATGTCCCCACCATTGATAGTGGGTAGGGTATAATGAATATTTTATTTGACTAGTAATGTTTTATATATTCATGGAGTAAAAAGGTTAAGTAGAAAAAAATAAATTAATATAATTTTATGGATAGAAAATTGTGTTCCAACGATGAATTTCTTGAGCATTAGGAAATACGAGGTATCAGAAATATACAAACCACTCATAATAGTCAACACTTGGATTTGCAGTAGCGTTACAACAAAGTGTAACATTTTCTCCTATCAATCTTTGCTTTGACTGTGGTGTCTCTGTCATATACGGTGCGACTAAAAGCAGAATATATTCATTTCGATTTTTATCAATTAGCACACATAGCAAATGGTTCCCCTTGAAATTCTTTTTCAACAAGCTTACAGAAGGACCATGGTACTTCTCTGGTGTACGTCTAGGGCCTTACTCCGTCGTTAAAGCTGTCCAAATGATTATGTTTGTGGGTGGACGTAAAACCTAAAAGGAACTGGAAAATATTAAACTTTCCAACGTATACATATGTCGATATATATTGTACATGTATACCATCTTGCAGTGTATGGCTTACAAAATCATTAAATATACAAAATGTACGCATACCTATCTTGACCATATAGATATCCAAATACTGATCAGTGACTGTCGTGTGATTGTCAACGAAGCCGTCTTTCATCACAATTAGGTCTGTCATTATGCAAAAAGAGTTAAGTACAAAAAAACCAGTCTTGTTGCTTATTCCAATCAATGTAGTTGGTGATGTCGCAGCATATAACATGGCATTTCCGATGGCATTTCCAGTTGATTGCACATAAATGCGCCCAGATATGGAACTGTCTTCACATTCGCAAGTGTCACAGGCTTCATTGATAATCCCATTGAAACATATTTGACTGCAATCTGTATTAAATAGATTAATGGAAATCATTTATTTATTTTAAACTATTCCATTCAATATTCAGTATTTCATTCAACATTGAAGTGTTGAAACGTTATACCTGGGCAATTCCAATTTGAGCATGTCTTTTCTTGTGAAGCATCGCCAACACATTCAATAGCAGCTTCGGTTTTATTACAAAACCTATTTCGCACCTGTATTCCTCCACCACAGGAGGTACTACAACTTCCCCATGACGTCCATGTTGACCACTTGCCATAAACTATAAAAATATAATATTGGAAAGCTCTGATTTATTCCAATTGTATTTCTATATCTATTTTCAACGAATATTAAACTTTATAACAGCCAATTTCTAAAACGTAAATTTCTAACATCGCATCAGTACTCTGTTCGGGAATCCTAACAAGTGAATAAAAGTATGCAGTAATTGAATCCCGATCTTGGTTTACAAAGAGGTTGCGCACTTAGGACCAAAGTAAAAACACATTTCTCCATGATTATTAGAATCGTTAAACAGCCAATAATCTTAATACCTGGACATGGTGAACTCTCACAGACAGAAGTCTCCACATAGTCTCCGAGGCATGCAAAACCATCTTCACATTGTCTGTAACGTTTGTGTATTCCTGTTCCGCATGTACTCGAACATTGTGTCCAGTCATCCCATGCTAACCAAGTCGCTGAACCAGACACAATTGCTACACAAATTGGGAACATACAGAATAGATTACACTAAATATCAATGCTTATACCACCTCTGGAACTAAGAGATATCTCATTATCATTCTAGATGGGTTTTGCAAACCAGTCTTATACTGAAGTGATTGTTATGTGAGGGTAAACAGTCAAAATCAGTAAAGAAAATAACCGAAATTATAAAATTCATGACATTCTGGTTCAAGTTAGAGTAATTACACACTTGCAGAAAAGCAATCATGTTAAGTTCGCGCTTTGTTACAACTGTTTATTTCAGCTCTTCGTTTCAGTAGTTGTGTGGTTGATTGTTTTAGAACCATTTTGAGTTCTAATACATCTTAAGTAGGGTATATCGACGAAAGATGTTATTAGCATTAAAGTGCTGTAAAAATCTTGTTACATGTACATTCTATCAAGAGATTTAATGTCGATATTTTAAATCTAGCCACATTATTTAATTCCTAATATTGAATTGTTCTGGGACCACTAATCTATAATATTTACGTCACTGGTGTGATATAAATGGTAATATATAAAAATTGAAAAGTGGAAGAGCGTTATGTAATGTTTGACACGAACTTTTTTTCGTCGATCTAGTGTTCAAATGAATTACATGTACTTATTTGAACTCGCACCCTATTAAAAACTATACAAAATGAATCAATCATTTGAAAAAAATATGTCTCGTTATAATTAGGTATTATAGTCTGTGAATAGGCTGAAATATCATACTTAATCAGATACTTACGTGACGTGCTTATCTCACTTGTGGTAGATGTCAAAGCATCACTTGGAGTCGAAGTTATTGGATTATCATCTTAAATTAAACATATAGAGACATTTTACGGATATTTCATTTGCTTCTAGACAAATGTCGATGGATAAGTAAAAGATATCTCGTTTAATTAAATTTCATCAAACAAAATTAAAATTCTTATACCAGTACATACACGTCAAGAAAAGACAGCTAGCACCCAAAATGAAATAAATGAGCATCAATTAACATAATTCCAGTTCAAAACAACTAATTTCAATTTGGTAGGAAAATTGGGAATTTTAAGAATCTTTTTATATTCTTGAAAGCGTGTGGAATGATAAAATGGTGAGGCAGTTGAAGTACCGGTGCCGGGCCTAATCAAAAAGTGTAGGGCCGCGGGGAAATTTTATGGTAGGTCGGGTGACTTGCAACGAACATTTTCACGCCTTATGCATCTGTAGAGGTCTGTTCATTCTAGCAGATGCACCCGAGTATCAATATAAGTTATCTATATATGATTGTGAAGCAAACAGAAATATTTAAGATAAAAAACAATAACCATAAAAGATCGAACCTTCAGAATTGCCGTCATTGTTCCATGTTGTCACAACTGTTGCAGCAATGATAACACCGATTATAATCACTACAGCCATCATCGCAAAAACTTTGCATTTCGCGTTTGGGGTTTTCACATCCACAACTTCTCTCGCTATGTCGGTATGTTTTAAATCAACAGTAGAGGTACATTCTGAAAAGGTCACATCTGCAACATCTGTTTTTTCAGGCGATTCGCATATTTCGTCATTTGTATCAAACAAAGGGTCCATTCGAAAATTGGAAAATGATCTGCCAGAAGACGCAAACCTAGTGATGTTGTTGTCGTGATACATTTTTGAAATGAGAAAAGGCAATAAACACAATGACACAGAATTAACTAAAAGCCAGTGATGTCTCTTTAGTGTAAAAGCATTTGAATTAAAAAATATTATAAAACCACCAGAAAATCCGTCAGTACCTCTTAAGAGTACTCTAGTATAATTAATTATTCAACTAAATCATGCACGCGCGCTATCAAAGGAATAACACGATTAGTGTCGGAATAAATCTTAGATATAAATATTCATTCCGACTTTTCTATTTTACATTTCGGTCATCTACAATGAAATTACCCAGCGCCGAATGTGGTAATTATGTATAAAAACAATCCACAGATCATACATAGATATTAAGTTACAATTCTATAGAGCGCTTAGCATGCATTAGAGATGAAACAAAATGCATTGACAATCGGTTGAAGAGTCATGCAAGTTGTATAAAGAATTAACGATCCAATGGAAAATAGCATAACCTAACACGCGATACCAGCGACAATAAATGTTTTGGGTTATCTTAGATATCAAAAACTTAAATATCAACAAAGCATTGGGAAAAAAATATTTATCATTGTATCATGCCCCCAAGTTTGAATTTGGAAAATAAAATATTGATACTTTGAGAAGAGTAGTGTTTGAAAGATATCAGATAATCAATTCTAGTTAATTGTTTTAACTACATTTGTAATTGTTTGTTCTATTAAGCAACAAACAGTGTTATCAAAGCATTTTGAAGGTTATTATTGTGCATCACGCGAATGACAATTATAATAAACACCTTTACACGTTAGTGCGTTAGATTTTAATTAAGAGTATGAAAAAATGTAGCACGGTCTTCATGTTATAAGAATGAATGCGAGGTTCTATGTGTTTAACTATTGCCCAAATCTCATCAAGCTCGTCTGTTTCACCTTATGTACGTTAAATATTCATTTTCAAAACCAAACGTGAAAACAGTATGTGTCGATGATTTCTCGCTTCCGTAACGTTTATAAATGACGTTCATTGGGATTTCTTTCTTTCCCGTTCGCCAGTACGTTTTAAACACGTATTTTTTTATGATGCATCAACGATTGACTTGGTTTTTACGTTAACAACAGTAGTGCACTCGATTCATACGTTTCCAAATAAATTAGAGAATATTTTTAACAATTCAAAGGTTTCCAACGTCATGTACGTTTTATATACACAGTGTTTACGTACCTTCCGTTTCATATTTCGTTTGTTCACCCTTTGTGCCAATCTAAAATCGTGAAGTTAGCGAGAGCCCGACTGGAACTGAGGTATATGGTAACAGATAAATCATGTATCATTGTGATTGTCCAAAGATACGTGTATAGAGACAATATCGACATATCGAATATTTAATTAACAAGCTCCGTACTTATAGGCTATGGGCTACTGGGCGAAACCCTCCCCCCCCCCCCGGAGGCATTTTTGTAGACATCATTTTTTTTGAAAGCTCAATGCCTGCTGATCATTTTTCCAGTGTCTACAATCTGGGCGTTGGGGCGTTTGTGAACTACAGCATGCTAATTACCGTTACCGAAAAATATGTTTGACAATAATTTTATTTTGTTAGAAGTCTTATTCTAGATATTTTCAATAATTCATCAATTTGAACAATTCCTTTGACCATGATAAGTTAGCAGCGGGTTTACTTGTCGATCAAATGCATGTTTTTCACTTTATTGCTCTATATATGCTCTGTAATTTACGTTACCCTGCGTTACCCTAAAATGACAAGGAAATGACAGTTGTATATGTTAAATTAACACAAAAGCAGTTGTAAACAATGTTTTTATTCATATTAGGCAAATACTAGCACATGATCATGTTTTTCTTTCATTGAATGCTCGTTTATGTTTTCATTTTACGTAAAATACGTTACATGTAAAAGTATACGTGTTACATGGAAATCAATTATATTACTGTGATCACATGCTATGATCAAATAGGTATACAGTGATAGGTAATCATGATACATTCATCAATATCCATAACTGAAAAACATTTCTAGTTACAAATGTTGTAAAGTTTGACTGGCATAATAGTAGTTTACGTTACATAACGTTACCTTTATCACGATAAGTACTATTATGCCTAGGTCACATAGCCCGGCCGATGAGGTTCCGATGAGCCAGCGGTGCGATTTTCACCGAACTCGGCCGAACACCGGCCGAACACCGGCCGAACATCCGTGGAGTTTGTTGCTTAAAACCGCATTGGTGACAGTTCGGTGAAATTTTAACTTTGGAGCTAAATTTCAACGGGCTCTCAACGAGCTCCCTCATCGCAGCCCCATCGTAACCACATCGGAAAACACGTCGGCCGGTGTACGGCCGAGTATCGGCCGGTGTCCCGTGCATCTGAGACAACCAGAGGACGAGTTTTTTTAACGGACACCGGCCGAGCTCCGACCGAGCTACGGCCGATGTGGGACAGACCCTTTGAAAGTATAGTACCGGTGGCTGACCGATGCTCGGCCGGAATTCGGCCGTAACCCGGCCGGAAATATCTGCTAGTATATATACTGTTCGCTACTGTCTGTATACAGCATTATCCATTCGGTCTTGACACACGTAAGTAACAGGATGCCGAGATTAGAGAAGAATTGCGGCAAAAAAAGGCCCGCTAGCAGCAATGGAAGGGGGCAAAAGAAACAAGCAATGCAGACGAGAAAATCTCCCCGAAAGAGGACAAATGAGGAAGAAGGTGGTGCCAGTGGTACCGAGGGGGAGATATCCGATGCTGAGTCCATGGCGTCCCGGGTGTCCCAGGCGTCAACTTCGCAGTCCAAGCCCACGTCCTCGTCCAGGCCCACGTCCTCGTCCAAGTCCTCGTCGGCGTCGCGGCGAGCCGTTGGTGTGCCGATAGAGGAGATCACCCAAGACCAGATGCAAAAGATAGCAGATTTCTACGAGGGACACCCTATGTACTACGATGTTGGGCATGAGAATTACAAAAACACGAAGTTGAAGGAATGGACTCTGGACAAGTTTAGCGAACAGATTGAGCTTTCTGGTGAGACCTTGTCAGCTTTTGAAATGTTTGAAGTTATTTTTAAATTTGTCAAATTTTGAATTTACGATGTTTTACTTTAGAAAACATTGTTAAATGTCTTAATGAATTGTGCCCTGCCGGTAGGGGCTTAGAATTATCCGGCTGCCGCTGTCAGTAATGGCAGTCACGTCTTCCACGGATGGTCGTGGATTTTTCTACGACAAGCCACCTTCCGCTGAATATGAAGGGAAGCTGTCAGTTGCTTGTGGAAGAAATGTGCTCCTAGTACTGGTGTGCCGCTCATGGGGTTGGTTGAGCGGCCCGCCCAGGAACGGAGTGTAAAACTGACCGTCTCTATATGACTGAAATAATGTTCGTGGGACGTAAAACCCAATCAAACAAACAAACAAACAAACCTAATGAATTTGTATGTGTGTTGCAGTCCAAGCCATACAGAGGCATTTCACAAGTTGCCGTACCGAACACTTCAAGCTCAAGAACAGGCCCAAAATTAGCAAGAGTGGATCCGCGGCGGCCCCTCTTACGTCACTCCAGAAGTTCAAACTGAAGGCATACGAGTTTCTGGACGCTCATCACGTACCACGGACGCTGAAATCGACCTGTGGGAGGGTAAGCATCTGCCAGTAGATTTTCTAAGTTATCAAAGAGTTGTCTTATTGTTTTTCTTTGCCAGTGAGTTGCTCACCCTTCTTTCTACTTGCCGCGATTTTACTATTGATGGTTTGAATGCTTCAGCTGGCTGGTGAGGACGAGAATTCGGCGTCGGATTTGGAGTATGCTGCAGCGTCTGAGTCTGAGCCGGCCACGTCGCAGGGAGTAGGAGCTGCCCGCAAGAAGGACAAGGCTGCATCCGTCAGCGACATGTCCAGGACGCTGATCGCGTGTCTCAAGTCAAGTAGCAAGGCCACTCAGGACGCAGCGGAAAAGGTAAATAGAACTAAATACTCGACAAAATGCAAAATAAACCATTTTCTGCTATTTCAATCCCATACAAAATGCAAGTTTTGTGTATTGAAGTGTAGATGTGTGAGTTGGCGGTTCCTAAAACACAAGCGGTTTTAAGCCACTGCCCGTACAAAGGAGGTCCCCTATTTAAAATCTTATTTTCTTTGTAATGTACTGGTCAAATGTAAGTTTTATTTATGAGGGGTTAAGTTTCGACTGAGTTTTTAGTTTTCTGCGTATTTGTGGTTTCTGGGTACATTCTTGAAAAGCTGTATTTATAATTGTTATGTTTACAGGTGCGTATAGCCCAGACAGCAGTTGCAGATCCGTTCCAGGCCGAGCGTGACGCCTGGGCTGAGTGGATGACAAGCGCGAACAACCAGGTGCCAGCACCTCGGTACAGAGAGTTTCAGCAGGAGACTTTCACCACCTTCATGAAATACGTCCCGCTCATGCCGGGGACTCAGCAGCACCCCCAACAGCATCCTCCAACACCCCCATCGCAGTTCGTACAGCCACCCATCCCGATGGTAGATCCTCATCACCACCAGCCGATGTATCTTCAGTCCGTATCCCAGAAACCACAGTCGCAACCGTTTATCCCCTTTGCTACGGCTCCATTGCGGCAGCAGCAGCCGCCAGATCAGCAGTATGAACAGTGGCAGGTATGTGTTTTTTTCATTGTGATATTAAACAGTATATATAATAATAATAATTAATTTCCAATATTCAGATCTAATGCATGTCATAACCTTAATTAAATTATGGTGATATGATCTCCTGGAAGCAAAACATGCAACAGAAGAGAGAAAATTGCAGTCTCGGTTATATTAAGACTGTTCATTGACAGCAATGAAATGTACTACACTGTCAACGCCCCCAAGCACCGGCCTCAGCGTTATTCAAACTTCAAATACACCGAATAACATTTAATGATCCCGAAAGACCAGAAACTATATCAGTATAACTGTACTGAGGACGAAGTACGGGCGACCTTTTACGACCCGCCATACAAACACTTAAGTTTTCTTGCAAAACGGTCAATTGTTATGCCTCTGCTATGTTTCAGTCTACCAGGGCAGTCTCTGCACCACCTGCTAATTCTGCGACCTATGACCTCTCAGCCTTGCTGGCCTTGCAGTCTCCATTGGCAGCCAGCCAAGGATCCAACATCGCTGAAGCTGCGTGGCAGCTTTCATCATCCGGCAACATGCAGTCACATGCACAGAGGCCAAAAGATAACAGTCTTTCACAAGTGCTAGGTGCGACCAGCAGAGTGCTGGCTAGCACTGAACGTGATAACACAATCGGTGGTGACGACGACAACTCAGATCAGGAGCAGGAGCAGGAGTAGAGACAGGGCATGGAATTATGCACAATCTGACAGAGACACACCTCAGCCAAGTTGCCCAAAGTTGTAGTGTATGTACTGACAGTGTGTTTTGTACAATACAGTAACAATGTGCCTCGTACAATCACAGTAACAGTTTGCCTCGTACAATCATAGTAACAGTGTGCCTCGTATAATTACAGTTACAGTGTGCCTCGTATAATTACAGTTATCAAAATTAATCACGATGAACATTATGTTGTTTTATTATTTACCCACAAATGATTATTTTCGTACTGGTGTACATTAATTTTTATATTTGGCCGACGTCATACCAAAAGGGACTTTCATACTAGTGTTTATCCTGATCAATGGCTACAACGTTAATCTTTAAATAAGTATACTTTCATTGCATAGATTGGTCGATAATTGTCTATTTTTGCTCTGACGAGTGTCAAAATGTGTAAAGCCTGTCCAGACACCGCATCAGAGAAACGTGACTGGGCCCATTTCACTAAACTTCGTAAGTCTTAAGAATTCGTAAGTCGAAACTTTAAAATGTTTGTAATTTCTGATATCTTAAGTTAATCATGCCATGTGACATCTCTTTGGAATCGTCCTTGAAAAGAGATGTCACATGGCAGGAGTAGACGAAGTTATAAAAACTTTAAATAATTCTAAATTTTTGACTTACGAATTCTTAAGACTTACGAAGTTTAGTGAAACGGGCCACTGTACTTTTGACTGATTGGTTGATGTATTGTTTGAAGTTAAGCTCAGGTGTACCAAACTGTTTTGTTCAATCAAATACTGGGTAGAACCATTGATCTTGCGCAAGTCATCCAAATGTGTTGTTCCATGAGAAAGGCATGTATTCCAAGTTTCAAGTTTCTTTGACCAGTAATTCAAAAGTTATAGCCAATATTAAAGTTTGGTGATAAACAGACAACCAGACAGATCAAAAACAAAATGCCCCTCCTGATCTACAAGCGGTGGCATAAAATATAAAGACAATGTTTTAAGAATACACAATAACAGTTTTAATTTTGCAAACAACATACTGAATAATGGACTGTAATATACGACAATGTACTAAGTCCTGAGAACTGTCTATGGTTGCATCCAGTACATGCATATTGTTACACAGAATACAGACGTTACTGTTGGTTTATTGCCACATCTTGCCATGGCACACTCCCGGCAGGACTGCAAAAGTAATTCTTGAGGTATGCGCGCAGTTCTTTGCCTGGTCCGGTCAATCTTGGTCCGTTCCCTGCTGCTTGCACATCTTCCAGCACGGCTTGGTCTCGCCATGCACCCGCGATGAACTGGCCCTGCTCATCTTCCCGGTCGAGATCGGCATTCTGGATGTTGGGGTAACGAGTCCTCATGACGTTGTGTAGGGTCATACAGGCCATGACGGTCTTAGTAACTGTCGACGGTCTCATTCCCAGGGTTGTTAGGAGACATCTGAAGCGATTGGCCAGTATACCAAAAGCATTTTCAACCACACGGCGTGCCCTGGAACACCGGTAATTGAAGATCCGCTCGTCCCGTGCCAGGTGACGATGAGGATAGGGCTTTAACATGTATCGCCGAAGGGGGAAGGCGTCGTCTCCGACCATGTAGTAAGGTGTGTCCCGGTCGTCATTAGGCAGGGGATCCGGGTGGGGGAGTCCGATCGTTGCCTCACGAAGACCTGGCTCTAGCCGCGACCGGTTAAAGATGCCGGCATCGGAATACGACCCTGGTGATCCCACATCCACCCAGATGAACTTGTATTTCGAGTCTACCACCGCAAGCATGACGATAGAAAAGAACCCTTTATAGTTGTAGTAGAGTGAGCCACTCTTGGGGGGCTTCTTGATTGCGACGTGCTTCCCATCGATCGCGCCACAACAGTGGGGGAAGTTCCACCTGTCTCCGAATCCCTCGGCCACCAGGCGCCATTCATCTTCTGTCTGGGGAGTGGCCCACATCTCATCCTCGTATACGTCGTAGATGGCCTGACACACCACGGGGATGAAAAGGGCGATGGTGTTATGTGGGACACGAAACGCAAACGCAAGATCGTGGTACCTGCTTCCGGTCGCCAAAAACCTCAAGGTGATTGCCAGCTTCAGCCCAGGGTCCAAGGGGGTTCGATGCCTGCAAAGGAAGAGGATGAAATATGATTAAACCGTAGCAAGAATATAATGTTTGGAGGGAATTTCGTTTGCAAAATACGGATTAACTTGCCGGGCCCGGTGGTGCAGTGGTAGAACACTTGCCTAGCAATCCAGGGGTCTCGAGTTCGAATCCCAGTCCCGGCAACCAAACTTCCACGGTTGATTGGTAATGAAATTATTTCTACGGCCATTCTCCCTCTACCGCTGCATATGTAGAGAGGTTGTCAGTTGCCTGTGGAATAAAGGTGTGCATTAGTACTGGTGTACCGCTCATAGGGATGGTTGAGCGGCCCGCCCAGGAACAGTGTGTAGTAGGTCAACTGACCGTCTCTGAAATGACTGAAATACTGTTGGTGAGACGTGAAGCAACAAACAAACAAACAAACAACAAACAAACAAACGGATTAACTTACCTTGTACTCTTGGTAATGCGGGGGCCAACTCGGTTAAGCAATTCATAGAACATCTGTGGCTCCATGCGGAGGAAGGCTTTGAAATCGGCAACGTGCTCGGCCTCGAGTTCCCTCATGATAGTCTCGTACTGGCCGAAAATGGGTCTGCGTAGAATCCACTCTCGCACCCACCAGCGTCTTTCTCTTCTGCCGGCCCTCTGTCGCTCCATCTCGGTGGCTTCTAATATTGCCGCCAGGACCAGGTTGTACTGGAACCTTGCTTGAGCCAGTTCCTGTTCGAGCAGTGCCATTCGAAGCCTCCTAGGTGCAGCCATATTGATGAACTGACAATGTCAGTCAGTAGGGAGAACGGAAAAGCGCGGCACCCAAGTCCGTGTTACATCGGACGAGCATCGGCCGGTCATTGTGAAAAGCCCATTAACAACCCGGCCGGCGATCGCACGGTGTCCTGTTACCTGCTCGAGTACCGGCCGTATTCCTTCCGATGTCCGGCCGACCTCCGGCCGGTAGTTGCTGCCACATCGGCAGAAAAGAAAATCCCATTTTGAGACAGATTCCGTACGATCACCGGCCGGTGTTCGGTCGGTCGCCTGAAGATGTCCGGACGGAGTCCGTTCACGTCACCGAGCTCTGCTTCCGATGAGGAGAGCTCGGTGGCACCAAAAAAATCCACCGAGCTCTACCGAGCCCGGACATCGGCCGGGCTATGTGACTTAGCCATAACACGCTTTACAATGCATAAAACATTTCTATGAAACTGTTATAAAATCATCATCGAATGTATTCTAAGAATATGTATCTATGAAACAATCAAATTTACAATGACAGCGACAGTGCAATAAACATTATGCCATTGACACACATAAACATGTATGTGTCATTTACGTTACCATTTGTTACATGATTATTTATATATATATACTTAAGTGCAATATTGTATGTTATGTCTGATTTCATTAGCTGTACATATTGTCATCAAGGTATTTTTGTTGTTCTGACGGCAAACGTTCACGAATTTCACAAATCCTCATCACTTTTCTGTTTCATAGACAGCATCGACCATACTATTGAGCTCAATGTCGTTTTAATCATCAGTGTCTTCTGCGTCGCTTGCCTTTAGCACAATATTATCCTCGTACCAATTGTATTCCAGCATGTTGTCAGGACCGAATTTCCATCCACTTTTAGAAGACCAAGCTAGATTGCCCTCTTCGCATGGGTCCAAATATACACCTTATAACTATCCGTAACACATTGAACATACGAGACGGGATATGCAGGGAGTGAGTAAGCTCATGTCCATACCACTTAAAGCGTTCAGAACACAACCATGGCTTTGATACTTGTCATACCTCAGTTTATTGATGTCGTATGACCAAACAACACACATACAAATGTCTCAATGGCACTGTAAAGTTCATCCGAACATGCATGCGTGGTAAATTGGCTAATATTGTCATGTAATCTTCATTTATATGGGCAAAGGTCCTATAGCTATACATTAACTTTTCTAATTACAATTACGTGGCGCATATACATCCGCTTTAAAAATAGTATAAGTATACATTGCAGACTTTGCAGTTTTGATAAAAGTTGGAGATATATACAGGATTTTGTTTGTTGCCTCCGTTTCATCATTAACTGTTGAGGTAACGAAATCTACTACATGTTGAAAATAGTTTCATTCAGTATAGTAGCGCTGGAACACTATATTGTCTCTTAGAGTAGTGAGATTGCGTATTGACACATGATAGCTTTTCCTTGGTAATTGTGGTTAATTGGTCAAATGATGTACATCTGTATAGACTATACATACTTGACATTCAAATTTTAATTCAAAATGATTATAACACAGGCCTTTAAATGGTTTAACGATGGTTTTGTCTAACACATTTAAACTTCGCCCCAGACTGTAATCTCAGTGCTTTGAATCTCAGTTATTGTGAATGTGACGCCATCTCTATAAGACTGCTCAAAGATTAGCTTTATTGACTGTGTCTTGTTGTCGTCATTAGATATGAAGCCCATCCGATTTCATGGAGTTATTGCTTTTTTTACCTGAGAGCAAGAACGTTGGAGCTGCCAAACGTCATCGGCACTCATCTGATTTAACAGACTGTTTGTTGTAAGTGTCTGATATAAAGTCTACACGAGACGTTTTAGGCAACTGATAAGAAATCGCCTCAGCTACTTGCTCGAATGTGTCCGGAACTGCTATAATACTCTGCAGTTACCCAATTAGGCGTTACCATCAGCAACATGGGATGCGCCTTCTGTAGAATGGCTAGTTGTTGGTTCTATTGGTGATTCAATATAAGGCACTCGACCTAGAAGAAATGTCCAGATAAGCTTCAGGTCTATGTCATGTTGAACTGACAGGAGCATAAGCAGGCCAAATGCGTTACGTTCTGCTCGTATCTGAGTTATTATATTATGCTGAAATACTCTGTGTGAAAGATTGTGTTTCTTCAAATCTTTGCCGGGATAATTGACCCTTGGATAAGGGCTTGTGCTCCCATAGAGCATGGTTTTAGTGTTTCCCAGACGTCACTTTGTCAATAGAACCACTGGGACAATTCTGGAATTTATCATAAGTTCCGCGAGACCACTGTCGTTCATTACTTTACCGAGATGTATCGAAGATGGAGCACACGTGTGTGATATACACCCGTTCTCACTATATGACATTAGTGAATTTGTTCCGGAAACTGCCAAACCAATGAGAACGATTTCATGACCACTGCTAGGTCACAGGTTACAATTGCATAATCATTGAAAAAAGAAACATGTCTATAGATTATCATGAAATTGATAGACTAAATTAAATATTTATTTGATTAATGAAATTATTGATTGCTTTGATTTGATTGATTGTTATGAAAATTTTATAATGAAATGTTGTTGTTTTTTAATTAAAGCGTAAATGCCACTTTAGATTTTATGATGTCTGATGCAAAAAAAATATCAAGGTTTAGTTATACATGCACTTATGTTCATAGTTATATTTTGGTAACGCATGCGGTTAATAATATACACGTATTTTCTGCATTATTGTGACCTTTTTTCACCTTGTCAACATATAATACAATTGAGTACCATTTACTCATTAGATAGTGTGCTGCTCGACCAAGAAACAATAAGTATATGATGATAATCGAATATTTTAGAGTATATGTGACCTTATTTCAGTGATATAATATTGGTAACGTAAGTTATACCACATTTGATGACGAGTTAACATTTCTACACTCTTGTTAACATTGTCTGTGCTTATAATTATAATTACAAAGCCTTTAACACAAATTATTTTGATCTCTTTGTGGTATTGTGTTAACTTTAAAATTTCAATTATGGTAACGCCCCAAAATGGCGGTAACGGAGTAAAGCCCCAACACCCAGATGGTAGACACTAGGATTTGGTAGGTCTTTCCATACACTTTCAGAAAAACATACTGTAGAAAAATGCCTCCGGGGGGGAGGGCGGGGTATTGGTGCCCCATAGTCTATTAGATCTGTACATGCTTTTATTGTATGGAATTATTTATCATGTTTAATCAGTATAATAAACCATAGATAATTAACATTATGTATTATATCCTGTTGAAGCATTATGCTTACTGGTATAGTAAGTATGCATGGTGGCACCTTCATCACGGCCTTTGAATTAAGAATGTGATTTTTTTAATGTAAAATAAGGATTTGATTTTTGCGTTATAGCTTTCGTTGGATTTAAAAATGATATGACTGAAAAAAACATCACATTTCCATCAGGTCAGTGCAGATATTCATTATTCTACACTGAACCTGTAACATTCTTGTGACTTCAGTCTTGCCACTGTAATATGACTTTATAATTGCGAGTTGTACTGTACACGTGTGTAAAATATTCTAAAAACGACTGGTTTTTTTTTGTTCTATTTTCAATGTGTACTACTTTTGTATTCTGATTATTCATCATTACAATACTCTAGTATCAAGAAAATCAAGCAACCTGTGAATCAGATGCCTGATGGGCCCATATTTTTGTCAGAAACAAAGCATTGAATAGTTATTGCGTGTAAAGATTTAGATCATTTCAAATAACAATACAGTGCTTCGGTTTTGACAAGGTGGTATTGTCCGTCTTTATTGCTTCATAACTTCCTGATTTGCTTATTGTATTGTGTTACATTGTCGATGTGATTTTCTTCAAATGCGTTCAACATAGATACAGATTTAAACGCTTAAATGTCGTTTCCCATTCCATACAATTCTCAACTGTAATATAACTTATTAAAACCGTGACATTTTACCGCCTCTATTTTTGTTCAACGTCGCACCAACAACCAGCTAGGGTTTAATGGTAACATTGCTAGCATTCAACTGTGTTGAAAGAGCCAATGTATACTCTGTATAGAACTTCTATGACCTATAGCATGACAACTTCCCAGATAAGAAAGGAGGAACAGTGTTGTATGAGTAGAGCAGAGCGTCGGACTCCTAACCCGGAGGTTGCGTGTTTGAATCCCGTCAGTAATGGAATTTGACCGCAACCTTTACAATCCTTTCTTTCGGCATGAGTACTCATGGTCTGAATCCCGGAAGCAGTCATCGAGAATAGTTCATATAAGCTGTAAGAACTTGCTCTACAATCGATGTAAAATAAATAAGTTTAAACTAAACAAGAAATTTGTCTGGCCCACTCACAACGGTGATTGATTAATGATTGATATACCATCTCTTGAAAATCAAATGTAAACTTCTAACAACTGTTAGGTTCTCTTAAAACATGTGAGAAGTAAATGTCTAACATACGCCATTTGTGTGAATGAATTATGCTAAATACCAACGGACTGAAGACTGTGATGATATTCTTCCCAATTACCGTACTATTACGCATTTTAATATAATGTGCTTACCCATTTATAAGGCCCAGAAACACATATTGGTATACAAAACAGACAATGCAGTTCAGTTTGCTTCTGTTTATTTTAATGGAGAGTACCTAACATTTCAAGTAGTAAATGATCATTTTATTTGTACGTACCTGGTGGATTTGAAACAGCGACAATAAATACATCGTCGGATACCCACGGTCGTTGCCTCCGCTCCGCTACGTACATCTACGTAGCGGAGCGGAGGCAACGACCGTGGGTATCCGACGATGCAATAAATATAGAAAGGAATGGAATCAGTGCAACAAAAGTTATCGAGTTATCTGACGAGACTACTGGAACGATATTTGTAACTATGTACCTCGTAGAAAATGATCAGCGTGTTTTAATTGATTCGCAACAAGATAACAAAGTTCTTATTGGTGATAATACCGCCACTCCAAATAATGCCATAGTAGAAATGTATATTCCAGCTCAATCTTCCGTGGATTCTTCACTAACTAGACACGAGTGACAGGTATACACTAATATGACATTTCTTAATGCTACACAAACATCAGACATTGACGTAATGCCGGGTGTTTTGACTTCCATTAATTAAGCTGCAGGGCAATCATTCGTCTTAAAGACCTTTGCAGCATTCCATAAACCTTTCCAAAGTCAAGAAACAAATGAAACATTGTTTCTTGGGAATTCATTAAATGTTGACTCAGGAACCCTCGTAGAGTCATTCAAGAGTAACAGTGGCTTGTACAAGCTTCAAACTGCTTCTGGATTATGGCGTTTAATGCCTTCAGAAAGTGGTGTTTTCGGTCAGATTTCACCTACTGATTTATCAAAATGGATCGCTGTTTATCATTATGAATATATACAACCTCTGAAGGCGTTTGCTACTTCAACATTCGTGTGTCTATGGACAAGGAAATGACTTCAGGGGTGAGCAATTCTCGATTCAAGCAGTACATATATCCAGTAAATTTTCTTTTGAAACCTATGGTCACACGTTTTCTCCAAGTACAACATGTTTCCAAACTATTTTGTGATGGTGGCAATGGTTATCTTGAAGTCTGGATTAGCAAGTACGAAGCCTCTATGGATGAATATTTGCAGCCATCAAATCCTGACATTCATTCGGATACAGGCATATCACAATCCAGTCGAGATCTCATCGAGTATTCTGTGTCTGGCGGTGATGAACATATTGGCTTGCAAATTATCAGTTCTTCAAATGGGCCTTTCTATAAAACGGAGACTGAATGTCTTGTTAAAAGTGAAACCGATAATCACCGAGAACGTATACACACTCACTGAGTTATTTAATGTTACCTCAGTAGATATGTCCGTCATGTTGAATATAAGTCAACGGGTTTGGTACCAAAAGCGATTCGAAGGATATAGAGTGTGTTATGTCAAAGTAACGATACCCTTACAATCAGGACAGTAAGTGCTGGTGAAACAAATAAAAACATAACTGGCACAGTACTTGGTATACGTGATTTAACTACATGTATAACATCAACTACTACAGCTTGCCTGGAATATAAGTGCAGTGGAACAATAGGTGAAGACTATTTCACAAGAACGTTTGATTATACTAAAGCCACTATAAAACATGTTCCTCCAAATTCGGTCACGTGTAAAGTAAACAGTTTTAGTCAAGATCTTATTGAACTCTTTCCAGATAACAACGCTGACAATACAGAGAGCAATGAATTCACATTCTATGCATCAGTAGCCTATGCGCCAAGCACTGGTGTGTATTCTGCAAGTACATCAAGTGGAGATTTCGAATCAGCAAGAACTATTGCTAAGGGTGAGTGCAAGTCAGGAACTTTGATGGACTATACTTCAAGTAACCATAATGATGGTTTGGCTGTAACTTTTTCATGTTCTTAAGACTTGTTTGTTGAACATAAATGGGTGTATGCAGTTCAGGCCTTGGCAATTTCTGATGAATAAAGTAACTAAGATGTGGAACTACGATAAATATATTTTATGCATTTCTTTGTCAGGAAGCAACTTAATGGATTGATGAAAATGTAAATAAATATTATTAAATATATGTGTTCTTCACAATTTAGTTTCCAATGCCCAAATATTTTTGGATGAACAAGAAGTGTTTGTGAAACACGGATGTCCCCTAAAACCAAATGGGTAGTAAGACCTTGACATGCATGTGTAGAACTTAAAATCAATAGGGGGTCATCTGCATGTGATGACTAAACTCCCAACCAAGTCTTAGGCCAAGTCGTTCTCTAGTTATTGGTTGACAAGGTTTGGTTACAGACGGACTGACCAACATGTGCCATGCAATATACCCTCTTTTCTTCGATAGGGGGAATATGGTCCTCAGACTTGGTTTGGAGGTTGGTCATCACATGTAGATGACCCATACTGATTTTAAGTTCAATACGTCAATGTCTTACAATCCAATTGGCCTTCAGGGGGCATTCGTGTTTCACAAATACTTCTTGTTGTGTTATGTTCTGCCAGTAATATAAGCACATAAGTATACGACGATGCATACCATTGATAAGTGTTAATACATTATTCCCAAAGTTTGCATTCAGGCTCTTGTCTGAATTATCTTTGGTAAAGGTGCCTAGAATTCTGTTTATTTAAAACCTTGTATTTAATTGTCAAGCTAACCTGTATACATGTGTAGATCCATGTAATAAAATGAAAAGGGTAGCGTGTGGTGTGTATTTGGCAGCATCTAGCCAGTCAGGAGACATTGAACATATGGGGGGGGGTAACTCACAAAGCCATGGTTTGTAGAAGATTATAGATGAGCTTAATGAGCAGACTGAAAAATGTAGCACAGCTAATCATTATTCAAGTAATGATGCAATGTCTTTCATATTTATCTACGCAATGCTAGCAAAGTGTAATGAATATACTGGTATCAAATAAGCAACAGAATTTTGCATTCACCAATAAGGTTAATTCAACACCGACCAACTGAGATATGCTTGGCATAACAGTAATATCTACTTCACCTTGTACAGAAGGATGAACAGGGCAATAGTGGCTCAATATATGGGTTATAATGCCACCGCATCAATAGACTCCTGGCATAAAAGCATCAATAGTAAATACAAACAACTCTTTAGTTAAAGTCCCATAAGCTTATCAGTCGTAATAGTTTCTGTTTCCTCCCATGAATACTTTATAGCAATATCAATGAAAAAAATTATATTTATAGAACAGCCGTGTTTTCCAGCAGTCTATAATTATATTATAGCGTATGCGCATGTCACTCTTCTACTTTGACGAAAGATTATGTGCTACTTGAAGTTTATTAATTTTGCATTTATGTGTTAAGTGTCATGATAAATATTACGATAATGAATGCATAAGATATAAGACAATATACATGTAGTCACAGACGATTTAGAACTACTTCCCGAGTCAATAATGTTGTTTACAGTCAATCGGAAAGTAAAAATCACAGCGAAATTAGTGTTTTTAGAAGTAAAAGGGCTCGTTTCATCTATTAATATAAGATATTGCTTGTTTTTTGCATATTTTTAAAGCAAAAAGCTAATGGAACTTTAAACAAGAAATGACAATTGCATAGAATAACTAACTTGGGAATTGTATCTTCATTAACAGAACAAGCTCTGAAACAAAGTTGTATAGTAAAAATGACTTTATTTGCATTTTAAAACATATTACTGAACAGAAACACATAATAATGTACATCTTATAATAAATGATTCAACAAAGACAAAATCAATATTATACTTCATACTATATCAATCCTAATAAACTTTACAATTTGATATAAAATTACATAATTATACAGTTTATTCAAATGCTTACTTACATAAATTAATACAATAATTAAAAAGTCATTACTTAAAACCAAAACTTCTAATTCAATTCAAAACAGTGCATGAGGTAAAAAAAAATAGTTTGAGTGTTTATAACTATAATGATGGTAATAGTCTATTACCATCATGCATCAATTTAAAAAAACACAACTGAAATTTCTTTTAAAAAAAATGATTGAGGAGGTACTGTCGAATTTTTTGCTTAATTGAAATCACTTAACATGTCACTCAAAGATAAAAACGTATCACATGCATTACTGTACATGGAGAGATTTCAATGATGAAATTAAGAAGTCATATAATGAAGTATGTATCCATGTTTAATGATAAATCAAACCTGTCTGTCTCACCTCTCTATCATATTTATACCACAGACAGACAAACATACAGACACGATATGATCTAGTAACAATACATCTCAAATTCTTAAATATCTAATGGTAGTTAAATTACATTAATGAATAACTCAAGTAATGTAACATTTTATTCATTTTCTTTTCTGTAAAAATTCAACATTCCAATGTTTTGTTATATCATTCAAAACAGCATGTTGTATCAACCATGAGAACATCTAGCGCATTAAGATCATGATAAAAAATGTAACCTATAACACTAGGAAAACATAAACAAGAAATCCCGGCTCCTGCTCAATTTTTTTTCACTAGGTGTTGGTTTGCTCAAATGCTGCCACTAAGTATGCTCCATACAATGAGAGTAGAATCAGCTGATCGAAGGATAACACATTCAAAATCAAAACAATCATTGATGTAATGCGCTATTTTTTCAGAAGAAACTTCAGAAAATTCAAGAAATGCCGCCTCACACTTGTTCTGACTTCCAACGATTTAAAATCATGTCCATTTCAACTTGTGCCTTTCTTTCGAGTCTCATAAATATTTAGTAAGAAAACAATATGATGCAGAAGCTGAGAGTCCAACTAAACCACCAATTCTTACACCTTTAAGTCCAGCTTAAATAAAAAAGAAAACAAATAGATATTAGAAAAGAAGTCATTTTATTTTCGGTCTTATGCCTTTTCAACAATCCCTCAATTATAAATATATCATCCACCAACTAACCAAATTAGTTTTCCTGGAGTCTGTGCCAGTACTAACCTTGTTCTCCGCAAGTATTTGCCAACTTTTCCACTTGAGGGATCAGCAGTAGAGGATAAATAAACTAAGACACAATTTCTTCATCCAAATAATCAGTGCAGGACCCAGGTTTTAAACTCAATCTCAGGTCAGCAGAACTTATTCACTACCAGTTGAACCCAGTGGGCAGACAAATAATTATCATAGTATATATTATAGCGGATTAAAGATACTAAATACTTCATTTCCATCCTTTCCAAATCTGTAGCACCAGATAATATTGTTTTTGAATCACCCATCATGTGCTTTTGCCTTATTATCAATTTCACTTACACATATATTCAACTTACATTTTATCTCAAATCTGCATCATAATTAAAGTAAAATAAAGTTTGTCTAATTGTGTCGAACAAACAATAAGTGAAGTATGCCATAATTCCATAAATAATTTTGACATATTCAAAAATCAATTTTCTGAAACTAACTAGTATTAGCTGACTAGAACATTCAATTTGTTTGGTTAATTTCTATGAAATTCCCAGAATCTATTTATAACCAACCAATGAAATGCTACAAATTAACAAGGAAGTATACCTGTTGATTTATAAAGAAGACCTGTAACTGTTCCAGAAACTACAGTATTTACATCTTCATTTGGAGATCCAGCTAATGATAAAAGTGTGTCAAAAGCACTGAACATGAAAGCTGCAATTGAAAATTATGATTATAATACAAGCAAAAACAGGTAACAGCAAATTTATTCATATCAAAATTCATAGTTAAATGTCAAATTTTATACATAACTAGATGGATTACTTTCACCACGTTTCACAACTCAATATCTATTACAAGTTTTTTTACTAAAATGACTACAGTCTTCACGCTAACCCACTAGCCCACAACTAGTTAATTTCTATTCAGGCCATAGAACTTTCTCAAAATCGTGTATTCGGGCTAGTGGTAAATTGTCTATTTTCAATAGCCCACATATAGTTCGGGCTAGTGCTTTAAAAAATTAGTTCGAACACTGTGACTATTTCATGGGGACCTAAATCCATGCATAAAAATCTTTTGCCATACTGTTACTGTCATTTTCTGCATAATACATAAAAAGTGGCTTTTGCTAAGTATTAAAAGACTACTTACCTACAGTACCAAATGCTTGGGCAGAAGATGCACCTTGTTTGGCTATATAATTTAACATTCTGTGAATAAGAGAAAATTTTCATTACATAATAATAAATTGCATTTATAAATATAAATAAAGTTAAGGATGTATAAAGAGGGTGAATGGTGGTCGAGTGACTGGTAATAGTGCCCTGGACTTCTAAATGAAAGGTCCAGGGTTCGATTCTTAGCTCCGTCTTTCAAATTTCTCAGGGACGCTTTTTTAATGTCCCATCCCAACTACCTAGCCTAGTACTGTGTTTACAAAATCACAGGAAAACGGGCAAGGAATGTATTGGTGCTTTACATCGGACTCACAAAATAACAGGAGAAACTATTAGAAGAAAGTATGCATATAAATGTCTGGTTCTCCTGTGTCTTATCTCCCCTCAATTTGGGGCAACTCTGAAATAACTATAGCTGTCGAATGGGCCAATAAACAACAAATAAACATATTAATCAAGATCATAAGCAACACATTTTTTTCCAGAAATATTATTAGACCTTTCATAGATCATAACAGGACAACATTATTTATGAATCAAGTTTTTTTAATTTTCAGATTTTACAACAGTATTACAGAAAAATACCAGGAGACAGTTAAACTAACCAGATTCACTGGATTAATCTCTGCAAGTAACAGTCTCAGTCTACTTCTCCACTTGAATCAAGTGGATGACAATTGATGGCCTAAGACTCATCATTGAACATGTACATTGTACCACAAGATCAAACTCACAAACCAAAGGACTCTAAATCACCTATTCTACCTGAATATTGAATTATTAATCAGGCATGCATCACTTCATAGTCACTGAATACTTACTGTGTTCTTTTGATTGATCCTTGTAATGCTTTTGTTTCTCTTAAACCTGTATATAACCCATTGGCTGCACCCAGAGTAGCCCCTGTGAAAGCAAATTTTAGTCTAACATGTTATAAAAGCAACTGAGTTTACGACAAGCATATGCAATGAATATCTTAAAGAGAGTAGGGGTGGGTTGCACTAACACTATACAGAAGGGAACTATTTATCAAGTTATATAAATATATTTTTATGATCAGATTTATAATTTTTTAACAGCCAGTGTCATTTTGCATTTTTTCAAGCTTTAAAAGTGGAAAGCAGGTCCTTTTTCATGCCATTTTTGGGTACGGTATTCTCCCCCATCCCCCATGTAAAAAAAGTATATATGTTTCCCTGCTGAGAGAGAAAATATCCCCTTAATTGAAAAAAATCTCCAAATTTGGTGTTTTACAATGAAAGTTTCCGCCATCAAAGGGACCAAATACCTGTTCCCCAAAACAGTAAAAAAGGGCTGGAAAGAGACCCTTTTTGAAACCTGGGCAAAACCATCAGCCTTCAGTCAGGTAGCTGGACAGCTACCTTACAAGAACAAAAATTTCATACATGAAAGATAGAAGACAGACCTGTGAAAATAAATCCACCTATCTGAGAAAATGCTTTCTCAAATTTCCCTCTTTGATGGCCTCCAGCACCTTCTGGAAGAATGTAATTCTCATTTTCCTGAAAAACGAAGTATAATTAATATAAGTCCAAAATTAATGATATATAAATATAATAATGTGGTATGAAATTGGAAAACAGTTTCTGTTTCATATGAATTAGTCACACAAAGATAATATTAAAGGCAGGGATTTATTTCACAGATAGGGAAGGGCTTTTCTTTAAATTCAGGGAAAAATAGCGCATATTTTTTTGCAAAAATGAAAAAAAAAATTGAAGTAAATTGAATTTTAGGTGGATACTGCATGATTTTATTTATAAGAATTTTCCTGAAGGTAAGATGCCTGTAAACGACCCCTGCTTAGTGCTATAGAATGAAAAAAAGCCTTGCAAGGAGTCACCAAACTAGACCTAATAATGCTCGAGATAAACCTAGTGCTTGATATAGCAAGGTTTTCATTTGTTGAATCATGAGCATAAATGGGTGTATTTACAGTCATAGTACAAAATTCTTTCATTTAATAAAGTGTATTCATGAAGTATAAGATGAAGATGTATGTTTGCTGATTGCTTGAAATTGTGTTGTATGTTTAAATGATCCAAGTTAGTAACAAAAGTTGATTTAAGTTCAACTTGCCAACGTCTCGTTAACATGCCTGAACAGAACTACAATTTAACATACCTGAATTAATTTAGGATCCAGATTCATAAAAGGAGACAATCCTGCAGGACTATTCACTGAAAAGGATTTAACATATTTATAAATTAAATCAGTCAATGTTGCCAACAACATGATCCTTAAATGAATTCATGGGATAAAACATTTACAACAAAATAAGAGTTTGAGCAACCAGACAATTTCTTTTAAAGTATGCCACTAAAAATTAAAAGAAAAGGTGTTTCATGTTTGCATATGAATGAATTTTAAAAAAGTCATAATAACAAAACATTTAAATCTAAACAAGAGGGCCAACTAGCCTTGGAAAATCTGCACTGAGAGTCAGTCTTGAAAGTTGGATACTCACAAACCTCACCTTATGATAGAAAGAACTAGAGCTGGGCAAGTGCCCATTGTACCCGGCTACTAAATTACTACCCGGGTACCCTTGAAATAGAACGCTCTATATAAAACTGGTTTTGATTTTTTAGCAAACAAAACCCACATTGATCAGACCTATTTATGATTTTTTATCTACCTTACTGAGCACTATATTACAACACATATAGCCGATTTATATATAAATTTTAATTTAACAACAAATACAAATCCCATTTTTTATGCTTAAGTGCTGCTCCGGCAAGTATGAAGTATTGTTCTAATGGTCAAAATATTATTATTAAGTTAACACCAATATTTTTTTATCCATTATTTGCAATACTGTCTAAACTGTCAAACTAACTTCATCAGTATTTATGTAACTAGCAGTCTTAATATCGCAAGTAAACGTTATTTAACCCATTTCTCATTAGTAAAGGTTGGCAAATTTGGGAGCATGGGGAGGCAGGGAAGGTTCGGAACTAGGCTCCTGAACATTTCCAGTAACCTCAGGCTGACTTAAATATAAATAATTAAAATATTAGTATACTGTACGTAATTGGTGACAATGGTGAGAAAACTGTTGTATCTTTTTTCTTTTTACATGAAAAATTCTAACCATTTTAGGGAAAAATGAAGGGAAACTGCCCATATTCGGCAGTAAATATAGCGAAAAAAAATCAACTAACATCAAACATTGTATTATTTAATTTTGAATGCACAAGTAACTTCCCTTTGATGCGATGCAGTCTGAAACAAGAACTCAGAACCTGGTTTCTATATTAGCATGTCTAAATTTGATGATCAATTATGAAAATGTGACACCGATCATCAACATCGATGAGCTTTAACTAGTAGTTCATCAATGTTTTCTTATTATTTGTACATTAACAATAGACCATATTAGAAAAATGTGGGATGATGATGTGCTGTTTCAATTATGGCAAATCTCAATCAAACTAAATGAACTACATGAATTTGATGAAAACAAATAGTATCCCTTGTACGCCTATTAACGCGGTGATGCTATTGCCGTTGATGCCCGGATAATAATGCGCATGCGTGTCGCCTCCACTTCCGTTTCCATGTGGCATTTGTTGGCAGGCAACCAGACTATTGTTTACAATGCATGCCGCGACTTTAAAACATTTTTCATTAATGATTTATATAATTTCTACAGTCAAGTCAATTTATCGTTCATACTGCCATTTGCATTCAATCCAAATAAACACCGCTATATGAATGTGTGGCATTTTAATGCATTAGATCTCTTAAAACACAGATTTGATATTTCAGTAAATGATAAATGGTCCGCACATTGGTTGGAATTTAGTACTGACGCAGGAATTTCCCGCATTACTACGTATCTAGCATTTGACTGGTCGAGAGGCGGTAATAAGGTCATCAAACAAAAAATCAATATGGACGTGTGTCAATAAATGCAATCAGTTGATGTAATAGGGACGGCCTGTATACAAGTTACCCCACCCAGCATATATAAACGTGAAGGACACACACGTGTGGAGATATAAATGAATATTTTATGAATAAGAAGTAAATTCTTATGCATTATTACCTGGAACATTTCCACCATTATCTTTGGAACCAAAGAAACCACCAAAACCGCTGTGTTCTGACATTTTATTTGTCTTACGCAAGAGGACTCACGACCGAAAAGTTACCGGATGTTGAAAGTGTATATGTGATTAGCTGTAAAAATATTGAGAACATATTCTCCTAAAATTGATCAATTAATTATGTATTCACCATTATGCCCATTTATATACTAAATAAAAAAGAACAATTATTTCAACATTTATTGCTTTTTATTTTATTTTATTTATATATGATACAAAACTGAAATATTAAATCGAATATTAGATAGTATCGATATTCATAATCAAACGCAGCTGAAACACATGTGGAAATGGAAATCTAAATAGACGATTTAACATCTGTTTATCGCACTGTAATTTCTGGTACTAATTGATATAATTTATTTAATTAATCAATGATCAGTTGAACATCATATTCAGTTCATTTTAAACGAAATTAGAAGATGTCAGCTGTTTTCTTTTATAACGCATGGTTGTGTTGACATAAGTTGCCTGTATTCGGATAAAACAAAATATCCGAATGTTTGTAAATGCATGTCTTTATTTAATACATTAAGATTTAACGTGTCCAAAACTTGTAATGCTGACAAGATAGATGATGCAACTTAAGTAACATATACATGCATATTATAACCTTTTTATTTTAAGAACTTCAATTGTTGGGATTTGTACATGAGTGTACTGTGTAGGCTATAAAAAACTTGCAATTGTATTACTTGTTTTTGCTCATATTTGGTTAAATATCCCGTTATAATCTATTGTTTTTACAGAATAAGATATCAAGAAAATGGATGGAATTTCAGAAAATGGTAATCATCCTGTTGAAGCAGTGGTTGCAGATACTGAATTGAAAAAAGAGGATGATGTAGAAATGTCTTTATCTAGTGTCGCTGATGATACTGCTGGATCTGTATTGATCAGTAACATTGTCAGTAATTCTTGCCTGAATACAAGTGTAGATAGTGGAATTCATGATATATGTATAAAACAAGAAAAGGTTAATACCACATGCACGGAAACTGATTCTAAACAAACATGTGATCATTCTAACAATGGTGATATAACCCTTGAACATGTAGAGAATGTTAAGACTACAAACCAAACTGAAGAAAATAATGATGAATCCAAAGACGATGATGAATCAATTAGTGAAGTTACCATTGCTAACAATAATTCTGAACTTCAAATGGATAAAGATAATGAAAAACCTACAACGACCATGGATAACTCAGAAATCACACTAAACACAGCAGAAGATGAAAATGTTGTGAATGGCACAGCTGATCCAATTTTGATGGAATATAGATCTAAAGATAACATTATTAAAGTTGATGACACTTCAGATTCTTCTCCTGACAGTTCAGATTCTGAAGAAGAGAGTAAAGATAGTGCAAAAAATGTTCATGAAACCACTGAAACACAGATTACTAAGTAAGTCAGTGCTTGCTGCTGCGTGGCATGGTATTTGTTAATAAAAATAAGATTGTTCAAAATGAAGTTTGCGCAGTTCAAAATAAAATTTGTGCAATGACATCATTTATTTTGATTGACGATCCATGTCCAGCTGTGACTAAAGCCACATATCCAATGTCCAGATCAAGAAAATTTTTGTTTTTGTTGTAAAGCCACCATTTTTTCTGACTATATGAGATTGTATTGGGAATTTACTAGTTATTTTGTATGATACAGTCTTTGAATTAATTTTTTGTGACAGGTTGCCCGACTATATACTTATGAAGGAAACTCTAAACTAGGTTGTCCCCCAAAAGACTTAAAAGAAGAGAAAAAATCCTTTTGGGCAGGGGGCAACCCACTAATTCAAAGACTGATGATATTTAATGACCAGACAATTTGTAATTGTTTCAGAATACTGTCAGAGCAAAGGGAAGAGACTCAAGATCAAGAGCGGAAGGTAAAACTGAACAGACATGGGTTTGAGGATCTAAGAACTAAAGGGGAACTTCTACCAGAGGTATACATGTAGTTCCATTCTCATTTTTACTATTATTAAGCCCCCCTTCAAAGAAGAGGGGGTATATTGTTTTGCAAGCCTGTCTGTCTGTCCGTCTGTCTGTCTGTCGGTAGACCAGTTAGTTTCCGATCGATAACTCATCAACAGATTGACCGATGGGCCTGATACTTCGCAGGTACATTGGCATTGGACAGTACATGACCCCTATTGAAATTAGGGTCACTGGGTCAAAGGTCAAGGTCACTGTGACATTGAGTGTGAAAATCGTTTCCGAACGATAACTCGTCAACGGATTGACTGGTGGGCCTGATACTTTGCAGGTGCATTAGCCTTGGACAGTAGATGATCCCTATTGAAACTGGGGTCACTAGGTCAAAGGTCAAGGTCACTGTGACATTGAGGTTGAAAATCGTTTCCGCTCGATAACTCGTCAACGGATTGACCGGTGGGCCTGATACTTTGCAGGTGCATTAGCCTTGGAAACTAGGTGACCCCTATTGAAACTGGGGTCAAAGGTCAAGGTCACTGTGACATGGAGTGTGAAGATCGTTTCCGATTGATAACTCGTCAATGGATTGACCGATGGGCCTGATACTTCGCAGGTACAGTGGCCTTGGACAGTACATGACCCCTATTAAAATAAGGGTCACTGGGTCAAAGGTCAAGGTCACTGTGACATTGAGTGTGAAAATCGTTGCCGAACGATAACTCGTCAACGGATTGACCGGTGGGCCTGATACTTTGCAGGTGCATTAGCCTTGGACACTAGGTGACCCCTATTGAAACTGGGGTCACTAGGTCAAAGGTCAAGGTCACTGTGACATGGAGTGTGAAAATCGTTTCCGGTTGATAACTCGTCAACAGGGTGACCGATGGGCCTGATACTTTGCAGTTGCATTGGCCTTGGACGGTAGATGACCCCTTATGATATTGGGGTCACTAGGTCAAAGGTCAAGGTCACTTTGTCATGGAGTGTGAAAATCGTTTGAGCAATAACCCTGTGTCAAGGCCCTGTTTGGGGGGCATATGTCTCCGACCGCGGAGCTCTTGTTAAATTTCCAACTATCAAAATTCCTTTAAAGATGATGCATATTGACTACATGTCGATATTTGGAAATTGGAAAAAAATCCTGTGAATGAATCAATCAGAATTCTTTTATGTGAATAGGTATCAATGATTATTGTCTTACCAAAAGTATGAATTACCCTGTGTTAAGGGTTATTGATTCTAACTTAAAATGAGACAGTTTCCTATTTTGAATATAGAATAATTATAAAGATCTTGTTTGCATTAAACTGATATGTATCCATGATTCTTGTATTCATATTAATGTGTGAATTACCCAACTTGAAAATTGCGCAATTCTGTCAAATAAAATTCTAACAAACCATTCTTATATAGTCAAACCTGTGAACCTTGGGAAAGAAAGAATGTGCCCCTTATTGACATGTGGCCTTTATTCAGAGTTAATTTTGTTCAGAATAACCACTGGCAGTTTTAAAAGAATGAGCTTTGTTCAGAAGTGGCCACTACGCTAACACAGGCTCGACAGTATATTCAGAAAAAGTCTAAAATCGTCTATGGATTCAGTTCCATTTATTTCAAGATAATAACAATTATATTGTATTCTTTTTAAAATTAAATTTTTAACTAAAATAGTGTTTGAAACTTTTCTTGTAGGATTTACCTCCCTTGGAAGAATTGACCATCACAGTAGATGAATCAGTTGTTATGGTTGAAGTAGGAAGTGTTATGAGTATTGTTGGAGTTTTAGGTAAATATCTTACTTAATGAAGAAAACAGATAGGAGAATTCTACTTTATTATTATTATTACATTTTCTGAGAGGGCATTCATAAAAAATTTCAGCCAGAGAAATTGCTAAAATGAGCTGCCAGAAAAAAAGTTGAGCCCTGTCTATTCAGAGTACAGATAATTTCAAACATGCTTCATATGCATGTCGATATACTTATAGTTAATACTCTTTACAGCGGTCAGTGTTTAGTCAGACATATTCTGGTTGTTGTATGGAGGTGACTGTAAGGGAAGTTGCTCTGTATTTTCTACATTTTGTTTCTCATTCTTTCGTTTCAGTTGTGATTAAGTCAAATGAAGGTGTTCCACCTCTGAATGATGATACTATATTATTTATGGAGGGTCACAAGGTGATAGGACAAGTAAGTGTGATTTAAAAAAAAATATATCATAACATCATTCATAATTTGTGATAAAAAATAGGAGAGACTAGTTTCAAGGTCCATCAACTTTAAATCAGATTGTATTTTGGTAATGTTGGTCTTTTAAGAAAATTACTGTGAAATTTTGTTAATCAAATTTTTGTGAAAACATGAAGCTAATTAATAATGTAAAACTACATAGCTAATATTAGCTGTAAAGCATTCTTCGTGAGTTAAAGTAAAATGGAAAAACTTACTCATCATAATACCTGTCCCATGAATCACATAAGGTCTTGAATTTCGCATGTGAGGATACTCACAAGCTAACTTGATGTAGGTCAATGGTTCGTGTTCAACCCAGGTGTATGTCAATGGTCTTCCTTTAACATTAAAGCTGTAGAGTCGCCAAATGCTTCTGGCTATGGGTGTGACATTAAACACCAATAGACACAAAAACCTTCTTGTTGAATTAATTTTTTTTTTTTTTAACGAACTCGTTTTAATTTTAGGTATTTGAAGTGTTTGGACCTGTGAAGACCCCATGGTATTCAGTACGGTTCAATGAAGCAGACAATATTTCAGTGAAGGGTTTGTCCGTTGGTATGCCTGTATATTATGCTCCTAGAGAAAATTCGTTTACCAAACTTGTCTTTGTGGACAGTTTGAGAGAGTAAGTTATACACATTGCACAGATCTCTGGAGACTTCTTTACGCAAAATCTTAGATTGTCTCTATATCATTGAAATTAATAAAATATCAGAAATGACTGCATCAAGAGTAGGACATTAAATTCCCCCCCCCCCCCCCCGACATTTGCCCCCTAGTGCATAATTCTTTAGGGCTGTGGATTGTTGGGTATGTGGCGATCTGATCCAGTCCACGATTCAACACTTACGATCCACAAATCGATCCACAAATTATTTATCGTGTAACCCATCTAAAACTCCAGAACTGCAGTCCTGAAGACAGTTAAATTTAATTTCTTTTAGGAATAATGAAGTTAACCAATATAACTTGTTCTATGACTTAAATTTATATGCACTTCCTTCCAGTTAATTGATTTACCAGCATCATTATTTAAAGAGCCAATTGGATATCTTGGCAAACAAAGTAGTCCATGATGAGACACTATTTATTCAGAGAAAGGGGATTTTTAAGAACAAGGAATACACTTTTAAATTGTTAAAAAACAAGATTGCGAACCACGAATCTTTGTAATGACGATTATTCATACTCGATTTTTCAATTCGATTTGTGAATACCTGATTACTCGGATACTCGCCACAGCCCTATAATTCTTAGTGGACATTTGCCCCCCCATAATAATATGTCTTTAAGTTCTTTCTATCTTTAAAAAGCAAGCAAGTTCAATCTATATTTCATTAACACCTGTGCATAATGTGCAGTGTTTAAAGGAGGTGTCTGTTTTTTGTTCTGACTTTAAAACTACCTTTATAATGTTTCTATTTTCAGTTTGAAAGGTTCTGATGCATCGTGGGAAGACAATAATGAACCACCAGTAAAGGTAAGTGAGATCAAGTTCATTAACATCTGACTCAAAGATTATAAAACATTAGATATATATCTGACTTCCAATTTAATTTTAAATTCATTTCAGATTTGTATGCGTAACCCGGTGATATATGGTCAAATCTAGGTTGCAATAGGTCATATCCCTGCAGGGATTTTTTGGGGGCGATTTAATAGCCGAAATTCAGTCATATTCCCAATGGAAAATAGTATCTTTTTTTCCCAATTCACAGACAAAAATTCCCAATAAATAAAAAATAATAATTTTTTTTTATTAGTTTTATAAGTTCATTAACATCACTATTGGTAGTAATTACCTTATTCTGCTACTGTTTTATGGGAGAATAAGCAAAAATAAGTTGAACTTTGCAAAAATTGTAGTTATACATTTTTCCCCAATTTTGATTAAAACACCGCGAAAATTCCCAATCCCAAGGGTATGGGTCATATTCCCAAAATACCTTGAAAAAACCCTGCCCTGCATGAAAATCTTACGAAGTGTTGATTTTCTCCATATGTAGTGAAGTGTCTTACTTCTTGTTGAAGGGTTAGATAGTACTGGTTAGATTGCAGTCCAGGAAAAGTGGTAAGGTGAAATGGCCAAACTGCACAACTGAAATATCATTGAAAAACGGTGTTAAAATAGTCGTATTTGCAGTTACCCTGTCAAACTGAAGCTTTAATGTTCAAAAACATTCAGGGATGAATCGTTCTTTCTTACTAAAGTAATTAAAGAGGATCAGGGAAGTCATTTGATCTATGTTATGTATCCTATATGTTTAGTGTTGTGACCCTTACTTTGTTTTTGTAGCATCTTGACTACTCAGATGACGAAGCAGAAAGGAAAGCCAAAGCTAAAAGGCGTAACAGAACAGGAGATACAAATGATGGTGGGGATGAAAATGGAGAAGAAAATGAAGATGGCGGAAATAAAGGACCAAAGTCTAGAAAAAGGCGTGTCCGGCGTAAAGGTATATTCTATATATATATATATCTTTTCTTACTTGGTTTACTTTTGCAAAATTTAAGCTAGTGAGGACAGAAGCAATCAGCCCGTTATTTATGTTTTTATGTCTGTTTCTCCTACATGCATTGTGAATTTTCCTATATGCATTGTAAATTTTCCCAAATTTGCCTGTTTCGTGTTATCCCTTTTGCCAGCACCTAGTGTTCTCCCAATTCAATGAAAAAAAACTGCAACCATATTTTTATTATTTCAGGAAACAACAATACCGGGCAAACAGATAATAATGGCTGGAATCCATTTAAAGGTAGTAACAGTTCTTCGTACTCAGCCAGTGAGAGTCCTAGATCCTTTCAGAGTTGGCCACCCAATCAGGCTGTATTCAACAGACCACGATTTGACAATACCACAAACATGAACCGTCCTCAGTTTGGTCAAATGGCACCTATGGGTGGACTTACAAAACAGCCTTATGTTGCTCCATCTAATACAAATAATGCTTGGAGAAGAGGTACACAGAATAATGATTCATTCAATGTAAGGCAGTCTGGGAATAGAGTCAGAACTCCAGGTAATGCATCCATGTTTGTAGCTCAGAACCAGCCCAGTCAAGTTGGATTTGATGTAACAAGGCCTCCTCCTAATTTCATGGATAACTCACTGAGGCCTGCAAATATTCAACAGAATTTTGGTCAAAACCTTCAACAACAACAAATGAATGTTCAGTTTAAAGCTGTTAACTCGAGTGTTCCTCAAAGCAATAACTTGTTGACTGGTATGCAAGTTTCAGATGCAAGTCATCAAAATGTAAACCAGTCTGGACTTCAACAGCAGTATCCAGCTGTTATGCAGCAGAATAATGTGTTAAACCAGTCAAGTATGCGAAATCAAACGATGCTGAATAACAATATGCCTGGTTCATTCATGAACCAATTTACTGGACAAATGACTCCATCCATACCAAATATTAATGCATCGGTTCATTCAGCTGTGCTGAACCCAGCCAGATTACAAAATTCTGTACTTCAAGGACAACATGGCATTGTGGGTGGAAACAATGCTTCAAATATGGCTGCCAATATGATGACTCAGCAAGTTTTACAAAATGGTGGATTTGTGCCAATGAGGAATCAAACAAATTCCCCTGGTTCAAACTTTTCCTTCCAAGGTCAGATGGGATTTCAAGATTTACAGGCAGCTAACAACCAGCATCAGATCAGTAATCAAAGTTATGCTAACGCTACTTCATTCGGTTCTCAACAAAGATTTCCACCTCAGATGAATAATGTAGGAGTGAATGTTGGTAACCATGGAAATGCAATATTTCCACCCAATAATATGCTCAGTGGAACAAATGCAGGCATGAACCCACAAGCTGGTATTGTAGATCAAAGGTTAATACAGAATAATTCAAACATGTAATCAGTGAATGAAAATGAACTGTGATTTTTTGTAAAGACTAGAAAAATAGATAAGTCATGTTAACAGTTACATTTGTACCTGACTGACCCTTATTGGGGTGGTGTCCTTGAAGATTTCTATCAGCAAAATCCACAGTGAGCAAATACCTAGTATTTAGGGAAGATTCCGACAGGTATTAGGTTTAGAAAGAAAATCTGTCAGAAAACTTACACCTACCTACCCTTTGTTGGTCAAGTAACTGTTGACATGACTTTATATTGTTTAGCCTAATATAGGTAGCTTTGTTAAAAGGATAAGATATTACAAATGCCAAATTATCTGATTTCCATTTCAGTTATTATACACCACATGTATTGTAAGACAGATGCATAAATCTGACCAAGCATGTTTTTGTCCAAAACTGACAATTAAGAAATCTTACTATATTATGTATGTGACAATTTGCTGATGTAATTATCAAATTGTATGATGTCTTTTTAAAGTTACTGAAAATCTTCATCTCCAGAAAAGGACTTATTTGTGTGATAAATGTTTTATGAATTTTAAGAACATAAAATTATATTCTCATTGTGACTTTTATGCTCTGATTCATACACAGTAAAACATCACTAAGCATTGAATTCAAAATTAAAACCATCTCATTATGATTATCTTAATTTTTTATTTGTTTTCAATATTTCCTTTATATTCAATTTCAAAAATGAGTCTGCAATATACCGGTAAAATCATTTTGTTGTCTGAAATGTTTTCATGATTTTAGATATTGTTGTATTTTACAGTACATACATAAGTTTTCCTTTTAGACTGATACTCTGTCAATCTTGTTAAAATAAGACATTAAATCTATATTCATCTTAGAGATGTGTTTTTGATTCTTTGTGTTACTCTTGGATTTAATGTCACTGTCGCAGCCACTGTAGGAGTCATTTGGTGAATTCTGGCTTTATCTGTGGAGGAATACCCAAATTGTGCACCTGTGTAGTTCCAACAACCCTCCATAAGTTAGCTGGGCAGCTTCCTCATCATGTGTCATTTGTCTGGTCAGGGAGGTATTACTATGATTTGTTTATATCAGGTTTTACGCCCCTTTTCAACAATCAGAGTCATATGAGGCGGACAGTTCACCTAAGCATCGTTAGTACTAGACTCCCATCCTCCGTAAGCAACTGCCTTCTTTCTCACATAAAGATCAGTCATGGCCAGTAGCGGGGCTCGAACCCACAACCCTCTATCAGTGAGAGGTTATAGTTATTTGAAGTCGGCCAACTCAGTGGTGAGGGGATAGTCATCACTAGTTAAGAGACCTGGACCACGGAGGCCTCGTTAGAACATAAAACAGTAGAGATACAGTAACACTGTAGAAAGTTCTGTATATCCATGCAAGTGTTAATTGCTTGTGGAAATCTATTGGAAACAAGTCTGTATTGTTATATAATTCTGACAGACTAGTCATGGTGGTTGACATAAAATAACTGAAGTAGTGTTGATAATCCTCATCTGAGATTAATAAACTTGTTTACGTTATTTTATAAGACTAGCCAAACAGATGAGCATTGTTGAACTAGATTTTAAGGGTCAAAAAATATTTCAGTTGCATGGTGGTCAGTAATTAACCAAACTAGTGTTCTTTGATTCAGGGTAAGCATTATCCTTGACCTCTGCTTTGTTATCAATATCTTATAGTAATCACTTCATTCAGCTGTAGAGGCTATTAAAGTGATTAGATATACTGTCAAGTAAATCATTCACTAAGAACATGTTTCAGTTTCATGACCAGAAATAGCTCTCCACATTGACCCGAGAAATGTTTAATGCCGCATAAAAAGCAAAAAAAATAATAAAAAAGCGGCTTTTAAAGTTTTGGAAGCCAGAACTAGTACAATCAGTGCTGTCATAAATTTATCCAAATAAACGCAGCAATGCAATTGATCCACCTTTGTACAGAAGAAAGCATACACGTGATACTAAACACCACAGTATACTAACTATAGTACCCAATGAGTACTGTAATATTATGTCGGTGTATCATTAGGAAAAGTCAACATATGGTACATATACATGATTAAATAAGTGCGTCATCACACATCCATACGTCGAGCTCGAAACATGTCAGATTGACAATCACGTACTACAATGATGTCGTATAAGCAAATACTTTAACATTACTATCATATTTATCTCCATAAGGTTTGTACATGTGTTATGTTCAGGCACGTAATGTCCTGTCTCTTTAATCTTGTGTGCAGAAGTCAATTCATACTTACTTAAAACAGTTACATGTGTTTACACGAAGTTGCACATCACAAAACAAAAGTGTGAATACGTTTGTGTTGGTAAATTTTGAAACAAACAACGGCAAATAAGGTACCTAGGCTTGGGTCAGCATTCTGAGTGAAAACAGAATTTAAGTTAATGAACAATATCAACAAACAGATGGATAACAAAATGAATGGCACAAATATGGAGTCAAACGATCAAACTCCATTACTGTCAGAAACCAGGGAGATAGTTCGATTAAAACCATCCAAAGGGCGGCAAGCAGTTATGTTACTGGCGTGTATTTACTTACATTTTATGTCATTAGGATTTGCAATTGTTTTAGGTGTTGTGTATGTGGAACTTATCCGACAGTTTAACGCAAAGAGATCTGAGGCAGCAATAGTACAAAGCGCATTTCAAGGACTTACATACGTAGGCGGTATATTGTTCTCTGGGATTGTGACAAAGTTTGGCGTTGGGATTCCTGTTATAATAGCTTCCACAATAAGTGCTATATCCGTATTTTTCAGCGCATTTTCCGTGAATATATACATGATAATTGTACTCGTTGGTGTTATTGGTGGACTTGCGATGAGCGTAAGTTACCTTGCTGGTTTTGTTGCAATCGGCTGGACATTCGCTACTAACAGACGTGCGGCATTGTCGCTTCTTACTATGGCCACTGCTGTTGCCCAAATATTTCTCCCAAATGTTGCAGAGGTTTTGATTAGCCAATACTCCTGGTCTGGCTTATTCATGATATCCGGCGGATTAATGTTGAACTGCCTACCATGTGGTTTAGTTCTACACCTTTCGCAAAGATACTTCTACAAAGGCAAAACGACTGCTGAAACACCGAATGTTAAATTATGCCAGTTAAACTCTAAACAAGACATCGCATTTATACTGTTTGTAATTGTGTGCACAGTATTTCCAGGAACAGGCGCAGTGGAAAGCTGGTACATAGTTGACCTCAGTGTAATGCGTGGCTTCACCCGCCAGGAAGGGACTGTTCTTCTATCTCTAAGTGGAGTGTTTGGATTGGCAGGCAGATTTTTAACCACAGTCATTAATAAGATATACCCAAAGCTGCGTATTGCAATACCTATGACAATAGCTTTCAGTCTTTTTGCTATTGCGCACATGCTGGTAATATTACTGATGAATTATTATGAAACGATTTTAGGACTAGTAGTCCGTGGTTTGTCAATAGGTTTTATACAGGCATCTATTCCTTCCATGCAATTAGAGTTACGCGGTTTAGAAGCATTCCCGAAAACGGTCGCATTGTGCAACGTAATGAGTGGATCAGGATTAATCATTTGTGGATATATTTGGGGCTCCCTCGTCGATTTGACTGGGGGATACGAATTGACATTTTATATAGCGTCTGGCGTCGCCGTATCGAACGCAGTTACAATGGCGATTATACGGTGCTTGCAATAGGAATGAAACATACCTACTGACCAATGTGTATTTATTTGAGCGATCATATGGAAAGGATGCATACATTTCTTAATCAAAATTAATTTCTGTGGCATGTCAAATCGCTTACGTTGTACTGTGAAATTTGTGCCGTTCAAAGATCTTTTCCTAATAAAACACTGTCCAATGACGTATGTTTTGTTTTTGCATTAGTATATATCTTCAATAAAAACAATATTGAAAACGTTCTGTTGCTATAAATGTGAAACAGTATAATTATTTTGACGATTGGGCATGTTAACACACAAAACAGTGAGTTATTTTCAACTAAACCCCTAAGTAACTCATTTGAAGTAATGATCAATGAAATAATATCTTCAATGTTGAGTTAAATTTCTTAAACATCAGAAAAAATGGAAGGTGTTATTTTTAAGGGTGAAGTATAATTCAACAAAGACTTATAACACAATAACTTATACATGCGTGTACTCATGCAGCAGAGATGCATCAGTACTAGGAGTGTAGTACTTCAGTACCAGTACTTGCCTGTTATGCCGTACCAGTACCAGTACTAGATTTTAGTGCAGTACTGCAGTACCAGTACTTCTATTTTTGATGTAATTATGTACCAGTACTTTTTATATTTTCACCATATTTTACATGAAAGTTCTGACACACTGTCAAACCACAAATACTTACACATACATTATATATTTACATTTTTATTATCTATACAATACATTTATCAACAAGATACATGTATTCCTTTTACAAGTTTACTTGTAAACTATAGTTGAATAATTAGTCATCTGTAATTAATACACTTCATGTACAATCACATTTCACCTTAAACGCATCAGCCTTTTGTTTCCCTTCACACCTTAGTTCAATTCTATAGTTTATTTTTTATCTGGGGAGACAATGATAACTTTTATTGTAGAAGCAATACCATTTTTTATTTGGATAATGTATAAAATAGTAGTATTTACTTAGTATTTATAAAACTTTTACTATCTAACTTATGAAAATAAAAATTAAATTAATTTACATTATGTTTTCTTTAAAGCTACATTACAAATTTACATATAAATTTCCATAACGTGGTTGGTTCTCTTGAATAATATCAAGGACTTATATACATAAATTATATAAGTCCTTGATAATATTTAAGATTTAAAAGTTTGCTCTTTCATGAATAATAAAATGATATATGAGATTAACAAGTTTATTATTTTAGAGAAAAAGTTGGCATTTTTATAAAAACAAAAGTACTGTATCAGTACTGCAGTACCAGTACCATTTTTAGACAGTACTGCAGTACCAGTACCATGGTGCAGTAATGCATCTCTGTTACTCAGATCATATATCAACACAAATTCTACAAGCAATTCAAAACATTATTAATCTTATAAAAGACGGAGCATATAGATATTTGAAACAATGATAACATCTACGCAGCAATGCAACTTAAAGGATATTTATCAAGATCAAGTATTATGCGGTTGAGTTTTGGAAACTGCATGAACGACACTATAAAGTCTCCAGCTTCCCACGGCCTTCACTCGCTCGGCGTTTTCTACACTCGCCATGCAATCGTTAAAGTTACATATGTGCTTTCAGTACACAATAACGTTTACGGGTATAAAATCACGGAAACCGAGTGCACATATGACTTGTTCGTCCCTGTAGACCGCAAACTATCATTATATATCTTGAGCAACCAATTAACAATATATGAACAACTCATACCATATACGTATGTATGATATTATTATATTAGGTTTTTGATATTATCTCCTACAATTCGTCTTATTTGATCATGACCAAACCGTATAATCAATTAAAAGAAGACTATATGACATAGACAAAAACATATTGTTAACCAGTCTGACAAGAATTCGAAACGAAAGTTACGCAGGCGGGACACGGTTTTTACATCGTGCGCGTATCACGTGACAATCCAAAGGTCACATGAATTGAAAATGGCGGCTCCCACGAAAATTAGTAGTGTCTTTCGACCGAACTTGTTTAAAGGAAAAGTTGCCATTGTCACTGGAGGAGGAACTGGCATAGGAAAAGCAATAACACAAGAGCTTCTCTTTTTAGGTATCAATTTCGTTCTGTTATAGATTTATTAAAAGGTTTCTGTTTAAAGACATGTTAACGGATTCAGTAATTTTGATCAGGTCATATTGTAGGACGTTAACTTTGGTATGGCATTATTCTTATGATAAACTTAATTAATACATAGCATCTGCGGCCAATTTGCAATGTAATGTATGCACAGGTCCCAGAGAGAGTATAATTATTAGGTGCAAATGTCATATACTTATTGATGTATCAAAAGTAGAGTCGTCGCATGTTCATTCGTTCATAGAACCAGAGACATAGATGTCTCTGATAGAACTTAAATTCATGGTGCCCTCAAATAGATTTGATTTTAAAAAACAATGATTCGTTTGATAAAATGAATGCTTTAGATACTGCCACATTTCATTGTTCATTGTCACAGACGGGCTATCCTCTCAGACTGAGTGGGGAGGGGCCATATAAAAAGTCTCACCATGCATCACAAACAGTCAGACTATTTAATGTTATGTTCCCATACAGTTAACTTTTTGTGTACATACCTGGTATAACCTACACATGAACCAATACATTATTAGCCAATACAGGGATGTGCTTAAGACTCTTGATAGCTAGGATTTATGTAATTATTCACTGTTGATTATATATATAACTTTAAATCATTGACATTGTAGGATGCAAGGTTATGATTGCCTCGAGAAACTTGGAAAGATTATCAGAATCAGCAAAATTAATGAAAACTGAAATCTCTAACACAAATGCGCAGGTAGAACACATGCAGTGTAACATCAGGAAAGAAAATTCTGTATGTGAGAGTTTTTTATCTGTACATTATAATTATGGTAAAATCCCGTCTGTTTTTAGGCTTATGTATATAAATACACTTGTGATAATTGATTTATCTACGATTTTTAGTTGCGCAAACAGCCTTGGTCATTTTGCGACTTCCAGGTCTACTTTAGGAGGAAGTTCCAAGGCATGGACCAGAGTAGAAACATTGCCCTTCTGTAAGCTTGCTGGACAGATAAGTTGAATAGATGTTGTTTTTATGTGATGATGGTCAATTTGTCCATTCTTAACAGTATCATTGTAATCATTCCTAAAATGCATAAAAAAGGGAAATTTTCTGACATATCTTATATCCCTCTTAACAGAGACTTAGATAACACTTTACCTTGTATATTTGTATCAATGATAGCACAATTTTGTTTACTCAGGTAAAAAATCTCATTTCCACAACACTGGATAGATTTGGCAGGGTTGATATTCTTGTGAACAATGGTGGTGGGCAATACCAGAGTCCTGCAGAAGATATCAGGTTAAAGGGCTGGAATGCTGTTGTTGAGACAAATCTTACAGGGACATTTCTGTGCTGTAGAGAAGGTTAGAGATTTACTTGTATTGTATTAAACGTCCGTACAAATCGTTATTCCTTGTCATCTGCGGCATACTGCCTGCAGGATGCTCATAGAAAACATTTACAAATTCTCAAAACAATTATGATTGGCTGTTGATGTGTATTTTGTCTTTTTGAAAAATAAGTAATAGGCATTCTACTGCAGTGTTCAGCTATATAATAAGGCAGATTATTTCAACATCTACTATTAGAAACCAGTCATACAAACCTTTTGCAAGTCAGCTGTGAGTTTCTGTGCTTAATCTAAGGTAGAGTGTAAATCTGAATAAGCTGGTTTTATTTTCATTCAACAAGTCTTATAAATTGAGACATTTTCTCTCTCCTTGGGTCTCCAATTTGGGAATTGTGAAATTGACATCGAGGCCCTCAACTAAATGATTAAAACTGCAATCAATGTAGAAGTTTGAATGTACAGTGCAACCTCTCAAAAGCAACACTCCTCGGGAGGAGCAGAATTGTGTTGTTGTTGTTGTTGTTTAGAAGTTGTTGCTCTAGAGGGGTTAAGTAAATAGTTAAAGCTTGCAATGGAAAAAAATCATGCTGTAGTTGAAGGCAGGTTGTTGCTCAATAGAAGACCGCTTTGGTGAGGTTGTACTGTAATTATGTATAATGCAAGTGTCTATTACAGTAACTTGTTTTCATACTGGTATTACCTTTCAGTATACAAGCAGTGGATGTCAGAACATGGAGGTGCGATAGTTAACATTATCGCAGACATGTGGAGAGGCTTCCCTATGCTGAGGTATAGATTTGTCAGGAAATGAGGGGTGCACTTTCATTTACCTTATTCACTCACACAATCCTTTTCCTTGTGAAAGATTAGGTTTTTAAAGTCATTGGCCATCTTACTCTGTTTATGCCAATTATTTGGCTTAAGTCCAGGTGTTTTAAGACTTCTGAGATTCCTGGTAGCTAATGACAAGGCTAACAATTAATATTCCAAAGTTTAAGTAAATTGTATACATGTATATTGAAAAAATACCATTGAAATATACCATTTTCAGCAGGTTTTGTGTGTTCGTAAAAGATACCGAAGCATGTGTGATTTAGACTGAAAATGTGTTAGACACTTTTAAAAGCAATGTGTATGACTTAATAGATATGTAATGATAATTTATATATTTTGGTATGGTCTGAAAATTTTGAAACTTTCTTATTTGTGTCTTTGTTTGTAGTCATACAGGAGCTGCAAGAGCTGGTGTGGAGAATCTGACGAAATCACTAGCTTTAGAATGGGCAAATCATGGTGTAAGAATTAATTCTGTAGCTCCGGTGAGTATATTTATCAGCGTTTTTTGTCCTTCAGATTAAAACTAGTTCTGATGGAAGGTTCATATTTATTCTAGTAACAGATACTGTGCTTGCTTTTTTATACAAAAGTGTATATATACTGTCCAAATTGTGTTAGTAGCCACCTCTGAATAAAGGCCACCCTTTGATCAAAGTCCATTCTTATAAGTAAAAAAGTGACCTCTGAATAAAGGTCACCTGTTAATAAAGGCCATTTCATGCTTTTTCCAAGGTAGGGTTTTTGTTCACATGTTCACTGTATCATATTAATACACACACAAATAAAAAGGGAGACAATGCATATGGTACTGTATATAAAATTATACATAAATTTATACAGTAGGCATTGTTTGTCTTTGTATTCTACTGTACATAAAATGAAGTATTTGTGTGTATAGCCTTTATTACAATATTATGATGTATGTATGTTTACGTTTAGCTTGATTAGTTGTACTTCAATTTATGCATGTACTCTGTACAGTATGCATTGTCTCCATTTGGTAAAATGGGGTTTTAGAGGGACATGAATTTTAAGTTCATTGTAGTATCAATTGCATTTAAATACCAAATAACATGGTAGGAGACTGTATCTTCACTGTATATGAGTTCACAATAACCATATTCTAATGTATTATGAGAAATTTTGCATTTTCTTTAGAAACAGTTTTTATTATTTGTTAATGATCATGATTTCAGGGAAGTTCTATTTACTCCGACACTGCAGCTGCAAATTATGGATCACCCGATGTATTTGATAGTCATATTCCGAAGATCCCTGCAAAACGACTGGGAAATGTTGAAGAGGTATGATTGTAATGTATTGAATAAAGTCATTGACCCACATTGAGCATTACAGAGTTACTACTTTTCAAGTTAATTGACATAATACAAATTTCTTTTATGTTTCCATTCAGTAAATTGTAACATAGATGGATGATTACTTAGCTCATTAGGCTAAAAATAATAATAAGTGCTCCGACCTACTCATGAAAATCCTAGCAAATGAATTGGGGGGGGGGGGGCAGCATTTTTTTACTTTTAATTACTATGTAGTAAAAAGTAAAATCTGTGCTAAAATTCTGTGTCGGAGCACTCCAAACAAACTTTCTGTAATTGAAATTAAAAAAAGATCTTTTGTTGTTATATCTAGTTTATGAAAATGTTGAATGTTCTAACAAAACATTTATTCAAATGTCTTACTAGGCAAGTTTATTAGTGAACTGAATCCTGTCTATAGAATAAACCTTTGTCTTTCTGTACATTAATCTCATTTTGAAAAAAATGTAGTGCAATTCAAATCATGCATTAAAATCAAATAGAAAAAAGTTTGAATTTATTAAAATGGTCCATTTTCTCCTGATTATAGGGAAGGTTTTGAGCAGAACGTTTCTGAGTTGAAAGGTTATTTAGACAAACAAATAGATTTTATAAAAGGCGTTGAAATTAAAATGATGTACCAACAAATTTGCCTGTCTTAAGTTGATGTATGAATTAGAGAGGTCCACATTAGAAAGAATCCTCAAAACATGTGCAGACTGAAAGATGTGACTGCTGATGATTTGAAAAAAAAATGTCTCATTGATGTATAAATCTCTACTTTAGGTGTCTGCAGCTGTGTGTTTCCTACTGTGTCCTGCTGCAAGTTTTATATCAGGTGATACAATAAAAGTCGACTCAGGTGGCAGCCTCTATCAGATAGTTTGGGAAATACCAGGTATTGTTTTATAATTATTAGATTGTTGTCAATTGAATACTTGTACTATTTTTGCTGATATTTTAGAGTCTGGTAAGATCAAGTCAGAGTTTTTTAACTTTTCAAGTCTGTCTATATAGCATTGGATTGGATTCCTGTAAATTCTAGTTTAAATTAATACTCTTCATTTTTTCGTGTGCCATCAATTTGTACAACTGTATTTGCAAATGATTAGTAAGGTGTAAATAGAGAATATTTCAACTAAAGTAATCATGAGAAAGTCTTTCATAAATAAGTAAATGGTTTCATAGATTAGATGTGAGAAAAAATGATTATTGGAACCATCTGATTAGCTGAAAATGTAGCGCAAACAAGAACATCAAAAACTATACATTTTTTAGTCTGTTAATTAGAATAGATCAGCTTGGCAATACTTGTTTTGATATCGGTATATTCCTCCATATACCATAATACTTTCAGATCATAAGAAAATGCCTGGTTATACTTGGAAAACAGACAATCCTGATAATGATGATGATGGAAAAAGTGGGACCAAATCTAAATTGTGATATTTTTATACATTAGTTGTACAATGTTACAGTAACTGTTCTGATTATATAAAGATATACCATGATGAACTATTTTGGGTTCTCCTGCTCAGGAAGTATAATTTTTATGATGTGTTGTTGATCAACTGTTGATCAGTATATATTCAGGTTTATAATTTATACATTGTTAATATTATTCATGTATTATATTTATGGTGGTGGTTTTTATAAACAGGAACTTACATGTATGTATACATGTTAACCTTGTGAAAATTCTCCATTAAATGGACTAATACAATTGCGTTGTCTGAGGACAAAGTTGGTTTCTGTAAATAGTACTGAGTAAAATATGGTTTCTTTATTTCTTGTTTGAATTCTGAAAAATTCAGAGTAATTATTTATCATCATAGTTAACCTGTATATTCAATTGTTCAGTATGACCGAAAATATATGGTCACTAAGTGCTAAGTTGGATTATATACCTATATATCATGTATATAAGTGTGTATACTATTTACCTTATTTCATTTACCATTGCATAATAATAGATATAAGACAGTATGACTGTTCATGTATAAGGCCAAAACAATGTGTTTTTTTCTGGTTACATGCTCATTAAATATTGGGTACTGTAGGTATAGATCAGGGCTAATTCTTTGGCTCTTGAAACCTTGTGGAAAAATAATACAGTGAGAGAGTGGATGATCCGTTCCTATGACCCAATAAAAAGTCTAAGGTGGCAGGGAAAAATTAGGGTAGATCGGGTAAACAGAAAGAAACAATTGTTTTATGCGTAAATTTGCGAAAAAAATAGTTTGATCATTTTTACTCTGTAGATTTATTTCTTAATGTTTTTAGTAAAATAGTAAGTATGAAAACAGATACATATGTGTGTAATTATATGATGTCTCTACAGTATAATCAAAGTACTGAGAATACTGTCAGAGTATCAATATACATGTATCTAGGAATGTAAGCTTAGAGAATTTGGTCCAGTAGTTATGAGTTGTGCACAGAAATATTTGACTGACAGTTTGTTTTTAGGCCTAAAAAAGGTTTGTTTCTGGTTATGTGCATTTTTTTTTTAAAATGTGCAGAAATGTAATAATTTAAGTGAGACATTTGATCTACATATATACCCGACCATACTTCAGGGATAATAAAAAGTTTAGGGTCACAGGGGAAAATGAAGTTAGGATGTAACCAGAAATAAACAATTCTTATGAGAATTGAGTTCTGAGCATAATATAATGGAAGGTTAGCTTTGTCAAATTACTGGTCATTTTACGTTCATTTGTAAAGATCTGCACTGACTATTAAGTTGCGCTTAGTTATTAAACATGTATTTGTTTATATTTTCTGTTGATGAAACTCATCAGTTTTATGAAAAATAAAGGATCAAATATAGGATTTGTTGTTGTTTTGGTCTTTATTTTGTGTTGTTTTGTTTATGATTGTTAAGGTATGCTTATTAAGTAAATAGTAAATATGGGGACATTTTATATTCATTTTATCATTCTTGAAAGCATGCAGAAAGAAAAATACTGGATATACTGTGCCTCATGCAGGCCTAATAAAACTCTAGGATTGCAGGGAAAGATTGGAGGTCAGCTAACCAGAAACAGAGATGCTATATTACAGCATGGATCCTGCTAGAAACCAGCTAACCTTTTTCACACTTAATTCTTGTATTCATGCATTCTACACATGAGCTTACCTTGGTATCCCAATGGGACCTACAAACAGAATGAATTCATCTGAATGGTTTTTTTGTCACATTTAGAACAATGGAAACACTATAAGGTTTTGAACTGGTACATTTAGGCATAAACTGGTTCCCGCTTACACCCTCCGTACAAAGTCTTCGGTGCACTGCAACATGGAATGGGAACCAGTTTAATTTGGGCACAGGTATATTATAACGTCCTGTACCCTGGCTGGTATACAATTAAAATAGCACTGAAAACAAGCATGAAACATAAAAAGCAATAAGGACCTAGTGTAATGCAATGTTCAGTTTTCATTTCTCAGCAAAATTTAATGTTGGTTTTACAGCAAAGGGAAGTAAACCTTGAACATTTTTAGCAGTGGGTTACTTAAGCTCCTACATGTATATACGCTATATATATATATACACAAATTTTTCTACTTACAATACAGTAATGCCTCTTACATCCACATTGAAAAATAGTAGCACCTGTATAAATCAAGGACTTATATACATACATGTATGTATGTAAGTCCTTGTATAAATATACATTGCAGACTTTGCAGTTTTGATAAAAGTTAGAGATATACATGCACATATTGCAGTATTCTGTTGATTTTGAAAGCATGGTAAATATTTGGGGAATTTAGCCTGTAAAAAGTAGCAAGTATGATAATTAAGTATATTCAATCACACAAAAGTTTCATTCATAATATGTCAAGGTAACAAGATTTACTCCCTACTGAAGATATTTTCATTCACAAAAGTAGATCCATCTTCTGGAATACTATAATGTCACTCGATCAGATTAGAAAGATTACAATCATAATGGTTTAGTGTCTTTTAAAAAACTGTATACAGATCAAAGCACTGAAGGCACTGAATTTGTTCGAGTTTTCAAAGTGCGCATTAGCTAGTAATTTCTCACTGTATGTCATGACTTTTACACTAGGAAACATTTCTCCCAGACAAGGACTTATATACATAAGTCCTTGTCCAAGACAAACAGTTAAAAGGTGTAGCTTTTCCTTAGTAATTGAGGTTAATTGGCATACAGATGTACATTGTGTCAAGACTAAATACAACTGACCTTCAAATTCTAATTAATAATGATGATGATTTTATTTAACACATTTAAACTCCGTTCCTGACAGTACTCTCATTGCTTTGATTTTTTTTATTACGACGTGTTGATATAACTACTCCGTCGAGTACTGAACACGTTTTATCTAATATCAGGTAGTTGTATCTAATACAACTACCTGCTATCAAGTATTGCTAAATTAATGCAGCTCTTTTGTTATGAAAATTATTTGAACGTTTTACCCAAGAAATACATAATTTATTTCTGTCGTTTAAGGCTAACTGGACTTAAACTAAGAATTCATACTGGTCGTTATTCAACAAACAGTATTCCATGTAATTTAAGGTATTGTGAATTATGTAATTCCCATGACCTGGAAGACGAATATCATGTTATATGTAAATGTCCTTTTTATGACACGTTAAGAAAACAATATATCAAACGTTATTTTTACATTCGTCCATCTATGTACAAGTTTATTGAACTACTTATAACTGCCAAAATATTTCAATGTTAATAAATATATCATTATTCATTAAGAACTCTTTAGATTTAAAAAAGCATGCAACAATTAATAATTAGTATTTAGTTTATCCTCATTAATAGTTAAAACTATTCACAACTAAATTTCGAAAAAATGTACCGTACTATCCTTTGATGTTTTATATTATGTACGATTCATATCATGATATTTGTCTAAATATAAATTCATGTAGGTATATATTTTGATTTGATGTATATATGTGTATGATTTTTTCCTGTATCATATTACTATGTACATTTGTACACGTAAAATAAAATTATGTTCTGTTCTGTTCTGTTCTTCTGTTCTTCATATATCACCCTTTTACATCATGGACGAGCCTCTCACACAAATCCCGCCCGTAACGACAGACTCCGCCTGTTCGTCTCCATTTATGATCAATTAAGAAGGTGCACATGTGCATAATGAAGGACTTATAGAAATTAATCTTAATTCCAATTTAATCCCAAGCTCTGCTGTACCTACCATGTTGTTATGCTGGTAACCATATAGAAATGTAGTACGTACAGTAATTGTTAATTTGAAAAGCACCTGCTGATATTTTTACGAGATATGGCTAATGAAAGGCATTATGTAAATATTGTTATAGCGAAAATAAAATATATTTCTTGTACGTATTTTACTGTCATTTTGTCGATTGTTCTGTATTACAAGATTCAAAAAGCTAATGGGCTTTTAAGCTTGCTTAGAGAATACAAATCAAAGACAACAATAATCCACATTTTGTATATATATATACGTGTTTGTACATATATATGAGGGTATGCATTGATGTGTGCGTATTTTTCCAGTTCGTTTACACTTATCCAATATGTATTGTACAATTTTGTGTATGTGCTCTTCAAATGCATCAATACAAAAGGAGCCGTACCCCTTGTTTCAATTGTGGTCCCCAACTTTGGTGGCATAACACGGACATGGAATGTATGTTTACCGGTACATATGAATGATATAAGTTGAACCATCACTTACAGAATCGCTTAATATTTATAGTGCCTTAATTAACTATGTTAGAAAAGGAAAAAATGATAAATTAAAACATTATAAGATGTATTCAAGAATAAATAAATAAATTTAAATTAATTGAAATAATGAAAGACGTTTATATCTAAAATGATATGAAATGAGTTATAGATAAAAAAAAAATTATGTGAAAACACAAGTTTTTTTTTCAACAAGTGGAGTTTAAAACTATAAAATAACTATTTATCTCCGGTATGTTTTGGGGTAAAAAATAATAATAAATAAATGATAAATAAAATTTAAAAATGAATCAATCTGGCAGGATGAAAAGTGCAAGAACTTTATAGATATTTTTATGCTAAAGAATACCGGAAAATGTCCCAGAATGCGTCTGCGGCAATCTACAGTCTGGAGGGGGGATGCACACCCCTTGAACGGTGCCTACGTGTACATTATTTTAGGACAAGCTACGTCTCTGACACTGGATCAAACTGTAACTAATTAAATTAAGTAAGAACAAATATATACAGTAACGACACAGTTTCTGGGTTTAATTTATGTTTTACTTTCTATATACCAAGTTGCTACGCTATTAATTTTAGAATTGAAACAAGCTAATGATCAAGGTGAATGAATAATAAACAACACTATTACTAACCGAATCTAAAACCTGTGAAAGACCATGAATTTAGAAGAAAAGAAATAAAATAATTCAGTCTATGAATTTCGAATACATGTATGTATGTATACAAGACTAATTTTGATGCAAAGCATCAAAGACGGCGCACATGTTGTTTCAAGTACAAGGTATTTTACGTAAGAATAAATAATAAATTTTGAGAATGTGGATGTCTAGTGTGAACAAGCTTTTACTTTGATTTGGCCTTCTAGCCTTATCTGACCCATTATAAAATCTGACCTAGATTTTATTGATGAGCATCATGACAAATTTTCTACAAAATTTTGTCATATTTGTAACTAGATTACCCAAGTATGACGAAAGTTGTTTCAAACATGCATCATGTTACTATGTGACAAATGAGCAAAAACAAAACCTCTCATGAAAGAGATGTTTCTAAAATGCCAGCCAAGTAGTCATTCATGTTAAAGGTCTCAATCAATACAGGTCATACAGAGATGATAACCAATTTTCATGTAAAGTTTGAAGATCTTATGCCCCACCGTGCACAAGTTACTTATTGTAAGGAGACTGTTTTGTTGTCTGAAGGAAAACCATTTGTTCAACCTACCCAACAACAACTGACTTGTACAAAGCAATATATTCCCAAATGTTCGAACTGGGCATATATAAGAAAAACAGAAAAGTATGTATAACAAGTTAAAATAAATTTATTATCAAAAATGCATTCTTATGCAACAACAAATGTTAAGTTTATTAAAGAGATTAGTTAAACTGATACAAAAATAGTTACTAATTGCACTTTGTGGAGGTATAACAGCACATTCACGAAAGTTGAAAGTTTTAAGACGAAATGTGCATTAAATAAGATTTAAAAAGGAAACATGTACATGAAACAGTACAGTCACAACAATACTATAAATTCATATTAAACACAGTTGAGCAAATGTGCACTTAAGCTTGAGCAAATAGCATACCTGAATGTTGCTTTTTATGATAGTGAAAATACAAACTTATACATCACAATACTTAATATAATGTTTTATTTTACAATATCGATTGCTATGAATATTTTTTAATACATTGAAATAGAAACATATTAGAATTTGCAAAAATTATGTTATATCTAATTTGTATCATTAGTTCAGCATTCCTTCGACACTTACAACTGGCACAAGTAAAATACTAAAAATTAGTTTTGACAATTAAAACAAAACATTATTATGAAGTATGTGTAATGAAAACATGGTGTTAATAATAATAATAATGTTCTTAGATTGGTTATCACAAAGTACATAGCAAGCTAAAATGGGGGATTTAAGATGGCCCTATATCACGTACTGTCATGAGTATTTACTCTAACAATCCAAATGGAAAAATCTCAATTGCCTATACAAAGTTTCTATGTTTTATCAGGTGACCAAATTAAATACTGACCTAATTCAGCCACTAATATCTGGTGAAGATTGCAAGCTCTACTTGGGAAAATAATCAATGGTCAATGGTTTAATAAAAATTAAGTTTTTACAGTTTAAATGGAAAAATGCAATAGGAAAGATTGAATTGCTTATGGTATTATAAGAGTTACAAAAAATAAATTAGCAACATTTATACCAAGACAGTCCTGTAGTCTGGTACACACACAAAAATATACACTTTTACAAAGAAATGTAAAGATAACAATAGTGACAGGAGAACTAAAATATAAGATAACTTTTTTGCACTTTCCTTAAAGCTTTATACAGATATACATTTGAGGAAATAATCAATGGCACATGGATTATTAAAAATGATTTTTATGAGTTTAAATGGGAATAAAAAGAAACATGTCAAACTTGAAAAATTGATTTTTTTATGAGATCATACAAGTCGTAATGAAAACATGATTAACAACATCTCTACCAAGAAAGTCCTGTAGCCTAGTCTACACAAAACACAAGCAATATATATATACATAGACATATTTACTAAGATATGTAAACAACAACAATGGACAAGAGAAAGCTCAAAGTCTGATCTCTGGTAAGTTTTCTATTACTTTCCAAATGAATCTTTACCCCAGATGGCCCAGTACCTAACTTTAACATAATTTAATGACAGAAAGACTGTTAATATACAGAAGGAAAAAGTATCAGAAAAGTTTATATTTCATTTTGTTATAGATGAACTAGAGCAATGAAAGTCCTACAGTATAATAAACCAAAGTGTTGTTTTTTACCATACAATAAATATTGTAGCACAGTGGCATTTGGTTAGAAATAAATAGCCATGGTCAGTGTTCCTATAATCATTTGTTGGTAAGAAGTTTCATAAATATGAATTGAAGAAATTGACTATCAAAGCAATAATCCTTAATTTTTCTAAATTTCTTATTAAGTTTACTGATCACTTGCATAACAAACATATATATAAAAAAAACATCATGTTGTATTACCTGATTTCTTGGTAAAATTAAGTTTCATTTAAAAAAACAATCATGGGTATTTTTTTACTCAAAAATGACTAAAAATTGCATGCACTGTCAAAAACAATTTTTTCTAACAGACAAAAATTGTACTGTGAACACACAAAAATCTATAATTTTTATTATATTCTTTAGTCATACTATTGTCTAAAATGCTAATTTCTGGTTTTAGGCTTCTTTCCAAAATGTAATTATACCTTTAAGCAACAAACATCTAAAATGTAAATATGTTAAATTAGAAAAATGTCTGCATGGTAAATTTGCATGTTCTGAAGAGTATATATATTTATTGATTTATTTTTTCACAATATTATAGAAGTTTGTCCCAGAAAATTTTGCTGTAAAATTTACTGGCAATGACTCCACCATGCTGAACAATAGATCATCATCTTCTTCTTGTGGTAACTTCCCAAATAATTTAACTAAATCATCTTAAGGTAACATCCTTTGAGAAATTGTCTCTATTGACTGACAACTTGCATCTGTAAGTTCTTGATCCTTTTGTTCCTTCGCAAGTTGGACATACACCTTCCACTAACTTCTTCTTGCGACAAGCTGTAATGTATAAATAAAACACTTATTTATATATAAACGGGAACACAAAACAACACATGACTGTGTATTCTATACACAATGTCTTTCCCTTTGACAACATATGAAAATCAGTCAGAACTATTATGTGGTTTATGACCAAAACATATGTTTCCCACACAGACATCTGTATGCATGACATTTTAACAATTATTGATTCTATTCATGAACTCGACCACTTATCAAGCATAACATTTCCAAATTTAAACAGTTTTTTTGGACTATTATAAATTTAATGTAAGCCAGTTGGCATTCAAATCTGAAATATAGAAATTCAAGCACTTTTCAGGGTTTGTATGAAACCTACAACTAATAAACAGTGAAAATAAAGTCTAATCCAAAAAGTAGTATGCCTATAGACAAAAAATTCCACACCTTTTGTACTACAAGCAGTATATGAAGCAACTTCATACAGTGAATCAATTGAATACACCAACTCCTCGTCTTTCATTTGCACAGCAAATCACCATTTTTTTTAAATTTTGTCAAAGTCCTCATCTTCTATTGACACAGGTACAGCATCATTGGAAATGAACTGAAAATATTAGTATTATAAATTTAAGCTCTGTAAGATATAGTCTATGAAGTTTAAAGGATAGGAAATTCAGTAGTTCTCTAGTTACTTACAGTTGTGAATAGTTTTCCTTTATACTATAAACATAATTATTGATTTATCATTAAAGTTAATAGACCAAATCAATAATTACTTGTCTGGGACAACTAGTCAAGTGCTTATTTTGCAGACTGTAATTTTGAGTGAGTCACATTATTGAGAGGTCTTAAGGTGAGTTGTAACTGTATATATATTCAATTTAAATGAGTATGATTTTTTTCATCTACCTTTTCATCTTAACACATACTTTTTTAATATTAACTGATTACTGAAACGCTAATCAACTGCTGACATCTTAATATTGTTGCAAGTGTTAAGCTCAAATTAGACAGTAATTTCTGTGTTTGGAAACAAAGATTGGGCAAAAATGCAGGTGTTGCAGTTTGCATATTAACCTGATCATAGGACTGTATGTTATTAGGAGCTGACAATTCAAATTTCAAAAGAGAATCGTTCACTTGACTGAAGCGGACGTGCAACATACTCATAATCATTCAATAATTGGCTATGTACTTCATGTACATCATAAAACAATGACTATGAATAAGAAAAGGCAGTTCTTTTGAGTATTACCGTGCTCCAAAATATTTGACCAATAACCTGGAGTCAATTCATAAGAATCAATCTGTATAATGAACAAAAAGAAAATCAAATAACTCATCTAATGTGTCATAAGATATCAGCACAGCAGTACCATCATCACTGCGTAACCCATGTCTATTTCTTTCGTGGGAATCAAATAAAAGGAAATGATTAGTTTGAGGATCGATATACAAAGCGATTGTCAAACCATCAACAGTCAAGATTTGGTAAGGCGAGAGTAGGCATGCTTGAGAAATTGCGTCGAAAAATGGCAATTGGCCCTAACGTAACTTGACAGGTCTGTTGATATTATATAGCCATAATACATATCTGAAGCACAGTTCTCAATAAGTTTGGGGCCAACAGGCCCAAAAGCTAGACTAACAGACCTGCTTATAGGGGTCCGGGCATTTTCTATCAATATTTTATACACTTTTGAGATTCCTAACCGGCCCAAACACATTTCTAACTTAAATCTCCAATTATTGATGAGGCAATAAGTCACTGACGTCTTATTGACATCTAGATTAAAACTTCCTACATGACAATATATGCCTGGGTGTTCATTTTTCCTGATAAAATCTAACGTGAGGTAAGTTTCTAAGCGGCTAAATTGGCCTGCAGTTATTGAGAACCCTGCTGAGGTGTACTGTACATCATATAACTGACCCCTAAATGTAGCAACATTCGGCAAATCATTATGTCCAAGGTATCTAAGTTCACCGATGGACTGAACTATACTTCCATACAAGCGACATAGACTTATGAAATTAAAAATACTGCAAGGCTGGCATTGAAAAAATGCCGAAAGAGCGACTATAGTGACATTGCAGTACACTGCATTCCATTATACGGTGCAAATTTAGACAACCTTGATGGAAACTACCTACTGTTAAATACTTCTTACCATGTTTGTTGACAGTTATCGTTGTTGTCTTTCGTGTTCAGTCAACCAATATGGCGGAAAGTGACGCGCTTTAACACGTGGTTAATTGTAACATTTTCATTGGTCGATTGATAGTGTCTGGCTGGAAAATGCTGGCGGAGCGAGTTTTTCGCGAAACGGAGACAAAACAAAAAAAAAGAAAATGGAGATAAGAAACAACGAACATTTCTACTGTTTTACGCAGCTAGAAAGAAACTGAATTCACGAAGCAAAATTCAATAATAACTGCTCAAAGAATTATATCAATTACGATTTAAACCGTCAGTATGTTTTATCTCCATTGCGTTTTTATTCGCAATCCGTTAAAACGCCAATGCGGTGTATATAAACGTAATACAAAATATGGTTTTTCATAAGGCAAGACTTATTTGCATAGTTTGGTCATTGTCACTACAGTTTTTCCATTATATAGGCTTGTACGAAGTAAATAAGACCAATTGTCGTTGATTTTTTAATTTACCCTATTGTTCTTTTAACAACTGACTTTCAGATAGGCATAAACAAGCTTCGAAAACGTTTTCGGTACTTTTGCGAAGTTGGGGTAGTAAGGTTTAGAAACTAACGTATAAAAAGAGCGTAGCCTAACCGTTTTGAGAGAAGCTATTATATATACAGAAAACATTTTCAAAGCTTTGTAGTAACGGTAAAAAACTTTCATTTTAAATATTTTGACATTTTTTATCACTTAATGGATGCATACAATACATATCAGATTGTTTAAAAAAGATTAAAAAAGAAAGTAAAAAATGATTAATAATACCAGCTTCTCCCAAATCGATTACGCAACACCATTGCAATTTTTTTAACACTATTCAATACTGACGGCGCCGTGATCGGCGCCGTCAATAAGTCATTGGCCAAAACCCCTTAGTTGGAAGTGGTTGACTCGAAAAGAGAGAAATCATGAGAATTTCATGATACACTATTTTTGAATAGTACAGGGGGTATAATAAAGCATGTACACAGTGTATTAACACACAAACTGATGGCTTTAAACAATGTGATTTTAAATACATTTGTATATCAAGCGAGTAAAAACACCCTAGACACAACAACGACTAGATAATGTTAACACTATTATTGAATGATTGCATACTGTGTAAAGTGAAATTACCCTTAGTTTGAATATATTTGAATATATGAAAATGGACATATATACTGTAATAATAATTAATCATAGAAGTTGGAAAGTACAATAAAAATAAATTCTGTCACAACTAGGTATTCATATATATATAATTATATGTATCCTACAGTATTTTGTTTTATTCAATTTCAGTTCACCATTCTTGACAGCCATTGTGAAAAAAAAGATAGCAAAGAATTTTGCCTGCAGACACAATATCCATTCATGAAAATTCACGAATTTTAGCGAGTGAATTGATTTGGTTCCCGGTGACGGAATGGGAACCAGACATATGATTTGTTTCCCGCTCGCTGTGTTGAGTGTATTATTTAGAGACGAGTACCAGCGAGTTCACGCTTACTGAACCCTGACGTCGCGCGCAAAAGACCGCACACAATTGTTGGAATCCAAGAAGGTAAGCTGTCAATTTATCTCTGGTAAAATTATTTCTTGTATTTTCTGATTTGAATTTTGAAATGTGTGTTTTGTTTATGGTATTTTGGTTGATGTATTTTAGCTCACCAAATAAATTGTACCTCTACGCGATAAAGAATAATTGAGACTGTTTTCAGAGATCTTTGACTGTTAAATAAAACGTTCAGACATTATTTATTTATCAATTTGTAAATAAGTAGAAACCATGTTTTTGTGTTTCTGATTACACAGTTGTAGTTATTGTCAATGCATTTTCAAAAGAGAGATATAGCAGTTGTTTGAAACAAGATGCATGTATGTACTTTGTTAGTGGTGGGGTACTCATGAATGCAGGCATGCAGATTTGATGCGAGTTGTTGTGTGTACTTGGAGCTTTTAGTCCTAATTGCCGAGTGATACCAGTACAGGATGTGTACTATATACTACATTTTATGCTTAAATTCTGTTCATTTTTTTTCAGTTGACACATAGACCTTGATATCTGATGGATACACAACATTTGTCAGGTTTACTCTTGCTAGTGATAAAAGCAGTAAGATGAAGAATAGATTTTTCCCAATGATGCTGTAAGTCTTAGCTTTTGTCATTCTCTGAGGATATTTTTTTAATTGGGCTTTTTGCACATAACTGATGACTGCTTGTTTAATTATTTTTTTACTGAGTATTTAGTTATTTCATAATTTGATATTGCTTAAAGTTAAATTAATATTCAATGTGAGGAATCTTTCCTTTTGAACAGTGAATTTTTCTTGTTCAACTTTTTAGACTCGTTACCAGTATTGTCATATTTGTTAATAAATGGTACAATTATTCTTGCTTTTATTTTCTTAATTTCTTCAATGTAAGGGTATTTAATAGATGAAATATTAAAACATGTAACTAATTTCCCATTGTATTGCTATATAAGGTACCGGATAGCTGTGGATATGTGTGATATATTTACTCTATATAATGTAGCTTTCACTCAGATTTTTATGTTTCAAGAGGTCACTTATTCCACCTGATGTAGAAGCAGATGACAGAAATTATTCCATCCAGTGAAGAAATATAGTTGACAGAAATAGTTCACGCCAAAATAGACGAACAGATAACTGAAATAATTCCACATAGATGACAGAAATAGTGAGCCTTTTACATTCTATTTAACCCTTTACCACATATATGCTCCTTTTAACTCCCCTATCTATGGTCACATATACTCCTTTTAACTCCCTTTTCCATGGCCATATATATGTACTGGCAACCCCTACTGAATTTTCAACTTCAAAATATTTATTTTAAATTTAACAGTCTAAGATCTGTTTACCATTCATGGAACACTATCTTGAAAAATAAAAAAGCTATGAAGAATTGAAGTTGGCATTTTATCACATTTTTCATGAAATGTTTATCACTATTCTGTATAAGAAAATATTCCGCGATCGTGTACCTGAACAAAGTCTTCTTAGATTAAAATTCTTCATAACTCTTTTAATTTATAAGATATATTTCTTTGAAAATTACCATTCTTAATGTATTCTGTTTCTGCAGTAAAAATTTCTCTCAGGATATATATATGTAGTTTATTTATTATATTATAGTGACAGGCATAATAACGAAATATACAACGTTACATAATACATGAATATTTTGCAAAAACCCAGCCTATTAAGGCTTATCAGTCACTTATTATAATTATGCATTTTATACGAGAAACATATAGTATTGAAAATAAAATAAAAACATTTATAAGTTACATAGACACAGTTTGTGATTAAATCAAAATATGTTATGAATGCAGGTACAATAGAACGGTATAATATTATACAATGAAAAATATATGATGTTAGGAGGAAATTTAAAGAAGAAACGTTAATAATAATTAGATTCGACATTTTAAGGCTTCATTGATGAAAATACTTAAGGCTTTAATAGCTTCTTGAATACAAAAAAGTTTCTTAAGAGTGTCATAGAAATCATTGTGGTTGATAATATTTAGGGGCGAAATGTTTAAGTAAAGTTTATCTCTTAAGATAGCGAATTTTTGACAGATAAAGATAAAATGAATCTCAGTTTCAACTAATCCAGTATTACATTGCTTGCATATCCTAGATTCTCTAGGAATATTTAGAAAACGTCCTGTTTGAATATTTAAAGGTAATGTGCCAGATCTGAGTTGAGTAAGGACAGATCTCAAATGTTTTTGCATATTCATTTTTATATAGATTTCACATTCAAAAGTACTCTTTACTTGTTTATATACATCAAGTCTTGATTGAGAAGAAATTTCGTTTAACCATTCGGGTTTAAATTTTTCTAAAAGTATATTTTCAGCTATTTTTATAAATGAACCTCTGATTTGTTAATAAAGTTTTCTCTCTTGTCCATTTCGTCAAATATTTGTTTAATTTCTTTAGACCAATTATTTCTACATTTTTTAAAATCAAAATTAAAAATTTGTTTAGTAATTCTATTTTCATTCATGTAAATTAATATTTTCCATAATCGTAACATTGATAGTTTTCGTTTAATATGAGGTGGTATTAAACCAGTATCACCTTGTATCACTGGTGTTGATGTACATTTATGAACTCCAAGATAATACTTAAGAATTCTATTATGAACAGTTACTATTTTGGGGTAATTTTTAAATCCCCACACAGATGCAGAATAGTCCATAATAGGGATTATTTTGGAATTGTATATTTTAATGAAAGAAGAAAACATAACATCTGTTTGATTAAATAACATATAAATTAACGACGAGAATGCTCTACTTGCTGATTCGCTAAGAACATTTGCTGTCTCTGTAAAATCAAGAAATTCATTCAGGACGACACCTAAGTACTTGTATTTTTCACATATATCTATCTGAGAATTTACCCAGTTTAAAAATAACGGAAGTCCTAGGTTTGCATTTTTTCCTGAAGTGAATAATTTTTGTTTTACTGATATTTACAGACACAACATTTTTCGAACACCAATTATATAGATGGTTTAACATAAGTTGAAGATTTGTTTCATTCGGAGCTATTAAGGCAATGTCATCAGCAAATAAAAGTATACTGATTGTCAAATTTTCTTCTAAACATACTCCAAGATTGAGCTGCTTGATCTCATAAGCTAGATCATTTATAAAGATAGAGAATAATGTCGGAGAAATTACGTCCCCTTGTTTAACTCCAGATGTTATATCTATAAATTGAGTGTAAGCCCCATTGACATTGACAGTTGCTTTGCATTCTTTGTATAAATATTTTAACGAATCGACGAAATTGCCGCTAGTTAAACCTATATTAGCTAACTTGATGTATAAAATGTCTCTATTGACTCTATCTAATGCTTTTTTCATATCGACAAAGCAAGTAAAAGTATCTAAATTTTCAGCTTTACGATTTCTAATTATGGAAGTTAATGAGAAAATATGATCTTCACAAGACCAATCTTTCCTAAACCCATTTTGTTCATCTTCTAATATGTCATTTGTATCGAGGTATTTTACTAGCCTTCTGTTCAATGTGTTAGTATACAGTTTGCAGACTGTTGAAATTAAACTAATGCCTCTATAGTTTAAAGGAACACGGGGATCATTCTGATTACTTTTAGGTATTGGCTTAATAATTGAATTTGCCCAAACAGACGGAATGACGAATGAGGATATTGTGTATTTAAAATTAATGATATAATATATATATATATAAAGGGAAAGTTATGAACTTTTTTTAAAAAAGGAATGTATTGTTTAGGAACAAACTTTTATTTATTGAAATAACTCATTTTTAAATGATTACATGGGTACATTTATTGTAAACAAATCATAGTTGTTCAGTACTTATACAAACAAATATTGAAAACATATAACATTTTTATTTTAATCCTATTAGAAATTAATTAAAGGTTTAAATCCACAGTTCTTCTGTATCGTACCTCCCCTTTTCTGGGGTGACTGAAATTACCATAGTTGACGAATGGGCTGTTGATCAACAGATTTAAATAACTAAATACTAGTAGTATTAGTGGTATTTCTTTGTCTGGTATCTTCAGTTGCATTTTAAAATCTTGCACAAAATGAAATTTATGTCTCAATAAATCATGATAATAAATAAATTGATTCATATTTCATTTAACTTTCTTTTTGTAAAAATACTAGAACAGATTTATTGTATAAATGTATGAATTATTGAAATGCTTTTATATCTATAAATGTGAAGAACTGATTAAAAATACAAACATTCACTAATACTGAATCACTTTTAATCAGAGCAAGAAATTAATAAAACTTCTGATTTTTGCTTTTCCGGAACTCTACCTTGTGCAGTTTTTGAATAAGTCCCTTTGATCGTTTAATAATAGAGGATTTCTTGTCCGGAACATAACTTTGTCACCGTAAGTTTCTTGCAATGAACCAATGTTAGAAAACAGGACGTTATGATCGTAATTGGTCAAGGAAACGACAAGTAGTTTAAGATTTTTACAACAACCTAATTAACATATTTTCTAAAATAGATTGTTGATTTCGATTTCTATAAATGAAGTCACAGGGACACATTAACAATAATTTTGGTTTAAATTATCAACTTAGAGTTAATATATTTTTTTATGCATTTTTTAAGCTAAAGCAATGATATGGTTGGTCTGATAGAAAATGTTACAAAAGTACAATTTTAGTCCATCAGTATCAATAATATTAACATCCAGAATCAAGGTACTGAGAGTACTGTCAAGAACGAAGTTAAATCCATCCTTGAAAAATTAAAGGCCGGCCCCTGTCGAGAATTTGATGAACAGTTTACAAAATAAATAGTTGGACACTTAGTTCACAGTCTTCGACCTAATCCACCCGACCGTTGACCGAGTCGAATGATTTTTCTCTGGGTCGAGCGCATTTTCAGTATCCGAACTTTGTTACTCTCCGAAATAGGTACAATTACGTATAAAATAAACACTGAGCAGATCGATTTATTTAAATATTTTACCAAGTAAACGTTTTATTAATATTCCAGTTTGCAATCTTTATTAACCCAAGCAATGATTCGTAATGCAGATTGCAATTTGATCAAATGGGTTGTGGACATGCATCTTCGTTTCTGCATCGTTGGTACTATACAGTCTGAGGCACATTTTCTGAAAATTGTTGCAATTTTTTATAGTATTTATGTAATTCTTACTACAATATTGCATTGCATTAAGCATTATGACCAACAAAATAACAAACACTCGTTACATTTCAAGAATGGCCATTGCATTTATATTACTGGATGTACGAATTTCGGACGACAAATTTCAGATAACATGATGAAACTATATGTCATTCTGATGTGTATTTAATGAAGATCTTTTCTAATTGTGGTGTCTTATCTCTGATCCATCATCATGTGACACATGTTTATGATTAATTCTCTATGTTTCAGGAAACTGTAAGTTTTAAGAAAATCATAGTTCATGTGAATTGGATTCCAAATTTTAAAGTTCATTTTAATAATATTGCAGCGATATAATAGGGTTTTGTTTAACATGTCTGTGGATAACAAATTGAAGACAATTTTGCAGACAACTTAGAGTCTGTTGACAAGATCAAGAGGTACATGGACTAAACTATAAAGTTATCCTAGATCGTCACAGAAAAAATGTCTTCTTTTAGCTATATCTTTAGAGGACTGTAATAAATGAGAGGAAAATGTTAATTGTTATAGCTTGATGTTATATAAGTTTACTAATAGTCTCACTGGTGAATTTTGATTCGGGCTAGTGAAATTTCTGAGCTAGTGCGATTAATGCGAAGTCTGGGTTCATGAGCATGAGCCGATGGAAGTTCATGAACAAATATTCAAGAATTGATGGAGGACTTCATGATAAATTGCTTATAGACTTCAGTTGGTGAATAATTTCATGAATCTTTTAACCTATTTTTATAACTACCATTTTTGCAATCTTCAACTTATTCTACTTATTCTCCCATAGAACAGTAGTCAATGTTTGACACTAACTTTCTGAGCATGAAAATTAACCAGAGAGCAAGATATACGTCATTTGATTGACAGATGATCATCATTCATGACGTCAGAACTTTACATTAACTTAAAACCTACTTAATATCAGCAGCACTAAAAATAGAAAATCAAATAATTACAAAGTGCACCAGTTCAACCTGTTTGTGTGGACATAAATTATTGTGTTTTTGTGCTCTGAAAGTGTCCCAAGTGATAATATTTTTTTTGGTTACTCGACCGTAAGTCAAGTTGGATTTTACGGACAATTTCAGGACCCATATTTGATCGACTTATGGCCGAGTATTTACATTAATCTGGATTCTTTACACTTCTTTGGTGGCATGAGTATGCAAAAAATCGCTGAAGCACTTGATCAAGAATAATTATTGCAACAACAAATACTAGAGCACGAGTTGATGAAGGGTACAACTACGAGTAGATTGCTTACACGCACTGACTTTATTATGCTGATATGTCGTAGTTATGTCTAAAAATAGATACATAATTCTGGCCCTGTACCCTGCATATATAAAACACTGCTACTGGTAAACGTTAACTGCGATTATGCTGATACCTCGTAGTTTCTATTTATCTTAAGAATGGGATTTCCTACTTGCAAAATCTACCGGGCACCCGGGCCGACCAGGTTGCGGATGTCATCGGTCCTTGGTGATTTCTGTCGGTCTCTGACCGACGGACTAGAGTGTCAAACACTGGTAGTAGAATTTTTTTTTTTGGATTGGGAATTTTTGCGTGTAAATTGTGAAAAAAAGATACTATTTTCCATTGGATATATGACCAAAGTTGGGTTATAAAATCGTCCCCAAAAATCCCTGTGTTGTATTATATACTGAATTTCTGACCATGTGTCAGTATATGTATATCATATGTATATAATTTTTTTTATTTTAGAGCTGTGTGATGTCATTAATATGTCAGATGCCTAGCGTGGCAAGAACAAGAACTCTGTTGTGTTCTTATGGTACTAGTAGTTTTTAGTCACTGCACTAACTTTGCACATGCGCTCTACATTGTTTTTTTAGAATAAGGAATCTTGATTGTTTACTCCGTTAAACAGTTCTATTTTCTATATCTCAAACTTATTGCCCCCTCCACTGTCCCACTTTCAGTTCACTATAGTATTATTATTTGTATTAGTTACGGTAATGTTTACCCAAGTTCATTTTATAAGTTTCAAAGATACTTTTGAATATGTTACTGTGTTTGGACCCCGGACGAGGCTCACACTGTCCGTGACAAATTTGTCTGAAGATATTACATCCTATGTTAAATTGTCCTCCACCTCTGAATTATGTGGAGTAGCTTGGCAGAAGTTTAGGGATACAATGTTGCTAGTACTGGTTAAATTAAGTCCAAGAAAGCTGGTTAGGATAACTGCCTGCCACAAGATGACTGAAATAATGTTGAAAATGGTGTTTTAGGAGACATTTAATAATGTACAATTGGGTAGGTGGGTGTTATTTGTAACACTACAGGGTGTTTGGCGGCCCTGCCCTTACACTAGTCAAACTTTCAGTCTCACTATCTCTTCTTGTTTCCTTATTCCTGGCATTTTTGTGACAATCTCTTAAACTGACATTTGTCGACTGTATTTTTGGACTGGTATGTGACGCCTTTTGTTTATTTTCTGTGGTCAACCTTGTTTTAGTGTGTATATGTGACGATCTTTCTAACTAACATTTGTTTGTTGACTGGATTTTTGGACAGGTATGTGACGCCTTTTGTTTATTTTCTGTGGTCGACCTTGTTTTAGTATGTATATGTGACGATCTTTCTAACTAACATTTGTTGACTATATTTTTGGACATGTATTTGACAGACTTTGGTTTTCATCTGTGGTCGACCTTGTTTTCGTATATATATATGTGACGATCTTTCTAACTAGTATTTGTTGACTATATTTTTGGACATGTATGTGACAGACATTGGTTTTTATCTATGTTTGACCTTGTTTTTGTTTATATATGTGTGACGATCTTTCTTAAACTGACTCTATTTTTGGACATTTTATGATGCACATTGTTTATTATCTGTGGTCGACTTATATGTGCCTTGACAACAGTGAGATGACCTAGCATCATCTTGAAGGAGCTATTTACCCGATAAAGGGTACTGTTGCACACGGTGACAGGACACCGCCAAGGGAAACAGCACCATGAGGAGGAAGATTGGAGCACAGATTGACAGCAAGACCTTGGTCTCAATGGTCACCAAGGTTAGGGCTAGGGCACTGTGCACAGCACAGAAACGTAAGTGTTTATGCTTATTGACATTTGTTCATCCTATGGAACTGTTGAATTTGTTTTTGTACTTCATGGAATTTATATGACCTGCCAACAGAACTCTCTGTATTGATGAGTATTTTCTTTTTTTCAGCAGTCGGATGTGTTGACTCCAGCAAGTGGACCTCATCGAGGGATACCAACTTCAGATGGAAGCTTGGCACACGGATTGATGGCAAGGCCTTGGTCTCAATGGTCACCAAGGTCAGGGTCACCGTAATGCGTACAGCATTTCAACGTAAGTATTCTGGCTTAATTGTAAGCGTTTGTGCTTCTTGACATTTCTGGCCCAGGTCTCAAAGGTCACCAAGGTCAGGAATAAAAATAAGGTACATTGTGACTAAACGTGAGTGTTCTTGCTTGATTCCTGGCATTTGTAGACACATACAGTGTAACCACCATGAACGGTTACCTCTGTACATCAGTCACCTCCCTGTTAAGTATATTAGCTACCCAAATTGATGTTTTACTCTATTTTCACTCTCTCAACTACAATCACCTACTTACAACAGCCATTTATGTCGTTCCCATTGGTGGCTGTTATAGGGAGGTTCCACTGTAATTATATTTTTTCAGTCTGTTTAAAATGTAGGATCTTAATTGCCAGTTTTGCACTTGTGTTGATGTATTCCTAGTTATCTTATATTTCATGATTATGTTTTAAGATATGCCTTTGATCAGATTTCACGTACATAACATTGACAATGGTCTTTTTATTTCAGCAGTCGGATGCGTCGATTCCAGATCTTGGTGTTCAGTGGCGCCAGGACACACAGTGGCTTGACATTTTTTTTCTCTTATGATTTTTTAGAGCTGGGTAGAAATGATTCATTTTGATTGATGATAGCATTGTTAAGTTTTTTATATGATTTGGGATTTTTCTTTATTTACTAAACATATATTAAAGAATAACATCATGGAATGTTTTACTTGTTAACATGAAGACTATTTTACAATAAGCACAGTTATCTCCACATTTGTTTTATTTTGACTAAGTTCTTGTCTTGTTAGATTTTGGATCTTAATAATACTGATGTATAACGATTCTTGGTGCATTTGTTTGATTTTACATTTTGTCTGAACACTGTTGCATGTAGGATAATTATGTTATGTCCAGTAAAAATTCGATTCAGAACTCCATGGCTACACCATGTCGAAAGCTGCCCGGGCACCAGTAGGTTTTTTACTGGGGTGGTATTTCTGCATCAGGCCTTTGTAGTTCATTTTTGGATTATATTTAATTAAGCACTTTTAGCATACTGGCGTAGCATTTTCTTCCTGCAATAAAATTAATGAATGTGTCTGATTATGCAGAAAATGAATAGAAACAAAATTTGTGATTTCTGCATAATGAATGGTCTAGGTCATTTTGCAAAGTGTTATATAAGATGATTCCAGTATAGGTTGTACCAAGAGTCAATGTATGTCATGAGTGTACGAAAAGACAGATACCATTACTTTTTATTCTTTTGGTTGGAAATGAACTCTTTTTAAGATGTGGTGTTGACACCGTGCCTTGACACCAATGAGATGACCCAGCATCATCTCGACGGAGCTGTTAACTCGATAAACGGTATCCTTGCACACAGTGCCGGGACACCGCCATGGGAAACAGCACCATGAGGAGGAAGATCGGCGCACGGATTGACGGCAAGGCCTTGGTCTCAATGGTCACCAAGGTCAGGGCTAGGGCACTGTGCACAGCACGAAAACGTAAGTGTTTATGCTTCTTGACATTTGTTCATCGATTGGAACTGTTGAATTTGTTCTGGTACTTCATGGCATTTATATGACCTGCCAACAGAACTCACTGTATTGATGAGTATTTTCTTTTTTTCAGCAGTCGGATGTGTTGATTTCCTGGAAGTGGACCTCATCGAGGGAAACCAACTTCAGATGGAAGCTTGGCACACAGATTGATGGCAAGGCCTTGGTCTCAATGGTCACCAAGGTCAGGGTCACCATAATGCATACAGCATTTCAACGTAAGTATTCTGGCTTAATTATGAGCCATTATGCTTCTTAACATTTGTGCATCCGATGCAACTGTTGAATTATTGGTCTGCTTTTTTGTTTTTGTTCATTTTGCAATTTATATGATCTGCCAACAAATCCCTCAGTATTGATGAGTATTTTCTTTATTTCAGAAGTCGGATGTGTTGACTCCTGGAAGTGGACCTCATCGAGGGATACCAACTTCAGATGGAAGCTTGGCACACAGATTGATGGCAAGGCCTTGGTCTCAATGGTCACCAAGGTCAGGGCTAGGGTACTGTGCACAGCACGAAAACGTAAGTGTTTATGTTTCTTGACATTTGTTCATCCGATTGAACTGTTTTTTGTCCCATCATGCAATTCATATGATCTGTATTGAAGAGCATACTCTTTCATGATTCTATCCGTGACGATATACATTTTCAACATGACATAGATAACTTTGCTAGACTTGTATATTCAATGTACTCTTTCTATTTCAGGACGAAGAAGATGGACGCCGAGTAGACCCAACCTGACCTAGGCTTCCCCATGTGGTATGTCTACGGGATAGGCACAGTCGAGGCATTCAACAGTCCGTCCCCAGGTATGTGTTAGTTTATTTTGTGCATTTTTCCTTGTCAACTTCAGTGATGTTTGGCTATATACCACCTACAGACTGATTGAGACCAGTTGTCTGTGAAGACCAGTTGTAATTTTCATGTATACAATCAAACCTCTGAACTAGGGCCACCCTTGGGAAAAACCGAATGTGACCTTTCTTGACAGGTGGTCTTCATTCAGAAGTTCTTTATTTTATTGTAAATAATCAATTACAGTTTTAAACGAGTAGGCTTCATTCACACTGAGTGGCCTTTATTCAGAGGTGGCCGCTTACATAGGTTTGACTACACTTGAATATTAATGATACTTGAATTCTACTTTATCTTTCATGATTCTTTCTGAGGCAATGTATGTTCAACATGACAGAGATAACTTTGCTAGACTTGTATATTCAATGTATGCTTTCTATTTCAGGACGAAGAAGATGGACGCCCAGCAGACGAGAAAGGTTGTCATTTTCTATGTTTTTTTCTGGTCCATTTCTTTAAGGTTCATGTGTTCACAAATCCCCTTCCAAATTTCTTAGCATTGTGTTTGTTTAATTATGTTTTCATGAGATCACTTGCTAATTGTTTTCTCTTTTGTTTTTTTGCAAGATCAACCGAGTAGACCCAACCTGACCTAGGCTTCCTCATGGGGTATGTCTACGGGATAGGCACAGTCGAGGCATTCTACAGTCCGTCCCCAGGTATGTGTTGGTTTATTTTGTGCATTTTTCCTTGTCAACTTCAGTGATGTTTGGCTATATACCACCTACAGACTGATTGAGACCAGTAAGTCTGTGATGGCCAGTTGTTTTATTTGTCATGCACATAATTTTCATGTATACGATCAAACCTCTGAACTAGGGCCACCCTTGGGAAAAACCGAATGTGACCTTTCTTGACAGGTGGTCTTCATTCAGAAGTTCTTTATTTTATTGTAAATAATCAATTACAGTTTTAAACAAGTAGGCTTCATTCACACTGAGTAGCCTTTATTCAGAGGTGGCCGCTTACATAGGTTTGACTACACTTGAATATTAATGATACTTGAATTCTACTTTATCTTTCATGATTCTTTCTGAGGCGATGTATGTTCAACATGACAGAGATAACTTTGCTAGACTTGTATATTCAATGTACGCTTTCTATTTCAGGACGAAGAAGATGGACGCCCAGCAGACGAGAAAGGTTGTCATTTTCTATGTTTTTTTCTGGTCCATTTCTTTAAGGTTCATGTGTTCACAAATCCCCTTCCAAATTTCATAGAATTGTGTTTGTTTAATTATGTTTTCGTGAGATCACTTGCTAATTGTTTTCTCTTTTGTTTTTTTGCAAGATCAACCGAGTAGACCCAACCTGACCTAGGCTTCCCCATGGGGTATGTCTACGGGATAGGCACAGTCGAGGCATTCTACAGTCCGTCCCCAGGTATGTGTTGGTTTATTTTGTGCATTTTTCCTTGTCAACTTCAGTGATGTTTGGCTATATACCACCTACAGACTGATTGAGACCAGTTGTCTGTGAAGGCCAGTTGTTTTAATTGTCATGCACATGATGTTCGTGTATACGGTCAAACCTCTGAACTAGGGCCACCCTTGGGAAAAACCGAATGTGACCTTTCTTGACAGGTGGTCTTCATTCAGAAGTTCTTTATTTTATTGTAAATAATCAATTACAGTTTTAAACGAGTAGGCTTCATTCACACTGAGTGGCCTTTATTCAGAGGTGGCCGCTTACATAGGTTTGACTACACTTGAATATTAATGATACTTGAATTCTACTTTCATGATTCTTTCTGAGGCGATGTATGTTCAACATGACAGAGATAACTTTGCTAGACTTGTATATTCAATGTACGCTTTCTATTTCAGGACGAAGAAGATGGACGCCCAGCAGACGAGAAAGGTTGTCATTTTCTATGTTTTTTTCTGGTCCATTTCTTTAAGGTTCATGTGTTCACAAATCCCCTTCCAAATTTCTTAGCATTGTGTTTGTTTAATTATGTTTTCATGAGATCACTTGCTAATTGTTTTCTCTTTTGTTTTTTTGCAAGATCAACCGAGTAGACCCAACCTGACCTAGGCTTCCCCGTGGGGTATGTCTACGGGATAGGCACAGTCGAGGCATTCTACAGTCCGTCCCCAGGTATGTGTTGGTTTATTTTGTGCATTTTTCCTTGTCAACTTCAGTGATGTTTGGCTATAAACCACCTACAGACTGATTGAGACCAGTAAGTCTGTGAAGGCCAGTTGTTTTATTTGTCATGCACATAATTTTCATGTATACGATCAAACCTCTGAACTAGGGCCACCCTTGGGAAAAACCGAATGTGACCTTTCTTGACAGGTGGTCTTCATTCAGAAGTTCTTTATTTTATTGTAAATAATCAATTACAGTTTTAAACGAGTAGGCTTCATTCACACTGAGTGGCCTTTATTCAGAGGTGGCCGCTTACATAGGTTTGACTACACTTGAATATTAATGATACTTGAATTCTACTTTCATGATTCTTTCTGAGGCGATGTATGTTCAACATGACAGAGATAACTTTGCTAGACTTGTATATTCAATGTACGCTTTCTATTTCAGGACGAAGAAGATGGACGCCCAGCAGACGAGAAAGGTTGTCATTTTCTATGTTTTTTTCTGGTCCATTTCTTTAAGGTTCATGTGTTCACAAATCCCCTTCCAAATTTCTTAGCATTGTGTTTGTTTAATTATGTTTTCATGAGATCACTTGCTAATTGTTTTCTCTTTTGTTTTTTTGCAAGATCAACCGAGTAGACCCAACCTGACCTAGGCTTCCCCGTGGGGTATGTCTACGGGATAGGCACAGTCGAGGCATTCTACAGTCCGTCCCCAGGTATGTGTTGGTTTATTTTGTGCATTTTTCCTTGTCAACTTCAGTGATGTTTGGCTATATACCACCTACCTACAGACTGATTGAGACCAGTTGTCTGTGAAGGCCAGTTGTTTTAATTGTCATGCACATGATTTTCGTGTATACGATCAAACCTCTGAACTAGGGCCACCCTTGGGAAAAACCGAATGTGACCTTTCTTGACAGGTGGTCTTCATTCAGAAGTTCTTTATTTTATTGTAAATAATCAATTACAGTTTTAAACGAGTAGGCTTCATTCACACTGAGTGGCCTTTATTCAGAGGTGGCCGCTTACATAGGTTTGACTACACTTGAATATTAATGATACTTGAATTCTACTTTATCTTTCATGATTCTTTCTGAGGCGATGTATGTTCAACATGACAGAGATAACTTTGCTAGACTTGTATATTCAATGTACCCTTTCTATTTCAGGACGAAGAAGATGGACGCCCAGCAGACGAGAAAGGTTGTCATTTTCTATGTTTTTTTCTGGTCCATTTCTTTAAGGTTCATGTGTTCACAAATCCCCTTCCAAATTTCTTAGCATTGTGTTTGTTTAATTATGTTTTCATGAGATCACTTGCTAATTGTTTTCTCTTTTGTTTTTTTGCAAGATCAACCGAGTAGACCCAACCTGACCTAGGCTTCCCCATGGGGTATGTCTACGGGATAGGCACAGTCGAGGCATTCTACAGTCCGTCCCCAGGTATGTGTTGGTTTATTTTGTGCATTTTTCCTTGTCAACTTCAGTGATGTTTGGCTATATACCACCTACAGACTGATTGAGACCAGTAAGTCTGTGATGGCCAGTTGTTTTATTTGTCATGCACATAATTTTCATGTATACGATCAAACCTCTGAACTAGGGCCACCCTTGGGAAAAACCGAATGTGACCTTTCTTGACAGGTGGTCTTCATTCAGAAGTTCTTTATTTTATTGTAAATAATCAATTACAGTTTTAAACAAGTAGGCTTCATTCACACTGAGTAGCCTTTATTCAGAGGTGGCCGCTTACATAGGTTTGACTACACTTTAATATTAATGATACTTGAATTCTACTTTATCTTTCATGATTCTTTCTGAGGCGATGTATGTTCAACATGACAGAGATAACTTTGCTAGACTTGTATATTCAATGTACGCTTTCTATTTCAGGACGAAGAAGATGGACGCCCAGCAGACGAGAAAGGTTGTCATTTTCTATGTTTTTTTCTGGTCCATTTCTTTAAGGTTCATGTGTTCACAAATCCCCTTCCAAATTTCATAGAATTGTGTTTGTTTAATTATGTTTTCGTGAGATCACTTGCTAATTGTTTTCTCTTTTGTTTTTTTGCAAGATCAACCGAGTAGACCCAACCTGACCTAGGCTTCCCCATGGGGTATGTCTACGGGATAGGCACAGTCGAGGCATTCTACAGTCCGTCCCCAGGTATGTGTTGGTTTATTTTGTGCATTTTTCCTTGTCAACTTCAGTGATGTTTGGCTATATACCACCTACAGACTGATTGAGACCAGTTGTCTGTGAAGGCCAGTTGTTTTAATTGTCATGCACATGATGTTCGTGTATACGGTCAAACCTCTGAACTAGGGCCACCCTTGGGAAAAACCGAATGTGACCTTTCTTGACAGGTGGTCTTCATTCAGAAGTTCTTTATTTTATTGTAAATAATCAATTACAGTTTTAAACGAGTAGGCTTCATTCACACTGAGTGGCCTTTATTCAGAGGTGGCCGCTTACATAGGTTTGACTACACTTGAATATTAATGATACTTGAATTCTACTTTATCTTTCATGATTCTTTCTGAGGCGATGTATGTTCAACATGACAGAGATAACTTTGCTAGACTTGTATATTCAATGTACCCTTTCTATTTCAGGACGAAGAAGATGGACGCCCAGCAGACGAGAAAGGTTGTCATTTTCTATGTTTTTTTCTGGTCCATTTCTTTAAGGTTCATGTGTTCACAAATCCCCTTCCAAATTTCTTAGCATTGTGTTTGTTTAATTATGTTTTCATGAGATCACTTGCTAATTGTTTTCTCTTTTGTTTTTTTGCAAGATCAACCGAGTAGACCCAACCTGACCTAGGCTTCCCCATGGGGTATGTCTACGGGATAGGCACAGTCGAGGCATTCTACAGTCCGTCCCCAGGTATGTGTTGGTTTATTTTGTGCATTTTTCCTTGTCAACTTCAGTGATGTTTGGCTATAAACCACCTACAGACTGATTGAGACCAGTAAGTCTGTGAAGGCCAGTTGTTTTATTTGTCATGCACATAATTTTCATGTATACGATCAAACCTCTGAACTAGGGCCACCCTTGGGAAAAACCGAATGTGACCTTTCTTGACAGGTGGTCTTCATTCAGAAGTTCTTTATTTTATTGTAAATAATCAATTACAGTTTTAAACGAGTAGGCTTCATTCACACTGAGTGGCCTTTATTCAGAGGTGGCCGCTTACATAGGTTTGACTACACTTGAATATTAATGATACTTGAATTCTACTTTCATGATTCTTTCTGAGGCGATGTATGTTCAACATGACAGAGATAACTTTGCTAGACTTGTATATTCAATGTACGCTTTCTATTTCAGGACGAAGAAGATGGACGCCCAGCAGACGAGAAAGGTTGTCATTTTCTATGTTTTTTTCTGGTCCATTTCTTTAAGGTTTATGTGTTCACAAATCCCCTTCCAAATTTCTTAGCATTGTGTTTGTTTAATTATGTTTTCATGAGATCACTTGCTAATTGTTTTCTCTTTTGTTTTTTTGCAAGATCAACCGAGTAGACCCAACCTGACCTAGGCTTCCCCGTGGGGTATGTCTACGGGATAGGCACAGTCGAGGCATTCTACAGTCCGTCCCCAGGTATGTGTTGGTTTATTTTGTGCATTTTTCCTTGTCAACTTCAGTGATGTTTGGCTATATACCACCTACCTACAGACTGATTGAGACCAGTTGTCTGTGAAGGCCAGTTGTTTTAATTGTCATGCACATGATTTTCATGTATACGATCAAACCTCTGAACTAGGGCCACCCTTGGGAAAAACCGAATGTGACCTTTCTTGACAGGTGGTCTTCATTCAGAAGTTCTTTATTTTATTGTAAATAATCAATTACAGTTTTAAACGAGTAGGCTTCATTCACACTGAGTGGCCTTTATTCAGAGGTGGCCGCTTACATAGGTTTGACTACACTTGAATATTAATGATACTTGAATTCTACTTTATCTTTCATGATTCTTTCTGAGGCGATGTATGTTCAACATGACAGAGATAACTTTGCTAGACTTGTATATTCAATGTACGCTTTCTATTTCAGGACGAAGAAGATGGACGCCCAGCAGACGAGAAAGGTTGTCATTTTCTATGTTTTTTTCTGGTCCATTTCTTTAAGGTTCATGTGTTCACAAATCCCCTTCCAAATTTCTTAGCATTGTGTTTGTTTAATTATGTTTTCATGAGATCACTTGCTAATTGTTTTCTCTTTTGTTTTTTTGCAAGATCAACCGAGTAGACCCAACCTGACCTAGGCTTCCCCATGGGGTATGTCTACGGGATAGGCACAGTCGAGGCATTCTACAGTCCGTCCCCAGGTATGTGTTGGTTTATTTTGTGCATTTTTCCTTGTCAACTTCAGTGATATTTGGCTATATACCACCTACAGACTGATTGAGACCAGTTGTCTGTGAAGGCCAGTTGTTTTAATTGTCATGCACATGATTTTCGTGTATACGATCAAACCTCTGAACTAGGGCCACCCTTGGGAAAAACCGAATGTGACCTTTCTTGACAGGTGGTCTTCATTCAGAAGTTCTTTATTTTATTGTAAATAATCAATTACAGTTTTAAACGAGTAGGCTTCATTCACACTGAGTGGCCTTTATTCAGAGGTGGCCGCTTACATAGGTTTGACTACACTTGAATATTAATGATACTTGAATTCTACTTTCATGATTCTTTCTGAGGCGATGTATGTTCAACATGACAGAGATAACTTTGCTAGACTTGTATATTCAATGTACGCTTTCTATTTCAGGACGAAGAAGATGGACGCCCAGCAGACGAGAAAGGTTGTCATTTTCTATGTTTTTTTCTGGTCCATTTCTTTAAGGTTCATGTGTTCACAAATCCCCTTCCAAATTTCTTAGCATTGTGTTTGTTTAATTATGTTTTCATGAGATCACTTGCTAATTGTTTTCTCTTTTGTTTTTTTGCAAGATCAACCGAGTAGACCCAACCTGACCTAGGCTTCCCCATGGGGTATGTCTATGGGATAGGCACAGTCGAGGCATTCTACAGTCCGTCCCCAGGTATGTGTTGGTTTATTTTGTGCATTTTTCCTTGTCAACTTCAGTGATGTTTGGCTATATACCACCTACAGACTGATTGAGACCAGTAAGTCTGTGAAGGCCAGTTGTTTTATTTGTCATGCACATAATTTTCATGTATACGATCAAACCTCTGAACTAGGGCCACCCTTGGGAAAAACCGAATGTGACCTTTCTTGACAGGTGGTCTTCATTCAGAAGTTCTTTATTTTATTGTAAATAATCAATTACAGTTTTAAACGAGTAGGCTTCATTCACACTGAGTGGCCTTTATTCAGAGGTGGCCGCTTACATAGGTTTGACTACACTTGAATATTAATGATACTTGAATTCTACTTTATCTTTCATGATTCTTTCTGAGGCGATGTATGTTCAACATGACAGAGATAACTTTGCTAGACTTGTATATTCAATGTACGCTTTCTATTTCAGGACGAAGAAGATGGACGCCCAGCAGACGAGAAAGGTTGTCATTTTCTATGTTTTTTTCTGGTCCATTTCTTTAAGGTTCATGTGTTCACAAATCCCCTTCCAAATTTCTTAGCATTGTGTTTGTTTAATTATGTTTTCATGAGATCACTTGCTAATTGTTTTCTCTTTTGTTTTTTTGCAAGATCAACCGAGTAGACCCAACCTGACCTAGGCTTCCCCATGGGGTATGTCTACGGGATAGGCACAGTCGAGGCATTCTACAGTCCGTCCCCAGGTATGTGTTGGTTTATTTTGTGCATTTTTCCTTGTCAACTTCAGTGATATTTGGCTATATACCACCTACAGACTGATTGAGACCAGTTGTCTGTGAAGGCCAGTTGTTTTAATTGTCATGCACATGATTTTCGTGTATACGATCAAACCTCTGAACTAGGGCCACCCTTGGGAAAAACCGAATGTGACCTTTCTTGACAGGTGGTCTTCATTCAGAAGTTCTTTATTTTATTGTAAATAATCAATTACAGTTTTAAACGAGTAGGCTTCATTCACACTGAGTGGCCTTTATTCAGAGGTGGCCGATTACATAGGTTTGACTACACTTGAATATTAATGATACTTGAATTCTACTTTCATGATTCTTTCTGAGGCGATGTATGTTCAACATGACAGAGATAACTTTGCTAGACTTGTATATTCAATGTACGCTTTCTATTTCAGGACGAAGAAGATGGACGCCCAGCAGACGAGAAAGGTTGTCATTTTCTATGTTTTTTTCTGGTCCATTTCTTTAAGGTTCATGTGTTCACAAATCCCCTTCCAAATTTCTTAGCATTGTGTTTGTTTAATTATGTTTTCATGAGATCACTTGCTAATTGTTTTCTCTTTTGTTTTTTTGCAAGATCAACCGAGTAGACCCAACCTGACCTAGGCTTCCCCATGGGGTATGTCTACGGGATAGGCACAGTCGAGGCATTCTACAGTCCGTCCCCAGGTATGTGTTGGTTTATTTTGTGCATTTTTCCTTGTCAACTTCAGTGATATTTGGCTATATACCACCTACAGACTGATTGAGACCAGTTGTCTGTGAAGGCCAGTTGTTTTAATTGTCATGCACATGATTTTCGTGTATACGATCAAACCTCTGAACTAGGGCCACCCTTGGGAAAAACCGAATGTGACCTTTCTTGACAGGTGGTCTTCATTCAGAAGTTCTTTATTTTATTGTAAATAATCAATTACAGTTTTAAACGAGTAGGCTTCATTCACACTGAGTGGCCTTTATTCAGAGGTGGCCGATTACATAGGTTTGACTACACTTGAATATTAATGATACTTGAATTCTACTTTCATGATTCTTTCTGAGGCGATGTATGTTCAACATGACAGAGATAACTTTGCTAGACTTGTATATTCAATGTACGCTTTCTATTTCAGGACGAAGAAGATGGACGCCCAGCAGACGAGAAAGGTTGTCATTTTCTATGTTTTTTTCTGGTCCATTTCTTTAAGGTTCATGTGTTCACAAATCCCCTTCCAAATTTCTTAGCATTGTGTTTGTTTAATTATGTTTTCATGAGATCACTTGCTAATTGTTTTCTCTTTTGTTTTTTTGCAAGATCAACCGAGTAGACCCAACCTGACCTAGGCTTCCCCATGTGGTATGTCTACGGGATAGGCACAGTCGAGGCATTCAACAGTCTGTCCCCAGGTATGTGTTGGTTTATTTTGTGCATTTTTCCTTGTCAACTTCAGTGATGTTTGGCTATATACCACCTACAGACTGATTGAGACCAGTTGTCTGTGAAGGCCAGTTGTTTTAATTGTCATGCACATGATTTTCATGTATACGATCAAACCTCTGAACTAGGGCCACCCTTGGGAAAAACCGAATGTGACCTTTCTTGACAGGTGGTCTTCATTCAGAAGTTCTTTATTTTATTGTAAATAATCAATTACAGTTTTAAACGAGTAGGCTTCATTCACACTGAGTGGCCTTTATTCAGAGGTGGCCGCTTACATAGGTTTGACTACACTTGAATATTAATGATACTTGAATTCTACTTTATCTTTCATGATTCTTTCTGAGGCGATGTATGTTCAACATGACAGAGATAACTTTGCTAGACTTGTATATTCAATGTACGCTTTCTATTTCAGGACGAAGAAGATGGACGCCCAGCAGACGAGAAAGGTTGTCATTTTCTATGTTTTTTTCTGGTCCATTTCTTTAAGGTTCATGTGTTCACAAATCCCCTTCCAAAATTCTTAGCATTGTGTTTGTTTAATTATGTTTTCATGAGATCACTTGCTAATTGTTTTCTCTTTTGTTTTTTGCAAGATCAACCGAGTAGACCCAACCTGACCTAGGCTTCCCCATGTGGTATGTCTACGGGATAGGCACAGTCGAGGCATTCAACAGTCTGTCCCCAGGTATGTGTTGGTTTATTTTGTGCATTTTTCCTTGTCAACTTCAGTGATGTTTGGCTATATACCACCTACAGACTGATTGAGACCAGTTGTCTGTGAAGGCCAGTTGTTGTAATTGTCATGCACATAATTTTCATGTATACAATCAAACCTCTGATCTAGGGCCACTCTTTCGAAAATCCCAAATGTGGCCTTTCTTGACAGGTGGTCTTCATTCAGAAGTTTTTAATTTATTCTAAATAATCAATTACAGCTTTAAATGAATAGGTTTTTTTCACTGTGAGTGGCCTTTATTCAGAGGTGGCCGCTTACATAGGTTTGACTACACTTGAATATTAATGATACTTGAATTCTACTTTATCTTTCATGATTCTTTCTGAGATGATGTATATGTTCAACCTGACATAACTTTGATGTATATTCAATGTACGCTTTCCATTTCAGGACAAAGAATATGGACGTCCTTGTTTTTCGGCCAGCAGACAAGAACGGTTGTCATTTTCTATGTTTCTTTCCCGGTCCATTAATTTTATTACAGTTTATTTGTTCACCAACTCCCTTCCAAAATTCATTAAAATGTATGTGTCAATTATCTTTCTTGAACTAACATTTTTTTACTGTATTTTGGGACATGTATTTGACACAGTTTGTTTATTTGCTCTGGTCGACATTGTTTTTGTATGTATATGTGACGATATTCTTGAACTAACATTTGTTGACTATATTTTTGGACTGGTATGTGACGCCTTTTGTTTATTAATTGTGGTCGACCTTGTTTTTGTATGTATATGTGACGATCTTTCTTACTAACATTTGTTGACTATATTTTTGGACTGGTTTGTGACGCCTTTTGTTTATTATCTGTGGTCGACCTTGTTTTTGTATGTATATGTGACGATCTTTCTTACTAACATTTGTTGACTATATTTTTGGACTGGTATGTGACGCCTTTTGTTTATTTTCTGTGGTCGACCTTGTTTTTGTATGTATATGTGACGATCTTTCTTACTAACATTTGTTGACTATATTTTTGGACTGGTATGTGACGCTATTTGTTTATTTTCTGTGGTCGACCTTGTTTTTGTATGTATATGTGACGATCTTTCTAACTAACATTTGTTGACTATATTTTTGGACTTGTATGTGACGCCTTTTGTTTATTATCTGTGGTTGACCTTGTTTTTGTTCATTTATGTGACGATCTTTCTTACTAACATTTGTTGACTATATTTTTGGACTTGTATGTGACGCACTTTGTTTATTATCTGTGGTCGACCTTGTTTTGTATGTATATGTGACGATCTTTCTTACTTACATTTGTTGACTGTATTTTTGGACTGGTATGTGACTGACTTGACGGTATTATTGGACTGGTGTGTGACACACTTTGTTTATTATCTGTGATTTACCTTGTTTTTGTATGTATATGTGACGATTTTTCTTAAACTGATATTTGTTGGCTGTATTTTTGGACAGGTATGTGACAGACTTGACTGTATTATTGGACTGGTATGTGACACACTTTTTTTATCATCTGTGATTGACCTTGTTTTGGTATGTATATGTGAATATTTTCCTTAACTGATATTTTCTTAAAGTACTCCCACCAGATTCTGTTAATATATAAACAATTTCGGTTGTTATATGTAGATTTTTGTGTGATCATTATAATGTCTACCTTTAATTTTGCATTTAGAAAGAGCGTGGCCCCATATGCTCTGCAATCTGAAACTTGACATGGGGTACAGGTTTCCAGAGATTTTTCCCTACGGGGTTTTGTTACCTGGTTTTTCCTGAGCCATTCAGTTTGCACACAGTTTTTCAATGATATGCCAGAGTTATCATTAATCTATACATGTATGTATCTCATATTGACCAGTTATTTGATTGAATGTTTTATTTGTAGACCTTAAAGAAAGAATAAATGTTATGTATGTATTTGTCATTATGAATAAATATTATGTTAATTATGTTTTTGTTGTTATAAATATATGTGAATGTTATAAATATGTGAAATACGTTTTTGTTAAAAATAAATGTTCTGTAAATTGTGTTCTTGTTTGTATTTTATTGACAGTAATGGAATGTATAATTTTGAAGTGATATCTTGTGTTGGAGTAATGATTTGTTTAAAACTTACATACATATACTATGTGTATGTCCAAACTTAACAAAGTTGATATAAAGTTACTGCCTATATTCTTTTCAATAGTATTACTTGTCTCTTTCTTTTGCAGATATTCTAATAAAGATAGAAACCAGTTGTTATTTTGGAAGAAAGTAGAATTTTAACTAAGTAACAACACACATTTAATTAATATCAATGAGTTTCACAAAGCTACTTATGACAAGTAATAATACTGAAAAAATATAGGTGGCAACTTAATTTTGTTAAGTACTCTCAGTATACATGTATTATCTAGATACAATACAATCCTGTGAACACATCTTCAACAAGCAAATATTCAATAATTCCAAATATGGTTTAGTTACATCGATTGAAATTCAGATATCACATGGCCAAAAACGGATTGTTATCAAACCAATGATAACATATAAAATACCATCTGGCCAAATGTATTTACAATGTATTAGTACACTTCTTAAGCAAGTTTTTAGATACAAAAACACTGAGCATACTCAACTGTAGCTAGTTTTTAGCTCGACTTTCTTTTAAACGGCCGAGCTAAAAATCACTGCATTGTGATCACTCAATCACTTTAATGTAGCTCATAACTCAGAAACTGTAAGGGATAAAGAGGTGGATAGATCTCACTGAGGTGGTGAACAGACTTGTGTTGGCAACACTTAATGTGGCGCTCTCGTTAGATTAGAAAAATGCTTGGCGGAAACATTCTACCAAAATTATTTGAACTCAGCATAATTATTATGGTGCAATGTATTATAGGGAGAAACACCACAAAATTATAATGGCACCAGGATCTATGTTAGTTAACAATTTTTTATACAGGGTCTATGAAGGGCCTTCTTGGTTGAGTGGTTATGGTTTAGTCACTGCAATACTTCACATTTGAGAAAACATTTCATCTTTTTTATGATTATAATAATGTTGTTTTGTTGTGAATATAATCAAAATCATGAATTTTACATGCCTCCTTAACACAACAGAGAAATAAGTCCAGATATGAAATAGGGCAATTCAATATATCTTCAGAAAGTTAAATAGAAAAGTAAATCTTAAAGAATAGAAATAAATATGTTAACAAACTGTTGTACAATGTGTACAAAAAGTGGATCCTAATACAGATAAATATAGAATTAGCAAACATGAGATGGATTTCACAGTAGTGTTTGGGGAAGTAAAGGTAAAAACCTTATTGCCCTGGTTTTTTGGTGTGTTCCTGTGTCTGTATTATGAGTTGGTGAGGAACAGACAATTGTTGATAATTGGAAATGATTGTTCAGCTTTCCATAGCTGTCACCCACATGGCGTGCATGAATTTTGATGCAGACCAAAGTACTGTACAACGTTTTCTACACACACCATGTAATCGTTAAACTAGTTCCCATTCCATGATACAGTATGTGCAAATCTTTGTTAGTTCAGTTTCAGTTTCCATGAGTACTTTCAGTACTTTGATTTTGATAAAAAAAGGACTGAGCTAGGATTTTACAGGGTTAGATGATTGGTGTTTGTTGTTGACTTGCTGAATGCTTGTGTTGTGTCAGTAAGCGTCGTATTATTGTATTTTAATAACACATTTAAACTCCGTTCCTGACAGTACTCTCAGTGCTTTGATTTACTTATTACGACGTGTTGATATAACGCTACTCCGTCGAGTCCTGAACACGTTTTATCTAATATTCATAATTTAAATAACTTTCGTTAATTAGCTCACATTTAAAGGTGAGTTTCATGAATATTTTATTTATTCTTATACATATTAATTCAGATTTCTATTTGGCTGTCAACAATTTTGTGGGTGTGAAATTTCTTGTAGATGATCTGTATTCGGATATAATTTTTCGGATATTGTAATATGGATTTATAACATTTCCATGATCTAAAACAGCTGTTTTCTTTCTATTACAGAATAATTATGGAAGACGCTGAGGAAAGTTATTATTTCTCTGATGGTGCTGAAAGTTTAGATTCCTATGATAAAGAACAATTGGAAATTGCTCTGTACTCGAAGATACACTTCGCTACAAATTTTGACCAAACTCAAGATACTGATGAAGCAAAAGAATGTGTGAATATTGTGAATGATGACTTTGATATTTGTGTTGAAGGAAATGAAAACACTGGCTACAAAGCCTCAGAAACAAATGCTGACTATGTTTTGAATCGAGACATGGAGAAAAAATATGACAGTGTTGTAACAGGCACACATAACATAAAAAAGAATCATGCTCCATTGAAAAAAATCTTAGACACAGAAGGAATAAAAAAATCAAGGCAAGTGAATGATGAAGTGAGGGAATCCAAACGCATACAATCATTAATAAGAAAGGCTGATTTAGCAGATTCAGGAATTCAGTTAGACAGTTCAAAAGAAGATATAATTTCTTTTGATGATTCAAAAGATGGCACAATTTATATCGATGACACCACAACAGGATCCGAAAGTGACTCTGATATTCAAGATATTGTACTGGGAGAATCTTCCAGTGATTGTCTAAGTGATGTTGATATAAAGATGAATGTACATGCACCACCACGTCCACGATATACTTACACTAAAATGACTGGAGAATCACATTTAGATAACAACTATGAAAGCGATGGTATTAAATGTTATTTATTAATTTGAAGATGATTATTTGCATTGGTTAATTTATGCTTCAATGAAAATTATGATACCTGAATAAGGAGTTGATAGAAACTTTTTTTTTTCTTTTAGAATTTAAACTTAAAATACTAATTAATGGTAGAAACATTGTTTTAGGACTTAAATTTAAGTATTATTAACATACTGACTACCTTGAATGCCACTAAATTAATGCAGTAGCTTTGATATTACTGTAGTTAAGTCATTGACAAATAGTTTGATAGTTTTTACTGTGTATATGGGGTTTAAACAATCCAGTTTTTTTTTATCCCTAAACGTCTCTTATAATGCATCTGAATATGTTTCGTGACAAGGATTTGTTGAATTAAAGAATTTAAAAGTCCAAATATTCATTTGTAATGTAATGTTGATAAAAGTATTTTTATCCTATTTTAGTTTGTTAATAAAAAATATTGAGCAGTAAGGCCTAAATTAAAAATATGTTTGTTTGCCCTTTACCGACCCTGAATTTTAGAAGAGGGTCAGTAGGTAGGAAAATCATTTTATTTTATTTCTAAATTTGACTTTTACCTAGCATGAAATTACACTTCTATCTAGTAGCATCCTTTACTAATTTTAGGCCTAAATTAAAAATATGTTTGTTTGCCCTTTACCGACCCTGATTTATAGAAGAGGGTCGGTAGGTAGGAAAAATATTTTATTTTATTTCTGAATTTGACGTTTACCTAATATGAAATTACACTTCTATCTAGAAGCATTCTGTATTCGTTTTATGTATTCTGCTACCATACAACCATTTATTGTGTGCTTTAATCAACCATAAACATGTACTCAGTCCCTGAACATGCATTATGGTTTTCATTCATTACTTGTTTATCGAAAGCACTGAGTACATGTTTATTTTCCAAAGTATAAAAATAAAGTTCTCCCAGATTTTGCAATAAAATGTTTTGAGTCGGCATGATTTTTTCGGGTCGGTCGGTAAAGGGCAAACAAACTTCATTTTAATTTAAGCCTTATGTATTCTGCTACCATACAACCATTTATTGTGTGCATTAATCAACCATAAATATGTACTCAGTGCCTTAACACACATTATTGTTTTCATTCATTACTTCAAATGATACCTACTTTAAATGTTTATCGAAAGCACTGAGTACATATTTATTTTCCAAAGTATGAAAATAAAAAAAAAACAGATTTTGCAATAAAATGTTTTGAGTAGGCATGATTTTTTCGGGTCGGTCGGTAAAGGGCAAACAAACTTAATTTTAATTTAAGCCTAAGTCATAACAAAAATGGTTTTATTTCAGATGCTGATCATTGGGGTATTAATGAAGAAGACAAATTCAAAGATAAAGGTGTAAACGTCTATGGTCGATACTATAAACCAGTAAGATGTCATAATTGCAATGAAGTTGGTCATCTTTCAAAAAACTGCCCGAAACCAAAGGTAACTTACATTGAAGGAGCTAGCAATAAGTCAATATGCTATTTAGTCAAAATGCTGAACTAACATGAATCCAGGAGGTTGCTATTTCTCACAGTGTGTTCTCTTTTTTGTTGAAAGCAATGTGTCCAACATTGAGATTTTTCTTATAAATAAACTAAGGAATTGATTCTTGATGCACCTTGGTTTTGTGTTTAAGCATAGTAACACATAACTACATGTATTCCTATCTAATGAAATGAGTTTCAAGACTTAAAAAAATTAATCTAGTGTCCTGCCCCTTTAAAAAGATCTATTTCTGATACTTAGATAACAGTTTAGACAGGTCGTACGCTAATCTAAAAGTGTGACAAAAAAGTTCAGGGAGCATCCACCAGTTCGGCTGGCCCATGTTGTCATTTTATTTGAGATTTTTAAATACCCGGAAACTAGCAAAAATGTTCACCATGAAGAAGTTGCATGTTGTGCTTAAGCTCTGCGTGTAGCTTAAAGGTCATGGTCACATTAAGGTCAGATGTATAAATTGATCTAAAACGGTTGATCTGCAGTCAGCTTATCTGCACCATTATAAAATGACTTCTTTATCTCTTGACTATTGTTGCCTTGACATATTTATATATATGTATTTACATTTCCACAGAAAGTTATAGTGTGTGCACTTTGTGCTGAAGAGGGCCATGTGTGTAGAAACTGCCCTCACTCATTCTGTCATAACTGTGAGACTCCTGGTCATGAATCCAAGTTTTGTCCAGCCCCGAGAAGGAGATGGAATAGAACATGCTATAGATGTTATATGCCAGGCCATGATGAAAAAGTAAGTGCTATCAAATCTGGCTGTAATGATCATTTTTCAGGATATTAAAAGAAAAGTCTGTCTCAGAGATTTAAAAGATAAATAAACTGCAAAAGCTTTCACTTGAGATAGAGTTGTCAGTTTTTATGACCAGGTGGTCTCTATTCATCAGTAGTCTTCAGAAGTTTGTCTGTAAAATGTCATTGAGAAGTTTATTTGTGAAAGTATGAATAATTTGTTACAAATAACTTCATTCTTATATTAATAACAATAAGAATAGTTATATAACACATATTCATGGTCGATCGAAACTGACAATAAAACAATTATACGAGGGTATGTTTTTAATGATAGATCAGGAATTTTACTATGTACTCTGCATGTCTATTGTATTCTGATTCCACATTTGTACATTGAAGCCTGTCTTGGTCTCACTCAATTATGTCAGTCATATCATCATATGTATCAATGTTTAATGAGTATAATAATTATATGTAATTTATTATCTTTAGATTTCAATGCCTACTGCCATAACAAAATCAATTGTTCATTTACAGTACCAGTGTGATAATTTTATTGCCTGGCCAAATCTATTTTAGAACATTTTCTGGCTTTATTTTGTGCCATTGCAAAAATAATCGCTTCCCAACAATCTGCAACCAATCACAACCCTGATGATATAATAAACTCTTTAACCTTTTAATGTTTGATGTATCATGACTTTATCTATTGCAGTCTTGTCCAGAAATTTGGAGACAGTACCATATAACAGTGAGCATCTTTTTTCTGAAGTATAGTTTTATTTAAGTTTTTTATGCCCCCGCCGTTCGAAATTACCCCTGTCTGTCTGTCCGTCCTTCCTTCCATTCAAATTTTGGTTTCCGAGCAATAACTTAGGAATATTTCATGGATTGGTTTCATATTTCAAATGAAAGTGTATAACAATAAAATACTGGTCTAGTTCGATTTGCGTTCGAATCCATCCATTAAAATCCGAACATTTTCGCATGAGTTATGGCTAAAAAGGAGTTATGGCCCCTTCAGCAGGGGCATTTGTGTTCTCTGGACACATTTTAAAATTTGAACTGGTGTCTACTTATATCAGCCATGCTATGTTATTCTTTGTGATAAATATTTATTCTCATTTGTCAACATAGATCAACAATCGAAGATCTGAAGAGTGGTCTTCATTATAACTCTCTTTGGCTAGGAATAAAAAATTCAAGAATGTTTAAAAAAAACTAGTTGTATTCAAAGCAAGGTGTTCTTAGTACAAAGTGGGTAACTGACTCCAATTTGACAGCATAATATACTTATGTTTCAGATAAATCGTGGGAAAATAAAGAAGTTTTCCGTAAGAAGAAAGCGTAAAAGTGTTTCATGTTATAACTGTGGTGATCATGGTCATTACGGACATGTAAGTAACTATAAAACATATTGTCAGTCTCATATTTTATGTTCTACATTGTCCTTAATGTAGTTCTAAAAATCAAGTCAAGTTATATGTTTACTTCTATTTTTTGATTGTCTTGGTATGTAGCAATATAACATACAGTTTCAGCTTCATATGTAAAAAATGAATGATTTGATCATTTTAGCAAATCATTTATGGACGAGCTTAGCTCAGTGGTTAGAGCATTGGTCTACTGATTAAGAGTTTGTGAGTTAGAACCCCTGAATTATGTGGGATAGCTTGGTAGTAATCTTGCAGATAGAATGTGGTTAGTACTGGTTAAGGTCTAAATGAAACCCAGGAATGCTGGTAAGGATAACTGCCCGCCTTTGTATGACTGAAATATTGTTGAAAATGGCGTTAAATCCAAAGAAATAGATAAACATTATTCAGCTGTAGATTCAGTTATCGAACTAACAATGCCTGAATAATGAATATTCTGCTTTCTTCGTAATGAATATTTTGATTACTTCAATGACATATTTATTACATCATGATACAAGAGGTTATAAACCTGGAGGTCTTTCTCCAAACTCTAATCTTGATATTTTCTTTAAACCTTTCTTGTAAAATGAATTGAGCTTAGAGACTGCTCTGAAGTTTTATAACCTCAGGGACCATTTATGCATGTAAGCCTTTTCAATTACCATTGATAATATGTTCTTATCTCTGTATTTAATAGGAATGTGAAGATGATCGAATGAACAGATTTTTAATGGTTAACTCACCATTTATCACAAGGTACCAGAAAGTACAAGAATTCTGTGACATTATCAGCCCAGGCAAGTTTAATTTAAATCTGTATTAACAGAAGTGTAGTCATATTAACTTGAAGATAAATGTTGATTTTCTATTTACAAACTCAGCTGTAAAATATGAACCATTAAATTGGTTAAAAGTCTGAGCAGTAAATCTTTACAGTTATTTTAAAGATTTCTTTTCATGGAAGTTGATATTCGACCACTTTAGTATTATAGTCATGTTTCTATTATCTCTCATTAGTTCTTAATATTGATGCTTTAATGTTAATGCTCTCTGAATTTATCTGATGATACATAATTGAATATAGGCTGATTTATATACTGTAAAACCTGTGAGCAAAGGCCATGTTTGGGAAAGACAAAATGTGGCCTTCATTAACAGGCAGTTTTTATTCAGAGGTCATTTTGTTCATTAAAGGAATGAACTTTGCTCACTGGGTGGTCATTATTCAGAGGTGGCCGCTAACACAGGTTTGACTGTGGTATAATTGTAAGAATACTATACTTGCAGCAAGAAGTGATGAAATGGTTGACCAGTCTGAAGCAACAGGTAAAGATAGGGAATGGAAAAGTTTTGACAACATAGGTGAACATGTTAGAACTCTCCGTGAAAGAAAAGGTAAATTGGTCAATGAAAGTGGAACAAGCAAAGGTACTGACAAAGAGAGAAAGAAGCCATCACAATATCTTCATATGGTCAAGAAAACTGGCAAGTTACGTACAGGAAGAAATAACTTTGACAAAATGTTGTTCACTAATAAAAATGAAAAAAGCGGAGAAATTTCTAATACACGTAAACGTTTTGAAGGTACCGAAAAGGAGAAGAGGAGCATAAAAGGGGAGAAAACTGTCAGTAAACAGTCCTCAAAAACTTGTGACAGTAAAAACCATGTTAAAACCAGAAAAAGAAAAGCAGACTTAGGTGATGACAATAATTCATTGTCTTCAAGTAAATTGAATAAAGATTTTTCAAGAAATATACGATCAGACACTACCTCCAATAAGACTAGGCAAGCAGATGTGAGCAAAAGAACGCGAAAAGACGATACATTCCCAACCAGTGGGAAAGAATCAGGAATGCCAAAATACAATCGGGAGAAGTCGAAACGTTGTGCAAGTAATGAAATACCAAGGACGAGAGATGCAAGACCTGAAGTAAAAGCTAGAACTGTTTCGTTTAATCAGAACGGAACTGATATGGTTATTACAGCGAATAAAACTGTTAAAACTTCTAAGTCTTCAGTACGTGATCATGCTGAAAAAGGTAACAAGAAGAAAAACAAAAGGTCCAAGTTTTCTGCAGATGACTTGTTTTCTCTGATGTCAATCGACACATCTGACTCAAGAAGCAGGGATGTCCAGAGAAACGAACCCATGGTAAAGATTTCCAAGAAACATAAGAGTCATAGGAACGACAGTTATGCGCCTGACGATTTATTTTCATTACAGAAACTTAATAAGATGCAAGATGGTGGAGAAGTAGGAGACCCTGTAGAAGTGGATGACGTAAACCATCAAGTTTTTAACAATGAATGGTGGAATAAAGGCAAGAAAAAAAGAAGACATAAAAGACGAAATAATCAGAAGTACTGATATATTAAGCATGAGTGATTGAGAGATCCTTCCCACGTAGCTTATGACCATGCTTTCTTTGTTGAAGATTGTGTAATTTCCCTACTATATAATCATTTTGAAAGTATTGAAATGTTATGGATGTTTTTGTTGACATTTATGAGGTGTGCTTTATTTAACTATTATTGTTAAGAATAAAGATGTACATATACAAAATTGTGTGGTATCATCAACTTTTTTACATGTTTAAACATGAAATATAAATTGTGGTATTGTGGTGTAAAATCTCCTCTTGTAGACTTTCGTGTCGGTGGGTATGAAATCTTCGTATTGGCGCCCTGTATTTGTCGTGTTCGTATCTTCGCCTAGACAGACGAAAGTCGAAGACACGACAATTGGCTAATTATCGTTTTTCCTTTAAAACAATTCATAGACCTCATCCATTGTTCATCAGTCAACACTTATTTTCGAAGGTGTGAAGTTGGTATATTGTCCTTGTATAAACACGACATGTAGTTGCCAATTATAATTTTTCTCCGTCTCTATCATTTTATTTTTTGAGTAACACTAGTACTTACATCATGTTTTCCTCAAGACTTTCTCCATGTGTTTTAAATGATGACAAATTTCATGAAACATTGAAAAACATTATCCAAAGTTCTGCATATAGAGAATGCATGCATGGTTGATGCCGAGATTGAGAAAGTTTATCCGACAAGGCTTAGAAGGCTACAATGTAGCTAAAAATGGAAAGCTAGTCTCCTGGAAATCTTCATTTTTTTTCTGCTATAGAGTGTATAAAAAACATTGATTGTTCTAATGCACCACTGATGGTCGGCGACTTTAACCGTACAGTGACGATTATTTGATTGTCGGCAACTATCATAAATTAGACCTACTAACCAGTAATATTATTACATATAATGCTTTGCACGTCGGTTGGTAACCAAACCTTGCCTGACATGACATGTCACTTATTGATGTTGAGGTCAGTAGGTCAAGTTCACAGTGACATTCAATCAATCAATAACTGGAAATTACTGCCCAGATGGCATTAAGGGGACATCCGTGTTGACAAAGTTTTATGTCATTGTTCGGACAAAACATAATTACAGCAGTGCAATTCGAGGGCTCAGCGCAACACTGTCGTTACTTTTTCTTATTTCAGTATGAGTTACGACACTGTTGCGTTGAACCCTTGATTTGTTCTCTTGGTAGAACTCTTCCATTTTACCTGAAATAAAAGTCTGTTGGTGTAATAATAAAACTCAGAGATATTTGAACAATTTCTTTATTTGTTCACTTATATAATTTCAGTTTACATTGTATTCTACATTGCACAATGATAGCTAACATAGAATGTTGGTCAGAGATAGTACACGAAAACAGAATCAGTGATATACCATTGAGAGATTTTAATAAACTGAAAAAAGCTGCATAATTTCATGCTCAATGCTAGCATTAATTTTTAGCTTATGTGAGATTCGATCATTTTCATTTGTTACACCATTGTTCAATGTTGATGTACATTCTCGATTAAATGAAAACTATTGACTGTGGTTCAAAGATTAAAATAACTTAATTCAGCTTTGACGGTTTAATAAAATCGCACTATACAGAGGGGAAGTTTTACCAAGACAAACAGAGGCATGAGCCACAGTTTAATGTTTTCAAATGCCCTTCTGTAAATAGCGAAAATTGCAAGAATGCCCGTCAAAATGCTAGAATATAGCAATACAAAATTCAGACAAGCTTAATGCAATTCAGAAATATTTTCAACGCTACAAAGGCACTTTTGTCTTTAGGAATAAACTTTCCTGCTGATATTAATAGTAATACATTCATACAAATACCGATCTACCCAACAGATGTCAATCCATCTAAATAATCTGATATTCTACTGTATGTATTCAAAGGACTTGGCTTTTTTTTCAACAATGCAAGTATAATTAAATAGATATTAACAAGAAAGAAATGCCATAAAACAATGTATATAAGACACTTTAGCACTTACATTTTGTGTGTTTAAGGTCTGCGTGTATAATATACTATATGAATATTATGATGTACATGTATTACAAATGAAAGACCTACTGCATATATAGCCAAGCAATTATAATCTCACCCCATGGTAATTAAAAGGATCCAGGCCCCCCCTATGGTTATAATTCTGAGTATTTTAATTGAAAAGATATTGCTGTTGAATGTTAAAATAGCTAACTCAAACCAATAATCCCAACTCTTATGTGTACATATGTTCTTAAATGGTCAATCGGGTTTAAAATGGTCAACATATCTTCCCATGAACTGTGACCTTGACGCATTGCTTGACTAGTACAGTCTAACATTTGAACAAAGGCCACCCTTGGCAAAGACATAATATCGAGGGCCCAGCGCAACACTGTCGTAACTTGTTCTTATTTCAATATGAGTTACGACACAGTTGCGCTGAACCCTCGATATGGTCTTCATTGACAGGTAGTCTTTATTTGGAAGTCTAAATAATCACTAATGATTTTTAAAAGAATGGACTTTATTCACAGGGTGGCCTTTATTTAGAGGTGGCTGCTAACACAGGTTTTACTTCATTTTAATAAATAGTGTTGCCAAATTATTTGAAATTTTTCAAGGTCAGACAAGATAAAAATTTAAAATTTGGGGCTAGAAGAATTTTTAATAAAAAATAATTAGCATATAGTCATATTTGTAAATAGTGTTTAGGAATGGCTCTATTCAACATATATGAAAATATTGACCACACAAAAATAGAGAAGACAAAAATTTATGATTTCAAGGTACAAATCTTTGTCCAACAAGCAGGTCTTCAATCATTACAGAACAAGATCTTATGATGAAAAATATACAAATGATTCATGATTTAAGGCACTTATAGCATACAGTTTTTACCTACAACAGAACAAATTTACCTACAAACATAAATGAGGTCGAATGCAACTGAAAAGCTACACAAAATTTTATATGATTTCATGGAAAAACACTAATATCACACCTAGATCAAATGTCACACACTTCAAAATAATACCTACAAAACCAAATAATCACTTGATGTTAAGAGCTGTTTCACACTTATCAAAAATAATTGTTGAATAAAATCCCTTGTAAAAAAATAGTACAAGAAACAGTCTGAAACAGGTAAAGTAACCGACAATGTCTTCAAATCCTGGCACAATTTGTATTTAATATTATTTCATCACATTGTTTTACACCACTCTGATATATATTTCTTATGTGATGTATTCCACCTATATACAAGTACTAAATTTTGTGTATTTATGCCTTGTATTACTTTTTTACTGTAATAAATTACTCTTACTTCCATGCAAACAATATGAATTGAGTTGTTAATAAAAGTATGCCAATACAATGAATAATAATTACAAGGTACAGAACCCAGGAAAATTTACAAACTTTAATGAACAAAATATTTCCTACCTACCCGGTACCTACCTACCCACTGAAATTCTCTGGGTAGGATTACCGCAAACAAACATTTTTAAGGATGGCCTAAACGGATAAATTCAATTGATATTACTACAGAACAAAATACAATTGATTGTAATTCTTACATGTTATTAATGCCAATAAAATTATCAAAATATTGATAAATCTATTATAAATTGTAAAAATATATTGAGACATCTACAAAATTTGATTCATTCAAATTCCAAACAAATAGTTTGAGGACATACTTTAGAACAAAGATAGAAAGGAAATACATATATAGTATATCCATGATTGTTAAACTTATCAATAATCCACTCAAACTAAACTATTTATTTTCAATTGTGTAGTCAAAATCGAAGTTTAAAGCATGTGCTAACTGCATAACAATGGCCTGAGCATATTGTCAGAATTATAATTCTTGCCAGCAAGTTTTATAAAATATGAATGCAACTAAAAGCAAAAGGATATGTAACTATGAATTTGAGCAAATTATAACAATAATTGTTAACCTAGTTTATAAATATTTTTCTGCAATTACTAGTATATTTAAAGGCAATCACAAAATAGTTTGGTCTTGTGTATACAATTAACAATATTCATTGGACATAAATTAATAGTGATAATAAACTACAGTAAATAAACTATTGAAAGTATTGAGTTCAGCAAGATAAACAATACATTATTTCTTTTTTCACTGGAGTTAAGACATCATACCAACAGCCAAGGTCATCACGCAACTCTTGAGCTTTAATAATGAAAAGCCCAGGCCTCGAGGTTAGAGAACATATAATTGGTCTCAGAGCTAAAATCTCATATCTTGTCTTTTAAATAAATTATGAATAGACAATAATGATATTATTGATACAAAAGTATGAGGGTATAATTGATTTGAACATACATTTAAAAATTCATCTACTCCATCTTTTTTTGAGAATGGAATTGAGATTTGAGCTTGGAGACCGTTTGTATGTTTTATAACCTGGGGGCCAGGCTTTTCACCTGAGTGGAACCGCCCTCCTTCCCTCAGCTAGCTGGTCAGCTTCCTTACATGTGAAATTTGGTTGCATTTGGTATTCAACCTCACAGCCGGAGAAGCTAGAGATTTTAAGTCAGAGACCATAACCACTTGACCATGGAGGTCCCTGTATACAATCTAACCTCTCTCAGCAACCACTTCTATATCAAGGCCACCTTGTAACTATTACTTAGATTTAGACTCATTTTCAAATTTTCCTACCAGACCACTTCAATATTAAGCCTGTTGAATATTCATCAGGTGGTTTTAATGATAAGATTTTACTGTATATATTAAAACCGCTAAAGAAAATACTCAGAGCGCAAAAAAAATATGAAGATGCATGTTTAAAAGTTCTCCAGCATGTGTCCCAATTTCTGTCATTTCTTTTTGAAGTTCAGACTATTGCCTCTGTGATACCAAGCTTAAGGTTTCTGTTTGTTTTCTACAATTTTCAATTTACACTTAAGAAGGTCTGAATTAGGAGACAAACTATCTGAATTTCAAAAGTTGGTACAAAAACATCCAATACTTTAACAATAGGAATGCCTAAATATTATAACCCGAATGTTGCATATTCAAATCCTGTCAGTGGCAGAATTTGACCGGAACTTTCACAATACCTTTCTTTTTAACGAGTACTGGTGAGAATCCAGGAAGCGGTCATCGGCATCGAGAGTAGTTAAGTAGTTGTAATAACTTTCTCTAAATAAGTTTGAAATTAACATAAATATAACTACTATCACATACATGAGAAAATAAAGATTCTAATTTGATGCACTTCATACTTAAATTCCATTTTCTTTAAAGCATTTCTTTAGATTCATGGTTCACCTATGAAACATATATTAACAATAAAATTTTCAAAATAAGCCACGGAGAAATTTCTTAGAATATGAGTCAGCTTAGTCTTTATACAACTGCTAGAAGGCTTATTTATCAATCTGCAATTCAAGCATGTGTAATATACATATATAACTTTAAATATCATTTATAAATTCAATTTCATTTGTATATAAAAATGTAAAATAAATAGAGCATCAGTTAAAAAAATTACAGTTCATAGAATAGAAATTCAATAAATTAGATTTTTCATAACATAGAATGTACAACTTCATATCAGGTCCACAAATACAGATTCTAATGATGACTAGATGAATATTTGGCTCCCTGTTCATTTGTGAAGAACTACATAATGGGTATCAAATATGTCTGGTCCCCAAATTCCATTATGAAGTCGAGTACCAAATAAGTCTGGCTCCCATCTCCACTGTGAAGAACTGTATGCCTGGCACCAAGACAGTAACTCACATGGATCATTCCTGACTTACTGTAGAAGATAAGTACCCTGGGATCCAAAACAAGCACTAATAATGTGTATTACTTTGTTCATAAAATTGCACTGAAATAAATAAAATACACAAAATATGTGAATCAGACAATGGATAAATAAGAAATGTTATAAGACGAACTATTTATAAGCAAATTGCATACAAACTTGTCCACTTTAATGTCAAGTCCTCTAAAGAATTCTTAAATGGTGCAATGAAACTGGACAAAGATGACTTCAATAACTTCAAGCAGTCCATCAATCACAGTTCCATCACACCCGTGAGTAATATTATCTTTCTGAATAATGACATCTTTAAAAACAATTGAAATTAATAACCAACACTTAAAACTCTTATCAAATTCCATACACAGTTTCAATTTCACAAGAATTATAATACCCAAGATATTGACCGACATTCTATAATCTTAAACACTCATTAACTTACATACATGTTAGATATATTGTTAAATTCAATGTTGCTTGACTGCAAACTTACTACATGTATGTTTACGAATAATATATTAAAGTACCAGGTATTTGGATCCTAATACAATCATAAGTCAGGGGATGGCAAGAAGTAATTCAATTTCATTCAGCTTCGGTCTTGGGGCAGCTAGGGCCCTCATTGGTTCTCAGGGATTATCAAAACCACAGAAAATCCACTGACCTGCCGAAAAATCATGACCCGATATATATGGAATCCATACCCTTTATGTGGCTATATAATACCCCCTTTAAAAAATGGGATGCAGGATTTGGACCATTTTTTAGGCGGAACTCGGTGGCGAAATGGGACGCGGGACTCACATTTGTTCGTAATGGGGCACTGGACTCACTCCTTAAAATATGGAGGGAAGCGGGATTCAGAGGAAAAAAATAAAAGGGAAGCAGGTCTCGTGGGGACAGGGTATTACAGCCCCCTTCATAATAACTTACACACTCAGTGAATATATTGATAAGAAATCCACCACTCACCAAATAATGAAGTACATTAAGCAGATGAAGACAGTATGGATACATCAATACCTCTCTCAGACATGTCTATATCATCAGAATCCTGAAAAAGTATATGCATGTACACATAACAGAGTTCAATTTATTAAATGATGATTTATGCACATTGACACCTCATGGTCATTAGGCACACATTTAAGTATAAGGGAAAGAAGGAAAGAAAGATGTAAACAGTGTTGAAGCTAAGTGGGCTACCGAAAAAAAAATTACTACTAGTCTGAAAACGCAAGTTTGATAAGGTTCACTAACTTGAATAGAAATTTACCAGCCCAAGGCCTTGGGATAACTGGTTAACACAAAGTCTGACATGAAATACAATATCAAAATGAAATAATCACATGTACACTCATTCTCCAGGATGTGTAACATTGTATTTGTCACAATCATCCAGATATTAATACACAACAATCATGTTTGCAAAACAATTATAATACATTATATTACAAAACCCTGATACACAGCAAAAACAATGCAAGAAGTTACAGTTCTGTCAGAATATTTTCCTTTACCATGATCTACAAGTTCCACATACAGACCCAGAATGTGTTATATAATCAAACAAAGATGAGTAAAATACACTAATTGTTCACGTTTTACCCCTGTTTTCAACAGAACTTGGCCATTATGTTATCAGTTTTCCTGGTATGAAACCAGTACCAACCTAGACCTCCGCATGCAACTGTCAACTTCTCCACATGAATGACATGAAGGACATGATTAATGGCCTCATAGATATCAAGTCGAATCATAATGTCACTTCGAACATTTGCAACACCCAGGGTTTGAACTTAGGAACATGAGGTCCATCTGTAGACCAAATATCCAATCTATAGTATTAAGCGGATTGAGGAACAAAGTCAAATTGAATGTTTATAGGTGAATAATTACTAGAAATATTACCTGTATGACTTCTGTTAATTGACTTAGTTTCATTTTCAAACTCTGTATCTCATCAATTATTTGTGAGAATAAATCTGCATTAATTACCACGACATCACGGCCATTCATAGTCATTGTTGTTACCTCTGGTTGTTGTATGGTAGGTAGATCATAACTAATATCGGACCCATCAAGGAATGACCTGAATAGCATAAATCAGAATTCATAACATGTGATTCAACACAATTGATCTACTGGTAAATTTCATTAAATATTCAAATATATATATATGAAAAAATAAAATTGAATCGGAATGCATATTATGTATAAATATATAGTGTAAATGATAATAAATAATTTTTTAAAACATTTTTGACTGTATAAAATGATTTATTATTATTTTACAGGACTATGTTAAGGTTTTAACAAGAAGTAAAAGTTAGTAAAGAATCCGGCATAATTTGTCTTTCAATGAATGCATATAACTTTATATGTATATAATATACAGTACAACCTCTGTATAGCACCACCCTGTGGGAGCTTCAAATATTGGCCATTATTTAGAGGTTGTCGCTTTTCAGAGGTTAAATTTATAATAAATGTCAGCTTAGGGAAATTTTGAAGGTGTTGTTATAAATAGGATGTTGCTCTGCAGAGGACTGCTCAAGAGAGGTTGTATTGTATATAAGAATGCAAGGTAAAATTCGTTAAATTTGGTATAATATTCAATCAAGTATACAGACATGTATATTCATGTACAGTACACCCTGTGAACAAAGGTCATCCTTGGGAAAGACATGACTTGGCCTTTATTCTCAGATGGTCTTTATTTGGAGGTAATATTGTTCTAATTAATCAATGACGGTTTTTAAAAGAACGGCCCTTGTTCACAAGGTGGCCTTTATTTGGAGGTGGCCATTAACACAGGTTTGACCAATGTGTACACTACTGTAGCGCTATGCACTGACCTGTGTTCTTCTGCTCGAGGCATTATGGGTATTTGCAGAAACTACTTACAAAATGGAAGTTATAAACAATAACATAATGTGACGTCACCGTAAGGTACACATTGGAGCCTAGCGTACTTCAACATTGCGTTTCATTGAATAATTAGTGTTATTGACGAAAGCACAAGAATAGAAATGGTATAATGCACTTATTTTACACAAATAAATATATTCTGTTAATAATACACAATAAATATGGTTGTTTTGACATTTAGAATCCTTCCGCGGAACTATACTTTCAGCGTATATATAACTATCCAAATGTAGATAGCAATCAGTTCTATGTAAAGAGGTTAAACAAACATAGTGACGTCACGCTATGTATAGAACGCAGGTTTGACTGTATTATAATTATCACTCTCAGATTCAAAGTAAGATCTCTCAGGTTTGATTCGTCTAATATCTAAGAATTTCTACTGAACAAGAAAATACAATAACACTTAAAGTCCCATGATCATATAAATTTATCCATCGTAATAGTTTCCGTTTGTTCTATAACAGAGGAATCCGGTGTATTTTCCTTCCGTACATACTTTATAGCAAGAAAAAATGTTTCCAAAACCACTATTGTATTTTTTTCAATATCAATGAAAAAAATACTATTTATAGAACAGCTGTGTTTTCCTGCAGTCATATTATACACACGGCATGAAGTGACGTCACACGCTCTATATATTTCAAGTTTACAAAAGCAAAATTCACAGCGAAATGAGTGAGAAGAAAAAAGGCTCGTTTCGTCGGTAATTATCAATTTGGCATAATATCGGCAATTGTTTGAGTTTTTTTGCATATTTTTTTTATAGCAAAAAGCTAATGAGTAAATGAGACTTAATTATACCTTAACAATACCATTTGATTTCTTCTGAGATTTGATAAATATTTGCTGAATTGAAAAACAAATTCAATTGCATTTTACATATATTCAAACCTTTGAATAAATGCCCCAGGTTCCACTTAATGGGAAATACAAAATGTGGCTCCTAATAATGCATAGCCTTTATTGGATGTTAGCTGAAACCTGCCTAGTCCATGAAATCAAATGGTTTTGTCACATCACAACAGAGGGAGAATATTACAATCAAACTTGGTTAACAAAATTCCTTAATTGTTCAGTACTTTGAGATGTATAAAAATAACGTTTAAAATATATATATTTATTATAATAATTGTGTGCATATTTTGTTGTAAAAAAAAAAAAAAAAAAAAAAATATATAGTCTATATATATATATATTTTTTTTTTTACAACAAAATATTCACACAATTATTATAATACATATGATTTTGTTCCATGCCATAAAATCAATAGTATTTATAACCTTCATTAATGAGAACAGTCATGTCAGGAGAATTGCATCATCAATTATACAAATATTATACACAGACCTTTGAAATCCAGTAAAAAAACTTGTAAACAACTCATCAAGCAAATCAATGATGATGTTAAGCAATCAAATTACAGTAACTGCTTATCAGTTACATGTCTAATTAACAGAGCAACCCAGAGCTTTTCACAAACATTCACGTGAGACATTGTCAAAGCAAGGTTTTTGCAGAAAGCAAAACTAGATACAAAACATGCTTAAGCCAGAAAAAAAATAGTTCTAATTCCGGTTAACCAAACCAACCATCTTTTTAGCGCCAACCCTATAAATGTTATTAATAACAACAATTTCCAAATCCTAATTTGTTTGAACAGGTAACCAGAAACATGACTACATGTACCAGTACTAATTGTACTGGGGTTACTTATACAGTTAGGTGATAAATTTATTTGAATGATATAATTAGTACCGGAATTAATGAACATAAAATTCTAAATAAAATACAAGGAAAATTAGTACTTATTAATGCAATACAAAATATTATCAGCACTGTAAATCTGACAAGGAGGTATTTTTACTTCAGTTCAAATCAACATACTACAAGAAATAGCACTGGGTAGGAAGGCAGGAATATAACAATAGTAAATAAAAAATACCGGTACTCCAAAAACTTTTTTCTGTTTATTTGCTACGATTTTCGTGAGGAGCTCTCCAAATAAACTTATTTTTTATTTTCAGCCCAATTGTACATAAAACATAACCAACACAGAAATGAAGATACGGAAGTACAATTAAAGCAGTTAAGGCTAGAAAAACGAGTAATTCGGTTTACCATGCCAATTGATAGGTTTCTAACAGCAAAATCCAAAGTATGAATATATTTTGAGACAACCCCTGTCAAAGTATGCAAGAAAAGTTCAAGAAAAATTCATGATTTCAAGTTCAAGAAAAATTCATGATTTCATGAATTCTAATTTAATGTTAATGGTAAGTTTAGAAAAAAAAATCTAAAAAAAGAAGTTTTGTTACCTTTGTAACCTCCCCCTCTTTAATTTGGTCAAGTTACTGGAAACAAAACTATTTTTTTTCAAGCCTTATGTACAGTTCTTTAATACAAGCATACAGCATAATATATACTAACAGGCAAATCATAGCTTTTTAGTTTCGTTGGGAACCATAAGGATGTAATTTAAAATTAAAATCTTGTGTAATACCATGTCAGATATGTTTACAAGACAATTATGATAATAAATGTCATTATCAAGACTAAAATCTAAATGGTGGAAGATAAGAATATAATTATAGCAATGAGTTTTACCATCGGGCAAATTTAATAAGCTCACAAATTTCATCAAAGAGACTTGTATAATAAAAAGAAAGAATGGCTGTGGATAATCTGCTATATGTGTTGTATTAAGTACTATGGTTAATTGTTAGTATTAATCTATCAAAACATGCAAAGGTGTTAAATAGCCAGAGAACCATGCAGATAAAAATACATTCAGAAAATCAAACCCATGATTACGGTATTAAAAGTGACGCAAATAAAAATATCTGTGTTGCGTGAATCGGAACCGACAGATGAAAAAGGCACTGCAGATTGCATAAATACATCGAAATGTTACAGTTAATACTTAGCCAAGGAAAAAGAACAAAATTCATCTTACCTAAATAACACCTTACCTATTTTCAGAGGCAGTTCCAACATTAGTTTGACGTATAGCCAATCTAATTTTATCCAAATCTGTGGTCGACTCAGTTCTTTTGTTTGACTCACTGAGTCTGTCTATTGAAGCTAATGACTGTCTATGTTCACCTTCTAATCCAGAAAAATCAAATTGAAATTGAAAGGTATCAGAGCAATAATCTATTTGATTTTTCATACTTTCACCCAGACGTTTAGAAAAATCGTAACTACTTCCCAAAGCAAAATCAACAGATTCAAAAGCAGCTAAAGGCGCATTAAGTAAGCTTATATCATCACCTAGTATAGATGAACACACACTTTTTGTTCTATCTAAACTTATTGCCATAGATTCTAAATAATCTAAACTGTCGGCCGATTTCCATGACAGCCCTTTTTTCCGCCGAGACCTTGAGTTACCTTTCTTCAGACTGGATTTCAAAATTAAGCTCTCTGAACTGGCATTTACATGAACAGGCCTTGACCTTTCAGAAAATAAATGACCTTGACACTCACCATGACAACTACAGATGTCGGAATGGTCTGTAAATGGTCTATTTCCAAGTAAATCACATTGTTTTGAATCTGAAATTCTACACAAACACTTTTCACAAAGTGGCAGATCTAGTTTCTTCTCTTCATGATCTAATACAGCAGTATTTGTATCTTCTGTTAGTGAATCCACACGTGTTTCAAAGTCTTGAGAATAATCGTCACACACATCTTTGCTTTTCTCTATGTTATCACAACCTTTAAAACTTTCTACAACAATACCACTATCCGCAGTTGACACTTTTCCATCTTGTGGATTTATATATTTTGAGATTTCTTTTAGGGACTTGTTATCAGAGTCCAAATCACATTTGAAATTTTCTAGGGTCTTGCAATTGATCACAACACATTCATTGGCTTCAAAAGTTTCAAAACTGCAGCCATTTTCGTTACTTTTATTTGCATCCTTGCCTAGATGATCAAGGCTAGTTTGCTGACTTTTATTAATACAGTTTTCACCATCAGTCTGAACAATATGACTGTCTTCAGTATAGACAGTGTCACTTAAATCTTTCTGTATAGGAAAGTCAATTACAAGCTGATTATGCTTTAACTTATTTGTATATCCATTCCTATGGGAGTCCCTTTTCTTGTCCCTTGGACGTTTTTCACGATCAGGCGGGACATCATGACCAGACTTAGAGTAACACGTTCCCATGTTTTTTTACGAAAAATGTCTGCATAGCGTCATCTAAAATTTACAAGAAAAAACTGTTACATTATTATGTCAACTACATTCAATTGGAAGTACTTCATTTCTCACTGGATAAACTAAGTATACAAAGGGTGAAAAACATTTTTAAGGAGCTATTCTGTGATTAAAATGCAAGCAACAACAGAACAATATCACTTTTCAACTAACTCAACATAAGTTTGCATGCCTACTACATTGGTTTAGAAGTCAGTTTTGAGTAAGACCAAAAAATAAGCACCGCAATTCTCTTCCTCAACCTTTAAAGCTTGAAAAGTCGCTAAATGACCTTGACTGTTGGTGTGATGTCAAAACCCAAGGATGAAATAATCATACATATCGATACATGATACTGTAGAACTGGTTTTATTCGCGTTAGTTTTATTTTCGCTAATATTCGCGAATTGAATACCTCGCGAATTCATAAATGTCATGAATAAATGCTGAGTTTTATATATTCCAAATGAGTATGTTCGAAAATACGCAACATAAGTCAGTCGTAGTATTTTATCGTAGAATAATCAGTTTAGTTAATCTGATGATAGCAATAAAAATCGATTCACATATACCTTTAATGTTTGCAATCTAATTTTTTTATAATATTGCTTTTACTAAACTATCGTTTGTTGAACAATTTTGGACATCGTTTGAACATATGAGTAACAGTTTTTCACACTTACCTACTGTTTGTAAACCTTAACTTCAACAACAATCCCAAACTATTATCAATCTATTGTTATTATACTTTATTAGATATAAAACACTGAATCACAACTTAAAAGTCTAACTGATCAGGTGTTACACACAAATATCAAAGCAACGACAGCATGTTTTTAATCACACTTTAATCCAGTGAGTGCCTGACGACGTCGCAAATTCATAAATACGCGAATAAAGAAAACAGCTGCTTTTTAACAAAAAACGCGAAATTTTGACCTCGCGAAATTAAAGCTTTCTACAGTACATGTTAACAAAACCACAGTACCAACCGAGTTTGAATAAATTTAAAGTAAGTTCAGTATTACAGGATACTGAGTATTAAGTTCAGTATAACATAGCCCAGAATGTGACCAAAATGTACTTAAAAGTAATGATTCTATCTTCTAGGTTCATTTACATAGTGTCAAAAAAATACACAAGAGTGCCACAAAATATGCCCATCAAGGGCCATTACTCAGAAGTGCCTGGGCCAAATGGGCTGGTTATCAAACTTGACCGAGATCTCATATACACTAACATTTCCATCAAGTTTGTTGAGGATCCGATTAAAACTGTTTAAATTAGAGAGCGGACTACATTGTGGATTCCGCCCGCCCGCCCACCTTCCCGCCCGTCGTTGGTGTTCCCATAATACAACCCGTTTTTTTCAAAAGGATATATAAAATAGCATCAAATACCAACACTTTCAAAAAATTGATAACAAACTAGCATTCCCTTTACTTTTTTCATACAGAAAATATCAAACTTTCATAAACAATCAATAAATTGTTGTCATGTTTCTTCACCAAACTAAAAATGTCAGAAAAAATAAACAGACGTTCAAGTTACCAGCTCAACATCATTCATTGGTGCAAATTAAATCCTAAAGTTTCAAATGTTAAAATCCAATGCATGAATATAATTAGGGATGAATAATAACTCACAGACACTCACTACTTAGGGTGTTAAGAAAATATAAGAAAATAATTTTTCTAGCCTATATTGTTTCATTTCCATCCATCAAAATGCATAACAAAACCATCAAGAAGTTTCCTAACGGCTGCTCTCTGGACAAATGTTTTCTCATCGTTCATAATTTTGCAATAAAAAAGTATCCCCTCTGACCAATATAATTATATGCATGTAAGTGAGTAATTGCACTTAACTAAAAATCCAAGATTATATGATTAAGATGTAAAATACTTTTCTACATGATTATACACAATTCCTTCACACCATACAGTACATGAAATGTAACCTAGCTGGCATTTACTTCAAGAAACAAGAAGCACCTTGCTAAGCTCAAACATATCTTCAGCATAATATTTTCCTTGAAAGGTAAACAAATGTTCCCTATTAATTACAAGACAGGCAAACAAAAAATGAAACAAAAGGCCATCCTTCAAGAAATGTTGGTTTGTGGTCATACAGCCCAAATTTTTAACATTAGGTAGGTGGATTTACAGTATATTAACCTCTCCTAAGTCCCTCTCTTGAGCAACAACTTCATTTTGCAACAACAGCACAATTTTATACCAAAGCACCATTTAACTAAATTTATCCTCTCTAGAGCAACAACCTCTCAATAGCATAGTTTTGCTACTCCTAAAGGGTGTTGCTTTGAAGAGGTTGCACTGTAACTTCATTTGCATCCTATGTTTGTACTGGTGGAAAAAAGCTGGAATAACCATTTTTCAAAATTGCTAAAAATTCTCAGGTCAGAGGTTTTAGAATGAGTCAGTTGCATAGCTACAAATCATTTTTTTACATGCATTATAAGACAAATTTAGAACTAAATCATGAAGAATCTGGTAATTAATACAAATTTAAAAAAATGTTTTTATAGTTTTCAATACAAATTTTCAAGTAGAAACAGATTTTTTTCATAAATAAACATATTCCAAAATTTATACTGGCTGGCCTTACGGACAGTACTACAATACAAAACATGGCTTTCTGACCAGTAATTAACTCTACATGTTGAAATCATTATCATTTATGAGCAGGTCCAGTTATAATTAATCATGTTAAAACACACAGAAGACACAATAACACTAATACAATGTAAGTAAATAAAGACATTACACAGAATAAGATTGTTAAACAAGTTTTGTTGTCCTTATTTGGCAACGTAAACATGTAACTATCATACATTTTATGTCCGTTAATTGCAAGTACTGTATTTCCTCTTAAGAGATTATTATTTTCCTCCCAATGAATATCAGGGTGCCATTTTATATAAACATTTCTCAGCCAAGATATCACTAACCCATCTTAATCTCATGATAACAATACAAATTTGTTTCAATTTTAATTTGTCCTGGCAATTAAACCTCAAGCCTGAATTACATTCTACAATTTAACAAGTGTTTTTAATACTTCAAAAGAGTAAAAAAAAATTTGAGAGATTTGAAATATTTTGAAGGATTACAATTACGGTCAGCATTTACAGTGAGCTGTGATTAATGATTTTTTCTCCAGAAAGATGAGACCATCAATTAATGACAGGGTGTTTATTAGGAAACCTTTGGTACATCCATGCAACAAGGAACTTCATACTGTGAAATAGTGCAACATACATCAAGTGTGGCATTGTTCTATATTGCTTTGTCTTACTATCTCACCATGTCAAGTAGTCCTTAAAATGTTTGACTACCCAGACAATGTTCAGTGAGTAGGTAGGTAGGAAAGATTTTCTTTTATAACTTAAATTTATATTTTCAGTGGGTAGCTAGGCAGGATATTTTACACATTATTTTATCACAATTCATGATCTTTTACATTGAATGCTATTTATATATAACTGGAAAAAAAATACCAAAGAGACCAAAAAAGTTTTTGGTGAGCAGGTAGCAAAACCCAAAACAAAATATTGTTTTCCTTCTCTGTTTGGTATTGATCCTACATGTATATTGAAAAATAATTAAATATTTTTTAAAAAAATCCAAATTTTGGTCAAAACACCACACATATTTTTCCTATTTTGACCAGTATTGGTACCATTCCAAACCAGCCTAAAAAATCACTACAGGTGCTGATACACGAGGATAAAGATAGCAACTGTTCAACTTTGTATTTAAATCAGTAGCCATGCCATGATCAATGGCATGGAATAGCAGATATTCAACCAAAATACTCAACTGACACAGACATATAATGAACTCCAAGTATGACCCTAACCTTGAGCTACAGCCATGGAAGTTGTAATGCGCAACACATTATCTAGTTTCTGTAAGTTATTACAAAATCTCCCAACCAATGACAAAGTTAAAGCCAAAATAAGTTTCTGGACAGACAGAAAAACAGACAGACTTACAGACAAAGTCACTCCTCAGTCTTTAGAAAAGCCGGGGAAAAGTCCATCTCAATTCAGACAAATAAGATATTAAAGGTAGAAAATGCATAATAAATGATATCAGTAAGGGAGGAGCAGTAGTGTAGGATTAGAGCGTCGGACTCCTTACCCAGAGGCTGCGGGTTCAAATCCTGTTAGTAGCGGAAATTGACCAGAACCTTCACAATCCCTTCTTTCGGACCGAACACTGGTCAGAATCCAAGAAGCAGTCATCAAGAGTAGTTAATTTTTATAAGTTTTAAGAACATGTTCTACAACTGATGTAAAAGTCAATAGGTTTAAACAAAAATCCTACCAGTACTTTCCATCACAATCCCAGAAAAAATGTATCGGTAAATATTTAAAGTGGCACAACTTACAGCTTAATAATTTAATTTAATTAGAATAGATTAGGATAAATCTACCCATTAATATCACAAAACTGTCACATAACAAATTTCTCTATTTTGAGACATTTATGACTTCATATTCAAGGTCATAAAATAAAAATTCCAGTATTGAATGTAATGTTACATACATGTAGACTGAGCCAATTAAAGAATAACATAATTCTATACACACTTGCCTTTAAGTATCATCCCATGATAATCAATAAGTACAGTCCCTGAATTCAGTAGTAAATTGATCTTTATACATTCATAGGTCAGACTTTAAAAATTGTTTGTTTCTAGATTAGTACAAACTCATTAAAATTGGGGACGTAGGTAAGCTAGCATTTTTGGGCTCTTGAAAGCATGTTGAAAGGTAAAAAAGAGAGAAAGTTGGTGTTCTGTAAAAAATCTGTTTGTTGTGCCTAGAAAAAAGTTCAGGGTCCAATTGTAGGGAATATTTATTTATCTGATTTTAATACTGTATTTCAACAATTTTTCAGTGTAATAACCACTGGATCACATACGTGGCTATTGCAGCGAATAATAAGGGTAGGTCGGACAACCAGAAACAAACATTTCTTTGGCCTTAATTTCAATACACTGTAAAGTTACTGTATCTGAGGTTTCAAACAAAATTCCTTCACTCCCTATCAGTGTAATCAACAATGAGTCACATTTCAAATCAGAATCAAATGAATCAAGTTTAGTAAACAGAAGTAGATTTGTATCAAACATTCGTCTGATATTAAGAACATTCATACAAGCTTATGTCTGAACTGCTACAATGTAAGATCTACCTATGTACAGTACAACCTCTGAAGAGCAGCACCCTATGAGAGCTGCAAGTATTGGCCGTTGTTTAGAGGTTGTTGCTCTACAGAGGTTAAATTTATAGTAAATATCAGCACAGGAAAATTTTAAAGGTGTTGTTATAGAGAGGTTGTTGCTCTACAGAAGGCCGCTCTGGAGAGGTTTTGCTGTACTTAGAAATTCTTTTTTTTTTCGTCAGACAAGGCTTAAAACTTAAAATCTTTTTACAAAAACCTTAAATTGACAAGGCTAAGAAATAGTCCACTTGACCAAAAGTACTGAGGTATGTAGGGTGTATCTTTTGTGAATACACATGGTACAATTCATCCCTAAATGTCCCTACTTTGTATTTTGACATTATAAATCTTAGGGTTGGTGCCCGGAATAGGGTCAGATACTGATAGGAATCATAAACATTACAATCATTTTCAGGGTAGGTCAGGTAACCAGCAACAATTTTTTCTTACGCATGAAATGAAGGAAAATACATTCTACAGTACTATAGCTTGACAATGTTTTTAGAACCAGGGCGAAATCATTAAGAATAGTTCACTAAGTCAAATAGGGGACATGCATAGTTGGAACCAATCTGACTGAAACATATTGACATGCTCAAGTACTGTATTTACCCAGTTTATTAAAATGTATTCTTTCGTCACGGCTCAAAACATAGGATCGACCTATAAACAGTTTATTTAATTAAAAGTCAAATAAAACCCAATCAGTTAGCTTATGATTTCTGTCATTTTTCTGACTAAATGCATAATGTCATTCAAATTCTTGAACAGCCTTTTATTCACTGACCACAAAATACAGCTGATATTGCGTTATAAAATTAAAACCAGTAGACCTGACATACTCTCAGAATTAAAATAGAACTTATAACCCACACCTCAAGTATGCTTTACAATAAAACCAGCCTAAAATATCACACAATTAACAGCAAGAGAATGTTTCAGCAGAAGTATTTGAAACAGTACATGGGCATAGAATGAATAAACAGATGGATACAAAGCACCTGTCAGTTTATAACAAGACATGATAAGGAAAAACCATCCTCTAACCCAAGTGACCTTTCAGTGATGCGCAAGTTATTATTATTAGGAAAACAGACGTAGATTTGCTAACAACTTAACATGTCAGGGCTTTTTTTCCTGCTATAACAGAGGCCAAAATTTGGTGACTTCCCAATTGCAAAAAGGCTGTTTTTCCCCAATTCAATTCCCAAAAATACAATGCTATTCTAACTCGGTTGTCTAACCTTCTCAAAATTTGGCCAAATATCGCGCTTGAATTCCCTAAAATGAAAGGCTAAGACCCCCTCCCAATTTTTGAGAAAAAGGCCCTGAATGTAGATTGGCATTTGAACTAAATCCAGACAGGCTATTAATTATTAAGCTTAAAATCAAAGAAAATAAATCAATTGAAATCAGTCATTCACCTGTAACATTTTTTTAGAAAGATATCAAAACAGAGGATGGGATGTAACACCTTAACTTCACAACTTACAATGAAGGAGAGGGACTTTAAATGAGGGCATGCGATAGCTATTATGTGGGCATGCGATAGCTACAATGTGCACATGTGATAGCTACTAATAATAGCTAATAAGTTATCATGTCCTATGTCCCCTTTATACCACCATAGTATTACTATGTACCGGTATCAATAAAATCCTCTACAAACATGGGGGGGGGTGAACTTTCCTGAACAAAGCTAACCAACTGGCCCACAGCCAGGGGCTAGTAAATTTCTATTCGGGCTAGTAAAATTTCTCAAAATTTTGTATTTGGGCTAGTGGTAAATTGTCTATTTTCAATAGTCCACATACAGTTCAGGCTAGTGCTTTAAAAATAAAAAGAATTAATTCGAAGACTGATAAGACTGATTTGTCTCCCTATGTACGATTACAGTTAACAGTTTAATCTGGTAGACTCATTCCATAATCATACTCTGATTTTACACTATCTGATACTGTTGATACATTTTATTCCTTAAAAAATATTTTGTTTGGAGTAAGGCTACCTACTCATCAAAATGCAAAAATAGCGAACCCAACTTTCTTTTGGTCACTTAGGTCTCTTTTTTTCAATATATATATAAATAGCATTTTGACAAGTATTATTATATAAATTGTAAAAAAATATATATATTTCCAACCTACCCAATGAAAAGCGGATTAATTCTCGTAAGTAGGTTTACCCCAAACAAATATATTTTTTAGCATGGCCTAATATCAAGTCCAGGTTATGGCTACAAGATCTTGTATGGAAACAAGACACCTTGGAAAGGATGAAACATAATGATTGTGACATAACTGTCACTGTTGTAACACGAAACTATATAGCAGCTTTACTGACAACAGATTTATGAATCATCTCATTCAAATTGTGATAACACATATCATTCTCTTGGCACATTCTGATGAATGGCATACAACAAATAAAACAAGAAGACACTCCCTTCAGAGTAAAGAGTCACTGCGACTTCTTTCATCTAACGGAGAGCCTAATACTGACCTATAAATCAACAAGACAGACATTCTGAGCAACTTTCATCTATCTTTCATTGAGCTATCAGTGATGGCCCGCAATCGGTCCGAAGACTGAGTGTGTCCTAATCACTGCCAGTCCGGAAAATTGACTGGTCATTAGACCGATGGTCAGTAGACCGATGGTTCGGTGCAATTTTAAGCTCAATGGAGTACCCAAAACTAATGTTTTACTAGTAAAGATTAATAATATGTTTCCATTAATTATTCCATTAATTATTATTACACCATCATACAAAACATATGAGTAAAAAATATTCTTTGATAAATGTTGTAGAAGCAAAATTTGATCATACAAAGACAGGTTAAATTCGCCAACCGCTCCAGTAAAAGTTTATTCGGTCAAACCGTCTGGTAAAATCTACCTCATTACAAGACCGAATGTCTTAGTGTCTGGTGCTTGAAAAGGTTTTTGTGAAGCCTGACAGTCTTCGAATTCAGCCCCAGACTTTGGACCAAGTCTGCAAAAATGGCCATTGGTCTAGTTTTGAAAAGGCCAGTGGTCCGATGGTCCAGTAAATTTTTGCAGATATAATTTTACCATGTTTCAGAACAAAAAATTAAATATTTTAATCACTCTTGAAAAATATGTTTTTCTTGCCAAGGTATAAAAGAAATTTTGTGCATACTCTTTTTGGTCACTAAAAGTTCATTCGGTCCAGTAAGAATTATCAGTGGATCAAATGTTCAGAGCTTAAAATAGTTTTTCATGAAGACTGTTGAAAAACCCACAAGTATGACCTTTCATATTTCATAGTAAAACATTTGTCGATCTGAAACTTTTGATGGGGGTTCTACTGCAGGCAGCTCATGGGATTGCTCATCTCTAGAATGAGCATAATTTAACTTCAGAATCATGACAGAGGGTGGGGTCCAACAGAACAAATTATCGGCAACATGGAAGGAATTTCATTTTCATATTCACTAGACAGGCAGTATACAACATAGTTCTGGGTACCATACCTAAATTGGTCTTTTTTATTTTGTCATGTTGACCATTTTAGTTATGGAATTGTCCTCTTTCAAAGTTGACAGCTTAAGACGCTTCTTCATGCGTCTATTGAAGTAGATCCGAAAAAAAAAAAATCTGTAGATGAGGAAAACTTTTGAATTAAGGCTAGTCTCAATATATAGATTTGACACCATTTATCTGTTAATGTATATTTTAGGTCAGGTTGATAGATTTTAGTATAATTCATCTCACTGTATACACAAGTTTTACAGTAATTTGCATGTTTATTACTATTAGGAAAATGAACATATATGACTCAGTTATGACTGCATTTACCTGATGGGTTTAAAAGAACAAGTGACTCTGACAACATTGTTGACTACAGGGCTCCAGATATTTACGCAAATACGCATTAGTTTTCCCGAAATACGCATAAAAGATATTTCTAGAGTGTACCGATACGCACTTAAAATCCCGGGTAGTCATTTTACTTAATTAAAATGTGTAACTGTCAAATTAAAAGTAGTATCTGTGACTAAAGTGATTTAATTGAACATATTGAATAAGGCAAAGGTGTTGTATATAAGCTAAATGTACATTCTTCTCTGGTTGCAAAACAAGTTCATAAGAACGATTTACACATTAAATTAAATATAGAAGAACACAATACAACAAAGTATATTTAAAACTTAAAAAGGTAAGGCATTTGTGTGTGTTTGTGTTTATAAGTGAATACCCTTTAGAGTGGTTCCATGATTGTCATTACCCTTTAAAAATTGAAATACCCCCGTAAAAATTTAAGGCATAAAATACCCCCTGCTAAAGAATGCAGAGGTAAAATACCCCTTGCCCAAATATTTATCTGGAGCCCAGGACTAGTCAGTTTTTTTTCAACTTTAGCATCTCTTTTACCTATTTGTTTCGTATATTTTCAGTGAGGCAACTTTTTTTTCAATGAATAAAACAGAAGATCCCCAAATATCATTAATAATACACAGCTGAAAACTGTCACCAATACCGCAAACAAGTATACAGTCTACTAGGTAGATAACTCGCAAATCTGAACCTTCAACGTAATGATGCGTATCAGGGTAACATCGATGTAAAGTGATTAATGTGGCCGTTAAAAGGTATTGTCCTTCCAAGTTGCTGTTAATGACCTCATTTTGAGTTAGATTATCAATTACTGATACATACGGGCACGCATATTTTGTAATGCCGTAGATATTGCGATTATAAGACGAATAGTCGAGCGTACGATTCGGAGTAAGCGTTTTGGTAGGAAATTCTGGTAACTTGAGGCGGCGTCCGTTCTATGTTTCATTCAGGTACACAATGTAGGGTGTGTATGTAAAGGTAATTGACCCTGCTACCAAACACGGTTCGATTTATCTCGAAATATTCCTATATTTACTTCATGAGAGAATGCAGAAGTGAGCGTACGATGAAGGTTCAGATTTGCGAGTTATAGGTCTACCTTTTCTATACATGTATAATACATGTATGATATCTAACAGCTGGGGCATTATAAAAACATGCCGAACACCTGTGGTTTCGGTCCCCTGGATGCAAAGATCAATATCTCAAGAGTCCTTTTTTTGCCCTCAACTCTTGACGTCTAGTAAGCACCCTGCAATTACACAATCAACACCCTCAACACTCGTAACTATTACGTTACAAATAATTGTCCATTACTAACTGACTAATTCATATAAATTGCCATACAGAAGGCACACCCGAACAACTAGACCTTATATAACGCTATGCAAAGAAAACTGGAAGTTTCTAGCAATCCAACTCTTAGATCATAGATGGGGGGGTGAAGATTAGTTCAGCAAGAATAATTAATCTCGTCCCGGACGTAGACAATAGAAGTTGACGTTTGTAACGATCGTTGCCACTTCTGAAGTTATGTGGTCATTTAGCCGAAACAAAAAGACAACATTTATATGACAACTGTAATTGTAACCTTACCGTCGTATAATTGGCGTAAATAATGAAATCAGTCTTCCTCTCATTACATGTAACAGTGAAAATGTACTAAAAGTGAGTGGTTGATAAATCCTGATTATCGACAATTCACCGGAAGTTTATTATTGGCAATGACTAGAGCACCGTTACGAATAACCTAATCGCACGTAACCGTAAATTGAACGAGTTACGTCCCCTGGTTGTTATAAGCATCATCCCGGCTTCTTATGTTTTCGACGGTGTAAGAGTATTAATAACGCCCGGTAAATCAACGGATGCTTATTGCGGAAAAAATCGACATATTTGTAAGATCTAACATCTATTTTTCTACATACAGCACATATTGCTAACTATATGGATTTATTTACCTTTTTCAAGGTTTCAATTTACCTTTTAATTGCCTTTTTATAACGGTTTCACGGAGACAGCCATGTTTATTCTCCCACTCAATTACGTCACATGTTTGCGACGGTTTTGGTTGGTCAACAATAATAGATGTACAGGGTGGATGAAAAGTCAATAAACATATTTTTTTCAACCGAGTTCAATGTGCATTTATGATTAAAACGAAGTTTTCACTATAATTATTACCTGTCAACTTTTAACAGCAACTTAATTTTTTTGCAACTTATCAGTATTTTGTAATAAAAAGAACACAAAACATTCCACTGTATAACTTTCATTTACAGTTCATTGTCCAGATCTTTAACATTGTGCTGCTTGCAAACAATTAATACATTTCTCTGAGTCTGGAATGTTACTTTCGTCAATGTCTGATTCAAAACAGGGATGCTATATTACATGTAATATAGCATCCCTGTTCAAAATCATGGTAAGTTGCGTGTATACGAACGGAATTAACAAAAGACCGACTGTCATTACTTCCGTTGTATACCTTAATTACTGGCTATTTTACTCATTTCATATCTAGTTACCACACATCCTCCTGATTCTCTAAAGTATTGATGACAGGCTGCATTCCATTCGACTTCAAAAGGGCCGAAGCATGAGACATCCATTGGTTGTAATAAATGCGAACAATGAGGTGGAAATACAAAAATAATTATATTTTGTGACCGTGCCCACTCTACTAAACCTAGTGATATATGACCATCATGCAACACAAGCACTGGGTTGTTTTTATTACAAATTGGAAGTAACGGCTGCAGATGGTCACACATGTAAGAGGTGAATATTTCAGTATGTATCAACTTTTTATTCAGAGAAACATCAAATCCTGGATTAGACAAGCCGAGGAAGCTGCATAAATAAAACATACGTAAGACATCAATTATTCTCTTACTGTATTGTTATAATCATTGTTGTATGATTTATACCAATAAAATAATTTTGTATTGTATGATATGCCTTCTTTGGAAGAAACATCTTCGGCATATATGGTAGAAAGTGTCCAGAGAGATGCAACAATTTTTTTCCTTCTTTGTTTGGTACCCGTAAAAGGTACAAATTCGAATAAAAAAAAGTTCTATCATTCCCAATTTCAAAGAAAAACATCCGAATCTGGTGCAGAATTTTCTTCTTTTTTTTTCATGTTATTTTTTATTAAATTTATTAATTGCAACATTCATTTTAGTCTGAAATAAAAAACAATCAGGAGCTGTTGATAATATAAATGTCTTTGTTTTTTTTAAATTTCCAAGACTTTTATTAAGATTCCCAATTTGGGTCAAAACGCCACAAACAGTTTTACCCAATTTGTCTGGTACTGCATGGTAACTTTCCCGATCAGGCTGAGATGCGGGGCGATATATGTAACTAATAATTATGACGTAGTGTCACCAATTAACATGCTAAAAATATTGGTTGGATGACATTAGAGCAACGCACAGTACAATATCTTCCCTATTTTTTCTGTATAAAGTCCAGTATAATCGTGTCTACGATGACAACAATCACCTATAATTAATTTTTAAAAAATGTCCGGACCATGAACTTCCTAATACCCCACCCCCGCATTCAGTATCATCAAGGACTTATATATATACATACATATGTATGTATATAAGTCCTTGGTATCATCAAAATTCCTTCTTCCCAAGAACTTTAAGGAACTGTCTCCCATCCCAGGTTAAATCTAGTCCCAGCCTAGATATCTTAGCTGATAGGCTGGTGCAGGGGATGCCATCCCTGTTGCATCCCTGGCTGGTGACGTAGTCAACTCATATAGCCCCTTATCAGATAGTTTTAACATTGAACCTCTTTTATCTTTGATACTTTTATCTTCATTGATACTTTTATCTTTTAACACAAGCACTTAGTACTGTAAATTAACATTCGTTCTTCCAGACAAAGCGCCTCCCTGACTGAGTATATTGACTGTTCGGGAGTATCATTTCAGCCAGTAACCAATTATACTTCTAAGTACCGTGGTACGGAGCGCTAGCCTATACTAGTTGTATCCGTTCGATTATTAAATGATATGATGTATTAATCGAAAAAGAACTGCAAGTATTGATAATATACCATCAAGAATGAAAGGTTGGTGTATAGTTCTTTTATTTAATGAGTTCATAGCATCATTATTAGATAACTATGACTCTTTCTGCTACAAACTTGGCGCCGGATAGAAGTAGAATATGTTATCACCGTGCCAAAATTGGTATTCAATCAAGTAATGCAGTAATGGATTAGATAAATGAGCCAAAAAGGAGATTCATCTTGCCATTGTAAGAATTATTCTACACAAACATTTTAAGCTTTGATAAAACAAATTTATTGAATAGCCTAGCCCTAGGTCAAATTTGACACTCTGCTATTCTGTTTGCATGTGAAACCTCAAACATGTTAAAATGACTAATGAGTCAGCTGCCGAGACCGAGTCTAATTTGTTGTTGGCATTTTGACAATAAGTTGAATAACTGGTGAAATAACTGTTGATAAATTTCACAATGCAATGCAATATTGAGAAGTGACTTACAGGGAATCGAATGAGACTGTCTGTCCATGTGTCTTTTTTACTGTTGCACTGGAGGCTGCATTCATTTAAAGGTATAGAACAAAATTTGGAAAAAAACACTTCAAAGACTATTCCCATCATATATTGATGATGACCACAGATAGGCACTTAATGATGCATTGTGTTTTTCTATGTTTTTCAGATTTCATCAAAATTTGTTAAAATTGATGATGTTAAAAACAGTTTAAGTCATATTAGATTCTATTACAAAATAATTTGATTTAATACAATTTTTAAATGGCATTTAAACTTCAAATTTTCGTGATAAAAAATAATTGCATTTAAAGTTATAATTGTGGTCATGATCAATATCTACTTAGTATGAAATATTGAGATTATAGAGTGTTTTCCAGTAATTGTTTTCTGGTATTTTCATGGACCGCACATTTTTACCTCTCCATTCAGGATTGTAAGTTCCTACCCTGTACTGATCGTAACTGGAGACTTCAATATTTTCTAAATTGGAGTGGAAAGATAATGCAGTGTATACAGATGGTTTAGAAAGTCAATCACTTAATATTTATGTACAAATTTTGTGGTAGGTAACATAATTATCATTTATTAAATATCTTCTGGATTTCAGTTCATTGATTGATTGATGATTTCAATCTGATGGTAGGATGTCTGTGACTGTAGAAGAATTTCCATCAATTGTTGTGACTGAAATCTTGAGTTATTTGACATGGAATGAAAAGCTCAATGCAACACAGACCATATCATCATGGAAACCACATTTACATACTCCAGCAGCATGGCCTATTGTGAAGTATGGGAGGGAAGGGGAAGAGAATATTTATTTCATTAAAGAAAAGCGAAGAAACTTTTTGATATGCATAAAAATTTACGGAAATTACATGAGGCGCATTGAACTTGCCTTTGGATACCAACTTGGTAGATCAGGCTTACAGATTTTACATGCTCTAGCTGCTCACTGTTCGATTTTACGAAGTTTCTGTTTCACACCAGAAGAGAATCCAGGAGCCGATTCACTTGCGAATACTCCATTGACTAGGTCTGATGTAACTGCTGTGTGCTCCATTTTGGAAAATTGCAAAGACTTGAACTATGTTGGAATCATGTCACCCATGATAATATGGTCAAATTCATCAGACAACAATCTTCTTTTAGCATTGTGTAGATCCAATACTGCCAAAACGGTAACAGACCTTGAACTTGTGACTGGGTCATTGCTTGATCATGAGGGCTATTTGAAACTGTTGCTCGAGTTCACAAACCTCAGAAAACTGATGGTACGAAGAGAAAAGATTAATAATGACATACTTCTACATCTAATTATGAATGGACTCCAGGAAATTACCTTGTATCAAGACGAGGAATTAGCCCTTGTGGATACACAACAATTGGGTCATGCATTCTGGGAGAAAGCCTTGAAAATAAACCCATCATTTAAAGTGGATTTGATTTTACAATACATTTTGGTGATTAAAGACTCATTCATCACAAACATGCCAGTACGATCACTTGTGCTTGATGATTTAGTTAACATCGTTACAAAAGGGGTTATTGATCACCTTATGGAACACTATCACAAGACATTAGAAAGTTTTACTTACACAAACCTATATCTGGAAAACTTCGAAAGTGGAGACAGTAGACTTCCTGCAGCCCTTGTCTCTATGGTAACAAAATGTCAGCATTTACACACTGTTAGGTATGGTTTTCCTCTTTCAAGTACTAGTATACTTTTACTTGCAAAAGCTAGGAAACTCCGTGAATTGATTATTCCAGCTGTGGAGGTGTCATATGAATTTGATTGGCCAGTATCAGAGAATTGGGATGAAGAGTTTGTAGATTGGTTAAGAACAAATTGTAGAAATGAGCGAAATTTAGAGAGTGCTGTCTCTGAAATTTTTGGATTTAAGTGGCATTTATTTTATGACAATTTCAACTATTTGACATTCGAACGGAATCTTGGTATAAATCTATGATATGGATATTGACAATTTCATCACCATGTTGTTAAATCATAAAATGGACATATTTTTATACATCATTTCTTGTTCTTGAATGAAATCAAAATAGAGTACAGTAACTATAATGAAAGGTGTTCACTGCATTCATTAATTAAAACATGATAAAGGCTGAAATATTTTTTGTATTGCTTATCACAGAAATCATCTATGATCTATATCAAGAAATGTTATTGATATCAGTTGACTGTCAGTGTCATCAATTTAAAATGTGATGCTGATAATTATGATCAAGCTGTAAATATAGTAATTCAGAATTTTGGGAATTCTGCGAATTATACCTACATTTATATGTCAATTACATGAATAATGTGCATTGTTCTGTCAAAAAATGTCTTTATTTAAACTTCTAATTAGCCCAGTCCTCTTAAAAGCATTTATTGAGTCATTTTTTACATGAATTGTGTACAATTAAATCATTTAATATCCAAGGGATTTAAAAATAATTTTTTTGTTTGTTTTACGCTTGTTTTTAACTATATTTCAATTATTCATCTGTGTGGAGTTACCGTTTTCTTGGAATCTGCTTCTATACTAACCTTGTTCTCCACAAGTGACTACAAGCTTCACCACAGTAAATAACAACTGGAATTTATCTCGCACCAGTGGTGAGGGTCATTTATCAATTTTCCAGCCTCAACAGTGGAGGAAGACCTCGGTAAAACTACCATCCTCCCGTAAGCTTGCTGGACAGCATTCTCAAATTTAACTTGGTCCTGAGATAAATTGAAACTCAGTGGTGAGGTGCTGGTGATTTCTAGTCATAGACCATTACTAGCAATCATAACTACATGTTCTTGGACATTTCCGTAACTGAGATATACGCCTCGTACGAAAGTGTAGGGTTACAAATTTCGCTTATTTGGTTTCCAGTCACTACTTTTTCAACACTAGGTACTCATTTTCTCAGAATTTCTGACTTTCAAATGTGTTTATAGTTCGCAATTGAAAAAATGCACATTAAATTCCCATTGAAAGAGCTTTCCATCATTGGATTCCCAGGGTCAGCCATGGTGGATTTTTTAAAATCAGGTTGTCAGAGTCATATGAGGCGGACAGTTCACCTAACCATCGTTCCTGTGAAGTACCAGTACTATACTCCCATCCTCCGTAAGCAACTGCCCACTTTCTCACATTAAGAGACATGGTAGGTAGCAGGGCTCAAACCCACGACCCCTTTTCAGCAATTGGTTACAGTGATATAAAGTCAGCGACTTTAACCACTTGACCATGGAGGCGGGTCAGCTATGGTGGAAAGTAGCCGGTAAACAACAACAAAATGGTGGCCTGCCTATTTGCCAAGGAGATCCAATTGCATAACTAGATCACCACTGAAACCTTTAAGTAACTAGTTCAAATTCTTTAAGCCCACCAAGGCAGTCTCATGATATTCACCATTCATTTGAAGTACAAACAATAACATGAATTGTTTTGTTTTTATGTGTAGGCAAAAATACATAAGAAAATTACACAATAAATTTAGTTTTATATTTAATGACAAATACATGTTTTTAAGTATTAAAACACAACATTATAAATGCTGATAACATCAATAATACAGATTCAACATAAAGTTTGGGTAAAGAAACCTTGATTGGACGACCATTTGTTAAAAATATGAGAGTGTAAAAAGATTACATCCAGGGACATATTTGGACATACAAAAAGTAGAGAGCAGGATAAACAAGAAGAGTTGGGTGAAAAAAAGAGAATATCTTGTATAGTAGATAGAAAAAGGTGAATAGTTTCTTTCAATAACTATCATCACCTCAAATCAAAAGTTTAAAAATTCACTTTTTTACCTAAAATGAACAACAACAACAAAAAAAACCCCACTTCAAATCAGAGAAATCTTATATCATTGACAAAATACAAAATGATAAAGAGTTCATTAACTGCAAACAGGGACATGAAAAGAGTGACTATTCTGAGTACCGGTAAACAAGATAAAAATGCATCAGGATTCTTACAGGTAAACAAAACAAAGAAGAAAGAGTGAGGAATACATAAAAGGGACAAACATTATATATACATTACACTACAGATATTGCAGAATAACATCAAATAACAAGATGTCTTTTTGAAACACAATGCCCACTCTGGATGACCTACTGACCTTAAAATGCACAGGTCCTGTAGAGGTTGTCATGAGGAACCAACATATGAAGTTTGATGACTGTAGGTGGAAGCGTTTTTAGGCAAGATTAAAGTATAGTACAAACATACAGGCCAAAAACAATATACCCCCAATCTATAGATACGGAGGCATTAAAACATTTAATGATAATATATTGTTAACAAACAAGTTTACCCACTTCTGTATAAGACCATCTTTTAAAAGATAAGCAAAGTATCTACAAGTAAAATTTCAGTTGATACAAAATGAAAAACAAGAGTGCATTATTCATTTTTAACAGCACGTATATTGAATGTTTAAGACGGACATCTCATGTGAATGTATAATAAAATTAAATTATGTTACTACACAACACAAGGAAAATTTCAGCAAGATTTGAAAGCACTATAATCACTTACACAACATTTGTCGAGTTTTATGCCCTACTTCTTTGAAAGGATGAAATAGTTGATCCATATCAAGTCAAAGCATATATCTAAAATCAATTATTTAAATGAAAATCAACCACACATTTTGACAGGCAAAAAAGTAACTTTAATATATTAAATCCAAATCATGCTTAAGAAAATGAAATATAGACTTAAAGCTCCCCTACCCCCAAAACAAAACAGAAAGATAAAAGATATCTGATCAGTTGTAATTATTCTATGAGTGGTTAAGAGCATATATACCAGTAATCAATTCAAGACTCAGAGGGCAATGCTTTAATTATAAGATTAACATCTGTTAGCTCAAAAACTGTATACATAATTCATATTCTATATATTTTGACTTAGCAATAACAGATACTCCTGGAAAATAATGTTTTTTACCCTTTACCCAAATTTATTTTGAACGACAGATATACTTCCCCAAAAATCAACTGAACATGTTCACTTTTCACTTTTTCTCACCATGTTCATTATTTCTATGGTAAAACAATTATTTGTACACCACATCATATTTATGTGATTATGGTTGAATAAAGTTCAAGTAGGAAAGTATTTGTAGACAATGATGATACTTCATAAAGTACCAATCATTCTTTTACTAGAGATCGGATTTCATCCCAGTGTGATCCAAAGTCTTTGTTATATTCGTCCACCTGTAAGATATAGAAATATATGCATGAAAATGACGAGAAATGAAGTACTAAAGACATCTGAGTTTTTTAATAGTTAGTGACGAAAGAAGAACATGGCTGAATTTGGAATTATTACAGTATAGACTTTATTAACTCATAATTGCTTAGGAAAATCAACGTTAAGTTTACTAATATATAATGGCTAACATTGCCTTCAAGTTGAAAGATAGCAGCTATCACAACATATAAACTGACATTTGGCATGAAGATTATCATTTTAAGTTATTACACACCACTGGTCCTCACTTCAAAACAGTAACTGAGTGAAATATTCATATACACGCTTCAAATTATGATGCAGAAAGAATAATTTTGTCCAAAGTGAGTTTATACTTGTGTCACTGAGTGTGTACTTAGGTATTACATAGATCTTTCTCAAGTATGAAAAACTAGGATGCTAAAACTACATTGCCAAGAGATATACTTCAAAGTATTAAATCCCTTACATTGTACCTATCTGAAGTATCTACTCAATACTACACAAAATGTTCATATAAAAAAAATAGAATAGCCCAATAACCATCATTTCTTTTTTGTAAAAAACCTTACCTTTTCCAATATTCTTGCATACATTTCATTCATTCTTTCACAATTTTTTTCTGTAGTTTTTTGCTTGTTCGGTATGTCCTGTTCAATTCTCTTTTTGTATTCCAAAAGTTCTGATTTTCTCTCTGTGCCACAATTTTGCTTTGCAAGAAGTTCTTCCTTTTCACTGGAACAAAATTATAAGACAAATGAAGATTTAGAAAGACACTCCACAAATCTAGCAATTAAGTCCAAAGATGAATTAAGATTCTAAATAGCAAATCTCTGAAAGAGAGCAAGTGAACTTTTAATTCATTCAACCTAACAGTTGGGATTTTCAGAAGACCTGTAATGAATACAGGTACGCTTTCATAAGACACCAGCCAAGTTCTTCTTCTAAGCTCAAACTTATACACAAAGAATGATGTTTTGTCTATACTGTACTTAATTTTAATTTAAAAAAGCACCTGTGTAATAAGATGATGGAATGAAATTATGGAAGTCTGCAACAGTAATGGACAGGTCACCAATTAATTTTGCTCATCATGAAAATTTCCTGCTAAAAGGCTACTGCAACAACGTAATGGACTTCAATATTTGTACAGGGAAAAAACTACTGGGATAACAGAAAAGCATAACCTACTTCCTGAGCGCTTGGCATTGCTCTTGAAGCACTCGTAGTCTACTCTGATGCTGAAGTGTCATTTTGGATAATTTCTCCTGTCGAGTGGATGACATTTGTTTCAGCTGTTCCTTACGAGTACATAACTCCCTTTCCTGCTCTTTATGTTCTTGAATTTTATCAAACATCTGTGCTATTTCAGTTTGTATAACGCTAGAAAAGTTTCAAATAAAAAAAATTAAACATGAACCATCGGTTTCCATTTGCTGACTTGTAATTTTTTTTGTTGGACCAGGGGTTAACATCGCACAAACAAACTGGAGTCATTTGGACACTTTCCTGTTTTAAATGTCGAGGAAGAACCCAGACTAATACCTGGTTGATTCAGGTTGAAACCACTGTTCTTCCATAGAATTCACAGCAGTGAGGTGCTAGTGAGTACAGATCAGAGATCATAAACATGTAACCATGAAAGTACATTTGCTCTAAATAAACAATTTCATTATTTAAAAATTGTTTTCAACTTATCAACATACAGGCAATGACCTATAATTAATCTAAATATTAAGATACAGTTGGTATCATGCAGTACATTCTTTTCAGTCTACGAAATGGAGGAGGCACATCATTTAATCTTTTCATCATTTTTTCTTTCTTTTCAAGATCAAATATAACTGCATTTTCATTATATGATTAAAATAGGTATGAAATAAGTAACACCTAAAACAACATATTCAGTGTCAGATAGGGCTGTGGCGAGTATCCGAGTACTCGGGCATTCATGAATCAAATTGAAAAACCGAGTATGAATAATCGTCATTACTAAGATTCGTGGTTCGCGATCATATGTTTTTTAATAAGTTAAAAGTGTATTCTTTGTTCTTAAAAATCCCCTTTCTCTGGATAATTAATGTCTCATCATGTATTACTTTGTTTGCCAAGATGTCCAATCGGTTCTTTAAATAATGATGCTGATAAATCAATTAACTGGAAGGGAGAACGTATAAATATAAGCCATTGAACAATATTTATATTAATTTACTTCATTATTCCTAAAATAATTTAGCTGTCTTCAGGACTGCAGTTTTGAAGTTTTAGATGGGTTACTTGATAACAAAAGATTCGTGATTCGATTTGTGGATCATAAGTGTTGAATCGTGGATTGGATCGGATCGCCACCTACCCAACGATCCACAGCCCTATTGTCAGAATTGTTAAATCACTGGTATTGTTCAGCTGGACTGATGGTCAAATTTGATACATATGATAACTATGTAAGAAACATTTTTGAGTATGAACAATTTATACAATGTGTTCCAAAGTCTTAATTCTTCAAATTTTCTTCACAAAGATAACTTACTTTTCTTTGTCTATACTGGCTTTCATGGCTTCAAGAATTTGAAGTCCCTTTAATCCATCAACTTCAGCCTGGCGTCCACTTTTCCTCATAGCTTGAATTTCACTGCAAAAACATGAATAATTCATAAGGCGACATTATCATTAAAGAGACAATTTAATCCTAATGTGGCAAAGACTCTTGCTCAGTATCACACAAGTAAGACAGGAACAATTAACAGGGGTGTTAATAGAGCCAAATTAAAAATCCTGAAAATCATATGCGGCTAACCATTTTTGCCAAACAAGAGGCTTTCACCATATTGTTTCCATATTTGACTCAGTTTGTATATATAAAAGAAAATCCTTCAGAGCAGATTAAATTGACCATAACATTGCCATTTCATGACATCCTTTCATCCAATAACTTTTATTGTCACCCCTGAATTAAGCCTCATAATTTGCAAATGAATCTAGCCTTTATCAGACAAATCATATTTTAATTTCAGTTTTTATTAAATTCTACTGAACTATCATTTTATTATGAAACTCAATTAATTAAACTAAACTACTGGTATGCAAACTCTAAAGACATTTCCTTCAAATGATTCTGGTAATAAAGTAGAACCATGATTTTTCGACAACAGATTGACCAAAAATGTTTCTTTTATGTGTCAAAGATGCGAACAACAAGTTTTCAAACCATATTGAACAAACGAGTGTTTATTTGGTTAAATTATATATATAAATATCTGCAATGATGGGAAGTTGGGAACATAATTGTTCAATTAGGATGCAAACACGGTCAAATAAATCCCCTTTTGATTTTATTTTTTACTTCTTACATTACACAAATGTGCATTCATCTTATTATGTATTGCTCTTTAAAAATAAAACATAAATTATATCACATGCTGTTTGCTTGCAGTGATTTTTTGGGGGCGAATTTATAGCCGAAATTTGGTCATATTCCCAATGGAAAATAGTATCTTTTTTTCCCAATTCACTGACAAAAAATCCCCCCCAAAAAAAATTTTTCATTTAACATCACTATTGGTAGTAAATACCTTATTCTGCTACTGTTCTATGGGGGAATAAGTAGAATGCGTTGAACATTGCAAAAATTGTAGTTATACATTTTTCCCCAATTTTGATTAAAACACCGCGAAAATTCCCAATCCCAAGGGTATGGGTCATATTCCCAAAATACCGAGAAAAAACCCTGGCTTGAAATATATTTACATGTATGTCATAATTTATTTGGGAGTAGTCTCCCTTTTCTTTTACACAACATGGTCTGGATTTCCTTTATCCTAATCCAAACCATGTATATTCTGAAATATTATTCTTGTCAGGCTGACTTTCAATAACTGAGGTTCTACTGTGATAAGTAATAAATCACAGAAATAGATCCAAATAACTGATGATAATATTCACAAATAGTCTTGGAACCAACATACCAAATTTCTTAAAAATCATAAATCATAGAGCAGGTAATGACAAAATCTGGAATGCTTGAAATGTTTTTCACTTTCATAGTAATGCACATAGACGAGCTCAACTGATCAACAATTTATTTAATATTAACAAATATTTCCTTATCATTGCAAAGGTTATAATATTAATTCATACTAAGTCTTCACGAAAAATGTTTTTAAGCACAATTACATTCTGTCCAGTGAAAATACAACTGGACTGAATGAACTTTTAGTGGACCAAAATGAGTAATACTGTACACACAAAATTTATATAATTTGGCAATTTATGTCATATTTTTCTTTAACCCTTTCCCCCCTAGGCACTAGTGATTCAAATACATGTATTTCATTTTTTTTTCAGAAAAAAAGAGGAAAATTTTCACTGAAAATTTACTAGACTGTCAGACCACCGACCTTCTAAATTTACTGGACTAATGACCATTTTGGTGGACTCAGTCCAAGGTAGAGGGCTAAATTCGAAGACTGCATACAATCATAGACAAATGTACTGTTTGACATTTGAAGACTTACGTGAGCCTGTGTCGTTTTCTTTCGACATCGTTTTTTAGTTCATTTAATTGAAGTTTAAGGTGTTCTTGCTCTGCTCGTACTTTTTCAGGAGATTGAACAATCTTCAGTGATAACTTTTCCTCTTCTTCTTTGCTCTTCAGGATCTCACATCTTAACTGATCCTATAATTGATAGGAACATCAGAATTCAAGTCAACATTTTCTACAAAATGCATCAGGGAAACAGGTCACATACAGACAAAGTCAATGTACATCTTAAATGATAATATCTATCCAGACAAGTTGTTCGTTATCCTTCACTTGCATTCTTATCAACGTCTCGGCTTTTACAAGATTTTTCTATTATTATGCCAGATTTATAAAGCACCTTTTTCACATAAAAGTTACATGTTCAAAGGCGCTGTCTGTACAATTACCAATGTCGTGTATAAAACACATATCAAACATTAAAACATTCATAGGGTTGAAACTAATAGACATAATTACCAGTAAAATACATATTAAGAAAATAGTTATATGAAACAACGAACAATAAAAGTTGGGTTGGGGCCTATTAAATGAGTAAGCAGCATTACCAAATACAAAATAATTTTTAAGAATAGCCAAATTACATACAGCTTTGGCCTTTTTTTCAGCATTGTTTGTTTTTATTTCAGTTATTCCAAGTTGAATAGCTTGCTTTGATCTTTGTTGTTCTTGAATTCTCATTGATATCGCTTCTACTTCAGCTTGGTACTGAAAATGTATATGAACAAAGTCTTAGGTCATGAATGAAATCAATAATATTGGTAGGGACGTCATTTGAACAGTTGAATAATATCAACAACAATATCTTTTTCTGCCAATTTGATTTTTGATACAAATTTCAAAATACTGATATTTTTTGCTAGAATTATGATGGAAACTTACTTCTATTAAAGAAAAACTGTTTGCATTTCACAGCAAAAACTGTTTGGGGACTACTTATCTCAAAGGTCTTATCATGAAACTTTCAAAAAGTTAATTTTTTAAACCATTTTTTTTAAGATTTAATAATGTACGGGGTTCCAGGGGGGGGGGGGGGAATCAACAGACTCAGAGACTTGTAGAAATCTGCATTGAAACGAAGCAGCCAAAGCTCATTAACGATCCATACCCCCCGCCCCAAAATCTACTTGAATTTAGACGAATAAAAAAAAAAAAAACTCAGCAATGGGAAATTTCCGGTCAATCCAGACCCATCCGCACAACTTTCACCCATGCATACCGAAATATACAAAACATGACAAAATGGACACTAATGCCGGGATTGCCCCAATTATTTGATGTTTAGATGTATCAAAAACTTGATATATCTTTGATATTGAATTACTGTTCAAAGTATTTGATATATCAATATGAAAATACTCAATTAATGGCAGCCATAGAAATTGGACTCAGTTAAGTCTAATTTTTTAAATTTTCCTACACTTAAGACAGTAGAAAATGATGGATATGGTACTGTAAATAGCAAGGAAAATGTATTGTACAACACCTTCTGTATGTCTGGTTCCTGCTGGGCACGGTCAGCCCTTATTTTGTTAATTTTTTGCTTCAGTTCTTCATTTCTCCTCAGCAATGCATCATGGTGCTCCCTATCTCTCTCCTACAAAACACAAATAATCTAGATCAAAAATAATCAAATCAAAACTTGAAAGAATGTCGGATGTAATCATCTTGAAAGGGTTGTTTTCATTGGACAAGTCAGGTACATTAACCAATCAGACTAATTGTTATTATCATACATCAAGTTTAACATGTATATTTCCAACGAAGAGAGGCAAGGCTGCTAGATGGGAAACAGCTTTTGATATTTTCTAGGGATCTACCAAATATTCTCTAAATCCACGTGCTTCACAGCTTCCCAGGCATTTCAACCTGCAGAAATATTGTGTATATGAGGACAAATCACATCCCTGGTTATCTAAAAGTCCTCTATGTCTTATTGTTCTTGGCAACTAATTCTGTAAATCCCAGTGTGTGACATTAATGGTAGCTAGATAGCCAATTGCTATTAAAGTATAGCCAGGGATATTGATTATTCCGAGTCTGTGGCCCAATGGACTATCATAAATCTGTCAATAAAATCCGCAGTAAGGAGTTTGAGAAATTACAACATTACTGATCTAATCTATTTGCTGTCATAAAAATGCAAAATTGTCACAGTAAAAGTTTTAAATGATATTATAATCAGAGACTTTCTGTATCCAATCTTAACAAATGGTATGCTGCTGAATGCAGCTTTATTTATTATGCTTATGAGTGTCAATGATGCAATACCTTATTTCTTACATTTTCCAATTTAGAAATTGGTAATTTAGTCTTTAACTATTCAAATAGCTTGGGCTATCAAAATTTGGGAAACCATAGCCCTACCAGCTATCCTAATTTTCTATTCAAAAAGTTAATGTTGCACACTGGAATCCAACTGAACAAAATTAATAAAATATGATGTAAAAAAAAAACTTACAATTTCCATTTTGAAATCTTCATAAACAGGTATACGGGTGTGTTTAAAACTTAGAGTATTTATTATGGCACAGCAAATTTTCTTAACACGTTGAGGAGCTAAAAAAGAGCAAGTGCTACACTGAATTATAGTCATCTTTTGAGAGGCTTACAAGATTGATGAGACTGTATATATCTTGAAATGAACACATTGCATAATCCAAAACTTAAACTGGAGATAAACTTAAAGGGTAATGCAATGTTATTTATGAATAAATCTCATTTAAACAATTATTCGTTATTGTTCTGAATGAATAAACTCATTTGTGTTAAAATGTGCACACTGAAGGCTGTTTTGTGAAACATCATAGAAACTGGTTTATATGAAAGAGAACTGAGTGCCGTCATTTTTACCCATTTACAATTGATTAGCAAAAAGCCAACATTACGTTTCCCTTTAATTTGCCACATTAAACTGAACAGTTGAACTTCAGCCTCTGACAGAAATGAAAGGCTTTAATGTGTAAGATGTCAAACTCTGTAAAAAAAGTAAAATGTAACCATAAACTTTAACGATATTTTGCGATTTCCAAGGGCATCACATACTACTGCTACTTAGTGCTAACACCAAGATATAAAAAGCTGGGAACTCAAATGAATATCTTCAGAATTTTCTTTTTGAAGCATTTACTCTTTATTAAAAAAAAACAATGTATTAGACATACTTGGAGACACAATGTCGCTTCCACTGAAATCGGATAGATTCATGGGCGGCAATATTCTTGACCTGAAATTTATGAAGCATAGCATTCTACTTGAATATTCAATCTTAAAGATGTTTTCGGTAGTTCGCTACATTTTTTGCAGACATATAGGAAAAATTAAAACTGATCAATGAAATTTTTTAAAACTTTACATAATCGTAGCATATGATAACAGAAACAGTTACATTTCAAGCAAAAAAAAATTGGAGGTCACAGATATTGCTTTTGAGTTATCTGCCCTTGAATTTGAATTTTTGCCTATTTTAGGTCATTTCAAGGTACCGAAAACGTCTTTAAAGAAGAAAAAAAGCAATGAAACTTAAGTTAAAAATCATGCTCCTGTATTACCATTCATTAAACACAATCTTCGTTCAATTATTATAATAAATCTGAATTGGAAAGATGCGAATGAGATAGAGAACCAATAAGAAGCCTGTTTATTTGACTCAACAGCAAAAGAATCATCAAGACAAGTAAAACAATTCAGGAAATTAACCTCAACGAAAAGAAAGATCTTCGGATTTTGTGCTTAATGTCAAAGTGAACAATCAAAAATCAACATAAATTTCTTACAAATAATCTTATTGGCAAGATCAAACATACAAGAAATTCTACTATTTGACAATGGCTCAACCCAGACCTCATATTGGTAGAGGTAGGGTGGGTTAAAGTGGTTTCTTACATAATCTTAAGACTTACATAACAGCTATGAGATGATTTACAGGAACAGCATCAGAATATATCTCTGGGTAATCAAACTCTGATGAGAACAAAGGTTGCTACAAAAAAATATAAATTTCAGCTAAATAAATGAAATTCAAAGACAGCCATTTCAATAAGAAAACATTGCCACAGTTCTATATATAACAATTGTTAAATGTCTGTTTTCATACATAATACAACAAAGATACTATCACAAATACAAGCACCATATCTGATCAGAAGTGTAAATAACAAAATAAGCCAAAAAAGATAAAAACGAAAACCTGAAAAAGATTTCTAACTTCCAAGGAGGTATTTGATTTACATGTAACTATGTTACTTACCGGTACATACAAGTACCCACCATAACAGTCAGTACTAGTTTACTTTTCATTACTTTTCATTAGTTTATTTATGATAACAGTGCTTTTAATTGGGACTCATTAGAGGCTCAAATCAGACCCCATTCTCCTGTTTGAATCTTTCGAAAGTATGTTTTTTCTACTATAGTCTATCAGAATTCCCTTTTAGTTGAATTTATTTTTCATAGGGGACATTTCTCATAAAAGGATTGTACAATAAATTGACCTGTAAAATAGTTCATTTTGTCTGTAACCATCAATAACAAAAACTATTCATAATCAGCAGTTTAATTTAACTGTTGTGAGGATATTGTAATCACATGCTATGTCTGCTTAATTCCCCTCCTATGGCCCTGCAAACTTTAACACATTTAGTATGAAAAAAAAATGTGTTTGGAGTGCTCTAACCCATAATTTTAGCATTTGGTAGGTAGGGAGGGATCTTTTTTACTATATATATAACAATAGTAAAAAAATGACCCAAATTTTTTATTTGCTAGGATTTTCGTGAGTAGGTAGGAGCACCCTGAACAATGTTATTTTTATATTTAGCCTTATAAGGTGAAACAAGCAGATACCTGTAGCAATAAATCTTCAGGAGATCCAGTTATCTCACTAACACAGCGTCGACAAATATCCTGCCACTGGGCAGCCTAGAAAAATGATTTTGATTAATAATGCATAATAAAGTATCATATAAAATTATGAGAATAAGATATAAAATTTGCATGATCATAACATATGATAATAATAGAAACATTTTAAGCAAAAAAACAAAGGGGGTCTCCGGTGCTCGTTTTTGAGTTATCTGCCTTTGAATATGATTTTTTGTCTTATTTTAGGTCATTTCAAGGGCAGATCACTCATACTTAAAATGTTTCCATTTAATAATACCAATATGCTATGATCATGCAGTTTTAAAAATTTCTCTCAGATTATGTTTTCATTCTGCCTGTAACTATGTCTACATGTATGTGCCAAAATCGAAACTGTCAGATATGTCTTTAAAATTAAAACTAAGCTTGATTTCATTCAATTAAACTAGTATCATATGCAGAGAATAATTGTGTATTGCATCTTTGATATAATTTTCACTAGTTTAAGTAAATTTTAAACTTACATCTGGCTTTTTGAACCATCCTTCCTGAAGGTCAACACCACATAACTCAGAGAGACTTTTACATATCTCTGGGATTTTTAAGTCAGGGAAATTGTAAGACATACTGAAATTAAGAAATATCAAAATAAGTTCAACTAGAGCAATGGCATCAATTGTACTTTGTAGCAGTATGGTACATAGTATTTGCATAAATAAATTGGCTGTAATTTACCAATTCTATCTAGCTAGATTAGCTCAGTTGATATCTAGAGCATAGATCTGACTTGCAAGCAGATGGTAGCAGGTTTGAGCCCTGCATTGGGTACATTCTTTCCCTCCTCCTAAATCCTATTATAGAACCTTATTGAGGATTTACATAAATGAGACCTATGAATCCAATACAACTCTGTATACTACTACCGCCATTTGCAAAAATCGTCGGCTCCGTCATACATTTCCACCTTGCTATGCCATTACGATTTGGAGTGGTTTAGCCAATGAAACGTCTGCTGTCAAACAATTACAGGGCCAGGGATTTTTTGGGGGCGATTTTATAGCCGAAATTCGGTCATATTCCCAATGGAAAGTAGTATCTTTTTTCCCAATTCACAGACAAAAATTCCCCCCCCCCCCCAAAAATTGTAGTTATGCATTTTTTCCCAATTTTGATTAAAACACCGCGAAAATTCCCAATACCAAGGGTATGTGTCATATTCCCAAAATACTGAGAAAAAACCCTGAGGACAAAGGTCCAGAATCATAATATATGAATGGTTTCAGTCGATGCGACAAATTTGTTATTTGCACTTGAGTAGAACCAGGTAGTTTTAATTTTTCTTCTCAATAAAACTACCTGGTAGAACACTTTTCGTCTGCATTTTTTAAATTGAATGCAGACCTGTGCTCGTTTTTATGCCACATCCGTTTTAAAATAGTTCTGTGTTGAAATTATTGTTTGGACTTTGAACAAGCTATTTCACTGCTACGTTATGACGCCATGTGACCTTCGGAGGTTTCTTCTTGTACATTGCTATTTAGATCATTCAAGAAAAGAAAGATGGCAGCCGACAGCATTGTATTTAATTTATTGATTGTGGGCACTAGATTAGTACAGATTTTGAGCATTTGACTACTGGGATTTGTAAAGGAGATGTGTACATATAAATTACAATATTTGGTTCATGGCAGTGATTATTCCTCCTTGTTCAATTTCCATTCTAAATTTAACTACACCTTTATCCAGTATGTATAGTATACTACTAATACTAGCCCCCTATGGTCATATAGGAGTATTGTGCATGTTTCGTACTTAAAAATGCAATTCTTGTGCAGGAGAGGACACAAATCCAGAGGCGGATTCAGGGGGGCCCCTGACCAAATGAAATATATATATGGTCCCTGACTCCCCTCTACTACTTTCTTAAATATTACGTCCCCTAACCTGAAATCCTGTATCCGCCTCTGAATTCGAAAGTGTCTCGACGTCAGAAACAGTCTAAACTTTACAGTTGTTTACATTTTGGGGCTCGTCAGATATTTAAATGTCAAATGATTTCGACAAAATAAATTAGTAATAACAAGAGTTGGTATTCTGGGAATAAGTCAAGCATGATAAATTCAAATTCATCTTAACATTAAGTTATCATGCAGACATTCATAGTGAAGCATGCAAATAACTTACTTTAGTCGATGTTTTCCTTTATTTCAAATTGAGCGCTACTTCCTCTGCTATTTACGAATATAATAGTGTATGCGTCGTTGTCGTCTTTGGTTGATACTAAAACCGAATTTGTACCGATTTACGGAACAAATTTAATATTATCATTTTTCAGTTAGTTTATCAGAAGTTTCATAAAATTCATACATGAAGAATTATTTTTAAAAAGTGAATTCCATTGTATCAAAAATATATATTCAAAAACATAAGCAAAGCCAAACAGGGTATCAAGTCCCATGTTTTTTACATTAATTTTTTGTCCCTGGCTGGTATGATACGAAGTATATTATAGACATTATGTATAAGTCTTTGCGCAGAATATAAGCAGCAAGCCATTTTCATGACATCAAAGAATATTTATTGTCACGAATACTTCCTTTAAGCAATTAAATCACATGCTTGCCAGCTTCCAGGGTCATGGAAGGGTATCACAATAATTATTGTCTCTGGACTTATTATGAAACGTTTGTACCAGCTCATTTTTCTAAAGGGTACATAAAAAGTGTGAGATAATTGCAATAAATTGTTAAATCTGCTGTGTTGAGCTAAAACACTGTTCAGCTTGTAATAATTACTTTTCAGGGGAATAATGTGTAGGCACCAATCTAGGGGGTCCGGGGGCATGCCCCCGAAACACATTCTGGGTCATTTTCCGGCATGTTTCACTGCCTAAATATCTATCTGTTTTAAGTTCTTGCAGCTTTTCCCTCCTAGATGTATTCATTTTGAGATGGTCAAAAGCTATGGATTACTCGGATCAGTTCTGTTCTCCCGACCCAAACCCCCTTCATTTTTATTGTTTTTTTTTGGCATTTTTATTTTTTCATTTGTCAGAAAAAAGTATAGGCATGTGCCTACAGTGCCTAAATTAAGCTACACGAGGTGCTTTTAATGTCGTTGGGAGGGGGGGGGGGGGGGGGGCAGGTCACCCTATTGACTGGGAATCCAGGCTGATAAAACATTCATATAAAATAATGAAAAATAACTCAAAAACGAAGTAGAAATTTTATTAAACATTTAATTTACAAGACAAATAAAAATGGTCAAACCTTTTATCCAGTGCCAGTAATCGTATAAATACACCAAACAGCAGAATGATAAAAGAGGCTTTAACTCTATATCGTTTGCATTTGAAATACATCAGAGTCTTTTCTCTTAACAGATTAAACTACAGCATTTTCTAGCAATAACCAACAAATATCAATAAACAATTAAAAATTAACTGAACAATGAAACATTTATCATGAGTAACCCTTAAAATTATTGTAATACCTAGCAGAAAAGTTTTAATGTAAATATCATAACCTAAGCAGAATTTTAAGTAAATTCGAAACATTTAGAACAGACACAAAACAAGAAGGCCATGAAGGCCCTATATTGCTCACATGACAATGAATGTTTACTCATTAAAACATTGTTTTGAACCTGTATCATGAGGTCTGCTGATATCAAGGTTTTCCTGTGATTTGATCTGGTGACTTAGTTTTTGACCCCAGACGACCCAAGTCCAAACTTGTCTTACATATCATTAAGAAAAACATTCTAACAAGGTTTGGTGAAGATCCAATCAAAACAGTGCTTTCTAGAGAGTTCACAAGGTTTTCCAGCAATTTGCCCTGGTGACCTAGTTTTTGATCCCAAGTGACCCATTAATAAACTCGTCCAAGCTTTTGTCAACAGCAACATTCTGACCCAGTTATGTGAAAATTGAACTATATATGTGGCCCCCAGTGTGTTCACAAGGTAAAAGTTGACGCCGCTAGACAACGTACAAAGACTGATCACAAATTAAAGCTCACCCTCAGCACTAAGTACTCATGTGAGCTAAAAAGTCAAATATTTAAAGCTTTAATCATATCAGGTAGTTTTATAGACCTGATAGCATTATATTAAAGTAAATCTAAACAAATAAAATTATCAAGAATAACTAGATCTATCACTGAAGGTGATAAATACCCCTAAATGCTGCCTTGTCTGTAATTGTTACATTTTACAAAGGATAATATTTCTTTTTTTTTAATACTTGCAAATAGTTGCTGGGAAATTGTCCGTTCATATGTCTACAGACACATGTACCGACCGACAAGCGTGAAACCAACATAGCCCCCATGTATTTCGTACCTGAGGAATAATTCTTTCTTTGTACCTTTTCAAGAAGCTAACATAATATGTATATCTACCAATAATGTGAAGTATAAATGAATGTATTAAAAAATTCTGTATAAAACACAGGAAGCATCTCATTCAACACAAAGTCATGATGACACGAACACACATTCTGCAAGCTTAATTTATTTGCAAATTATGAAATTAACTCCCCAGTTAAAACTGAATACAAAATATCATGAAGAGACCACTTGTAAGTGTAATGTATGGCCCAATATTGTCAACACAAGTAAGAATGCATAAAATGAAATGAATATTGCACAACATAAAAATTAATTTCTCCTAAAAAGCACAATAAACTTATTAGGTATCTGCCTTGGTTATAAACTCTAAAATAACGTAAAATGATATTTTACATTTTTTACAAAGATATCATACTTTAATACCAAGCAACAAAACATTTTAACCGAAAGCTCAAAAATGAATTTCTTTAAAGTCAAGTATCTAACGAACAGAAGACATTAGCAGAAAACTGAGGCACGGTTCCCTGCTTTATACATTTATAGTGATTATACGGCTACTTGTTGTAACATATTCCTATGTACAGAGTAGTTATCATTGTTCAAAAATTTGTAAATTACGTGCAATATTGGTTTATAGAAGACCAATCAAATGTAATATTTGTTTCAAATTACTTGCAATGCACTTTATACAATGGGTTTAGTTTAGTAAATAATTATGGTTTAGTTTTTAAATCTATGAATTAGTGAAACTTTATTTGACCTGACATCCAAGCCAGATACCTGAAGTAAATGAAATAGAGTTAATATAGAGAGCTAAACAGTTCAAGTATGCATTGTTGTCTAAGGGCTATGCGTCAAATTTAATCAATGTTGTAGATGTATATAACATGGGTTTAAATCCTAACCTCAGTGTTGTAGTGTTTATCAGTTATTATTAATTAACTGTTCAATAATAGGCGCGTTTTCACTTCAAATGCTGGGCTGATATGAAGTTCTCCAAGACATTATGAACACAAAACTCGGCCATTACGAAAAAACTCGGCTATTATGAGATTCGGTCATTCTGATTGGCTGTCCAGCTTGGCCATTATGAAAAACTCAGCTATTATGAGATTCGGTCATTCTGATTGGCTGTCCAGCTCGGCCATTATGAAACCACTTCTATAGTCTATAGTTAATTAATAAAATTGTCAATAAGCAAGTGTTTTCATAATGGCCTTGTTATTGGCTTCAGACTGTCATATTAGCCCTCGGCCTTCAGCCTCAGGCTAATATGACAGTCTTCAGCCCAATAACAAGGCCATTATGAAAACACTCACTTATTAACATTATAATATTCCTCTGTATGCCTATCATTATAAGCCTAACCTACTTGTCCAGCAACAGTAATAGTATCATATTGGTAATATAATCATGAGATAAGATCTGTATAGTGCTGGTATACATGTAACAGTACATATACATAAAATGTATCTTGTTACGAAATAAATACTACCGGTAAGTAATATTATAACTTTGACTTTCCCAAGTCTTTACATTCCCCAGTTAAGCATCGATGCTAGAGATTAAACTTAGTCACAAGTTATTGTAATTTACTGACACAATTGACCATTTCTAAACAAAAAATGTCAATCATCAACAATATGATCAGGTAGTCAAAATCTTTAATCAGACCAAAAAATGTTTGTTTCTCAAACTTTCTGGTAATATTTAAAATAGGGTACACAGGTTAGGCTTGTTTTTGACTCCTGAAAGTGGAAAAGCAAAAATAATGAGAAATTGGATGTACAACTGAAAGTACAAGTCCAAGGTTATAAAACTCAAATCTCACATCTCGTCTTTCAAAATGTCCAACTTAATTATGATCAGACAATAACGATATTATTGATACAATGGTCTTTATTTAAGCATAATTAATTTGAACATGTATTTAAACAATAATAAACTCTAACCCATCAACCATAATACTTTTAGAATGGAATGGAGCTTTGAGCACCGAGACTGTTCTCAAGTTTTATAACCTCAGGGGCTAGTAGTTGTATGTCCTTTTCAAAGACTGACTGATGTTTTTTAAGTATGTAATACCTAAAATTATATGGCGAAATCATACACTTAAATTTCTGTACAATAAATAGTGAAGGATACCAAACATTATATTATGTATACATACACACTCAGAAACAGGTGCTTCACTCACAGAACAGAACCTGTACATGTGTTTATAAATATGTATGTTCATACAAACTGTCAAACCTGAAAACAAAGGCCAAACCCTTTGGAAAGACAAAATATGGCCTCTATGACAGATGGCCTTTATGTAGAGGTCATTTTGCTCTAATAAAGATGTTTTTAAAAGAATGACATTCATTTACAGAGTGACCTTTATTCAGAGGTGCTCACTAACACAGGTTTGACCACACACACACACTCCCCCACACACACACACATATGCTGGTTTTGTGAAGCTCTCATGTCTACAACACTGTATACATTTACAAAGTTTTTTAACAATCCATACACTGTCATAGAAGTACTCTATTTTACATACATACATTCAAAAGTCATCTATACAATAAATAAGAAGCAGATCAACAATGTACATGTAATATAAAATTGAAAGACAAAATGCTGAATGGTAAATTCCCATGTTTTCAATTGCTCCCAATCACTCTTTGATGTCCATGCCTTGCCTGCTAGCCTTTTCTAAATGAGCTCTATACAAGACACTGTTTATATGGTAATAATGAGGATTTTCAGCAGTGGTTAGTTCTGGTTTATAACCAGTAAAATCCTCTGTAGGAATTCCATGATGTATTGCATACGCTTGTAGTCCATTTTTTACATTATTTACACCTTGCATATGATCACACTGACTAGATCCACATGGCAAATTATTCAAATTGTTATTATTTCCTTGATTCAAAGGTCCTTGATTTCCATGTTGCCATGACGCCTGAGCACCTGGGCTTGTTCTGTCATTATTGCTGGAACCAGCATGCTGAAAATAAGTAAAAGTAATATCCATTGAAACAGTTGACACTTATGACGAAGTTTAAGAATATAAAACAGCATTGGTTGAATTTACACATTAGTCTGACTGTGATGCTCTGCTCAATCATTCACTCATCCACTAATCACAATATACTGGCAGGGTTCTCAATAAGTTTGTGGCCAACAGGCCCAGAAGATAGACTAACAGGCCTGCTATGGAGGAGGTCCAGGCATTTTCTAGCAATATTTTATAAACTTTTGAAATTCCTAACAGGCACAGACACATTTCTAAGCTGCTAAATTGGCCTGCAGTCTGCTGTTATTGAGATCCCTGTACTGGTTACATGAATCCAAAGAGATGATTCACAATACAAAACCATGTCATATTAAAATAAAACAGCAATTTTCTCATCACACTTAACTATTCTTTTACTCATAAAACTTCAATAAGTCATCTATTTTCCACATGGTTTAAAAAACATGCTGCAGTATCAAATACTAGTACTGTGTCACACAGGGTTCTCAATAGAAGTCAAAAGTTGAGGGTCAAATAATTTATGACACTTGGGCTTATTACTGTATTTTCATTTATTTTCGTTGGGCCCAATTTTCGTTGTTTTTATTAAAATGGCTATTTCGTGGGGACATAAATTTGTGGATTTTGATTTTTGAAAAGAAAGCCTTATTTCTGCATTTAAATTTGTGTAGATTTGATTTTGTTGATCTAGCCGACCCACAAAATCCACGAAATTAAATCCCCAACGAATATTAATGATTCCATGTAGTATAATTCAAAGAATAAGCCAAGTTTGTAACTACAGTCGAAAATTGTTAAATCAAAGTTTGGGGGACCTGCCAAAATAGTTCGATATAAACGAACTTCGATATAGGAATTTTGATACCCGTTTTTACATTTTAGAGCTTAAGTCAGTGTGTTGTTATAATATCGTAATCGTGTTGTTCGGTGTACAGGATGGTAACGGGTATAAATGATACGGCATTTATACTGGTCCTTATACGGGTACTTTCGATATATTTATTTTGTTATATACATTTCACATATGCATAAGACAGTTTTAAATGAGCGTATAGCAGCATTAATATTAATTTGTATCATCAAGGAAACGTTTGTATCAGTTTTAAGATCGTGAGAATGGACACTTACATGTTTATACAGCTGTCAATAATTAAATATCGATTTTAAATTGTAGGTGTTTGTTTGCGGAAAAGGTGTGAACATTTCTTTTGTAAGTTGGCGCAATAATTGGTTTGACATAGATGGCCACTTTATAGTTGAAAATATTTGGATCGGACCGAAAATCTAATTCGATGTATAAAAATATCAAGAACCACGAATTCGATATATGTACGTTTTTTTAATATGTAATAAGAAGGATAAAAATCGGGACTTTATCTTGACTTAGATATAAGCGGGATTTCGATATAATGAGTTTCGACTGTATCATTATATCAATTTTGACATTTTTGTAAAAAATTTTAAGAGTCAAAAGCCTTATTTTACTAATTTCATGAGTCAAAACACCATACTAAGAGTCAAATAAAAGCCCTTCTGTGACATTATTAAATATAAAAGGATCAAATAATAACAGATAATACATACCATAGCCCTGTTACATGGTTCACTGTCATCACTCTGTCTGCTTGCCCTAAATGAATATTGAATGAGGGATTTTTTATATAGCATTTAGACAGCATATCTTTTATTAATGTGTAAAGAATTAACAAGAGTAGCAGCTGACTGCCAGGAAAATATTTGTTGACAGACTAGAATAAGATCCATTGGCAGGATAGAACTAACTATCCATAAAATATGTCTTGAGTTATCACTCAAAAACCAAAATTTTAACAGACAGAATTCCAGGGCTCAGCGCAACACTGTCATAACTTGTTCTTACTCAGTATGAGTTACGACACTGTTGCGTTGAACCCTCGAGATGAAAAGGGGTAACATTTCTGATGACAGGGTCACAGGGACATAAAAAACATTAAGAATTCTTGTCTAAATAAATGCCAGTATTTAGGCTGCAAGTATCCTAATACTCAGACAATCATGATTTTATGCTAACCACCTCTTGAGATTATAAGATCGTGAACTGAATATAAATGTTTCAACTTGGCATGTATTTTCAATCAGGAAGTGCAATAAGTCAGATTGCCACTTTCTTTAAAGTCAGTCTCATTACAGTAGTTCTTACTATTCAGTGTTAAAATTGAGTTATTCTTACGTTCCATTGCACTATTCAATGTTTGGACAAACTAAGCATTCTAACCTTTTGGTGTTACCATGGGCTTAATATTGTTTTCATAGAAGGGTATGACCAGCCACAACTGGGATTCGAATCAGGATTCCCAAGTCAAGCCCACTACCGGTAACTAACTACTAGATTACACACTTTGGCAATGTAAAGGCCCAACTATCAACTTACAAACACAATTTGTAAATTCAAGTTAGTAAAATGCTCATTTATTTTAGTGTTATATCTCAAGTGAAATTGACATGAAGAAACATGTGTCTTATATGACCTTTTAGGCTTTATAAATATCTAGGACCTCTTATCTTCAGCTAAGTTCTGCATACTGCTTTAAGAGGTAATTAATAGTACACTATCATCAGGCATAAGACACATAAAATCATTAATGTACCTCCATAAAGGTCAGATATTAAATACATTTTTAAATATAAAACATGCAAAAGTAGTCTATATATTACCTCAAATTCAATCGAGTGATACGTTTTGAAATTGGCACACAGTCATCACACTCAGGATCTGGGCTTCTATCCCTTTTTCTACAACAAAACAAATAATCTATAATAAGATAGTATAAAAAAAATATGCCAAAAGGCAAAATATCTGTCAAATATCATAATTATGAAGTGGATAATTTATGCTTGATTAAAACGATGCAGCAATATATGCCACATAAAATTCTTATCATAACAACTGCATTCCTAGACAAACTAATAAGACTGTTTGGGACGGCAAGACACTTTTTTCTGAATTCACTTAGGAAATTGGCCAACAGGAAAGCCTAATAAGTAAGGCTACTGCTTTCTTGATTCAATGATGCAATGTGTACACTACGGTAGCGCTATGCACTGACCTGTGTTCATCTGCTCGGGGTATTATGGGTATTTGCAGGAACTACTTACAAAATGGAAGTTATAAACAATAACATAGCGTGACGTCACCGTATGGTACACATTGGAGCCAAGCGTAATTCAACATTGCGTTTCATTGAATAATTAGTGTTATTGACAACAGCACAAGAATAGAACTGGTATTACTATAACGTATTCATTTTACATGACTAAACACATTTTGTTAATAACATACAACCAATATGGTTGTTTTGACATTTTTTATCCTTCCACGTAACTATATTTTAGCGTATGTATAACTATCTAAATGTGGATAGTAATCAGTTCTATGTATAGAGGTTAGACAAACGTAGTGACGTCACGCTATGTATAGAACGTCGATGATGAACAATCGATAATTTTTCAACAGAAATAAACTAAATAGAGCAGGACAGAAATTTGTCATATTTGGTAATATCTTTCCACCAATTATATTTTAGAATCTACAATCAGAAATCCACAAAGTAAAGGACATGTCATTCATTCCAGGGCTTTTTCACAGGTAGGGGATGGGGCTTTTTCTTAAATTTGAGGAAAAATAATGCATATTTTTTGCAAAAGGGGAAGAATAAAGTTTATGTAAATTGAACTTTAGGGGAAAACTGCATGATTTTAAAGAATTTTCCTGAGGAGAAGACAGATGCCTGTTAATGGCCTCTGCTACAGAAGGAAAAAAGCCCTGTCATTAATCTTAATGATGAAACATTAACGTGAGCATGTCTCATTTTGGGAATTTTCTAATTAGTTGTACTAGAAATCTAGACCCATTCATTTACAGACAAATTAACTTCTGTCTTGCAGCCTTGGATTTCTTTTATTTGCATGAACATTAAACAGCATGACAAAGGGATTACCATAAACTGTGCTAGTCAGCATCCTAATGGAATGCTAGAAATGTAATATTACAACTAGTGGTGCAACTATACACTGCTATACCCGTTTATTGCGATACATACCGTGGTACGACATCCACGCATCGCAATATTTTCTTTAAAGTTTAATAATTCAGCACATAATCCATTGAAATAAATGAATGCTGGTTCAATTTTTAGTGTTGTTTATATTGAACCATCGAAGAATCATCCCTCTAAACAGTTAACAGGTTCGTAATTTTTAAATGTTATATATGACTTCCTGCTCTATTAAAATAACGAATTATCATTTGCAGTTTTCCAATAAACCTATACTGGTAAGGTGTGTAAACTGATAGTGATCTACTGATAGTGATAAGCCAACTTAATATTACACAAATTCTATATATCATGTATACATCATACCAGGCCTTTTTTCCTTCTATAACAGAGGCTGAAATTCAGTGACTCCCAAATTTATGCGAAAAGGCTCTTTTTCCCAATTTGGGGTAAGAATTTCCCAAAAATACAATGCTATTCTAACTCAGTTGTCTAACCTTTAATATCCCAAAATGAATGGCTAAGTCCCCTTCCTAATTTTTGGAAAAAAGGCCCTGCATACAGAATATAACTTGAGTTGACAGAGTCCAGTCTTCAAATTTAGCACCGGACCTTGGACCGAGACTACCAAAATGGCCATCGGTCCAGTAAATTTGAAAAGATCAGACTCAGACTAGTCAGAGGTCTGGCCAGTAAATTTTCTATGATCATTTTACCATTGATGTGTTTCAGAACATAAAAAATGAAATATCACTCTTGATACATATGTTTTTTATACAAATTATACGAAAATTTTGTATGTACTCTTTTAGTCCACTAGGAGTTCATTCGGTCCAGTAAAGTTTGCATGTTCACTGGACCGAATGTCCAGTACTTAAACAATTTTTTTTTGTAAAGACTCTTTAGTTTTATAGTGTTTATTACTTCTCTATATTGCAACATATCGCAAGATGGGTTATGCCATATCATTGTGCCACTAAATACAAGGCTGAACGGGCTAGATCATAAAAGCATGAATGAGAAATTATCATATTATGTTTAGTTTATCGATACTCGGTGTATTCTACACGGACGTAGAAATTTATAACAAACTACAGCCAACGTATTACATTAACAAAACATCTATATCAAACAAAAAGTATCTAATAACAGCAAGTCATACTTGTTTCTCATATCTTGAAGAGTTTGTTGCAATTTAACGTCACATCAGCGAAAAATAAAATAAAAACAGACAGAAGGGAAGTTACTCTCATCCATCTACAGAGTTATCGAACGTGGCTGGTTTAAAGTAAACACCATCCGTCCTAATAAAATTTCCGCACCAGCTAAATGTCTCCGAGATGTAAAAATACTTACCCCATAACCATAGGCACTCGATTTCGTGATTTTTGTACGTTTACAGACGTTATTTTTCAATTTCAAAAATCTTTTTCCCTTATTGAGTGTATAAAATATGGAAAAAAAGAAGATTTTTCTTGAGACAGGTTTGCGTTGTTTGATGGGTGAAATTGAAAATTAACGTCTGTAAACGTATAAAAATCACGAAATCGAGTGCCTATGCCCATAACAAGACATGTTTAGCAACAACATAAATGAATTGACTTTTAAACATGCCAATCGGTTGACCATATTTTTTTCGCTTTGGAAAGTTTTACTTTGAGAATGATGTACGAGTTCGTTAAGTGATCATAGAGTTAACACGTGTACATACGTTTATACAAGCGTCAATATGTATAATAGAGACAGTAATCTTAAACCGTTTTATTTGCTTATTTTGAAACAGTACGTATGGACAACATTGATGAAAGAATAATTTAAGTCTGTACGTGTTAGCAGACACTTCCGAATAAAGGACCCTCCTATTAATGTCAAAGGTCATTCTAATTAAAACCATCATTGATTTTTCAAAACAAAATTATCTCTGAATAAAGACCACATGTGAATAAAGTTTCCAAATGGCGGTCACTATTCATCTACATCATGACGCCAAACTGTCAGACTTGACATTTCTTTGCCGATGCACAAAAAGCGGAAGAATAATTAATACTATGTAAAGAAAAGAAATAGTAAAAGACAGACGTACACGTGAGTTCTGGTCAAGAAATGTTGCAAATTTAGAACGAAAGTAAGAAAAAAGAAGAAATGTAATCCAGTTACATTTTACATCCATCAGGACTAGATCAATTCGGCTTCCGTGGCGGTACCTGGGCACAATACCCGGCCGACATAGCTCATGTCCCTCATGTGGATATGCTAGTTCGATCGTAACTGGGGTGATTGCCCTCTTAGAAGGTTAGGATGGATGATGCCAAAGAGTGTGCCTCAGCGATTGACGCTGGTAGATCATTCCATAGTGGTATGCTACGTGGAAAGAAGCTATATTTAAAACTGTCTGTAAAGATAATGTAAGGCAGGAAGCTAGTACCATGAGTGTGCCTTAATTGGCATTGTTCTTCTCGGTTTCAAATATTGGTTTGGGTCGATGTCAACTAGATGATTCACTATGCGGAAGAGCATCTTCAGTTGGTGTTTATGGCGACGTGACTCTAATGATTCCCAGTTTAGCTCTTCAAACATGTCGGTAACACTGCTGACCAGTATGTGATACCTACTGGTGATGAAGACAGGTTTGACTGTTTATATAAGGCATTTTTTGACACTCCAACCATATGTTTTAAAAAAAAACACTATGTAACAAGCTGATATTTGGTATACGCTCAAACTACCAAGTTAAATTGTTAAACGATGCTGAATATTCCGGATGCATTTAAGGAAAAAATGCAAATAACAGATGACGCACGCGTAGCTGTCCTGGGCTTTATATGTGCAGACTATATATGTCTTCCTCAATCAGCTTTCTAATAAAAATAGATTGGTTTCGGAGAAATGACAAAAAAGAAACGTAGGTTAGTTACATACAGTGCATGGGTAACGAATTTGCATATTTATCTTTTATATAAAATAATGTCGGTTCGCAGAATTTATAAAATATTGTGTATACTGAATATCACAAAATGACTTATTTGATCCATTGTAAAGAATTAAACTGAAACCAAAGACCTATATATATACATGTACATGTACTCTTTAATTGTTGAAACCCAACGGTGCGATATAACGAATTAAATAACTCCTCATGTTTCAAATTTCACATTTTTTGCTTATATCATCTGTTTGTTATATTAAAATGTACCGGGGTACATATATTTTTGTTCTCCCTCCATAAACTAGGAATGCATAGCATCTCATGTGGTATACCAGCTTTAAATAAAAAATATTCTCCTTTTTGTACATTTCACCATATTAAAAGTTGTGTGTTTTCGTTATTTGTACACTGCGCAGGTACATATTTGTAATAAGATACGTGTTTGCACTTCGGAAAAATACATTAAATCTCAAATATTTACATTGAGTAGACAGTATGTTCCGATGGATGAGTTTTGCTGCAGGTAGTTTATTAAAAATGAATCTAAAACAACGTTAATAAAATATGCCAGTTTTGTGATATGGCGTTAAAGTATTTTTAGTGTCTGGTTATATACATATATGCTCATTTGAATTATGGTATGTAGGGATTTTTTCCTATTCTTGCATAGAAAGCGTGCGGAAAGGTATAGAAATGACGTAGTGTTTGTATACCATACGTCGGGTCTGATAAAAAGTCATGGGTCGCGGGAAAAGTTAGGATCGATAGATCATGTCACCGGAAACAAACAGTTTTTTACTCAGAAGCCAATACAGCGACAAAATGAACATTGGTAAGAAATATAACTGTAAGCCGAGTTAACATTAAGCAAGAAGTGTTTGTGAAACACAAATGCCCTTTCAAGGACAACTGCAGGATAGTATGATCTTGATATTTGACCTAAAAATAGATAGGGATCGTATACATGTGCTGACCGATCTCCGAATCAAATCTAAGGAGCTTTAATTAAGCCAAATAGTTCTCAAGTTATTGCCCATGCAGACAAGGTTTGGTTACGGACGGACCGACATCTGCAAAGCAATATACCCATTTTCTTCGAAAGGAGGCAATAATACTAAACTTTTTTAAGAAGCATATCTTAAAAATTTTTTTTTAAGATATGCTTCTTAAAAAGTTTAGTATTCAGTGTTCTCTTTCACGGACCAAACTTTAGAGAATTACATCTTAGATCATAATAAATATATATAATAATCACATAAAGAGTATCTATTCACCCCAAAGAGCGTATGTGCATGACATGTGTTAGAATGACACACACAGGTGCTGTGTATTGATTGGCAATTTTTTAGCCTTAAAACAGTCATATTTTACAAACAAACACAATATCAACGTCACGACCAGTAACTTTATTGAAGCAATATGACAAGAAAAGTTTTCAAAAGATATATTTTTAAAACAGTTGACAGAGGTTTAAAGGTCTTTGAATATATTATATTACACTGATACGAACGTAGTTAAATTACAGTATCTGTGTATATAATGGGTTAAAAGCGAGGCTACAGCTAGTAAAAGCCGCTTAAACGGGTATGTAATGACATGCACATATTGTTAGATAATGTTATTTATCGTCACGTCTTGCGAGGCAATATACACCAGTAGACATAATATTTGTGTGTTAATCAAAAACGCCTATCAACCCCTAATAGAAAGTTATTTCAAATAAGAAATAACACTCACTGACGATATTTAGCCGGACGAAAACACGTTTCTCAGGTGCAGTTAACTTATACTTTATTTCGTCCCTCTCACACGTCCGTATATATTGTCGAGGAGCCACGAACAATCTTTTTTCAAAGATACTGAATGTTAACTTGCCCTAACATAATGTGTGTGAAACTCTTCGATTTCCAGTTTAACGAAAATACACCCACAAGGAAAATTGAGCGATAGAGAAGTTTCGTTGATTATAAATGTAATTGTCAACAATGAAGCCTAAGTTTTTTACCTTTGACCCCTTCTGATCCATATCTTGTTAACCCTTTGGGGTTACATTTTCATGAAGGTATTTTTTTTCAATACAAGGATATCGTTAAATAAAATTACTTAAATTGCATAAAGATATACAAATGTATATAAGACAGTCATAATTATAGTATCAGTAAATAATTGAATCATATCCAAGTGCTTAAACTTTAAATAATGAATATTGTCATCGACCCGAAGTTTGAATTTTGATAAGCAACTTTAAAAGGAAATGAAAGTGAGATAACTCCGAAATTAAAGGGGCATACCCTACAACTTGGTGCATCTAGAATCAAGGCAAAATGATGATAAATAAGAAGCTTATAAAGAAAAAAGCCGACGAAGAAAGTTTCAGCCAAAATTCATCCAATTAAAAATAAAATCACAAAAAATATTAGTTTCCATATAAGATCGGAAACTCTTTGGAATTTGTTGTACAATTTTTGGATGGAAGTGATTTATTATTCATAGCTATGATTTTTGCGGCTAGTACCTAAACTAGTCATTTTATGACCCAAGTTCTTCTTTCAATTATTCATTATATATTGTTTTACATATACATCTAACACATTTTTACACTTTCACAGAATGTTTGTCAGTTGTAGGGTATGCCCCTTTGAACATCAAGAAAATCAAATACTCAATGTTTGATCAGCCATAGTTTTTTCCTCTTTTCCAAGATAATGTTTTTATGCGGAAGTCATCGGGGCATGTTTGAATTCAGCAAATGCTGCTTGAATATTTCAACATTAGTATAATATAATGTTCCAGAACACTTCATTCTAATAAACTGTAATAATCATGTTTTTTAAATGACCAGGACAATTTTTGTTAAAATTGTTTTGTGAAAACACTATAAATTAAGGTTATGAATAAAATGTGATCATTTTCACACTTTCTGAAATTTCTGTAGCATTGCTTGTCAGATATAGTTTTATACACTTTAAAACGATGCATTGCAAATATATGTACCGTTTTGACATGAAACTTATACGCTCAGAAGGTTATTTTTCTGCTCTGACAAATTGAAGGAATGATACATGGTTTAAACTTCAAACTAAGAACAACATGTCGTCATGCATAACTGATTTGTGGTACAATGGTGTCCATAACGCACATTTAACAGACATTGGTCATGTGTTTATATTGTTACGACCGTGACTAAAATTGAAATGTATACTTCACCCATAATTATGTTAACAAAGCCGAAGATTCACTGATAGTCATACCACCCAATTAACTCAAACGTTGTATCTTACAATTGATTTTATTATAGTTACAACATTGTAACACGGAATGGGCGGGGTGTTCTTTCAATATAGAAATATTAGCATAAATATGACAATTATTTTAGCTGGAAATATCTAGATTTCTATCTGTGTAAAATGTGTTTTTTTTTGTGTGTAAATAGGACTATTTTCATGTTATACAAGTATGTCTGCATACTGTACTTATAAAATAGATAAAATATCTCGCAGATGAAATAAGAGATAAAGACTTGTGTCATGCGAAAAACAGCTTTATACAGTAAAACAGGTTGTTCAGGCTAATTTTGAAAACTGAACAATAATTCAGCTTTTCATGGCCATCACTCGCTCGGCGCGCCTGAACTTTGATGCGGACCTAGGTACTACATTTTTTCTACATCCGCCATGCAAGTGCGCATGGTATACTATAGTTCCCTTTAGGTAGTCTAGTTCAGAATATCAGGAAGTAAACTTCTACATGTATGTCCAATAATATCTACATGATGCTAGTCATAAACTATAGAGGACCATATAATGGCCCTATAATCGCTGACGAGAATAACAAACTTTCGAGAAGTTCGACAAGGGCCATAATTTGAACAAACTTGGTAGGTAGGGGGAGGGGGCACTAGATAAATAGTACACACCAGATATCTAAGCTCTACGCATTGTAATTTCTGACAAGTAGATTTTTTTCTTTCCTATGTACTCGTATGAAAAATCAAGTAAACATGGGCTGAGCTAATTTTGACCCCAGGGTCAATAGTAGAGGTTCACTAGACAATGTTGCTCACCAAAATCCTAAGCTGTAGGCATTGTACTTTCGGACAAGAAGATTTTTGAAGTTTTTCATATGGTTTGCTATATCAACCATAGTGTTTAATGAAATCAGATTTTTTGAACAACTTTGAATGGGAACCATCCAAATATCATTCCAGCAAAGTTTGGATGCAACTGGCATAGTGACGTAGGAAGAGATGTTGTTTAAGGTAGTATGCGACCTTTCCTTGACGTCATATGGGTCAAAAATTGAATTTTCTCCGATTGTTCTGAAATTTTTCACAATTGTAGTATAGCATGTTCTTCGATATAATAATACATTTTTTTTCTACAACTATAATTCAATTATTAATCAATTCTCCACTGGAGTAGTCGTCTCGTTGACCTAGGCTGGAACCATGTCCAACTTTGGCGGACATGGCCTTATCGTGTATCTGATCAATTTTCAAGGGAAACAACTACCATTCAGGGGTTTACATAAACTGGTTCCCGTTGACTTGTGGTGCACTGCATCATGGAACGGGAACCAGTTTAGGGTTTACATACAGTCTACCTATTGTTACCCTCCTTGCTTGCGTTATTCTGGTTTTATTAGGGGTCATAAAGAAATAACGTCCGTCACGCGTAACAGATAAAATCTGTTATCTCAATTGATCCAAAAATCGATATTTCACTGTATTACTGTTCGATCTCTGATAAGATTTGAACATGTCCCAACTATTATGTACGTTTTACTTGATTAAAATGGACAGAAACGTATAATATGGACATTCATTTGTTTCATCAGTAAAATTAATTTTGCAAATACGAATATCATGAAAAGACAAAATTCAAGAATCCAAGTAATAATTTTGTTATTGTATACTCAGTCAAATAGCAATTTGATTCTATTCTTCATATAATCACATTAGCTTACAATACATTTATTTGCACTACTTAAATCAACATTAAACTATCATGATTGCAATTAGGCGTGAAAAAATGTTGTTCTTTTCTTATTAAAAGTGGGGTATGTAGGTATACGGACTTTATGACAGAACAATCAACAAGTACGTGTTATTTGACTATTTGCGCATATGCGGGATATTGTACGATTTTCGGATAGACATTGGTTCATGTTAATTGCCATACAAGGACAGTGCAACGTGAACTAAAATATCCTTAAACCATATACCTTAAGGGTGATCACTCATGAGCTTTTGTGATACAAAGCAGTCTAGCTAAATGTCGTAAAATTTCAAGTTGAAATTATTATTTTTTTATCATCTAATGTAGTCAACAATGTTATTTAAATGCATAAATAATTTCAAAGTGTTATTTTCTTCATTGCGAATTTTTACTGCTTTTACGACATCCGACCAGATTACGGCAGTCAATTTAGTTTGTCTGTATATATACAACAACCATATGCCGTTCAGTATTTATCAGTTAAAGGTTGTTAAATTTTGTATGCATACATTTATATAACCTGGTTTGCAAATATATTGTTCTTAAAAATTGAAAAAAACATTGTTTATTTCTTTTTAACGTTCATATTGGAATATTTGCTGTTGTAAAACGGTGGGTGGGGTAAGTTTTCATCAAGTTTAGCATTATGAACACATATCCGTTGAAAAATATTCATCCAAAATTCATACAAGTCCATCAAATATTGTTTCTGATTATGCATATGTGGTTATTTATACAACATGCAGTGGTTTTGTCTTGAAAGAGGTCATTAACTAAGGAAATATCCAGTTTTTGCTGAACAGAAAAGCTTAGAGACCTAACATTTCACATGATAACTTTCTTATATGAACATGGACATGTACTTTTCATGTCATATTTTTAATTGGTGTTTAACCTACTTCAGCATAATCAATGTCATTCAAAATCCTTGTTACTCCTTCAATACGTAAAAAATGTATAAACATTATTTATAACCCCTTATTTTTTAGCCATTTTATAGATCTTAATTTGGTAAATAACTCAGTGTTTGAAATAGTACACAGTCAAGAAATAGGCACAAAGTAGACATTTAATGCTTTAAGTTTCTTCCACATTCAGGCTGTGATACAACCAGTACATTATTTAAGTGATTTGATTAATATTTACTGAAATATTTATTTTTTTATCTACCCACACCCCTTTTTCAAAACCATTATTAGGAAAATTACCGATTTTGGGTATATCACTAAAAAGTAATTTTACGAAAAAGTTAAATCATGGACATATACTTTTCATACTAAAAACTGAATGACAACATGTTATTCTTCAAAATTAAATAAGAATCGAAACATCCTTGTTACAAGAAAATTTTTCGATTTCACGAGTGATCACCCTTAACACTTTGGGTGCAAACATATTCAGCCACTGTTTTGCTGTATTAATGTTTGATATGAACATGAAATCAAAGGACAACTGTATAATCTTAAATCTTTATTACCTTGTTTACATCTTGTTGTCACATGCATGCAAGTACTTCCACGTGACTTTAGTATATCCAAGGACTTATATACAAAAATAGATCAAACGATATCGTTCGGCGATCCCACAATGCATTGCTATATACTCGGCAATGTCCGACAGCTGTATTTGGGTGTTTACGAATTTGATTATACTAATAAAACTCTGGCAATTGGGCACGGGAAATTGGTAAAGGATGCAACAAATTCCTTAAATATATTGAGATACATTTATAATCCACAAAGTCTAAGTATAAGCATTGAAAAAGGCATCAGTCGAACATTTTAAATTCCAAGATGGCGGACATCTATTATAATCCTTTCGTCTCCGAGATTAAACATTCGGAATACCACGGATATTTTCGCTGTTATTATCATTCGGATATCACGGATTTTTTCGTATTTTCGCTTTTGTAAACAATAGCTTGTATTCCCGTTGATTCACGTCTTATTATCGCGGGATTTGATTACTTTAAACTGTTAGAACGGAAGTTGCGAATCCATGTATGTATATAAGTCCTTGGTATATTATTATTATAATTTATTATTTTGTGCAGTGTGTTGAATAGAGTATAATACAGGTATAAGTTATTTTAAAACTACCAGTAAACATGTAATTGTATCCTTGACAATATGAATTCAGTGAGGTAAATGATATCAGTAAACTTTATAAAATGCATTTGTATGAATTTGAAATAAATGTTGCGCAACTGAAATATGTTTTTGTTATTAACCATTGATGTTCAGTTATGGATGAAATATTCTACAGCTATACTGAGCCTCTGTTGTTATAAAATCTCCTAACTGTTAGTAATGATATGACAAGCAGAAATATATCAGACAGTAAACAAAATACATACATGTATACATATTTCATAGTAAGAATTAATTAAAAACATGAGTGATCAATGATACTTGAGTTCTGACGCCCTAATGTAAGGTATTTTTTATTTTTGATACTCCTGTTGCTGGAACTTTACCGAAATACTGCATACTTCATAAAATAATAAAAATTACATAATATCAAACATATTAATTTGAATTGATATAACAGTGACACTGTTTGTAAGGAACCTGTTTGTATTCTGCAAACATGACCAACAATTATATTTGTGTCACATGTGGCTGAAAAAAATACCAAACGTATCCGTAAAATTGAGAAAGTGTATAACAGGTTAAACTAATCGCCAGTTGTAAGTTATGACGTATGGGAATTTCGTGGAAAACCCCCTGACAACGGTTAATTTTAAAAACTAAGATTTCTTTTCAAACTAAGAAAAATTCCGTCTGAGTTTACGCTTAGAATAAGTCTAAGATGAAGACTTAGAAATTTCTTATGTCTTAGTCAAAAATTTAAGATAAAGAAAATTCTCAACTCGGAAAACTTAGAACGTTTGTGAATACGGGCCCAGGGTGTACAACAGTACATTCAAATTCTGCAATTTTTATGGAAATTTCCATCCGTCTTAATTTTATGAAAATAAAATTATATCTATAGCTCGGTGCCCAATTGTTTATGAGTCAATGTGAGATGCGTATAAAAAATAGAATAAACAGGTAAAGTTAGCAACAATATAAAAGGATCTCAAAAATATGATTTTATTATCCACCCTTTGTATACACATCATTGAAAAAATAAATATACAAAGTAGGTAATCTATATTATTTTATGACATGTTTTTATGTGACATGTGGACGTATGCCAAAATGATATATTTAGCATATAATTAGATTATAAAAAATGAATTAATAAAAAAGTTCATTTAATGAAATATCATCGTCTATTTAAAGGCCCATTAGAACAATAGATGAAATAATAATAAAATATAAGAAATACATATTACTTGCTCTAAAACAATATATACATAATCCCTTTCTTTATCCACATCTCATAAAATAGATGTCAGATGCTTTTTCTTATTCTTTTGCAACATGATTAAAAAAACACTATGCCGTATTTCTATATGTACTTGGTGATTAAAAAAGAAAAAAATCCGAATGTTTTTATTGCAAGTAAAAGTCAGTTTCATATCTATGTAGGTAAAATAAGACCTACTTCAATTTTAACATCCAAAAAGCTAATGGGGCTTTAACAATAGTGAAATCCATTCTTTTAATTTTGTTAATTTTTTATAATATCAACAAATTTTAAATATCGATTTTGCTTTTTATACGGAAGTGAAGTCCAATATTTCACAGATTCTTATATTTTCATCCATGTTGTAATATGTTTTAGTCTTCTACCTCAATCATCCTAAAATTTGATTTAACGCGTTCAATTTTATTACCCTGTATAATACATCGTGCTGTGACTGTATATACATGGATACCTAATCAGCAGATATGATCATCGCCAAATGCTCGTTGTTTCCGTAAACGTACGTAAAAATCCGAGATTTGCCGAACGATTGACGAATATAACTTAAAAAATCCAAGGGGTAGCTTTAAAAATCATCAAAAGGGTCGAAGAAGATATTATTTTATTGTTTTCATATTTTACATGGTGAAAGAAATTAAATTTTCTAAACGAATGCAATGAGTACAAATTTGATCACATTTCCCCCCAAAAAGTTATGATGTTGAAAACATCAAAAGTTCATTGAAAAATCTACCAGTTTCACGCTTTTTACATTGAATATAGAAGGAATCGATAGGTGTCTTTTTCAAACGCAAAAGGGTCGAAGAAAGCATTAATTTAAAATAATAGAAAATACATCATTAGAAAGATAAAATATTAATTAAACTTTTGTGATGAGTACAAATTTCGTAATTTAAGTAGAACAAAAGTTATGACGATTATAGTGAAAATCCCCTTCTTCGTTTAATGTAAAATTATTATCGATTTTCCAAATCAGCATGTCCGCGAAAGTTGGGTATGTCTGAGTGAAGGTTACGTACCGGAGGTGGGGGGCACCGTCGGGAAAAGGACAACTCTCACATACTAAATCTTATAAAAATGACTAGCCTTAAAGAAGCTTCTTTGGTTTCGAATATATATTTAAGGTACCCCCTACCCCTTAGCTTGTTGTTACGCTCGTGTGCGAGGTATATCACTGGCTACGACCTTGGTAAACCTATTCTCTACGAAAAATGTGAATTAAGAGATGATCAAATTTATTCACCCGACTCATGTGACTGTTCTTATGCGTGATATTCAAGACATCCGGGTACTTGTGTTAACTGATATGTCTAAATTAATGTTGCATACAACCTAAAATAGCTTTCTTATGTTACAATAAGAATGATTAATTCTAGCCCTATAATTCATGTAAAAAATAGTGGATATGAGGAAAACTTCTTAATTCCTCGGGTATACAAGAAAACTGCATGTCCTGCTGTTTATACATATTTGTTTGTATTTAATTATTGTATACATATACCGTTCAACCTCTTTAGAGCGGCCCTCTCTTGAGCAACTACATCCCAGCAACAACAGCATGTCATTCTCTGTGCATGACTTAACTTTTAGTTTAACCTCTCTATAGCAACAACCTCTCTACAACAACATAATATTGCTACTCACAAGGGGTGTCGTTTTGGAGAGGTTATATACACTGTAAATTACGTTTTTGTTAATCGGTTATAATCTTAGAAATAAAAAGAGAGAAATATATATATAGATATTTTTGTATTTCTGTCTTTTTAAGTTCATTTCACATTTTGGTCTTAATTTTGATCTATTACGATTTTTTTCGCTTCACTGCGTATATAATTGGTTCTAAATCATACAATGAATTGTGTCCTTTTTGTGTTTGCCATGAAATTATTTCCTTGTACACTCTTTGTTCATATGTTTCGTTCCCCATATTGTATACTATTAAGAATGTCGTGAAATTTGAATTTTAATTGTTGTGCGATGGATCGGTAGCTACTAAACGAAAGATCGTGGGTTCGAATCTCGACCTTTTCAGCGTCTCCATCCCAAATACCGAATCAAGCACTGTTTCTGGAAAATCGCAGGAGTCGTTTATCGGATGCATTATACCGGACACGAAAAAGAAACAGGAAAAGAATAGGGATATAAATCTTCGTTTCTCCTGTATCTTCCCCCCGCCCTCTGTGTGCCCGGGCAATAAAAAGGTAGTATTCTGACGTGTTTTTTTTTTTGGTTTTAATGAATAAATTGTAAAAAAATATTTCCTACCCGGGCCTACATACCCACTGAAAAAATTCTGGCTTGGGTTGTCGCAATTATACACTTTTTTTTAATGATGGCCTAACACTTTAACGTTACAATGTGGCCGTTTTAATTAACATCGTCTTGTTATGCGAACATAATTCGTATCAAGAGTTTTTTTTTCAAACGCGACCGTAAATATAAGTCTGAATTACTAACAGAACAATATCTATCTATAATACATATGAATTGTGTAAGCACGTTAATGGTTATTGCAATTCGAATCTCCTTAAACCAAAACATTGTAAAGGCAGTCAACCTTAAAGTCACGAAGAATTTAAATTTTATTACCGCCCATTGTCCGCCTGTCTTTTTATTACGGGCGATTTGGATGAAAACACCGGGATTTACATGGCGCTACCCGATACTGTTTCGTTTACCACACCCTTAAATAGATCTGTTTAGCTGTAGTTTAGTTCAAGGGCTACGAAGTATGGAAGAATGACGCTTTCGGAGATACTCGTGTTCATCTGCTTGCTCCAAGGGGCAAAACAGGTAAACTAATTTATTTAGTTAATATTTTACTAATGTATAATGAATTGTGATAAAGTAAAGTTTAATTGAGTGACCTAAAATCATTTTGAGAGTAAACTCTTAAGCATATTTTCATTATTTGAGGTTACATAAAACAGATGAAATACGTTTGGTGCTGAGTTCATGATTAAAAAGGGGCGAATGCCACCATAATTTCCTAAATGGTCAATCAATTTTGATTACTATTTTCTACCGGCAAAATGTAATTAATTATGAAATGATATACATGTATTTGTATGCCAAACCGTCATTGTACTGTTATTCCTTAATTACGCAGATATTATTATGTTTTAAAAGAACATTACAAGCTCCAAAGCCTGTTTGTTCAATTCTGCGACCTATGCTCATATTAAGTATATGCGAAAACTTATAATTGCGAATATTTTAGAATGAGAAATATCAATATAGCAATATCAATAGTTAGTATGTATGTAAAACGTCCCACAGTGTGTAAGTTGCTCTGTTCAATAACTTCCGGAATGCAGTTACAATATCGATCTTAAAACACTTATTTATTATTCCTGCTAAAACCGGTTGTTCATTAGGAATTTAATCGATAATTGTAAAAATAACATTTGCTTGATAAATACAATCTTTTTCTATGTACTTGTGCGTTTGAAGCGCTTTTGAATGTAACTTGTAAACGAAACGCATCGAGTTCTTTACAAACATTGGTTAGGACGATTTGTACAACGTCGATGCTTTTTTTAGTCGAATGAAATTTCGCTCATAAAACTAATTAACTTTTTGAACATATGAGGAGAACTTTATACTATTATAACTATATGAATGCACAGGGCAAGAAGTTTTAAATCACGATGAAACGTCATTGTGCGACCACCCCATTATTAAGGCTCCCTTGTTATAACAACACACAAATGTATTACTTTGAACACTTTTTTCGGTATTTTTCTCAGAACAAGTATAATTGTATATTATTTGAAAACCATTTAACAATGAGACCGGTCCATGTTGTCCCAAAAGTTGTCTTTATATTGAGGTTTTACTATGTATAACGATGAGTCAATACTTTGGTCAACAGCCCTCATATAAATATATTATAAATATATTTGTAAAAGCCAGCCAATATACGTTATTCTCTTTTATACTATAATGAATCTTCATTTTCTTGATATTCTTACGCATAATGTTAGTTAAAACAGTCTATAAATTTGATACTGATTAAAATATTTTCAAGTACGTGATGCCATTGTTATGTTCACATAAAGATTTTATGGTTAAAATCTAGGCGGAAGACAAACGCTCGACACAAAGTGAAATGTACCATTATGTCTATTTGTGGGTAACCGACCATTGTAAATATTGTTGAATAGCAAGATGAAAATTCATTTATGAATTGGATACCCTGTTAACGTTGTTGCTATTCATGTTGCAAATTATACCGTGATACACCTATAAATTATATAAGGAGATATATATATGTGATTTGATGGCTGTTTACGGACATAATTCAAATTTGATAATATACTACAATTTGAATTAATAAAAGTAAATTTGTAAACATACCGTCTAGTATGAAAGGAAATTATACAGCATATTTACAGCAATGAATAAAAACCCATTAGACATCTTCTCTATGCGAGATTTTATCTTCATGCTCTTTTTTCAACACGCACTGTAAGGTAATTACATTTCACCGTTCGACATGAAATTTATCATCTTAAATTTGGGTTTCAAATACACAATGTAGATAGGGTATGCCTATGGAGTAAAATGACTGTGTATTATAACGATCGGATGAATTTCTGTTAACGATTTCAGAGAACTTAAAATTTAGCCATTCGTGTATTTCAGCACGACATGCATGACGATTACTATAGCGTGTTTATAATGCACTCTGCGGGTTCAGTAAATAAATCAAAACGTTTCCCCCATATTGAAAGATTCAGAAACTATAACTTCAAATTCATGTGTCACGAAGCGCATAATGGTATCAGAACAGAGTTTAATTTTAGCCTGATTACTCGTGGTCCTCTCAATGTAATTTCAATGCTTGTTAAGGCCGACCGTCCGACCAGCCGTAATCTATACTGGCTGCAATTTACAGAAATTGTTAAAATATTTCGACCGTGGTCCAGTGGTAAGTACGTCACACGTGTAACCTGGCGACCCAAACAGGGCACCGTAATTGTACAGTTATCATGGTATGAAAATATGCGTCCCTTATAAAATAATTTTATTTAATAACGTTCAGAGTCCCCTATCATAGTGGGTACCGACTCGTTGATTTAGACCAAAATAATTATGGGGAACCTAAGAGTTATGCCCGATTTCCCAAACTTTCAGTCTATTTTAACAAAAAAAGTATTGGCCTGTTTAACTATAATTAAAGGTCCAATAGAAAGCATGCTTAACAGAAAGCTGTACCGTGCGTGTCCCTTTCTATTCACAATAGTACAAAAAACCCGACTTTTTCAATCAAGCCATCTTGTATTTTCGTACAGAAACTCGTGATTAACCAACGTTTCCATTTATTAGGTAAATTAGTTCGCACCATCGAAAACTTGACTAAAATTTCGAATGGGCAGAGTTTGTTTAATTACACATATGAGAGTGAAATAAAGAATACATATATTTTGTCAATCTTCCCTACACATAAATCAACATGAAGAACCCCCTTTTTTAGGAGCGAAAGCTCCTACAGCTATACACTACTTTTCTACTTACAATTAAGTGGCGTCTCATACATGTACATCCGCATTGAAAATAGTACCAATTGACCTATAAGTACAATTGCACACATTGTAGTTTTGATAAAAGTTGGAGATGCATAGCATGGAAAATATTTTGGCAATTCAAACTGTAAAACTAACTGGTATGTTAACTAAGTAGTCATCCGCACAAAAGTTTTATTCATAAACTGTTGAGGTAACAAAATTTACTTCGTATTGAAAATTTTTTCATTCAGTAAATAGTTCTGGAATACTATAATGTCTCTGAGTGTAGTGGGATTGCATAATGACACAAGGTCAGAAGTTCAGAATACAAATCAAAGAGCTGAAGGCAATGCATTTGTTTTGGTTTTCAAAATGTGCAGTAGTAATTTGTCTTTGTACGTCATGACTTTTAGTATTAGTAATAGAAGCATTAATTTTCTTGCAGGCACACAGTTAAAAGGTGGAGTTTTTCTTTGGTAATTGTGGTTAATTGGCCTGAAGATGTACATTGTGTCATGACTATAATAATTATATACTTGACCTTCAAATTCTAACTCATTATAGTGATATAACACAGGATTTTTATTTTATAAGGATTATTTTATCTAACACATTTAAACTTCGCTCCTGACAGTAATGACAGTTCTTTGATTCATGACAACATGATTCGTACATATGCTGTTTTAGTCCTGTACTAACAAATTGGAGACTGAACAATAGCTTTCCATAGCAGTCACTCGCTCGACGCGCATGTATTTTTAAATTTGGACCTAAGCACTACTTAATTGTTCCTACTTCCGCCATGCAATTGTTAAACTAGTTTTCAGTTCCATGTTGAAGTTTAAGTACATATAAGTTCAACTTCCATGATTAGTTTTAGCACTTTGATTCCTTTTAAGTTCCCGCACAAACAGCTGGAATACATTTAGCATTGTATTCGAAGGCGTGGTGTGCAGTTAATACAGTGTTTCGTGGTTTTGGTATGCAGCTGAAATAGCGTTTAAATAGCATATATTGTTAGTATACTAAACTTAGCCGCTAGTATCATGTCGCATATTTTTTTGGTCATTATCTTATGGATACACAATGACAGTTTTGACGGTGAATAAACAGATCATGTTTACACAATCCTTATCTTATTTCCACATCATGGACTGTTGCGAAATTCATTTTGAAATTGTATACATTTAATGTATTGTCACAATGGTGTCATATCTTAACCTCTAGCTAGATCACGAATATTCAAACTTGTATTGATGTTGTAGCTGTTGTTGCAGGATATTCGTTGAAATTAAAAAAAAAATCATTTCAAAATTACTTTATTGAAGTAAAATGTACGTCGATGACAAATATAACTTTATTTATTTTGTTATACAAAAATGGGGTGGGGGTACTTCTTAGGTGTACCCCAATGTGTATTGTTCGTCTTGAAAATCATTACTATAAATTTGAACACCTGCTTGCATTAATATCAACTCTCATAGGTATAGAGGACAAATCGTCACAACATCGTTTATATTCAGAAAATTTCGAACAACTAAGGTATGACCCCACATAAAAGAGTTCTAAAATAGATTAATTACTATCAATAGCATTGAAACCGAGGGTTGTGGGTTCAAATCCCAGTAGTGATGCCTCTGTATCGATAGATCGGGGGCATATTGTTTTTGGCCTGTCTGTTTGTCTGTCTGTCTGTTGTACCAAACTTTAACCTTGTATATAACATCAAAACGCTTGCACCTACAGCTATCAAACTTCGTGTTTAGGTTCCTCATGACAACCTCTACATGATCTGTGTATTTCCAGGTCAGTGGGTCAAAGGTCAAGTTCACAGGGTCAGAGTGTTTAAAAAAATCCTGAATTTCTTTTAGGATGCTTCTCCTACATTTCTCATGGGATTTTGACGAAACTTTCACATACTTGTTGTTACCAAGAATCCCAGCACATATATTCCGGGTTTCGTATTTCGTATATTTTTTACGCCGGGAACTATGGCTCTTTGTTTATTTTGTGCAATTGTATTAGAGAAATGTTCTTCTCTGCTTCTTTTCTCGTGGGATTTTTTATCAAACTTTCATTGAACTATTGTTGTCAAGTTACCCAGTACATATTGTCAAAGTTTTATGATGCGTTCATTTTTGACGGAATTATGGTCCTGTGTTTATTCAGAATTCAACCAAGATTTTAAGATATATAACTCTGTCAAAAAAGTGTGTCGTAAACTAAATTATAGTATCCGAGGTTACTATTAAAGAAATAAGTACAACTGGTCAATGCAATACTAGTTTTGTAATGTTACAGAGGCGCATCCAGGTTCGGATTGTAATATTAATCAAGTCGGTACCCAGGAATTAAAAGCATTCACATTGGCTTGAAAAGGCCGAATGTGTGTATCGGCCTTCCTTTATTAGGAGAGTAACGAACGACAACTGTTTGTGTATAATTATGAGCTTGAGGAGGAGTTTAATCATTGTGACCTTACTCGCATAATTATTACCTTTGTGCACATTTGAAGCCAATCGTGAATTTTATGTACACATACGTCCTGGGTATACGCTATGTGTAGTTACGTCTAAATCAAATAATCTCCAAAATTGTTGCACAGAACAATAATAAACCTCAACAATCCGTAAATATTCAGACTTGAAAAAAATGTCGTGTGTAAATAATTCCTCGTCTCGTCTGAATTAAACTCACGTTTATGAAGCTTAATCTCAATAATCTGTCTCTGTTTTTTTTCTTTCTTAATATTTTGATAAGGTAATTTAATATTTACCAATCGCCGCGCGTTTGAATGATTTTAACTTCCTAGTGCAATACAATCCGTCTAACTTTCTATCAACATGGATATTTCAACATATTTTGAAATGTTGTTTTTTGCGTCTGAGTCGTGCGAAAAATGTAGCTATAATGACTCAGTAATTACTTACAAGAGGTAGCAACGTGAAACTTCATTGGTGGATAGATTTTTATTTTTTTGTTTTGTTTTTATTTTGAACAACAAGAACCCCGCAAGCGATGTCAACGCCTAAAGCAGTGAAATCTATCCACTTATGAAGTCAGCACGTTTTATGTTGCTATGTCTATCATCGTTTATGGGTTATTTTTTTGCACAGACGTAGACGACGCAGGCGCTGACACAGACGACGCAGTGATCACAATAGATCGACCTTTCCTTCGAAAACAGCTGAGCTAAAAAAGACAATTTTGTGGTCTCAAAGATCCGAAAATATTTAACGTCAGTTGTAATCTTGTGATATGATCAGTCAATCTAAGTACACATATGTTTTGAAATGACATGCGATTCGTCGGGGCGTTGCATTCTGCCAATAACAATGAGTCACGAGATCGTGATGTTTAAATCACAAATTGTAATTTAACTCCGGTTTCAAATTACGAAAAATGAAAAGCCCACTCCTTCTATAAATACCCAAATGTAGTTATATAGTCAGTATTGATTAATATTGATAGCATACATACGTAATATTGGTATAGTGGTATCACATTTAGAAATTCATTGTTACGTGCTAATTCAAACACGTCCCGCTCACTATCAATAACAGTGTATTATATTTTATATTGAACATCTATGACTGATTAGACCTTATATAGACTGCATAAGGCCTGACAAACAGTACATCCAATTATATAACTTACCTTACTTATTAAAATTGCCCATATCGGGCCGATATTGGACCGACATATATCTGAAACGATATCGGTCCGATCAAATGCCGATGGGCAAAACGATAACGGCCCGATATCGTATCCGATATGGTTTTGCTGGCTGGGATTATATTTAATATTGAAAATCTATGACTGATTAAACCTTATATAGACTGCATAAGGCTTGACAAACTGTACATCCACATTCTACAACTTAATCGATTTCCTTTCCACACGCGTTCAAGAGTCAAAAAGCCCCTGTTTACATGTATATCTGCTCACCCTATTTTTTACAAGTATGAATAGCGGAAACAAACCTTTATCAGGTCTAAGTTTTGTCAATAATTTCTTTTTTCGTTTAAGGTTACCGCTGACACAGACTGGAAGTTGACATTTGAATGTGATGAAGGTAAGATCTCTTGTTTTCAGCTAAACCGCTGTTTTTTCTACAGATCCTAGACTATTTCTTGGCAATATTTTCATTTTTATGAAAACAGTATCTTCTCCAAACAGAAAAATATATTTGATAAATATATATGGCCGAACTTACGCCCCTGTGTTTTTTGTTGTTGTTGGAGTGTTGGGGTGAGGGGGGGGAGGGCTCAGCAGGAATCTGTTAAAGTTGGGACCGATATATATTAGGGCTGTGGCGAGTATCCGAGTACTCGGGCATTCACGACTCAAATTGAAAAATCGAGTATGAATAATCGTCATTACTAAGATTCGTGGTTCGCGATCACGTTTTTTTTAATAAAGTGTAAGTGTATTCTTTGTTCTTAAAAATCCCCTTTCTCTGGATAAATAATGTCTAATCATGAATTGCTTTGTTAGCCAAGATGTCCAGCCGGTTCTTTAAATAATGATGCTGGTAAATCAATTAACTGGAAGGGAGAACGTATAAATTTAAGCCATTGAACAATTTATATTAATTTACTTCATTATTCCTAAACTTCTTTAGCTGTCGTCAGGACTGCAGTTTTGAAGTTTTAGATGGGTTACTTGATAACAAAAGATTCGTAATTCGATTTGTGGATCGTAAGTGTTGAATCGTGGATTGGATCGGATCGCCACCTACCCAACGATCCACAGCCCTAACCAATATACACATGTGTATACATTGCTCGTCTATTGAGGACAACCAACGACAACTTTGGGTTGTGATTGGTTGGTCTGTCTGTGTCTCGCACATAATTGAACTGGTTCCAGCTGTCTTGTCTGTACAACGCGCCTTTGGTGCACTGCAACATGGAACGGGGACCAGTTAAGGACATAGGCTGGCCGCCAGTTTGTTGTTGAAGTCGACGGGTTTCTTTTAACAGGAACAACTATAACAAAACGTTATAGGTAGACGAATTACAAGAAGCATATTGGTTTATGTTTTTTGTATCAAGTTGCTTTTTAGCTCACATGTCACAAAGTGACAAAGTGAGCTATTAGGATCACTCTCCGTCCGGCGTCCGGCGTCGTGCGTCGTGCGTCGTGCAGTGTGCAGCGTGCGTCGTCAAACTTTATGTTGTGACCACACTAGGGGCCACATTTTTGGCTCAATTTTAGCAAAACTGGGTCAGAACGTTAATATCAACAAAATCTCGGACGAGTTCGATATTGGGCCATTTGGGGTCAAAAACTAGGTCACCAGGGCCAAATAAGGGAAAACCTTGTGAACACTTTAGAAATCACTGTTTTGACTGCATCTTCATAAAACTTTGTCAGAATGTTTATTTTAATAATATGTAAGTCAAGTTTGATAATGGGTCATTTCTGTAGTAGAATTAGGTCACTAGGGCAAATTGCTGGAAAACCTTGTGAACACTCTAGAAGTCACTGTTTTCATTGTATGATCATGAAACCTTGTCAGAATGTTTGTCTTCATAATATCTTGGACGAGTTCGAACATGGGTCATCTTGGGTCAAAAACTAGGTCGCTAGGTCAAATCTTATGAAAAACCATGTTAACACTGTAGATTTCACAGTTATTATTGGATCTTCACCAAACTTTGTCAAATCGTTTGTTTTAATGATATAATGGTCAAGTATAAATATGGAGCATCTGGGGTCAATTACTAGGTCACCAGGTCAAGTCTTAGGAAAACTTTGTTAACACTGTAGATGTCACAGTTTTAATTGGATCTTCACCAAACCTTGTCAAAATGTTTGCCTCAATGATATGTGGGTCAAGGATGAAGATGGGTCAGCCGAGGTCAAAAACTGGGTCACAAGGTCAAATCTTAGGTAAAAATCTTGTAAAAGCTCTTAATGTCATGGTTTTGATTGGATCTTAGCCAAACCTTGTCAGATTGTTAGTCTTAATGATATTAAGGACAAGTTCAAATATTGGTCACCTAGGGTCAAAAACCAGGTCACAAGGTCAAATCTTAGGAAAACCTTATTAACACTGTAGATGTCAAATTTTGATCGCATCTTCATCAAACCTAGTCAGACTGTTTGTCTTAATGATATGTAAGACAAATTCGAACATAGGTGGTCTGGGGTCAAAAACTAGGTCATCGGTTCAAAACAATGTTTTAATGAGTGAACAGTGATTGTCATGTGAGCGATATAGGGCCATCTTGGCCCTCTTGTTTCATAAAGTATATTGACTGTACATTTTATTCAATCCTCCATTAAGGAGAGTATAAAATATTTATATGATATCAGTAATACAAATTATAATGAAAATCATGAGTATTTGACAAATGAATAAAGTGAAATATCATACCCTACATCAATCAAATATAATCAACCTAAATGTTAACGAATTCACCATAAATCTGAGCATTATCATATACAACCACATTGAACTTCAAATAGCCACACAACAACTTGTCTAGGCAATGCTTTCATGATTTACTCACACGATATTCTAATTGAAAAATGTAAGCCTAAGAAGTTCATTTTTAGCTCACATGAGCACTTGTGCTTAGGGCGAGCTTTTGTGATCATTCTTCGTCCGGCGTCGTGCGTTGTCAATCTTTTACCTTGTGAAAACACTAGGGGCCACATTTTTAGCTCAATTTTCGCAAAATGGTTCAGAATGTTCATATCGACAAAATCTCGGACGAGTTCGATAATGGGCCATTTGGGTTCAAAAACTAGGTCACCAGGGCCAAATAAGGGAAAACCTTGTGAACACTCTAGAAATCACTGTTTTAAATGGATCTTCATGAAACTTTGTGAGATTGTTTGTCTTAATGATAGTAAGGACACCAGGTTAAATCTTAGGAAAACCTTATTAACACTGAAAATGTCAAATTTTGATTGGATCTGTATTTATTAATATGTAAGACAAGTTCGAACATCCTTGGGTCATCTGGGGTCAAAAACTAGGTCATGAGGTCAAATCTTAAGAAACCTTGTTTACGCTGTAGATGTCATGGTTTTGATTGGATCTTCACTAAACATTGTCAGAATGTTTGTCTTATTGATACGTAGGACAAGCTTGAACATGGGTCATCTGTTGCCAAAAACTAGGTCACTAGGGCAAATCTTAGGAAAACTTTGTTAACATTGTACATAGATGTCACAGTTATATTATTATATTGTCACAGTTATTATTGGATCTTCACCAAATCTTGTTAGAATGTTTGTTTTTATGATATGTAGGTCAAGTTCGAACATGGATTATCTGGGGTCAGACACTATAGGCCCCGAGGTTATAAAACTTGAGATCGGACTCCTAGCTCAAATCTCACATTTTGTCTTTCATTGGTTCTAAGTTAATTGTGATCAGACAATAATGATATTATTGATTCATTAGTCTGACACTTTAATTGATCTGAATATGTATTCAAACATTAATCAGCATTAACGAAACTGAGCTTTGAGCTTGGATACTGTTCTCAAGTTTTATAACCTTGGGGCTAGGTCACCAGATCAAATCACTGGAAAACCTTGATATCAGCAAAACCTCATGACACATGTTTAAAACAATGTTTTAATGAGTAAACGATGATTGTCATGTGAGCGATATTGGGCCATCTTGACCCTCTTTGACTCAAGCTATGATCAAATACTTCGATGTCATCCTATAGCGGATCAATACGTTTGTATTGCATCGTTTCAACAGTTTTTGGTTTTTGCCCATCAGCAAGTGCCCATGCAAGAGAATATGCTTCCTTTTGTTTACAAACACGATGTTCCCTGTACAGTGGACTAAAATTGTTCTACTAACATGAATTACTGTTTAAAAATATAAATTGCTCTTATAATTAACCAAACCATTGGACATTGTGTATAAATAATGTACATGTAGGCTTTCAATCCAAAATAGAAGAACTTCATTGTACACATTTATTGTATTTATATAGGATGGCATCTGATTGATAGCATTTGCTATGAATATGAAGATTTAGCCGTTTCTTACGAAGAAGCGTCTGCAGTTTGTGAACTGTAAGTATTTGACATGTTGTGTCTCTGTGACATTATATGATATATTTTAATATGATATATAAGCAAAAAAATTCAAATCCAAGGGCAGATAACTCAAAAACTTAAAATTTTTTCGCTGGAAATGTTTCTGTTTTCTTGTGCTACAATCATGCGAAGTAAAAAAATCACTTGGTCAGTTTTCGTTTGCCTATATGTCAGTGTGGAGAATGTAGCAAACATCTTTAAGAAAATTTAACCACCCTGCAACAGTAGTATGATTTCAGTTTCCCACTGCATGATATAACTGTTAATCTAACCTCTCAAGAACAACATCATTTTGCTACTCTCAAAGAATATCGAGGGTTCAGCACAACAGTGTCGTAACTCATATTGAAATAAGAGCAAGTTATGACAGTGTTGCGCTGAGCCCTTGATATTGCTTTGGAGAGGTTGCACTGTATATACATAGCTCCCACATCTACAATATTTACCTCCCTAGGCGGCCATCTTGCTAGGCAAATTTCTTATGTGCTTAATAAATTAGTTATTAAACAACTAATTTTATAAAAGCTAACTTAATTATGAAGTTGTTAATGCCATAAGCACATCAGGTTTAAGAAAATGTAGTTGTCACATAATAATTTATGAATATCCTACATTTTGTGTATTAAGAATTATCAAAACAAAAATCTAAATATCTTCTTTCAATGCCTGTAGGATTTGCCAAGCAAGATGGCCGCCATGGGAAGTAAATATTGTAGATGTGGGAACTAAGTACATTTGTTTTCTCATTGAATTATTCGCTGAAATTTGTACTCATTAAATACACTGCACAAAATTTGATAAGGATCCCTTACTCAATGTGTGAACAGCTGTAACAGTAGTATTAAAATTATAAAGCAATCACTACAAGAAACATCGCAAAATTTAATGATCCTTTCCAAATATTTTTGGTTATAATATACTGTTGTATGTTGCAGTCTTTGGTTAAGTTTGGCGAATCTACAAATGTAGTGACATTAACCAAAACAACACAAATGTGTTCTATGACTATATTTCTAAGAATGCAAGCATGCAAGCTGCGGATTAACAGAGCATTACATTTAAAGTCACGAATATGCATGTTAACGGATTTCGAACATTAGCAAATCAGAACCTCTGTAATACTACAATACAACAAAAGATATTTGGAAAGGATCATTAAATTTTATGCCAATTAATTTTATCTTATTTATAATACACAAATGTAGTTATTAAGTTCTGTTTATTTTCAGTAAAAGAAGCGTTGTTTTCCAATCAACCCATTCTTATGGTGAAGTCAGTGAATATTGGCCTCAAAGAATTTGGCTTAATAGTATGTATGTTGTTACTTAATAAAAATGTGGATGATAATGGTGATTTTTTAACATGATTTAAGTAAGTTACCCCTAAATACAATGTTGTTTTATTGAATATTTTGCATAATTTATTCTGAAGTCTCCTTTCAACAATGTTTGAATGGTTGGCTGGAACAAGCTGCAAATTACATAGAGCATGATAATAAAACATGTATTGGAGAAATTTTATTTGCATTATTAAAATTCTGTTTGTGTCATGGTTGATTGCAGCATTGCTTAATGAACTATTTGCATTTCAGGTGATCCAGCTTATCTCAATAATTATGAGCACATTTGGGGTAATGGTGAACCTAATTGGGATGCCGGTAAATATGCGTCTATCAGTAAGGAGAATAATACAGTGATATCTGATGATCACATGAAACTTCCTTTCGTTTGTCAACGCCGGCCTTGCCAAGAAGGTAATCATTACTGGTATTCACTCAAATGCTATGTTACACTGTAATACCGCTGAACAATATGTTGATGCATTGCATACCATAAAGTGATAGTTATGGATGTACTAAGAAAAACTTATACCTATGTTTCCATTGACAACATCAATAACAAAATTATTGTATTATAAACAACACATGCCAAATTTTATGCAAAGGATAATTTTCTTAACAAACTTAAAATGAATAAAATCTGACTATGAGCGCGAAGTCCACTTCATACAAAATGCCGGATAATGGATTTCATGTTGACATCTAGCTACGTACGTATGTTAATAAAGTTAATAAACATCATATTCATAAATGACCACAACTTTATTCGAACCTTTAGTCTTTTTATGTGACATTTTATCAAAATTCTATAAATATCTACTAATGTTACCATTGGTTTTGTGATGGTTGACAGACATAAAATGCTTACACCAGTTAGCATTCAAAAAATAAACTTACTAACTACAAATCGAGGGCTCAGCGCAACACTGTCGTAACTTATTCTTATTTCAATATGAGTTACGACACTGTTGCGTTGAACCCTCGAAATATTAAATAGCATCGTATTACTCTGATTGATATTCGTTATTGTACAATTTTGGACATTCAAATTGAACTAAAAAGAGCCATATGTAAATATTAGTATTTAGAATACCATACTGTGGAATCATTGATTTTCGTTGGGGATTTAATTTCGTGGATTTCGTGGGTCGGCTCATCCACGAAATCAAATCCCCACGAATTTAAATGTAGAGATAAGGCATTTCTTTTCAAAAATCATAATCCACGAATTTATGTCCCCACGAAATAGCCATGTTAGTAAATACCATGAAAATTGAGCCCAACGAAAATAAATGAAAATACAGTATATGCCCAACTATAAGACGTATACGCTTATAAGACACACCTGGTAGTCAGCAGTTTAAAATACACTTTCAGGGTATAAACGATGTGATGATCGCTGTATTATACCAGACAAGATGTGCGATGGAAGGCCTGATTGTCTCGACGGATCTGATGAAAACAATTGTCGTATGTTTATCTTACACATGATATTTATAATTACTTTATGTATAGTATATTTAAGTAATGACCATGACAGTAAGTTATTTCTTAAGCAGAACAGTCCATTACTCAGTCTTAACTACCTTTGAACAAAACCAAAAATAACATGCACTTGTTTGATGCTGACATGACTTCACTGTTCTAATGGAGGAGAAAATGTGAACAATTACAGAACATTCAAATGCACATTTGTTAACATCAAATACTCATATAATTATGTACATTCTATATGTATTGTTTTACATCAAAGAAACCTTGTAACATGTATCAACATACACACAGTGATGGTAACATCCACAATCCATCAAGTATTTATACCAGAAATGACAGCCATACACAAAAAAAACACACTTTTGGCCAAAATACAGGATATACGGGTTTGATCCAAGCATGTGATACACATACTGTGCATAGAATACTCTGAATGTATTCTGATAATAGATAATTACTTCTAAAATGCATTTCAAAAATAGATAAACAGCATTCAAACTCAAATAATCTATATATTGAAGACACTGTGTTGAAGTCAAGCATAGAACTGATATATCCCGCTAAATACCCTTATATATAGATCACACCCACCATGTGATTTTCTAAATCCCACATGGTGACCATACTCTGTCCCATACTATTTGCGGTCACAACGTCAAGACAAGAGTTCTATACTATACTCTGTCACATTCAGAATTGATAAGTCCAGCAATAACATAGTGTATCAGTATGTGTCAAATACATATACATTGTACCAAGATCATAGTTTGTATATGTCATACACCTACAATAACATTGTGTACATGTCATATACCTACAATCATAGCTTGTATATGTCACATACCTACAATAACATTGTGTACATATGTCATATACCTACAATCATAGTTTGTATATGTCACACACCTACAATAATGTTGTGTACGCGTCATATACCTACAATCATAATACAAACAACAATGATGCTTTTAATTTTTACAAAGATACTTTAAATGATAAACAAAAACCAAGTTCGTCTGTAACACAACATGCAAATTAAGGATGAAATAGTAAAAAAAAGTAAGTAATATTTGAAAAAAAAATTAATATGATCATTGATGAAATACATTTTCATTATTTCTCCTCTACCTGTTCAGTATCTACCATCAATTAAGAAACATCACATCTCAGTTCTAGCTAATATTTGTAAGAGCGTACTTGCTTTGTCAATCAAACATTTTAAAGCCCCATTACCTTTTTGGATGTTAGAATTAAAGTATATCTTATTTTACCTAGACGGATGTCTTATCAGTGAAACAGCGTTTACTTGCGATAGAAACATTCTGAAATTTTCTTTTCTTATCACAAAGTACTTATAGAAATATAACATCAAAAGTAAGAAAAAGCATCAGACAACATTTTTACGAGAAGCGGCAAAAGAAAGGAATTTACGTAAATATTGTTTTAAATCCAATAAAATAATTATATTTCTTGTATTAACTATTATTTTATCTATTGTTTTGTATTACTAAATTCAAAAATCTAATGGGCTTTTAAATGAATGTCCTTTAATAAAAGATATCAATTATGAATGTGAAAATATGAACTTAATTGTGTTTCTGGTTCAGCTGTTCTTGGTACGTCATACTTGAGAACAACCAGTGAGACTGGATCCATTGTCACCGGCCTTATATCAGACAATATGAAGAAAACATGGACTATAGAAGTAGCTATTAAAGACAGAATTCGGCTTTATGTAAGTAAATCATGTATTCTATATATTCTCTACTAAACATTCCCCATGTGTTTTTTTTATTAAAACAGAAATGTAAAAGCATGATTCATTTTTGTCTTTTCAACTATTGAAATGATATGACCAAATATTGGTCAAACAATTATTGAACTAATTGAAAAACAAACGAAATGTTACACCTGGGTTTATCACTGGGTTTGGTCACTAGTTATGTTTTCAAGATCAATAAATAATTATCCTTTCTGCCTACTCTCGTTTTAATGATTATGAGTACGTAATCAGAATGCAACACCCTTTTGCAGTAGCAAAATTATGTTGTTGTTGAAAGCTTTTGCTCTAGAGAGATTAAATTTATAGTTAAAATGTAAAGTGAAGAAACATCATGCTGTTGCTGAAGGGAGGTTGTTGCTCAAGAAAGGGCCTCCTAAGAGAGGTTGTACTGTATTTTTATACCCCCGCAAAGGGAAGTTTGAGATGGGGTATATTGGAGTCACTCTGTCGGTCAGTCATTGATCGGTTGCTCCATCTGCATAAAATATCACAAGTTTGTGGTGCAAACTACTTCCATATTTAAAGGGATTTAATTGAAATTTGAAACATATTATCAATATGAAATGTAGATGTGCAAGACACAATTTTCATGCCCAGTGATTCACTCATTGCAGAGTTATGTCCCCTTGAACTTAGCCGTATAATGTACTGCCAAAGCGGCGGCGGGGGTATTGGTCACCTCTGTGACAAAGCTCTAGTTTATTTTGATATTTACATAATCTTTACTGGTTATATTGTGTTGTTATATCTATTAACAATTCTATGCTTTTATAAATGTTGAAATAAAAGAACATGATGAATTGGAACTATTCTTCTATATTTCATGATATTTAATTATACTATATACTATATTACGATCAAATTGTATGAAAAAACTTATGCAAGTTTCTTTATGTTTTGGGGAAGGTACCTTAGCCCTTAATATGGAAATGAAATAGTGATTGAAATCTCTTTTAAACTGATATTAGTAAATGTGACCTGTGTTAGCATACTTTCCTATTCAATATTTCTGTTTCAGATTCCACCATTTACATTACAAGAAAATATCGCTTTCCTTGAGATTCGAAGCAGTAGTCCAGTTTTCAGGGATTCCAGTCTTGTTGAAAGGCTCACTGGCACATTTGGTGGTCACTTTGTTTATTCCAAGAATAATTACATTATTGTGTCACTGATGTCCCAAGACTTAATTGCTCCAACATCAGGGCTTACTATCACATGGACTACAGGTAGATATTTTGTCTTGAAGTTTCTGTATTCAACAATTTAAAGTATCTATCATAACACTTATATTTCTACCAGTACTCTAGTTGTGTCATCTAGTTTCAAATTAGGGTGTCTTCCTTAAGATGCTGTCACACTACAACGCATTGGCCAACATATGCTGACGTGTTAGAATATGCTGATGGCCGTCATACTCGTTAGATATTCGTTTTATGTAAGTTAAAAGCACGCTCACACACGTTGGAATACTTGGAATTCTGTTTTCGCTTGGGGTAAGTTATGAAAACGTTTCTCGGTCGTTATTCAAGGTTACATATGTGTTAAACACGTTCGATAAATGCTATGTGTGCGTCTGAAAGGCGGCTTCTCTTTGATGTTTTGGACGTTCGCAAGCGTATTATAGACAAATCTAACATGTTCCGCACTCGTTGGCCTAATACGCTGTAGTGTGACAGGCCCTTTACATCAATTAGGGAGTCATGGTACTTTGCTTTGTATATTTCAACTGGGTTAATTTCAGAAAAAAAGCAGTTCTTCTTCCGATAGGTGATGTCTGTAGAAACAATACTTGATTTCTGAACATACTCTGGACTTCACAAGTTCTAACATTTGCAAAGGAATGTTTATCAAGATTCCTGCACATTTCCATCATCCATTCTACATGTAGTTGCATGCCTAAATTTTTCACATTTTGTTATGTGTGTTTCAATCAAGTTTCAGCATATTTCACTCGTATCCAATTATTTTGTACAACCAGTTGCGAGAATCCAATTAGTTTGTACAACCAGTTGCGAGAATCATTGCAAATTATAAACCATATTCGATGAATGAATTAGAACTCTTAACATTTTTTCAGTTATTCCTGATATTCCATCTGATGGACCCATTCAATTAGAGGCATCTAATAGTCTTAAATCCAAGAAAATACCATTCAGTGCTGATCTAAACCCACCCATAGATCTGACTTCGAAATTTGTGATCACTGCTCAGCAAGGGAAATATATCACATATTATGTATGTATGTCATTATGAGGTATTGATCTTAACAAGAACTTTTATAACAAGTTCAGATGTATTAATAAGTTCAAGTAATAAAGGGAATGCAGAAAATAAGACTTGACCATTATTGTATTTGACAGTCAAGTCCAACAGATTTAAATAACTGACTAATTTCTATATTAGAAAATACCATTCACTGTCTGTTTGATACTAATATGCTGCCTGGCTCACAAGCATTTGTCTTTCTTGCATAATGCATGTTGTCTTTAGTGTATATGCAATGAATTACTTAAATAGACATAAATCAGACATAGTTGAAAATGTGTTAAACGAAATAAATCATATTATTATCCAACAGAATTCTTTTGATCTACTAAACATGAACACTTTTCAAAGGTTTTGTGCTTTGAGCGTAGCTGGAATCAGTGACACACTTTTGTTGCATGTAGCTTCTTAAACTAAACAGTATGCACATAATTTTCTTACTCATGAAGCTACGTTTTTGTTAATTTTATCCTACAGATTGAAATTTTACCAATGGATGGTTATAAACGTGAGGAAGTAATGTATGGTCTTTCTGCAGACGGTATGCCTGTTTACTATAGTCATTATTACGTTTCTAGTACAAATCAAGTCGATATTCAATCTGATTTTGTTCCCAAAAATGGAGAGATTGTGCTGAAATATCGCATAGGTAAGTACATTTGCATCAACATATTCACTCTAAATTTTGTATTTTTTATAACCATTTGGCCGTCCAATACCGCCTCCGAGGGCGGAGCATCTAACCGATGCTTCTTAATTGTAGATGCTGTCAGTGATAGATCGCAGTAGTATTCATATCATATTACTTATATAAATTTAGTAAGGCGAATGAGTAAACAATGCTGGTTTATTTAAAATGTTCGAGAACTTATATTTATATATATTATATTCTTTGACAAAAAAATACTAAAAAACCACATCACGCTTTAAGCAGTGCTATAGGTGGTTATAAGCTGTTCCGAATTCTGAATTTACCACATATTTTGTCTCCCTTTTAACATGAAAAGCTGCGACTGTGTTTTAGACCTGGATCATCAGGTTACAAGTCCAGTGCCTTAACCACTGAACTATGACCATGGTCAGTGGGCTGTTGGGGTCTGATCTAACTTGAAATTAAAATTTGGCCTTAGAGATCATCCTTAAGTTTCGTCATCTTTGACTCTGGTCGTAATTAATACTGTCACCAGATACTAGTACTAGTACATAATGGTACTAATAACTCTTAAATTGGTTTTGCAGGATGTGGTTTGAGTATCAGCGAGCCTTTTGGATACATTATTTCACCTAGACCACTCATACCTAACAGTCTCCACTGCACTTGGATTCTTGATGGTGGCTCTATGGAAGGTCGTGGGATGACCCTCCGATTCACCGAACTCGATCTTGCAGTGGATCCTAGGAATCCGAATGATCCTTCTGGAGATATGTTTACGGTAGATAATTTGATGTAAAACTGATCAATGTTGAACTATACTGAAACAGTAAAAAAACATAAGTTGCCTGCTGACTGCAAAGCCAACCGGACTTGAATCATTTTAGAATTATTGTGTACCTTACTTGTCTGCATAAATTAATGGTGGATTTGTTGACTTATAAATTTGTCCATAGTTGTATAATTATATTTTACCCATATCATTTTTGACTAACATGTTTGTATTCATTACATATTGTTTTAACCATGTCGTAATCGTGATTGTACAGCACTTTTGAACGTGTAATTACATGAAAAAAGGGCTATATATAAATATGGGATAATAACTAAATAATAAAAAAGATTCTTCTGTTTAGTACTCTTACAACTTTGTGAAACTAATGTCTAACATTGTTAATAAAAACAAGCTTTTTTCAGATGCTCTGTTTATGGATAATTCAAACATTATCATTGATAGTTTCGTTTTTTTGTGTATTTTTTAGATTGATGTTTACGATGAAAATGAGCCCATTGTTAGTGTGGCAGAGTACGAAAGTGTGGCAGATATTATCGTTGCCTCAGAAGGAAGAGCCAATGTGACCTTTCAGTCAGACGTTGTTTTACAGTCAGGAGCATTTACCCTCATGTTTGCTACTGGTGATTTGATCCATACATAAAATTAAAAACTTTAATTATGACCATCTTCTATCTAAAGCCTTCATTTTGGCTCATGATTTTCAAAATCACATTGTTAAGCCCAAAATAACTATTAACCATGCTCATTGCTGGAGTACCATGTGTTGACTCTTAAATCATAGGTTTAAAGGGTTTCTATATCAATATAAGGCAGTATATCATGCAGAAAATGCAACATAATCTCAAAAAATTTTTTCCTTCAGACACAGATGTACATAATGAAAAAGTTGTAACAAAGAACTCATTTTGTCATTTTTACCACGACGGGCCCATTTCACATGACTTGTCAGAATTGACACCCTTATATTAATATTTCTAAATATTAGAGATCTGGTATGTAATTTGCTTTGTGGATTCGTCTGACTAGATTCATTACCCTTAGTCTTAGTAATCAAAGTGTTCAATCTAATGTCCTATTTGTAGATTGTGAAAGTTTGAAGTTATCAGAGCAAACAATAATGGATACCCCTGCATCTTACACTAATGAAACAGTGCATCTTTCTTGTCCAGAGGGACACCAGTTTAATCAGGAAAAGTTCATGGACCATGCATTCATTGAGGTGGTTTGTGAGCCTGAAGGATGGTTAGTGATAGATGAAGATCGGGATTGCATTCCAGAATGCCAAAGTATGTTGATATGAGAACATTAACATTAACATTGTTTTCTTCGTAAATGAACGTTTTTTGTCAAATCTACGGCGGGAATCTCTTCCTTGATCCGCCATTTTGTTTTCTGAGATCCGAGCATTTCAACGGAAAAACCCCATAAAATGTTACTATTTTAAGAAATTACGACGGTTGACGAATTCGAATTCGGTTGTTTACGATATCACGAGTAATTACGATGTTAGTCGATATTAGCTGATACGCGTTATGGGTATATAGCCTTAATTTATGTACTGATGTTTTATGACAAATGTATGCTGGGAGGCTTTAGAAATTGGAACACGAATATGTCATTTTTGAATAATTTTAAATGGTTACACCAACATTAGTAATATAACAAGATTTAAGACTCCTTATTCACATTTATTGGTTCCATTGTATGAATGACATGTCCTTGTATTATTAATTTTTTCAAATATTACAATTAATTTTGTTGTTATTTTTTGTAGTCGTTTATTGTGGCACTCCAGACAGCATAAAAAATGGTGCTATTAAACAAACTACTGGTGTTAATTACAAATCTGTTGCAACTTATGAGTGTAACAATGGATTCCAAATGACAGGAGGTGAAAATGCAACATGCGCTGAGACCGGAGAATGGACTAATGTTCCTGAGTGTTTATGTAAAGATTTTTTTCTCATATAAAAAATCTCATACTGTTAAAATTTACTTTTATTTTAGCATTAGGTCATGTTGTGCAAGAATTTTAAAAAGTTCATTGTTAAGTCATAATTGTATTTTAATATGCCTTGTCATACCTGTGTTTATAGCCACTACAGAAGAAAGGCCACCTGTCAATAAAGACCATGTTTTGCAATTCCCAAGGATGGCGTTTGTTCAAAGGTTTCCTGAAAATGACATCAATTTTTGTGCGTCTTTTTTACAAAAGACTGATTTTCCAAAATGAATGATTTAAAATAAATGCCAAACTGATTACCATTATTCAGAAAATAGAATGGGACAGATCTAATACTGATTGTCATTTGGTACATCTTGTTTATTTACAGCGGCTAATAATTGCGTAATACTTCCTGATGACATAGTTGAGAATGGAATGTTTGAAATACTAGCTGGCAATATAACTGAAACTGACACTAGTTTCGACACAGTAGTCAGGTTTGATTGTTTTGATGGATATGAGATAGTTGATGGACCTGTAATATCACATTGTACTAGTGATGGATGGACACATGGAGATAATCCTCCTACTTGCAAACGTTAGTTTGAGTTTACTTTATATTTTTTATTTCTAATGTAGCGGTGTGGTATATTGTATTATAAATTGGCTGGAATATTCACCAGCCAGATTAGCTCAGTTTGTAGAGCATCTGACTAGCAAGCAGGAGGTCGCCGGTTCGAGTCCCGCATCGGGAACATTATTTTTCTCCTCCTATTACACTATTAAAGTAGTTCCATATTAAGAAATCGGTGCCGGAATTTACGCAGGATTTTCAGGTTTTTATGGCCCTGAAATCGCCTAGAATGCACCATTATTTTCAAAATTTTCCAGGGGAGCATACCCTGCAAACCAAGATGGAGGGTGTATATTGGAGTCACTCTGTCTGTCGGTCATTGGTCGGTCCATCTGCCTACAATATCACAAGTTTGTGGAGCCAACTATACTTCCACATTCCTTTAGCGATTGCAAGAAAAGTTAAAATAAGTCATCACCATGGAGTGTACATATGCAAGACACAGTTTTCATGCCCAGTGAAAGCTGTAGTGGGGGTATTAGTCACCTCTGTGACAAAGCTCTTGTTTGTGTTATCCATGGTACTGATTTCTAGAGTTTTGTCACAGAGGTGACTGATACCCCGGCCACCACTTTGACACTAACATGTGATACATGGGGTACGCTATATGACTAAGTTCAAGGGCACATAACAACGTGTTTGTTACCAATGTATGCACTATGATACCAAAGTTAATTATTATTACACCGGATAATATTGTGCTACAAGATAGAGTGAGATTTACAAATGTGCTGTTTTAGATTGCCCATCCCATATTTTGAAGTGGACATAATTTTATGGTTGATTTTAAATCAGATGCACACTGAATATTGGACAGTTGATATTTTTTCTTTTATTAGGTTTGCCTTGTCCTGTATATCCAATACCACACTCAGACATGATGCAAGCATCCATTGATGATCCAGTGAATTTTGAGGACACTGTGGAAGTCCAGTGTGATCCTGGATACAAATTCATGGATGAGGATGTGGTGACTATAACATGCACAGCAAATCAAAATTTTGATAAAATACTAGTCTGTGAAGGTACAGTTATATTGTATGATAAAACGTTATAAGTAACATTTAAAACGTTTCAGATTTTTAAAAATTTTCCTAGATGATTTGGACCTATGGAACAACTTGGAAGTGTTCCAACTATTAGATAAATGGAACCTTAAATCATGTGAGATTTTTTGGTGTATATATTATATTGAAAGCAATTTTATATCATTAGTGATTTGAAATGTAATATACTATTGTAGTATTATTATACAGTTATTGTCTTAAGTGAGCCATAGAATACGATATGTGATATTCACTGGCAGAATGTCATATTAACCGAGATGTAGCCGAGGTCAATATGGCATTCTGCTGGTGAATATCACAAAGGCTTTATCAGGCTTTAACCTAATGATAATGTGTTTATTTATAGATGATACAATAAACAAATTACATGTTATAATATGTATTTTACAGATATAGATGAATGTGAGACACCAACCGTATGTGATGGTGGTTCTACAACTTGTATAAATATGCCAGGTTCTTATGAGTGTGAATGCAAAGACGGTTTCACATCTAATCCGTCTGATATGTCTTCTTGTGAAGGTTTGTATATTTTAAGATCACCCGAGATGGCAACATAAAGAAATACATCAGTGCCTTTGCCATAGGCTTTTTCTGCATTCTATTTTTTATGCTTATTATTTAGAGCTATTATAATCAATTAAGCATAATTTTCTTAATTGTATGACTATGCTCATTAACTTTATTCATGTTCACAGTGAAACTGTTTTTCAACTAACACCATAAAAAAGGTAATGTTCATGAATACCTGACCGATCCTATTCTTACCTTCTAACTGCTTGGTCCAAATAGCAAAATATTTAGAGACAAATCATGCTTCAGTGCTTGAAAGTTATATTAGAAAAGATTTTACCTGCTAACCCTAATCTTCATCACTTGTGAATAATGGCCGTACATGTATTGAGTGGGTTCAAACTTAAAACAGTGAGGGGCTATGGTGATTACATGTCAAAGACCATAACTGCTTGATCCAGAAGACCCCTGCACTAAATACTTTGAGGGGATGGAAAATTATTTTGATAATTAAAGTCGATTATTTTTAAAATATTACACAAAACACATTACTTATGGAATATCCCTCATATAAGTATGTATATAATCTTATCTTACAGACATAAAAGAATGTAATGATATGAATGGAGGATGTGATGATGAATGTGTGGAGACTGAGCCTTTCTATGAATGCCAATGTAACTCTCCAGGTTATGTATTATACACAGAAGATGGAACTGAAGGTTTTTCCATACCTGACTCAGAGACTGGGCTGTTGCGGGATGATAGGTTTCATATTGGACACACATGTGTCGGTAAGTACATGTGTACATGTAATGCTATTTAACGATGTGTAAATGTAACTCCAATGTAAAACTAACGCTCTCCGTCTAAATTACTCTAATGTGTATACACGCTGTAGGCACGCTAACATCAAGAATGACGTCACAAAATAAAGGGGAGTAATCCTCCCTGTTTTTTTTCGGATATTGGTTATCGTGTTACAAAAGTGCGTTTTAAAGGCCTTTCGGTATTTTTTTCAAGCCGTATCGTGGTATTAATGAGTACTTATGCTAATGAATAATTCTATTTGAGATAGTTTAACTATTCTACATTTTTCTATGAATATGACCTTTTAAACTGTTGAAAACTCGACCTTTTCGGTCTTGTCCAAATGTCAAGTTTTCTGAGTATTCCAGTTTTGTGAGAACTTAATGATAAATTCAGAAAGAAAACGGGACTCGAATTTTTTTTTTCGATTTTCAGGGAGTTTCGATTTTCAGGGAGTTTACTGTATTTATTTATAGTTGTCAATCTTGGATTCTCTCCCTTTTGTACTGGTTTTATAGTACTGTAAACTTAAGATTGTTCAAAGTACCTGTATATATTATTTATATATTTATTACGGTATGTTTGTACTAAAAAAATGTCAGAGTAAAGATTGTTAGCTTACTTCTTTGACCTGATTCAAAATTTTGATTCTTGTGCATAAAGCTCACTGTTTTAAAAGTTAATCATTTAATTACTAATTAAGTGTCTCTTAAATCGACTCCTTTCAAGAAGTAACATAAAGTAAAAATGTTCTGATTATTTACCAGTTAATGAAACATAGACAGTTGTTTCTATTTGGATGTTATAACCACTTGTGCTTCACACTTTAAATTTGATTTTCGCACAGCTGAACTATTGCTCATAATTCTATAATCAACTCATAAATTATGGACCTTTTATTTATTATTTCAAAAACAACCTTTTTCTCTATCTCATACGCAACATGTTACATGTCTGTTATTTGTTCTATCATCAGCATGCTGTTAAAACGTTTTCATAATTTCATACGCAAGATTTTGTTTCTTTATTTCATACGCAATATGTTACATGTTTATTATTTGTTCTATCATCATCATACTGTTTTCATAATTTCATACACCACACATTGTTTCTTCATTTCATATGCAACATCTTACATGTTTATTATTTGTTCTATCATCATCATACTGTTAAAATGTTATCAATTTCATACACCTCATTTTTCACTTTTTTCATATGCAACATGTTACATGTTTTTTCCTATGTTCTATCATCATCATACTGTTAAAATGTTATCAATTTCATACACCTCATTTTTCACTTTTTTCATATGCAACATGTTACATGTTTTTTCCTATGTTCTATCATCTTCATACTGTTAAAGATGTTTGCATAATTCCATACACCCAATTTTGTTTCTTTTTTCATACACAACATGTTACATGTTTTTTCCCCTATGTTCTATCATCTTCATATATACTGTTAAAAACTTTTGCATAATTTCATACACCACTTTCTGTTTCCTTATTTCATACGAAACAAATTGTATGATTTTTTGCTATGCTATATCATTATCATACTGTATAAAATTAATGTTTTCCTTGTTTCATATGCAACATCTTTTATGACTTAAACTATGTTCTACTATCATCAATCTGTTTAAAATTTGAACACTTGTATAAACTGTAAAATGATCAAATTATTGTAACATGACTATGTTCTGGGCTGGTGGCCTAAATCATTAATAAACATCTATCTATCAACTGCAAAATAATTTGCATTTACATGCTGGTTCAACCTATAAACTTAAAAATAATTACATTATCAGTCAGCTCTTAGATTTTCCTCCCCTGAATTTCAACACATGTGATGTCATAACAGGTGTGGTAAGCTTAAAATTAATTTTTTATAGAAAAATGTCCCAATATCATTGGAAATACATTTTTATAAAATATGTCTAAATATCTTTAGAAACATTTTTTTATAAAACATGTCTCAATATCTTTAGAAATGATTTTTTATAAAAAATGTCTCAATGTCTTTGGAAATACATTTTATAAAATATGTCTCAATATCTTTAGAAATCATTTTTTATAAAAAATGTCGCAATATCTTTAGAAATAATTTTTTATAAAAAATGTTGCAATACCTTAAGAAATAAATTTTTATAAAAAATGTCTCAATATCTTTAGAAAGAAATTTTTATAAAGACTGTCTCAATATCTTTAGATAATCATTATCTCCCAGAGTAGACACTACACACAATTTTTAAAGCATGTTACTAAATGTTTAGCATATAGATATTTATTACCTCCAAAAATGAGAGTTCTATATTATATCAAGCTGTTTGATTATTATTATTAACTTAAAATGTTTTTTAACATTTTTTTACGTATACATCCAAGCTTGTTACCTTAAGGATTAAACAGTCATATGTAAATAAATGTTTGTGTTGGTTTTCTAATGTATTGTAGCAGTATGGTATATTTAGTATTTGTATTTATAAATTGGCTGTAATATTAACGGCTCAGTTGATCGAGCATCTGACTTGCAAGCTGGAGGTCGCTTGTTTGAGCCAGCATCGGGTACATTATTTGCCTCCTCCTATTTCAGTATGCTCATATCAATAGGAAATACTGTGGGTCATGTTACATTCTTTATCAGAACGCAGACTTAAGAAAAATTTTGGATTACTTTATAATTTGTCTTAGGTAGAATATTATGACAAAACCTTGATTTCGCTCCAGAAAAAATAAAGATAGTTGTATCTAAAATAATATTTGAGAGTATTTTTAAGTTACAATGAGCTGCTACATCAAAGAAGTACAGTATTATGGATTATATTACCTTAAATTATAGAAATAAATACAAACTCACTATAAAACATGGAGTGAAGTGAATATCTAGGACATAAATTAGAAATCAATATTATACATACATGTAGTTGAAATTAAACCAATGATTGATATGGTAAATTAATTGAAAATAAGACTTCTACTATATCGAGGGCTCAGCGCAACACAGTCGTAACTTGTTCTTATTTCAATATGAATTATGACACTGTTGCGTTGAACCCTCGATATGTTAGTACAGTTCAACTTGTGAACAAAGGCCACTCTTGGGAAATTCTTGACAGGTGACCATTATTCAGAGGTCATTGTACTAAACGATAAAAGTGGCTTTAAAAGAATGGCCTTTATTCACAGGGTGGCCTTTTTTCAGAGGTGGCCACTAACACAGGCTTGACTGAATATACATGTTTCCATTGTGCTTCTTATTTAATTCATAGCAACACTTTGTCCTACTCTCGATGATGTTGACAATGGTGTATACTTAGTGAAGGACTTAGAAAACTTCCATGTTGGTGATGAAGTCACTCTACAATGTAATGATGGATTCAAAGTGAGCGGATTGGATGATGATGTAACTGATGTAGTACTTACATGTAGTGAGACATCAACTTGGGATTCAATTTACACCTGTGAAAGTAAGTAATGATTTATGTAAATGAATGCATGCTTGTCTGTGTGTTAATAAGATATTTAACATCAACATTTGCCTTACATAAGATGCACAACTTTGTAACATTTAGTAATTATCTACCAGATTTTTAAGCAGTGCAGGCAGAGTTCACTCAAGATCATATGTATGTATGTAATCAATGTACCCTCCAATAGGCATTATCCATGAATACCTCTGCTAATATACGTTTATTTGGTTACCTTTTTAGATAAAGTGTTTTAATTCAATTTCTTGTACAAGAGTATATTTAACTCTGCTTGCAAAATAATAATTATGAGAGGTCAAAATTTACATTTTTGTTTTACATGAAGCAGAAAAGATCATTTGTGGAAAATGCCTTCCTTTAATAAAGGATGTTTATGTATGACTGATTTTCAACCTGTCTAAGATTCCAAATATCAAACGGTTAAACGTTTTGCTCATAATGCATTGTATGATATTTTTACATGTATATTATTATATTCACTTGACAGAGAGAAAATGCTTCTTACCTGGAGGCGAGGAAGTACTATTTGGAGACACATATGAAATTTCATGCACTTTAGCCTACCAAAGAAGTGTGACATACTCCGCAACATGCGTTTATCAAAATGGTGAAATGACGTTCATTGGAGAAAATATAGAGTCTTGTCCAGGTAACACTCATAAATTTATCATGTAGCTGTATGGTATTATAATATTTATATATTAGAGCAGTTGGTAGAGCATCTGATTTGCTAGCAGTAGGTTGCGGGTTCGAGTACCACATTGGGTACATTATTTCCCTCCTCCTATTACACTTGGTGCCATGAGTGTGTGACTTAGTCTTGAAATCCTAAGAGTATAGGTGAAGCAAAGGTTGGGTTATGCTAAAGACTGTATTACAATTTTTTCCAGAAATTGAGTGTGGAAATCCTGCGAACTCTCCAGTTTGGCCAGTTGGAGGTAAATTTCTAGATGACAAAGGACCAACTACTACTACATTTGATGGAACAGGTTCAGTTTTTGAATTTGACTGCGAACCTGGGTTTGATATGTCTGGAGAATCTGGGCACTCGAATTCTACAGTCACATGTACTGCTGATGGGTACTGGAACTTTGGTACATTGTCATGTATTGGTGAGTTTTACAGTTATCTTAATTATGACATCCTAGGATTCAGTTTGTTTGTTAAAGGCATCGTTTCTATGCACTACTTGACAATCTGTTATGCTGTCATTTAGTCACAACATAGTTTTTTTACCCATATTTGTTTAGCTCACACGAAGGCCCTTGAAAAGGATAATTTGAATATAATTATCAATGTGCATAACTTTTCTTTATGTTAGTCAAAGTGTTATGATACTCCTAACCTAGAAGATTGTAATTATTTTGATAAAACTTATTATAACTGAACTACCATTACAGTTTACACAAAACAATTTATTGTAACAATTATTACATGCAATCACAATACAAGGGAAGTATCATGTTAATAGTATTAAATGTAGATGGGGAATTTAGGCCGTGATATGTTAAGACACCAATGGGTATACTAGTATCCAAAGAGTGTCTGCTTTCCTGGGGAACAGACATGCATGTTTTTGTTAATAAATGATTTGATCAGGGAAGTCTTTTTCGGACAATATCATTATTGACCAGCCATGGTCATATAGACATTTGGACATTGACCCGCCATGGTCATAGACATACAGACATTGACCAGCCATATGGTCATACAAACATCGACCAGCCCTGGTCACACAACATTGACCAGCCCTGGTCATACAAACATTTTTCAGCTAGGGTCATCTATTGGCCAGCCCTGGCCAAAAGACATACTGACCAGCCCTGGACAGACAAACCCTGAGCAGCCTGCTCGTACTGACATTGACCAGCCATGGTCAAACTGAGCAGCCATGCTCATGTTTCAATATAATTTGGATAGCCCTGCCTAGCTTTGACTTCCTGGTCTGACCTATGTGCAACTTCCGGATTGCCTAAGCGACTGCTTGTTCCGAGCAAAACCGAGTAGCAATATAAAATAAAATACCGAGGAAACTGGATCCCCGAGTTTAGGGTGAATTATATGCCATGGACAGCCTTCCATGTTAATTTTGATTCTTTTCAAATTAATATGCATGCCTATACCCCAAGACATCAAAATCACGACTTGAATTGAGTTATTGGGCCTAACTAATCACATAAAACACAATGACAACAGGCACTATTGTGTGATTTGCACAATTTGCCATGCTCTTACAGTTTAGCAACATCTGGAAATGAAACTTTTCTCCAAACTTGTTACAGGTAAAAAATGCTCAGACCCTGGCACGCCTGGTGATGCAGTCCAAGTGGCTGGCAAGTATGAAGTGGACTCAGTATTGTCCTTCTCATGTATTAGAGAAGGATTTAAGATAAATGGACCAGCAAACTACACTTGTGAATACGATGTTCCGGTGAACACAGTGTCTTGGTCTGGTAATCTAGATAATCAGTTACCAGAGTGCATTGGTATGTATCATTGTAATGATATCATAATATATTCAATTTATCTCTTAGCTTCTAAAAATTCAAATTCTGTATGTAGTAATTGAAGGATGTATAATTTAAGTTCAAACTATGTTCAAGTATTTTACTTAAGCTTAACTGTTCAGCAAAAGCTAGTTTATTAAGGTAATCATTAATTCATATTCTAAAAAAAAACAGCAATGTCTGTGGTATTATTATTTTTATTGTTACCAACTAAGACACAAAATATTTTCAACAAAATTACAACATACTATAAATGTATATAATCAATTGCGAAGTACCAGCACAACAGCAGTATAGCACCAACATAGTATAGTAGTACCAACATAGTATAGTAGTACCAACATAGTAAAGTTCCAACATCGTATAGTACCAACATAGTATAGTACCAACATTGTATAGCAGTACCAACATAGTATAGTACCAACATAGTATAGCAGTACCAACATAGTATAGTAGTACCAACATAGTATAGTAGTACCAACATAGTATAGTACCAACATAGTATAGCAGTACCAACATAGTATAGTACCAACATAGTATAGCAGTACCAACATAGTATAGTACCAACATAGTATAGTAGTACCAATATAGTATAGTAGTACCAACATAGTATAGTAGTACCAACATAGTATAGTACCAACATAGTATAGTACCAACATAGTATAGTTCCAATGTAGTATAGTAGTACCAACATAGTATAGTTCCAATGTAGTATAGTAGTACCAATATAGTATAGTAGTACCAACATAGTATAGTAGTACCAACATAGTATAGTACCAACATAGTATAGTTCCAATGTAGTATAGTAGTACAAACATATATAGTAGTACCAACATAGTATAGTTCCAATGTAGTATAGTAGTACCAACATAGTATAGTAGTACCAACATAGTATAGTACCAACATAGTATAGTAGTACCAACATAGTATAGCTCCAACATAGTATAGTTCCAATGTAGTATAGTAGTACCAACATAGTATATTTCCAACATAGTATAGTAGTACCAACATAGTATAGTTCCAACATAGTATAGTAGTACCAACATAGTATAGCTCCAACATAGTATAGTACCAACATAGTATAGTAGTACCAACATAGTATAGTACCAACATAGTATAGTAGTACCAACATAGTATAGCTCCAACATAGTATAGTTCCAATGTAGTATAGTAGTACCAACATAGTATAGTACCAACATACGAGGGGTGATCGAAAATTAATGAGACTGGGTCTAGTATTTGAAGGGTATTTGGAGTAGAATTTTGAAACAAAGACAGCATTATTCCCAATCTTTATTCTGCCAGTATACCAAATATCAGTTTCATTGCATTAAAATTGATAAAATCCCGCCGGTTTAAAAGAGGTCCATCACGTCGGAGCGGGGCAGTCTGGTATTGATATACAACGTCGAGCGACGTCGTCTTCCTAATGTTTCCTTTGACAACGTCTTTCTTTCTCAAAATATTCGCCCCGACATGAGATACATTTACGGTGTCGATGCATACATGTCTTTATATCATTGTGAGTCAAGACTAGAAACAACATGCTGTACGAAGTTCAGTAAAAGAATCGAATCTGTTACCCCTCAAAGCTGATTTAAGTACCTGGAAAACACACAAATCGATCTGTTTTCCTGCCGATTTTGAGACATGTGCCTTCTTAATGGGAGGTGATTCTGGTGTTTTTCCATTGTTTTGATTACTCCTTAGTTTCTTGGGTCAAATAAAAACAACCAATATTCATCAATGGTAGCAATGCGCTGTAGAAAAGTGTCACCTTCTTTACGATACCGCTGCAAAAACTTCCTTGAGACATTTATACGGGTGTCTTTATTGTTATTAAATAATAAACGCGGTATCTATTGAGCACTTACTTTGTGCATATTCAAGTGTTTTTCCAAAATTTTATGAACAGTTCAATAACCACGAAGAGTTAAGTCGCAAATTCTCTTATTGTCACTTGGCGATCCGTATAAATGACGTCCTTAATTGACTTGATCAATTTGACGTCAATAATTGTTTTCCGCCTTCGTCCCTATTCATCTTCCAATCTTATCTGCCCGTCCTAAAAGCATCGGTGCCATCTAAAAACCAGCGCCCATGAAACAGATAATTTTATAGATGTCTTCTGCATCATTTCATAAGTCTGTGTAGCTGTGTTGCCAAGTTCAGCTTAAGATTGTATTACTGCCCGATTTTCTAGCGGATTTCTAGACGTCATTTGTGAATATTTGTTATCTCAGCAACGGTTGCCTGTTTATCTGTTGTTTACGAACGGTTACAGATATGACGTCAAAATTTTCAACACACATGCATAAGACGTCATATAAGTCGTGTTTGAAAATGCACGACATTCGGACATTTATATTTTTATATTTAACATTCTTTTCATAGAAAATCTAGCCATTTGTTTCACGTGCACCGCTTATTCATTCATGGGTTACTATAGCAACCCGTCGGGTGCATTTATACATGTCAAAAGTTATTATTTTTTCAGTATATCGTAGATAAATATTTTATCTTTATGTTCATAGAGTATCAGAGTGCTAAATTAAAAGAAACAATTTTGCGAGAAAAAGTCTCATTAATTTTCGATCACCCCTCGTAGTATAGTAGTACCAACATAGTATAGCTCCAACATAGTATAGATCCAATGTAGTATAGTAGTACCAACATAGTATAGTTCCAACATAGTATAGCAGTACCACCATAGTATAGTACCAACATAGTAATAATCAAAATGTTATCTATGTACATGGTATCAATGTATTACCTCTTTTGTGTTGATATTGATAATTGCCAATTGTAATAAAATTCTAGTTTTTTTAAATCTTTACTATAGATCGTGGGCATGTCCATCTATCTGTTTATACAAAACCTTAATCTTGCCTATAAACTCAAAATGATTCCACCTACAGTCATCAAACTTCACGACAGCCTCTACATGCCTGTTCATTTCCAGTAGGTCAAAGATCACAGTCATCCGGAGGTGGTTTTAAAACACATCTTGCAATTTGTAATATAAGGTTATTTCATAGTTTTCTAATTTACAAAGCAAACTTGATTCCTAAAATATTTTATTTTAGATGTAACGCCACCTACAATTGAACTTACCTCGGCTGTCTGTGGGGAAGAAATGGTTTATGATGCAATGGATATGTTATCATTCGGAAACATTGATGTTGGTGACAACTTTGCCATAAAGTCACTTAGCTCAAGCATTAAATCCATCAGTGATTTTGAATACATTAATTCTAATATGGCTTATGAAGTCAGTGTTCAGGATTTCCAAGGCAACCCAACAGTATGTACAGTAGATTTCACTGTGATAGGTAAGATTCTGTCGAGTTCATATTGTTTTACAGAAACATATATATAAGGCACTTAAATTCATGGGTTTATAAAATGCTTGGACCATTCAAGTTCAAAGTGTGGTCCTTGCCGAAATATCTATATATTGAACGTATAATTACTAGATGTACAATTAAAGGAAAACTGCTCAAACGAAATAATATTCATTGTCAATACTCATAGTTTTAAGTAATTGTCTGTTGATACAATCATAATTATAATGCTTAATTATAATTTTCTGCATCTAATATATATATCTGTATTTTATTGCGAAATATTTTATATGAGCAAATCTCAATATTATCAATGTTGATCATGTGTTCCTAAAAGGGCCTTGGCCTTCTTATTGTACATCCTATGTCTTCTGTTTATACAGATCGCAGTATCAAGCCAGATCTCAGTTGTGAAAATGAAGAAATCTCGGTTAACAACAGAAACCGTTCCTCACTCATCTTAGGTGACTACATCACCGTAAGTGATGGTACTTATGAGGTGGAACCTGCTTCTTTCCAGTACAACCACAATAATATCGGATCTGCTCAACCTTTTCAAGTCACTGCTGCTAATGGTCATGGAACTGAGTCTTACTGTAGTTTTATAATTGATTTTGTTGGTAAGTTCTTTTGTCCATTGAGATAGAATTACAGTGCAACCTCTTTAAAGCAACATCCTTTAGGAGTAGCAAAAGTATATTGTTGTTGAGAGGTTGTTGTGCTAGAGAGGTTAATTTAATAGTTAAAGCATGCAGCGGGAATAAAACATGCTGTTGTGAAAGGGAGGTTGTTGCTCAAGAGAGGGCCACTCTGGAGAGATTGTACTGTATATAAAAACAAATTATCGTTATATCTTCAGGGATGTGATTTTTTCTGTGAATTGAAATGCTTGAGCAGAAAAAACGCATGTTAAGCAATGTTTATAAACATTCCTCTGATTGCTTGATGACTCCAGCTCGTCCAATCAAAACATACTTGCATTTTGCAATGACAATAAAAAAATTCAACCACAAGATCATAGTAGATGGCCCGAAACCCCTCACCAATATATTTCAGCTATTCAGCTTCGACATCAATCAAATCTCTGTTTTTGTGTGCAATGTTAATTGTAATATAGAATGTTAGTCTTCAAGCAGTAATTTAAATGTTTTTTACATAAATGAATTATTTTTGGATGCATACTAGACCAGGTTTTTTTATTCTCGATTTGTCAGCTCTTTAAAGTTGGAATTTCCAATTTTTATCTTGTTTTTTTTCCAATTTTTATCTTGGAATTTCCAGCTTAAATCTTGAAACTCACACACTTAAAGTTTGATTTTCATAGCTAAAATGTTGGAATTTCATTCTTCAAATGTTGGAATTTCTGACTTCTATCAGTTCTAAAGTTTGAATTTCAAACATTAGAATTTACAACTGGGTATATATCATCTTCTAATTAATGTTAGAATAATAGACTCTAAAAGCAGAAATTTCAACTTCAAGTTGATGGTTCCAACTTTAAAGGTGTAGAAATCAAATTTTATACTATCATTATTGTTATGATTATGGTGGTAATTATAGAATGATGTTGTTTTGTTGTTGTCTTCAGTTCTAATATTAATGCAGATTTGTCGTTGTTATAATATTTATTATAATTATCATCATTGAACTTTTTGTCCTTTGTTGTAATTTACTTTATCTATTTTTTCAGCTGGTACCTGCTTTGAGGAAGAACTTTTCACGGATCCCAATGCAAACCGAGTCTGTGATTTTAACAGCAATAATGAACTAGTTTGTGAATCTACGTGTTCTGCTGGATTTATATACTCTGATGGAACCCATGCTAAAAACTTCTCCTGCTCTGGATCAGGAGATTGGGGCTTAACTGATGTCAAGCCATACGATAGATACTGTCTTCGTAAGTACAAAAATGTATTGACAAACTGTTGATGTATAGTTAATTATATCATTGTCTTAGTCTAAAATATATAAAATGCATCCTATATTTATTGTCTATGTAAATATATGTCACAGTGATCAAAAACACATAATTATAATGTTTACATGTTTGACTAAAACATAATTATTCATGACAATTGCCATATTCTCGCTGCTATTCCAGATATGTAGTAAACCCCTATACATACGATGTAGCCACTAATAAGAGCTCAAATACCTTAAGCAATAAACAATTGCCAATGAACAAGTCAACAACATGCATATGAGGTCACTCTAGGGGTGACGTAATATCTGTATATTGATAACGTGACTACTATGAAACTTAAATATGAACCTTATAACACATGTATCTTTTTGTGAACCTGCATTGTGCATGCTTTGTTCTGTCATGTTATGAATATTGCATCGTATCTGCTAGTTACCATCTCACTTCTCCGTCCATGTACCGGTAAGGTGTGTATTTTGAATAGGGACAAAAATGTTAGTTCTGAGAAATTATTTTTCTTGGTTTTACACTAATTTTCAACAGAATTTCTGTTAAAATACTGCTGGAAAAAATTTCTTGTTTGAAACTACAAGGCCTAGAGCCTAGATATAAATTTGTATGTGGGCCTCTACCAAATTTGTTCAAATCATGGCTCCGGGGTAAAAATTGGCCCTGCCCTGAGGTCACTTGATTTATATACTGCAGGCTAATAAAATTATAAGAAAATTTAAAAAGTTTTCCTTGTCAGAATCTACAATGCCTAGAGCTTGAATATTTCAGAGGTAGCATTGTCTAGTGGACCTCTGCCAAATTTGTTAAAATAATGGCCCAGGGGTCAAAATAGGCCTGCACTAGGGGACACGTGATTTATATACGCTCATGTTCTTCTGTGCCAGGTCTTTTTCTGGTGAGCGATTATTGGGTCATTATGGTACTCTTGTTCATCATTCTGTTCGATGCTTTTTAAAAATGTTAATACAAATGTAACATAAAATAGCATTTACCAATTATTTTTTAACTATCTTTGATAGTTACCCGAAATACATTGGAAATTTTGTGAGAGTTGTTGCCCTTGTTGTAAAATAGAAAAAAATGTGATTTTGCACAATGTCATATTTTTCTTTATTAAATTAGAATGAGACCATGTTTTTTCATGGTTTTGCCAATTAATATATTTTCAAAATTAGCTACTGTCATAGACTTCAATGCAATTTAAAGGAACAATAACTCAGAAAATTGACATTGTCTTTGAAAACATCACTATAAGTCATTTTCTTTTATAGAAACTTTTAAAATCTATTATGGTTCTAAAAGTCTGTGCTTCATTATGAAGTACCGGTACAATTTTTGAACATTTTTGGTATATAACGTTAATATTAATACTATAGATTATTGAATTACATCTTGTCTGAGATCCAGAGAAAACATTTTTTATGAACTAAAAGGTTACTATTTGTAAAGCAGTGACTTCAACTTAACCTACAATCTTACTTATCTGATTCATCCATATGAAATCAAAGTACTGAAAGTTCTCATGGAAACTGAACTTACATAGACTAGCATTCACAGCAACATGTAATGGGAACCAGTTGCATTTCAGATGTTGAAAAAAACGTAGTACATTGGTTAACAGGAAAATTCAAGCATGCTAGTTAGTGATGACTATGGAAAAAATTGAAAAATTGTTTATTAATATTCTAATAATAATTATACCAAGCAATTCTTAACAAACAAACTACAGTGTGTACCGGTGTAGCAGTCTATTTTTTCCCCCCGCCCAGTTTTTCCCCTGGGGAAAGATTGGCCTAAGCCATTTCTTCCCCCCTGAAAAAGTGGCCAGGGGGGAAAGAATGGCCTGTTACACAGGTATTAATTTGGCATAGAATTACAGCCTGATATTAGTATCACAATTTACTCAATCTGTGAGGAAGTACATGATGAGCCATTGGCTAGCCTTCACAATTACTGTGTTAAATTTTATTTTTCTAAATACTTTAAGTACAAAATTTACATGGATATAAAATACTTTTTTTGCATTATTACACAGTTCCATTTATACATATATATCTTTCTTTTCCAGCTGAAGAATATCCAAGTTATGAAGTTACTGTATCAGTAGTTCATATTTTTGGCTTTTTCTCTGCTTTTTGTGTTGAGGAGTATACTAACGCTCTAAATTCAGAATTGTCAATTTTTGCTATTGGAATACAACAATTATGCGATGGAATGACATGGAATGTGACAGTAGTGTCTTCAGACCATGGTCAAGCTACGAATAAGGTATGAAGTATTTCAGTACATCAAAGTTTACTGATAAAGAAAGAAGAATTTTTCGGTTGACAATTTAAAAACAATACACTCAAGTTTTTTTTCTATCATATAGTTGAAGTCTGAAGTCCCCTCTGAAATTTCTTTGAATTATGCGATTTTACAAAAATTTCCAATTTACTCCTTGAAATTTCATTTCCAAAATTGGTTTTGGGAGAGATTCCCCCCCCCCCCCCGAATAGGCTTATTTCATCCCCAAATTAAGGGACAGGGTGCCTTCCTTAATCCATAAAGAAAACCTCTGCTGACTTACAATGCACATCTAACAATTTGCTGTTCCTGTTAATGTTTTAGCTTGAAGATGATATCTTTATCTTAAAGAAAATTTTTTGTTCATTTTTGGTAAGGTAAGTGATTAAAGGCCATATTAGAACACTCATTTATTTTCTTTTTTCTTTTGTAGTTTGATGCAACACTAAAACTGACATTGCTTGACAGTGGCTCATCTGGTATGAGTCCAGTAGAATGTCTTAACTCTTTCCAATCAGAGAGTGATTTATTTGACATGAATCCACTGACATGTGATAGTAACCAGTATAATCTCAATCAAGATTCTCTGGTAATGGATGATCCATCATTGACTTGTACAGACCAAACAAATACTCAATTGACTAGAGATGATGAAACAGTGTGTGGTAAGAACACAGTTCAAAGAAGTTATGTATAAGCTGTGGTTGTGATGACTTCAGACTTTGAGGGTTCAATGCAACAGTGTCGTAACTCATATTGAAATAAGAACAAGTTACGACAGTGTTGCGCTGAGCCCTCGTTAAATCTGTAATTTGCATGTGTAACAAGCATATCAAGAAAATCAAAATGTTTATCAAGGAACAAGTTTGAACTAAAATAGATTAGAATGAAATTGAGATGTAAGCAGTCTTCACAACAAACTTTTTCAAGCACTGGACATTAGGTCCAGTAAAAATGCAAACATTATTGGACCAAATGAACTTTAAGTGGACCTACATGTAAAAATATCCGGGAATTATTGTGTTTTATTTCCATTAACGCTAATTAAAGTGTTTATCGTTATTTTTTATACATGTACCTTTTCAAGTCAGATATTTAATTTTATGTCCACAATAAAAAATGAAATTTGCTCAGGCTCTTGTTCAATTAATATTGAACTAAGTTTAGACCACACTAAATCTAAATCTAATAAAAAGGGAAAATGCAAAATACAGTTTAGGAATGATAGAATAGGTGTCTTACCTACCATTTTGCAGCTAACCAAGGGTTATTGTAATTATGTCAGGCTTCAAAAATATTTTGAGTTTATTATACTTGACCAAACAATTTAGGGTGGGTAAGTCAAAAACATTTGTCTTTTTTCTTCTAAGGCACTTACCTTTTAAGTATTTTTGAGGTACCATTGTCCTTAAATATTTTCATTCTTTGTATTATGTTGTAAGAAAATTTAGCATCATAGATTAGGGTTGATCAGGTAAAATCATTTATATTGTGTTATTTCAGTGCCTAGTTATGGACCTGGTCAGTATTATGATGCTGTCACTATGGATCCTATAGACTGTGGGGTGAACGAGTACCAAGATGAACTTGGCGCGACATCATGTAAAACATGTCAGGGAATAGCAAATGATGATCGAACACAATGTATAGGTATGTCTTTAAAACAAGCATCATGCAGAGTAAAAGTTCTATTTATTCAGTCAGAGATAAACATTGTTTTAATGGCTAATTTATTAATATGGCATATGAAATTCTGTTCTGCGTTGTGAGAATGTTGTTTGGTTATGTAAGAAATGTGAGGAGATTGTTGTATAAGAAATGTGAGAAGATTGTTTAGTTGTATAAGAGATGTGAGAAGATTGTTTTGGTTGTATAAGAAATGTGAGGAGATTGTTTTGGTTGTATAAGAAATGTGAGGAGATTGTTGTATAAGAGATGTGAGAAGATTGTTTAGTTGTATAAGAGATGTGAGAAGATTGTTTTGGTTGTATAAGAAATGTGAGAAGATTGTTTTGGTTGTATAAGAAATGTGAGAAGATTGTTGTATGAGAGATGTGAGAAGATTGTTTTGGTTGTATAAGAGATGTGAGAAGATTGTTTTGGTTGTATAAGAAATGTGAGGAGATTGTTGTATAAGAGATGTGAGAAGATTGTTTAGTTGTATAAGAGATGTGAGAAGATTGTTTTGGTTGTATAAGAGATGTGAGAAGATTGTTTTGGTTGTATAAGAAATGTGAGGAGATTGTTTTGGTTGTATAAGAAATGTGAGGAGATTGTTGTATAAGAGATGTGAGAAGATTGTTTAGTTGTATAAGAGATGTGAGAAGATTGTTTTAGTTGTATAAGAGATGTGAGAAGATTGTTTTGGTTGTATAAGAAATGTGAGAAGATTGTTGTATGAGAGATGTGAGAAGATTGTTTTGGTTGTATAAGAGATGTGAGAAGATTGTTTTGGTTGTATAAGAAATGTGAGGAGATTGTTGTATAAGAGATGTGAGAAGATTGTTTAGTTGTATAAGAGATGTGAGAAGATTGTTTTGGTTGTATAAGAGATGTGAGAAGATTGTTTTGGTTGTATAAGAAATGTGAGGAGATTGTTGTATAAGAGATGTGAGAAGATTGTTTAGTTGTATAAGAGATGTGAGAAGATTGTTGTATGAGAGATGTGCGAAGATTGTTTAGTTGTATAAGAGATGTGAGAAGATTGTTGTATGAGAGATGTGAGAAGATTGTTTAGTTGTATAAGAGATGTGAGAAGATTGTTTTGGTTGTATAAGAAATGTGAGAAGATTGTTGTATGAGAGATGTGAGAAGATTGTTTAGTTGTATAAGAGATGTGAGAAGATTGTTGTATAAGAGATGTGAGAAGATTGTTTAGTTGTATAAGAGATGTGAGAAGATTGTTTTGGTTGTATAAGAAATGTGAGAAGATTGTTGTATGAGAGATGTGAGAAGATTGTTTAGTTGTATAAGAGATGTGAGAAGATTGTTGTATAAGAAATGTGAGAAGATTGTTTAGTTGTATAAGAGATGTGAGAAGATTGTTTTGGTTGTATAAGAAATGTGAGAAGATTGTTTAGTTGTATAAGAGATGTGAGAAGATTGTTTTGGTTGTATAAGAAATGTGAGAAGATTGTTGTATGAGAGATGTGAGAAGATTGTTTAGTTGTATAAGAGATGTGAGAAGATTGTTTTGGTTGTATAAGAAATGTGAGGAGATTGTTGTATAAGAGATGTGAGAAGATTGTTTAGTTGTATAAGAGATGTGAGAAGATTGTTTAGTTGTATAAGAAATGTGAGAAGATTGTTGTATAAGAGATGTGAGAAGATTGTTTAGTTGTATAAGAGATGTGAGAAGATTGTTGTATGAGAGATGTGAGAAGATTGTTTAGTTGTATAAGAGATGTGAGAAGATTGTTTTGGTTGTATAAGAAATGTGAGGAGATTGTTGTATAAGAGATGTGAGAAGATTGTTTAGTTGTATAAGAGATGTGAGAAGATTGTTTTGGTTGTATAAGAAATGTGAGAAGATTGTTGTATAAGAGATGTGAGAAGATTGTTTTGGTTGTATAAGAAATGTGAGAAGATTGTTGTATAAGAGATGTGAGAAGATTGTTTTGGTTGTATAAGAGATGTGAGAAGATTGTTTTGGTTGTATAAGAAATGTGAGAAGATTGTTTTGGTTGTATAAGAAATGTGAGGAGATTGTTGTATAAGAGATGTGAGAAGATTGTTTAGTTGTATAAGAGATGTGAGAAGATTGTTTTGGTTGTATTAGAAATGTGAGAAGATTGTTTAGTTGTATAAGAGACGATGTGAGAAGATTGTTTAGTTGTATAAGAGATGTGAAAAGATTGTTTAGTTGTTTACGAGATGATGTGAGAAGATTGTTTAGTTATATAAGAGATGTGAGAAGATTGTTTAGTTGTATAAGAGATGTGAGAAGATTGTTTAGTTGTGTAAGAAATGTGAGGAGATTGTTTAGTTGTGTAAGAAATGTGAGAAGATTGTTTAGTTGTGTAAGAGATGTGAGAAGATTGTTTAGTTGTATAAGAAATGTGAGAAGATTGTTTAGTTGTATAAGAGATGTGAGAAGATTGTTGTATGAGAGATGTGAGAAGATTGTTTAGTTGTATAAGAGATGTGAGAAGATTGTTTTGGTTGTATAAGAAATGTGAGGAGATTGTTGTATAAGAGATGTGAGAAGATTGTTTAGTTGTATAAGAGATGTGAGAAGATTGTTTTGGTTGTATAAGAAATGTGAGAAGATTGTTTAGTTGTATACGAGACGATGTGAGAAGATTGTTTAGTTGTATAAGAAATGTGAGAAGATTGTTTAGTTGTGTAAGAGATGTGAGAAGATTGTTTAGTTGTATAAGAGATGTGAGAAGATTGTTTAGTTGTGTAAGAAATGTGAGGAGATTGTTTAGTTGTATAAGAGATGATGTGGGAAGATTGTTCAGTAGTATAAGAATTGTGAGAAGATTGTTTAGTTGTATAAGAAATGTGAGAAGTTTGTTTAGTTGTGTAAGAAATGTGAGAAGATTGTTTAGTTGTATAAGAAATGTGAGAAGATTGTTTAGTTGTGTAAGAATTGTGAGAAGATTGTTTAGTTGTATAAGAAATGTGAGAAGATTGTTTAGTTGTGTAAGAAATGTGAGAAGATTGTTTAGTTGTATAAGAGATGATGTGGGAAGATTGTTTAGTTGTGTAAGAAATGTGAGAAGTTTGTTTAGTTGTGTAAGAATTGTGAGAAGATTGTTTAGTTGTATAAGAAATGTGAGAAGATTGTTTAGTTGTGTAAGAAATTTGAGAAGATTGTTTAGTTGTATAAGAAATGTGAGAAGTTTGTTTAGTTGTGTAAGAATTGTGAGAAGATTGTTTAGTTGTATAAGAAATGTGAGAAGATTGTTTAGTTGTGTAAGAAATGTGAGAAGTTTGTTTAGTTGTGTAAGAATTGTGAGAAGATTGTTTAGTTGTATAAGAAATGTGAGAAGATTGTTTAGTTGTGTAAGAAATGTGAGAAGATTGTTTAGTTGTATAAGAAATGTGAGAAGTTTGTTTAGTTGTGTAAGAATTGTGAGAAGATTGTTTAGTTGTGTAAGAAATGTGAGAAGATGGTTTAGTTGTGTAAGAAATGTGAGAAGATTGTTTAGTTGTGTAAGAGATGTGAGAAGATTGTTTAGTTGTATAAGAGATGTGAGAAGTTTGTTTAGTTGTGTAAGAATTGTGAGAAGATTGTTTAGTTGTGTAAGAAATGTGAGAAGATGGTTTAGTTGTGTAAGAAATGTGAGAAGATTGTTTAGTTGTATAAGAGATGTGAGAAGATTGTTTAGTTGTGTAAGAAATGTGAGAAGTTTGTTTAGTTGTATAAGAAATGTGAGAAGTTTGTTTAGTTGTGTAAGAATTGTGAGAAGATTGTTTAGTTGTATAAGAAATGTGAGAAGATTGTTTAGTTGTGTAAGAAATGTGAGAAGATTGTTTAGTTGTATAAGAGATGATGTGGGAAGATTGTTCAGTAGTATAAGAAATGTGAGAAGTTTGTTTAGTTGTGTAAGAAATGTGAGGAGATTGTTTAGTTGTATAAGAATTGTGAGAAGATTGTTTAGTTGTATAAGAAATGTGAGAAGATTGTTTAGTTGTGTAAGAAATGTGAGAAGATTGTTTAGTTGTATAAGAAATGTGAGAAGATTGTTTAGTTGTGTAAGAATTGTGAGAAGATTGTTTAGTTGTATAAGAAATGTGAGAAGATTGTTTAGTTGTGTAAGAAATGTGAGAAGATTGTTTAGTTGTGTAAGAAATGTGAGGAGATTGTTTAGTTGTATAAGAGATGATTTAGGAAGATTGTTCAGTAGTATAAGAAATGTGAGAAGTTTGTTTAGTTGTGTACGAAATGTGAGAAGATTGTTTAGTTGTGTAAGAAATGTGAGAAGATTGTTTAGTTGTGTAAGAGATGTGAGAAGTTTGTTTAGTTGTATAAGAAATGTGAGAAGTTTGTTTAGTTGTGTAAGAAATGTGAGAAGATTGTTTAGTTGTGTAAGAGATGTGAGAAGTTTGTTTAGTTGTATAAGAAATGTGAGAAGATTGTTTAGTTGTGTAAGAAATGTGAGAAGATTGTTTAGTTGTGTAAGAGATGTGAGAAGATTGTTTAGTTGTATAAGAAATGTGAGAAGATTGTTTAGTTGTGTAAGAATTGTGAGAAGATTGTTTAGTTGTATAAGAAATGTGAGAAGATTGTTTAGTTGTGTAAGAATTGTGAGAAGATTGTTTAGTTGTATAAGAAATGTGAGAAGATTGTTTAGTTGTGTAAGAAATGTGAGAAGATTGTTTAGTTGTGTAAGAATTGTGAGAAGATTGTTTAGTTGTATAAGAAATGTGAGAAGATTGTTTAGTTGTGTAAGAAATGTGAGAAGATTGTTTAGTTGTGTAAGAAATGTGAGAAGATTGTTTAGTTGTGTAAGAATTGTGAGAAGATTGTTTAGTTGTGTAAGAGATGTGAGAAGATTGTTTAGTTGTGTAAGAATTGTGAGAAGATTGTTTAGTTGTGTAAGAATTGTGAGAAGATTGTTTAGTTGTGTAAGAATTGTGAGAAGATTGTTTAGTTGTATAAGAGATGTGAGAAGATTGTTTAGTTGTGTAAGAAATGTGAGAAGATTGTTTAGTTGTGTAAGAATTGTGAGAAGATTGTTTAGTTGTGTAAGAATTGTGAGAAGATTGTTTAGTTGTGTAAGAATTGTGAGAAGATTGTTTAGTTGTATAAGAGATGTGAGAAGATTGTTTAGTTGTGTAAGAAATGTGAGAAGATTGTTTAGTTGTGTAAGAAATGTGAGAAGTTTGTTTAGTTGTGTAAGAAATGTGAGAAGATTGTTTAGTTGTGTAAGAAATGTGAGAAGATTGTTTAGTTGTGTAAGAATTGTGAGAAGATTGTTTAGTTGTATAAGAAATGTGAGAAGATTGTTTAGTTGTGTAAGAATTGTGAGAAGATTGTTTAGTTGTATAAGAGATGTGAGAAGATTGTTTAGTTGTGTAAGAATTGTGAGAAGATTGTTTAGTTGTGTAAGAAATGTGAGAAGATTGTTTAGTTGTGTAAGAAATGTGAGAAGTTTGTTTAGTTGTGTAAGAAATGTGAGAAGATTGTTTAGTTGTATAAGAGATGTGAGAAGATTGTTTAGTTGTGTAAGAATTGTGAGAAGATTGTTTAGTTGTATAAGAGATGTGAGAAGATTGTTTAGTTGTGTAAGAATTGTGAGAAGATTGTTTAGTTGTGTAAGAATTGTGAGAAGATTGTTTAGTTGTATAAGAGATGTGAGAAGATTGTTTAGTTGTGTAAGAAATGTGAGAAGATTGTTTAGTTGTGTAAGAGATGATGTGGGAAGATTGTTTAGTTGTGTAAGAGATGATGTGGGAAGATTGTTCAGTAGTATAAGAAATGTGAGAAGTTTGTTTAGTTGTGTAAGAAATGTGAGAAGATTGTTTAGTTGTGTAAGAATTGTGAGAAGATTGTTTAGTTGTATAAGAAATGTGAGAAGATTGTTTAGTTGTGTAAGAAATGTGAGAAGATTGTTTAGTTGTATAAGAGATGATGTGGGAAGATTGTTCAGTAGTATAAGAATTGTGAGAAGTTTGTTTAGTTGTTTAAGAAAATTGTAAGAAGATTGTTTAGTTGTATAAGAAATGTGAAGAAATTGTTTAGTTGTATAAAAGATGTGAGAAGATTGTTTAGTTGTTTAAAGAGATGTGTAAAGATCATTCTGCAGTGATAATGATGCGACTATGGTTGTACGGATACTTGTGATACAGTGTATGCTTGGGATTTTTGTCAGATGTTGTTAGCAGAGTAGGTAATGATTAGATTTTGTGGCATTTAAATATATGTATGAAAGACTTCTTGATGTCAAAATGTATTGTTTATATCCATGGCTATTTGGAATGTGGATGGATTTCAAAATTTTATTTCATTGTAACGGGAGACACTTATTAAAATAGACTCAACTAAAGGATTAATTGTAATGGAGATTTATTTGTTTTCAGATGCTTGTCCAGTAGGTTTTACATCAGTTTTGGGATCTAATCCTTGTTCACCATGTCCTGTTGATGAATACTGGGTAAACTTTACGTCATGTGCACCTTGTCCATCAGGATATTCAACTCTCGGCCGTCAAGCTGTGAAAACTATGGAAGAATGCTATAGTAAATATTTCTTATGTTACATAGTATCTATTCACAATTTTAATAAACATGTTGAAATTTGTTTGCATTTAAATCTATAAAGTGGCAGTGAAATCTTACCATGTCAAACTTCACAAAACAAATAAACACTGCAGTACTACAGATTTCATTATAAGCATTTTGAAGTATTTTTAAAAAATATATATATTTAACAGGCAAGACTTTACTGCATTTCAAACTGGACATCTTAAACAGATGCCATCATTTTAAGGTGAAAGTTAAAAATAAAGAGAGCATTTCTTTTTCAATCCTCACTTTCAACAATTAACTCAAGAAATGACCTTTTTGATATACATGTCAACTTCTGTAGGGTTAAATACAAATAATGATCTTTAAGAAAGTAAACAATTTATCAATGAGGGTAAGGCCATTATAAATTAATTGCTTGATTATCATCCAAATTTTCCTCAAAAAGGGCGCGGAGGGGGGGGGGAAGAATTTTATTTTTTATTTTTCCAAAAAGCTTATTGAGACCAGAGTATATATGGGAAATACAGAACAAAACACTGATAACTGTCCTTTTGTTTAATTCGGTCAATCAGTGCCGTTTTGTCAAGTTTGCCTGTCACAAAATAGTATACATTTAAGTCAAACAATTATGACACATCACTATAATTACATGCGAAACAGTCTTTTTCCACCTATATTAAGTCGTCATAAACGGCAGCAATCAGAAAAACAATGTTTTCATTTTCAAGATTTCGGCTGCACAAAAATCAGCTGGTTTGGCAGATATACTTTTCAACGCAGAGAACACGACAAGTTTACGATGCGACAATAAATAGCATACGCTTATACGGCACATTTTACTAATATGTGGCACCCATTGACGGATATGTTTTTCTTAGAATTTAAAAAAAAAAAATCAAAATAAAATTTTCAGGGCGGCACTATAAAGAGTGGGCGGGCGGGGATGATAATCAAGCAATTAATTTATGATAGCCTAAGGGCATGATTTTTAATTTGAGACTCAACAGGTATATGTACATCAAATATATTTTTAAAAAAATTCGTAAGAAGTGGGAAAGTATGATCAAGTACTATTTGTATTAAGCGATCATTTTTAGGATGAGCTGAAAGTGTTCTCTTAATGTAACAATCTCTTGATACAAAACCAGAATTACTGCATGTGTTATATTGGATGACCTATGAACCACTTTTAGTTGGTTTCAATCTCAATCAAATGTGTATTGTATCATAAAGTTATGTCTCTCAACAACATAATTTTAATATACAACTTGTACGAAAATAATGAATAATTCCCAGTTGTATGATATAGAGATTATCCTGGAATGAAATGTGTATGATAGTGCTAAAGCAATATATCTCTTTATGGTAAAATTATATCGTAAACATATATATACAGTCATACATGTGAACAAAGTCCACCCTTTGAAAGAAATAATGCGGCTTTTGTTAGAATACGGTAATCAATAACGGTTTTTGATAGAATGGCCTTTATTTGAAGGTGACCACTAACAAAAAAGCTCTTAGTTTCTGGTCAAAATAGGGTATTTAATATTGATGTTCTGATTTATCATTTATTCAACAAATCATTGACGAATGGTCTTTGACGTGATGATGACCATGCCCCATTTCTTCAACGGATTGTTGATTTCTGTACATAGTTGTCGTTCTTGACAATAATACTGCAGACCTTACATGGTTTTACTTTAAAGATGATGCTGTTCAAGCTGTAACTATAAATGTAGCATAATTCTGTCCCAGTGTAGTTTGTTTAATAATCAGTATGTTTTAATGTGATATTTACTCAGACATCTTGATACTGTTAAATCATTTCATAATTCAATTCTTATTGATTTTGTGCTATTCGATTGGTACAATAGTAACAGATTTGAACATTTCTTACTTAATCAGTTTTAATTTGATTAATCACTAACTTTTGCCTCCAATTAATCAACAAAATTTTCATGGACTGATTACAATCACTAGTTTTTGAAATAGGTCATTTTATGTTTTATGTTAAAAAAGAGAGGAAATGGGTGTACTCTTCCTCAAGCCTAATAAAAAGGGTTACATAATGGTCATGAAAAATTAGAGCAATTAAGACTATAATTATATAACTCAAAGCAAAATCATTAAAGCATAAATCTGCAGACTAATACTATATCTAACATATTTACCATGATTGTTACTGCAGAGTCATGTCCACTCGGCTGCTACTCACACTCAGGATATGAAATTCCTGGAGTAGGCTGCTCATTTTGTCCTGCAAACTTCTATCAAGACATGACAGGACAAGCAACATGCAAACGATGTGCTACTGGTACAGAGTATGATGGTCAACAAGCAATTGATGCTAACAACTGTACTGCCATTAATGAATCAGGCAAGTTTTATTTTACTTTACTTTAACATCCATTTGCCTGGAAAGCCAAAATGAATATCATATTGTATATTTAATAATTTCATTGACTAGTAGAAAATACATAGTAGTCACATAAAGCTAAAAAAATAGAAATAATTATTTCATCTACTGGTAAGTGAGAAAAAAACCCAACTCAATGACAGGCATAACTTGATCCGTATAATTATATGTACAATTTTTTACCCTTACACAATCAGGCCTTACAGCACATAACTTTTTTTCGAGTTACCTGACCATCTTTATCCTTGATGCCATCCATAGGGTTTCTCACCTCAAAATCCAAACCACAAAATTTCTTTTTAAGATGAATCATATGTCCAAAGTATTTAAGGTATCCTAGATAGACAGAAAAGGAAATAATTCTACCTTAGTACAGGTACCTTTGTTTGTCTAAGGTAATGGCGGCTACTGTCGGCTTCAGAAGGTGAATGGAAATGCCGTTATCTGATTGGTCAATCGTCCAGTCAATCAAATATCTGAGGAAGGGTCAATTGCTTTGGTTTCGAAACTGACTACTTTTTTCCAGTCTTATCCTCTTGTATTTGTTTCCAGAAATTATTATCATTTATGAATATCCATTGTTTACAGTTTGTGACAGTAATTGTGTGAATGGGGTATGTGAATTTCAATACAACAAAGATGTTTGCATTTGTGGTAAGTTCTTGTTATATCTAGAACCATAGCTCCAGATCACTTTCCTAAATATCACCCTTGATTTTTGTTCATAATTGTTGAGAGCTTTTGTTGACATATTCAGTTATTTTTGTCAACTTACATAATACATGTATATATCAAGTAAAATTCTTTTTTTATGCCCCTAACATCTAATGTTGCAGGAGCATTAATTGATTGCCTCATTCATCTGCACAAGGGTTCTAGTATGTAAATTTTACCTTTGGCAAGCATGCCATTGGGGGTATATGCAGTTAGTGAACTGAGTGGCTTGTTTTAATTAATTGACAAAAGAATTACATTCTACAGTATTGATTTGAATCTCAAGGTTATTTACAATTATTTGACTGAACTTAGTGATAATAGATTTACATTCTCCGGTATTTATTTGAATTTCAAGTTTAGTTATAATTATTTGACCCAACTTAGTGATAATAGATTTACATTCTACAGTATTGATTTGAATCTCAAGGTTATTTACAATTATTTGACTGAACTTAGTGATAATAGATTTACATTTTACAGTATTGATTTGAATATCAAATTTAGTTACAATTATTTGACTCAACTTGATGATAATAGATTTACATTTTACAGTATTTATTTGAATAATTATCAAGTTTAGTTATAATTATTTGACTCAACTTAGTGGTGATAGATTTACATTCTACAGTATTTATTTGAATATCAAATTTAGTTATAATTATTTGACTCAACTTAGTGATAATAGATTTACATTCTACAGTATTTATTTGAATATCAAGTTTAGTTATAATTATTTGACTCAACTTAGTGATAATAGATTTACATTCTCCAGTATTTATTTGAATATCAAGTTTAGTTGCAATTATTTGACTAAGCTTCATGATAATAGATTTACATTCTCCAGTATTTATTTGAATATCAAGTTTAGTTGCAATTATTTGACTAAGCTTCATGATAATAGATTTACATTCTCCAGTATTTGTTTGAATACCTGAAATTTAGTTATAATGAATGATAATTCCAGATGATGGTTACTATGGTGAGTTCTGTGACCAGATATACCACCCCTGTGATGGAAACCCATGCAAGAATAAAGCAGTCTGTAAACCTCTGGATAATTTCGAATATGAATGTATATGCAACACAGGTAATAGTGTTTTTACAATTGTATAAATTTTGTAGTATATACACTGAGCCAATTTCTAAACACTCACCATGTGATCATTTCAAAATCAGTAAAGTTAAATTTCAGTATTTCGCATTTTGCATTGATATCGGTTAAGCAAGTTGTACCAATGAATTACTTTCCACATCTTCTTTCCAATGTGACCATTTTTATTAATATAGGATAATAAACAAACAAAAAAAAGATACTGAATTTTTTGTATTTGTCGATAAGTATAATTTATAGCACTGATCGAAAATCACTGAACACTTCTGTAGATATCAGGTACACCTATACTGTAATCAATAAATATTGAATTTCAATACTCAAAAATTTTTGTAGATGGATTTTAAGTATTGTTAAAGAAAGGGCATATTTTTTTTCTTTGTGTCTGGTAGTGTGCTCATTGAAAATTGGGTAGGTATTGGTGGGATTTTTTTGTATGCTTTCATGTCATTCTTGAAAGTGTCTGGAAAGGTAGGAAAATGAGACAGTGGGTATATCCTTTCTCTGACCTGATAAAAAGTTTAGGGTCATGGGAAAAAATAGGGTAGGTCGGGTAACAAGAAACTAATAATTTCTTTTTCATCGACTTATCTGGATTCTTTCTAGAACATTATGGTGGATATTTTAGAAATTTGACTCAGTGTAGCTCTTGTGAAAGTGTTGAGGTTGTTTTTTTACTAAATATACATTATTCATTCAAATTTTTTATGCAACTTGGTGACATTTATTTTGATTTTTCACATTTTCTGTTGGTTATAATTATACATGTATATATGCTTTCCCTTTTTTATCATACCCCCGCAAATGAAGTTTGAGAGGGGGTATATTGGAGTCACTCTGTCAGTCGGTTGGTCTGTCGGTCAGTCGGTCGGTCATTGGTTGGTGGGTCGGTCCTTCCGCATAAAATATCAAAAGTTTGTAGAGCGAACTACTTCCACATTTTTCAAGGGATTGAATTGAAACTTGAAACGTATTATCAATATAAAATGTAGATGTGCAAGATACATTTTTCATGCCCAGTGATCCACTCATTGCAGAGTTATGTTCCCTTGAACTTAGCCGTATAGTGTAGATTAGTGTTATTATTGTGTTAGATTTACTAAGCATTTATTAGTGAGCATTGTACATACCGGTACATGTTAATTAGACCTACAGACCTTATTTTAGAATCCTGGATGCAGCAGATTATTCGACTATTTGGTTGATAATATTGCATTGTTAGACCTTCTGTTCTGATGCTTATGATTTGACAGTTACTTACGGAGAACAGGGTGATTACTGGTACAGAAACCAGGAACAATTGTGAGAATACTGCAACATGTAGTATGATTGTGTATTCAATTTACTGAAATATTGCTGGTGTTTGACTTAAAACCTGTATATTCAGTAATCTTTGTGTACATTACATCGAATACATTAGTCTAGTTTTAAAAACATATACATATAGATTTATTTCTAATAGATCATTTATTTTCATCTTAACATAGTTGTTCATATTCCATTTTTAAAGCTGAATATCACTGATATATATGTGCTACATTTTCGCAGTATATTGATATCTCAGCAGAACAATTTTGTTTCTGATAAATTGTTTTTTTTTAATGTTGCTTATATATACATTGTATGTTTTATCCATGAAGTCGTTTTAAAAAGTATAATTTTCTCTATTGAAGATTATGACGAGTGTGTCATGGAGGAGGTAAATACAACTCACTCTGGGAATATCATTGAATCAGCGCAGATCAGTTTCCAAATAGTATCAAACAAACAAGTTTGTAAACAATTGTGTATAGATGAGCCGGATTGCGTGGAAGCCACTTTTGTTTCCTTATCAGCAACAGCATGTACCCTGTATAATAGAACTCTAGAAGATCATGAATTGTCTGTAACTGAAGGTGCATTGACGCAGGTTCATATGAGGAAAGACTGTGTAATTGGTAAATGTCTTGCTGCTGAAAAATTCATATTCAGTATCAGTTATAAAAACTAATACAATGCATTTTTATAGGGCAAAAATAATACAGTTTTCAAAGTAATACAATGAAACATGAACAAAGAATCAGAAACTGTTGAATCATTAATTGTCGTTGGGGATTTAATTTCGTGGATTTTGTGGGTCGGTTCATCCACGAAATCAAATCCCCACAAATTTAAATGTAGAGATAAGGCATTTCATTTCAAAAATCAAAATCCACAAGTTTATGTCCCCATGAAATAGCCATTTTAGTAAAAACCACGAAAATTGAGCCCAACGAAAATAAATGAAAATACAGTATTAGATCATATCTCTACAATTAACTACCAGAAAATTAACAGCTAGCATAACCACTTGATATGTTGTCACTACATGTATTACTTAATAATCACATCTTAATCTTAATGCTTTATGTGATTTATGTCAGACTATGAAATCTCTTGGCTGTTAAAATTTTTGTGATGCATGGTGTTTACAAAGGTCAACAGATCTCCATGGTTATGAATTTTCTAAGGATATGCATAATTCTGCACAATTCTATGAATTAGATGATCATGGGGTTCTTTTTTGTGATACATTTAAATCAGTTGATAAAATCTGAGTCAGAGTGTAGTGTGGGTGTTTGTCTAACACATTTCGAGGGCTCAGCGCAAAAATATTGTAACTTGTTCTTATTTCAATATGAGTAATGGCACTCTTGCGTTGAACCCTCGATTTGATTGTATTTTGCTTGTTGTACACCATAAGCATTATTAAATAAAGGTAAAGGATAGGTTTGTAGTCTGAAATTCATATACATATTCAACGGACTTTCACAAGTTACCCCCCCCCCCCTGATCACTGTAGGCAGCCACGGAACATTGACTTATTTCCCTCACATGTACACATTTAAACACCTGGGTGGAGAGGAGCAAACGTGGGATAAATTTTTTGTTCAGAAAAATTCTGATGGTCTGGGCGGGATTTGAACCAGGGACCTTACAATCCCAAAGCAACTGTCCTACCACTGGGTCACTGTTCCCACGTCATATTGTTGATCAGAATTTAGAAGTCATTTTCATTGGTTCACATAGTCACATGATCAATGATAAATGTTGCCTTGAAGTATGAACTATGTGATAATGCTTATATGTTTCGACGCTAACATGACAACATGACTGTATGTAAACCATGGCACTCTTTTATGGCATTTTGACTTACAATTGTGTACTTACACATAATATTTATAAGGGCCACTTTGAATTAAGCTGATGCTTAGAGTGGTTCTGGCAAATTAACCAGAAGAAAAAGGAAAAAGTGATAATTATTGATATGTACAATTTGTTAGCTTATAGTAAAGTAATTCTTCGCTATATAAAGAAATTGTTCACAGCATAGTTACATCATTATATACCAATTTGTAGGTTTTGGTGGTACCCATTGTGAAAATGACATAAAAAATGAGTGTGATAATGCAGGATGTCATGAAGATTCAAAGTGCAAGGATCTGATTAATGGCTTTGAATGTATTTGTCCATCATCAGGCAGCTATAGTGGTGACTTGTAAGTAGGAATTCCATTTTTTAATCACTTGAATGCTTTTAGTATGTGGCTGTTATTTCAGTGTTAATCAACTATGTTGTATAGTAAAATTGTGTTTCGAGGGTTCAACGCAACAGTGTCGTAACTCATATTGAAATAAGAACAAGTTACGACAGTGTTGCTCTGAGCCCTCGGTTTGGTAGCAAGTTGCTCAATATGTGCTCCGAGGTTATGAATTACGGCCCTTGTTTGAGCAGAATTCTATTCTTTTAATAGCATGTACCTTAAAACAGAAAAGAAACATCTGAAAGCAATGGTCAAATGTCTCAGAATCACATAACCTTAGAGTGTAAACAATCTACCAGACTATATTCTTTGTAAATGCATATTCTTTGACTGTCATTGAAAACTGAACGATAGCTTTCTATTGCCATCACACGCTTGGCTGGCATGAATTTTGATGTGGACCAAATTTCTATGTTTTTCCTGCATCTACCATGCAATTAAAGTAGTTCCTAGTCCATGTTTCTGTGCAAGTCTATGTAAGTTCATTTGCCATGAATACTTTCAGTACTTTGAATTTTATCAGCTTTACTTTATCATCACAATTTACAGATGTGATGTGACCACAGACCCCTGCAATCCGGACCCATGTACTCAGGGTACATGTACAGCTTATGGTTCAGTAAGTTTCACTTGTGAATGTAACAGTGGCTATGTTGGGTTCACCTGTGATGTGGATGAAGGTAGGCATTTAACCAAAATAATTTTCATGTGAATTTGCAAATTCTATAGTGCGATTTTATTAACCTATCAAAACTGAATAATTACACGGTTGTTGGATACGATTATTTTTAGCTTCATGCTACAGTTGATAGTTTTCATTTATTTTACCGTTATGGAATTTTCTAATCAATGTGTTGATCTAACGGTAAAACAAAATCATTGCATAACTTACGAAAGTAATCGAACCTCACCGAAGCTAAACATAAATGCAATCATTGACCGTATAAATATGCAGCTTTGACAGTTTAATAAAATCGCACAATATTCAGTTTTAATTGACTTGTGTATGTTGCAGCATGATATAGTGTGATTTTATTAGATAAACAAAGGGGAATAATTACACGGTTGCTGAATATGATTATTTTTAGCTTTGTACATGTATCACGGTTGATAGTTTTCGTTTATTTTACAATTTGGGAATGTCCAATTCTGCATGTTTATATAATATTATTTACAGCATCATTAAATACATGATAGGCATTCGACAACCAGTATAACGAAAAAATGTAATATAATTCACGGAAGTATTCAAACCTCCCTGGAGCTAAAAACAAATGCCTGCATCTGAACTGTGAAATTTATAATGCAGGTTTGACAGTTTATGAAAAACGCACAATACGTCTGATTAAAGCTGAGAATGTATTATCTTAAACTTGTTTTCCGGAACAAGAACTCGTGATGTATACTCTATGCTGCTATGTTTTACAAGATTCACGCATGCTAGTTAGGCTGGAATTTCACCATGGTTTTGGATGGTTTTATGTTACGGCTTGTAGGCTATGTTAGGTCCAGTTATTTATGTGATAGTGATCACATGACTATGCAACATTTTAGTTGCGTATTTTCTTTTCAAACTCACATTCTTTATCTCAATCAGAATGAAAATCAATATGTTGAGAGAATGTGAGCCTTCACTTTCAACTTATTACGCTGCCTTTTGTAGAAAAAGGGATACATTGCTTTGCAAAGTCATGTCGGTCAGTCAATCTGTCCGTCCGTAACTAAACATTGTCTGAGCAATAAATAGAGAACTATTTGGCCTAAGTTACTCAGTTGTGGTTACGAAGGTTGGTCATTGTTAACTTTGTAGATGACCCCTTTTGATTTTGAGGTCAGTAGGTCAACGGTTGGCCTTTAGGGGCACAAAATGCTCAGGGTGAGCTTTTAAGCTAAGTCTATGTCTGTTGTCCGTCTTCATGTGCCTTCAACTTTTGTCTTGTAAACACAATAGAGGCCATGTTTTTAGTTAGATTTTCACAAAACTCAGAATGTTTGTATTGACAAAATACTTGGTTAGTTTGCAAATGGGTAATTTGGGATAAAAAATTAGGTCAAAAGGTCAAATGAAAAGAAAACCTTGAGAACATTACTGTTTCGATTGGATCTTCACCAAATCTTGTCAGAATGTTTGGCTTAATGATAATGTAGACAAGTTTGAACATGGGTCATCTGGGCTCGAAACAAAGTCTCAAGGTCAAAACACAAGAAAACCTAGATAACAACAGACCTCATGACATGGGCTCAAAACAATATTTCATCAGCAAGCAATGGTTCTATGGTTCTTATACATGTGAGCAATAAAGGACCTTCTTGTACCTTTGTTTAAAGATGGCTTAATTATTATAATAATGTCATATAATTTTCTGGTTCAGATTATTGTGGAACTCATTCTAATATTTGTGGATATGGCGGAATCTGTGAAGATCACCAACCTAGTGCTGCCACTCTTTTTGACTGTGATTGTCCAAGAAGATTTGATGGAACTTATTGCCAGAATGTGCCTGATTTTTGTAGTAATCATGACTGTGACGGAGACAATGTCTGTTATAACAGTTTAGATGATATGGGCGGAGCCTGCGCATGTGATCCAGACTATTTTGAACCAGGTATTGTTTTTATTGTAAAATCCAAAATGGCTGCCCTTTTGAAATAGTACTCTATAAATCTTTGAGATTGAGATGCGTCTATCCTGCAAAAAATTGATGCCCTGTCATTACTGAAAACGTTTTAATGATACCACAAATAGTTCTGGTTACCCCTTTTTCTCCAAGTGTTCAAATGCATAAACTCTTATTCTGTTATCTTGCCACTTGGCTTTCATCAAAAGGTATGGCTTCATTTTGCTGCTCCATTTTCTCTTCAGCAGAAACAGAGTTTTTGTCAGTTCTACAGTTTCCTACGAACTGGCTTTTTAAAGACACTTTCTCAGTTGTTTTTTGTTTCCCTTTAATTTTGATCAAAGATCTATGCTATACATATAATTAAGATATAGGTCTGTGATGTCACCTAATATCTTACTCCTGTTAATGTTAACAACGTGTTTGAGTAGTTTTATCTTACTAAACTCATACTGTAGTCAGTTTGTACCATATTTTAGTCAACTTGTACCTTATTTTAGTTAACTTGTACCTAAGTCAACTTGTACAGGTCTTGTTATTCCCCACCCTATATCAGTGGGTGGGTCTATACTGGAATCACTTAACATGTCCTGTTGCGTCCTGTCAGGTTAGATAATTGTTGTTCACTGATGAATTACAAAACAACTTGGCATGATTTTATCATTACATGAGACAATGTGTGTGGTGATTTAGAATCAGGCTCTTACTTCTAAGATCAAGGTCACACTTGAGGGATATTGACCGGTTGGCTTTAATTAGAGGCCATTTTGTTCTAAATAATCAATGAAGGTTTTTAATAGAATGGCCTTCATTCACAGTGTGCCCTTTAATCAGAGGTGGCCACTTACAAAGATTTGACTGTATTACTAAAACAGGGGCAGATCAGAAATGACAATGGCTGTTGAATGGGTGGCTAAACAACAGATAAATAAATAAATAAATAAAATAATCCCAGAATGTTCTCTATAGGCATACTAAATCACTACAACAAGTTACTGACTAATCAGCAGATACAGATGACCATTTTGATCAATATGCTTTCTAATTATAATTCTGTGCGTTCAATTTTTTTAAAGGGCATGCCCTGGAACTGCTATGTCTTAATTTTCATTCACCAAAACTGCGTTTATCACTTGTAAAACCAATTATTACTCAAAAAGTAAAAAAAGAATGTTTGTTTAAAAATGACTATATAACGCTCGCTGCCAGCCTTTTATTGAGATGACAATGGTGTTTCCGATTTGACTGGAAATTTAACTAAGCAAGCGCGCCTTTCTAAGCAGCATAACATTGATATTTACCTTTAATTGATTGATAGGATAAACTTGTATCGCAAAAATGAACACAGCATGAGTAATACTCACCATTTCACTGTTTGTTGACATTTTTTCTGCAAAGTTTATGTTTTGACAGATCCCGAAAGGGTCGAGTTGTGAAAATGAAGGCTGAAATCAGCAGGTTTTGTTAAATCTTGAAACGTGTATTATGAGTAAACAAGCGGGATATTTCGTAACGTTTTACAGGGCTTTCATTAATTGATTTAGGCATTAAAATGATGCCAATTTGATTGCTATTCAAGACGCTGCAGTTCAAGGTCATGTCTTTTAAAAGGATAAGTAAATACTAATTATTGCATCACTGTGATGCCAGTTTTAAGCATGAATGATTAATTAAAGAAATTTTCTTCTAGAGCTCAGATGTAACATGATCGTAAAGCAAAATGAGAGTGCTTCGGAAGAGAATGAAAATATTGTAGGCACTGAGACTGGTTCAGCATCTGATCCCATAACACAAGCAAGTTGTGAGGACATGTGCCAGTATAATTCTGCTTGTATATATGCAGTATTTTATACGCTTCCAAATCAACAAACCGCCTGTTTTATGTATAATGCAAGCTACCTTGGACAAGAAAATGTGGGTGCTGTTGCTTTTTACAAAGATTGCTCTCAGCCAGGTAAGACCTGTTTAGTAAAAAATGATATCAAATTGGAATGTTCCTGTTATGTTGTTGAACATAGCTGACTTTAACAAATCTGCATTAATTTTGTTACCAATATAAACTATATAGGGATGACAATGATACCAATTTCAGTGTTTAGTAACTGTTGACCTTCTGAACGAATATTCAGTCACAAATACGGACAATCTGCATGCACAATTCATTGCTAATTTGTACATTGTAATGTACGTACATGCCTTCATCTTTTAAACAGGATGTAGACTAAATGCTAACAAATACCGCATGACATCATCATTCCCATTTGAAATATTCTGAAGCGGGCATGATCCAGTGGTTAGTGCACTGGACTTATTTCCTAGTGATCCGGCCTCGAATCCCGGTTGCATCAGGCCATACCCTTCTATGAAAATTTGACAAACATGTCAATTTTCATCCATATTCGGAGAAGTTGTTGGCTTCTTGTATAATGGTTAGAATACAGTCCAGGAAAACTGAACCAAAAGTTGTTCCAAGAGGAGACATAAATCTATGACTTTTACATTTTGTCAATCTGACTGAAGGATCATAATGTCCAATGCTGTCACAGATTAAACGATTTTGTACAAAGGAGAAAAAGCAATAAACTGAAAATCTAGTTCTTGTCATTTAAGGGTGAAAAAGTGTGTGATGCTACATCGTTGTTGAAGTTGGAATCCACTTGATAGAAATACATGTACTCCTATCTTTTAATCAGTAATCGAGGGTTCAACGCAACAGTGTCGTAACTCATATTGAAATAAGAACAAGTTACGACAGTGTTGCGCTGAGCCCTCGAAAACTGTTGATAAAAAGTGTTGTGTTACACTGATGTGATTTAACTCTTGCACTGGCCAACTGCTGCCTATATACACTATATAAACTGATAAAACATGGGAACATATTTCTTAATTAAAAGTAAATTAAATACAAATATTTGTATGAGTTCATGGATAGTACAAATAGGTATTTCTACTTGTAGCTATATCCAAAATTAGAATATCTACAATGTTGACTAGTGCATTAAATAAAAATAGATATAATCAAATATTGTAAGAGGTTGATAACATGGTGTTCTGATACTGAAAGTGGTATAGTTGTGTGCAAATGTGGCATTTAGTAGATAGGCACATATATATATATACATGATTGTAAATTGAATGTTGTACTTGTATATACGTAAATGCATGTCTCAATAGATCCACTGCTTCACTCATAATTATGAATAGAAATCAACTCAGGGCCGGTCAGAAATAAGTAGAACTAGTTCTAAAACTGTCGTCCAACAGCATGAATACCGGTACCCTGAAAAATGATTGTTGAGCCCTGAAATAATATGTGTACAGCTGTAGGCCTGAAGTGTGTTGAATGCTGAAGTTAAGATGCTATTCAGTAAATTAATAATTATTAACGTATCATTTATTGATAGCAAGTATATAATAAATTTCGATGGCTCAGCGCAACACTGTCGTAACTTGTTCTTATTTCCATATGAGTTACGACTCTGTTGCGTTGAACCCTCAAATTATGTACTGTCAAATCTGTGAACAAAGGTCGTACTTGGGAAAGATGAAATAGTGAGTGGCCTTTATTGATTGTTGGCCTTCATTCAGAGGTCATTTTGTATTAAATAATCAATGACAAATTTTAAAAGAATGACCCTCGGAGGTGGTCACAAATACAGGTTTTTATTATATTTTGATTCTTCAGTTGCATTGATAATTAAGATTGAGATAAGGGTATACTCATATGTCACATTATATGTTCTTCAATTGATAGTACATGTACATGTAATAATATTATAACCCAATTATATCAATATTTTAGGTCTCGCCTATGGTTGTAAAAGAACAAGTTTACCATGTGACTCGGTCAACTGTAACGATGGCACCTGCAGAAATACTGAAAATGAAATGTCCTATGTCTGTGACTGCGAAGATGGTTTTACCGGGGAAATGTGTCAACATAACATTGATGATTGTGCTAATGATCCTTGTCAACATGATGGTACATGTACTGATCTTCATTTAGGATATGAATGTGAATGTCCTTCTGGCTTCGAAGGTTGGTTTGTCAATATATTGTTACATATATTATTTCAAGTAATTTCTTTAGGTCTTCCGTATCTTTCAAAATGTTATTGGATATAACCTTACTGTGCTTTAGCTACAACTACTGGGATTTATCCTGGTATGCCTTTTTTGTTATGGGAGTTTAGTGATGGTATGCCAATGTTTTATATTGGAAGTTAGTTGAAATATTCCATTGCTTGCTATTGAGTTTTGTCCAGGTATACCATTGTTTGGTATGGGGATTTGTCCAGGTATACCATTGTTTAGTATGGGGATTTGTCCAGGTATGCCTTTTTATGCCCCCTTCAAAGAAGAGGGGGTATATTGTTTTGCTAGCCTGTCAGTCTGTCTGTTTGTCGGTAGACCAGTTAGTTTTCGATCGATAACTCATCAACGGATTGACCGATGGGCCTAATACTTCGCAGGTACATTGGACTTGGACAGTAGATGACCCCTATTGAAACTAGGGTCACTAGGTCAAAGGTCAAGGTCACTGTGACATTGAGTGTGAAAATCGTTTCCGATTGATAACTCGTCAACGGATTGACCGGTGGGTCTGATACTTTGCAGGTGCATTGGCCTTGGACACTAGGTGACCCCTATTGAAACTGGAGTCACTAGGTCAAAGGTCAAGGTCACTGTGACATGGAGTGTGAAAATCGTTTCCCATTGATAACTCATCAACGGATTGACCGATGGGCCTGATACTTTCAGGTGCATTGGCCTTGGACAGTAGATGACCCCTTTTGAAATTGGGGTCACTAGGTCAAGGTCACTGTGTCATGGAGTGTGAAAATCGTTTGAGCGATAACTCTGTCAAGGCCCTGTTTGGGGGGCATATGTCTCCGACCGCGGAGCTCTTATTGTTATTGGGGTTGAATCCAGGTATGTCATTATATACACTGCAAATAAGTATAATATTATATACATTGGTAAACCTTTATGTAATTATCATTGCAGGTGATGATTGTGAGACTGACTTAGACTTTTGTACAGGTAACTGTAATGCTACCCACACTGCTAGATGTGTTGAAATTATTGATGATTACAGATGTGAGTGTAATTCAGGATTTGCTGGAAGACATTGTGAGGTAAAGTATATACCACAGTACAAAGGATTGATTGTAGCAGAATTTTATGATTGTCAAAGCTCAGTGTGGGGCATTTTTGTATTTTATTTTATTCATCCTCTGTCCATACACAATTCTTCAAACAACTTCTCATCTGAAGCGGCAGTGTCAAATTAAAAAAAAACTCCACAGGAATGATCCTTGGCAGGTCCTTCACAAAAGTTGCTAAAAAGATGTCATTCCGTGCAGAACTCTGGTTCCTTTGTCAACATAAAGGAAACTCTTACAACTCTTAAGATTTCTTTTCTAAAAGCACAATGTTTAGAGCTTAGATGTATTTAGTATGGATCAACTTCTAGAGACCATCTAACAAATTTGCTAAAATAATGTCCCTTGGGTCATAATTAGCTCCACCCCAGGGGTCACATTTTTACATTAATTTATAAAGGAAAAATAAAAAAATAGTCTTGTCAGAAAGCACTAGATTTAGAGCTTAGATAATTTGCATGCAGCAACATGTAGAGGCACTCCAACTAAATTGCTAAAATGATATCCCTGAGATCTATTTTCCAATACTTTTAACTTACTGCAGCACAAATTTAAATGAAATTCCTAAGCGACATTGCCATAATTAATTTCTCAGGTGAGCATTTCGAGGGCTCAGCGCAACACTGTCGTAACTTGTTCTTATTTCAATATGAGTTACGAAACTGTTGCGTTGAACCCTCGATTTGTTTACATTCAAACCATAATAGACCTGCATTAACTCATTTTTTAACCTAAACATCAGAACTACCAGTATATTAAAAGCAAAATTATTTAGTGCTTATGACAAAAATAATCAATTATAAGCACATTATGATTTCATTCTTGCTCAGCTGAAATCATGCATGAATTTTGATGCAGATCAAAGTACTACATTTTTCTGCATCTGCTATGCAACAGACAAAATCCTGTTCCATGGTGCGGTGCAAGTTTTTGTAAGATGTGCTTTCAGTACATGTACTTTGATGTTGTTAGAAGATATCATAGGTGCTGTTTTCTGCAGATTGAGTTGGATGAATGTGCAAGTTTTCCTTGCCAACATGGTGGTGAGTGTGAAGATGATGAGAATGGTTATATCTGTACGTGCGAACCAGGATGGGAAGGAGATGACTGTGAAACAAGGGAGAATCACTGTAGTAGTATAGATTGTGCCAATGGAGGACAATGCTACAACACTCCAGATTCAGCATTTTGCAGGTACGGTTTTTCAATTAAATTAATGATTGAGCAATTCTGGTATCATATAGAAGGAGTCGTTGTATAAAGTATCTTATTTGACTGATTATATTTTATTGCAGATGTGAAGGTGGAGCCGTTGGTGAATTTTGTGAAAATGCTACTCAAGTTTGTGACATCATGGCCGAAGTAAATGTATGCATCAACGGAGGTACCTGCTACAACACAGGTGGAACTGCCGAATGCAAATGTCCAATTAGTAAGTTCAATGGTGTTGTTAGTTCATAAGCAAAGCCTTATATTTAGCTTATGATAATTGTATATACATTTAAATAGATCAGTACTTATTAGATATCCTGACTTCTTAGTATAACTTTACAAAGGTTTCAATATGGTGTTCCATAAATCTAGCTTAAATTACAGTCATTTCTCTTCATAATTGAGTTCCTGAATGCAAATTACTTTTGTTTAATTACTTGTGCAAATTACTTTTGTTTAATTACTTGTGCAAATTACTTTTGTTTAATTACTTGTGCAAATTACTTTTGTTTAATTACTTGTGCAAATTACTTTTGTTTAATTACTTGTGCAAATTACTTTTGTTTAATTACTTTTGTTTAATTACTTGTGCAAATTACTTGTGCAAATTACTTTTTTTAATTCTAGTAAAAAGGATAAATATCTTTTTAAGTTTGATCCAATGGAGAAGTCTGGACAGTTATACTTGTAATTTAATTCTTATGAAGCTGACCCATTCTATGTATATTATCAATTGATAAAATATGGGAGTAAATCTATTATTTTGTAAGCATATGTGTTTTGGATAATGCTCTAACTGTTTGAATGGAGAAAGTGTTTTTGTGCTGGACATTATCTTGTTATTATGCTCTGCGAAGGGAGAGAATAATATCATAGTTGTCACTTTGTCCATCAACTTCCTTCCGCCCGTTGAATTTTTTATATGTAGCATTACTCCAAAAGTATTAAAGATAGCATGATAAACTTCATGGTTAGATAGATCTCATTATGGAGAAGTGCATTGCGCAATAATCATTGCTCTGCCCTTCTCTGCATCCTCTGGTTCGACAAGCCCCTGTTTTTGTTTATTTTTACTAATCCTACATTGATTTGTCCTTTTCATTGCAGCCCATGATACTAGTCGTTGCTACATGAGTGAAGGCAAGAAAGGTTTAGGTGGAGGGAATGGTAATCAGTATAATACAGAAATAAGTAATTTGGTCACCGCTAAAGTGTGTTTAGATATGTGTATGGATGATATAAAGTGTGACGCAGTGTCATTTATCATCTTAGGTTCTAGCAACGGCTGTTTCTTTTTTGAGGAAGACAAGTTTGAATCTGTTGAAGATGATGTTCCTGTCAATTACTTCCGTACTTGTCCTGTAGGTAATGTTATTTATTTATTTGGTGTTAATTTCCTGTTGTAGCATGAAAGTCTGCATGTAAGTTTTTAGCTCACCAGAGCACGAATGTGCTCAAGGTGAGCTTTTGTGATCGCCCTGCGTCCATCGTGCGTCGTTACGAGGCGTCCATGTTTACTTAAAACAACATCTCCTCCTACACCGCTATGCCGATTGCAACCAAACTTTGCTGGAATGATCCTTGGGTGGTCCCCCTTCAAAGTTGTTCAAAAAATTAAATTTCATTAAAAACTCTGGTTGCTATGGCAACAAATAGAAAAAACTTAAAAAATCTTCTTGTCCGAAACCACAGGGCCTAGAGCTGAGATATTTGGTATGTAGTATTGTCTAATGGAGCTCTACAAAGTTTGTTCAAATTATTCCCCTGGGGTCAAAATTGGCTCCGCCCCGGGGGTAACTTGATTTTACATAGACTTATATAGGAAATTTAAAAAATCTTCTTGTCAAAAACTACAATGCCTAGAGCTTTGATATTTGGTGTGTAGCATAGTCTAGTGGACCTCTACTAAGCTTGTTCAAATTTTTGCCCTAGGGTCAAAATTGGCCCCGCCCCAGGGGTCACTTGATTTATATAGACTTATATAGGTAAATTTAAAAAATCTTCTTCTCCGAAACCACAAGGCCTAGAGCTAAGATATTTGGTATGTTGCATTATCTAGTGGACCTCTACCAAGTTTGTTCAAATTATTGCCCTAGGGACAAAATTGGCCCTGCCCTGGGGTTTAATCTATTTTATATAGGAAAATTTAAAAAATCTTCTTCTCCGAAACCACAAGGCCTAGAGCTAAGATATTTGGTATGTAGCATTGTCTAGTGGACCTCTACCAAGTTTGTTCAAATTATTGCCCTAGGGTCAAAATTGGCCCCGCCCCGGGGGTCACTTGATTTATATAGACTTATATAGGAAAATTTAAAAAATCTTCTTCTCCGAAACCACAAGGCCTAGAGCTAAGATATTTGGTATGTAGCATTGTCTAGTGGACCTCTACCAAGTTTGTTCAAAATATTGCCCTAGGGTCAAAATTAGCCCTGCCCTGGGGTTTATTCTATTTTATATAGGAAAATTTAAAAAATCTTCCTCTCCGAAACCACAAAGCCTAGAGCTAAGATATTTGGTATGTAGCATTGTCTAGTGGACCTCTACCAAGTTTGTTCAAATTATTGCCCTAGGGTCAAAATTGGCCCCGCCCCAGGGGTCACCTGTTTTATATAGACTTATATAGGAAAAATTAAAAAATCTTCTCCTAAAGTGCAGGCCTAGAGCTTAGATATTTTGTATGTGGCATTGTCTAGTGGACCTCTACCAAGTTTGTTCAAATTATGGCCCCGGGGTAAAAATTAGCCCTGCCCTGGGGTTTATTCTATTTTATAAAGGAAAATTTTAAAATATCTTCTTCTCCGAAACCACAAGGCCTAGAGCTAAGATATTTGGTATCTAGCTTTGTCTAATAGACCTCTTTTAAATCTGTTCATATAATGGCCATGGGATAAAAAACGGCCCAGATGGGTCACTTGATCTTACTTGGACTCGTATAGAAAACCTCAACAATGTTAATCTCCAAATGACCTTTTCTCCTGGTGAGCATTTATAGGGCCATCATGGCCCTCTTGTTTATCCTTATTGGCAAGGACTTATATACATACATGGATTCACAACTTCCGTATTAACAGTTTAAAGTAATCAAATCCCATGATAATAAGACGTGAATCAACGGGAATACATGCTATTGTTTACAAAAGCGAAAATACGAAAATATCCATGATAATCCGAATGTTAATAACAGCGAAAATATCCGTGAAATTCCGAATGTTTAATCTCGGAGATGAAAGGATTTTAAAAGATGTCCGCCATCTTGGAATTTGAAATGTTCGATTGATGCCGTTTTCAATGCTTATACTTAGACTTTGTGGATCATAAATGTATCTCAATATCTTTAAGGATTTTGTTGCATCCTTTACCAATTTCCCGTGCCCATTTGCCAGAGTTTTTTTTAGTATAATAACATTCGTAAACACCCAATTACAGCCGAGTATATAGCAATGCATTGTGGGATCGTCGAACGATATCATTTGAGCTATTTTTAGCAGTTGCAAATCCATGTATGTATATAAATCCTTGTTATTAGATAGTTCTCCACCCTTAAGTATTTATTCACAATGATAAATTTTTATTTGGATGTACGTCTATCTATAAACAACGGTAAGTTTTTAGTATGGAGGCATTTAAAGACGTTTTCTACAGTTCGCTTCATTTTTCACAAAGGCATTAATGAAAACTGATGTAGACATTTGCATGATCATAGCATATGATAACAGAAACATTTTAAGCGAAAAGAAATTAGGGGTCACTGATCTCATTTTTGAGTTATCTGCCCTTGAAATTAGAATTTTTTGCTTATTTTAGGTCATTTCAAGGGTAGATAATTAATAAATAAATGTCAAATATCATGGTATTACCTTTTGTTTATTTTTTTTCATTTTCTTCTTGGTTAAAATACAAATTTCATGCAATTCCATTGAACATTTATATTACCTTTTTTCAGTTGAAGTTAAGAGACTGAAAACTTTTCAAAATTTGGCCATTTTTAAAGAAAATTGACATTGGTTTAGGTAAAGAAAGAAAAAATAAAAAAAACGCTCTTTACCAAATTTCTGAAATGTTTCACGCTGACACAAAAAGAAGTCACACAGCTACATAAAAACGAAAATAAATAAGACCTTACTTTCCTTCATTTCATGTTATTCATGTGCATGATTCTTTGTCTAATTCAAAATTTCCAAATATTTAACATAGCCGGTTTATTTCTCTTGAATTTTTTTCCGCTTAACTTGCATGATCATAATGACTGAATTTCTCACATCACTATCCTGCAGTGAAATGTGAAAAGATAAACTGTGTAAGTGGGTGAAGAAATGTTACTTTGAACCACACTTTGCCTGCCTGTAGTATAATTATGCATAGTTCATGAACTATTAATGTTTTCATGCAAATTTTTCAGTAGTGTATTTAGTTTAATATATCTCTACTAAGACAGCCATCCTTAATGTTGCCTTTAACCACAGATGGTCGTAACTATAGGGATGGGTATTGCGGATTATTTCATATCGCATTTGTATTGTGAAAAGCAACATTGCAACTCTTGATTTATTAAATATTCAAGCTTGGATTTTAATAAAAATGTGTACATGTAGTTTCATTAATCATTTGCATGATGGTATCTTTATTTAAGCTATCATAAAGAAACAAATAAAAATGTCAGTGACTAGGATGAAACACATATTATACAACAACTCTCCTTGTGCAAGGCAACACATTCGGTCCTAATACAGTTATACAAGTAAAATGTTTCTGTTTTCCAGTTGAAATAAGCTACAGCTGATACTGTACATTTGATATGCAATATAAATTTACGTAAAAAATATCGCGATACAGGTTGGAACCGTACTGGTACATATTGCATTTGGAACATATTGCAATATAGCGGTATACCGGTTTTATTGCGCACCACTAGTCGTAACTCAGAATTGACAGAGTTGACAGAATTCATAATCTACTATAATTGATGTTTCATTTTCATAGACTATGTTGGGCCATCATGTGACATTGTGAAAGACTGGTGTCTTGACAGTCCATGTGAGAATGGTGGAGAATGTGTTTGCGCTGATCCCATTGGCTATAAGTGTCAATGTGAACCAGGTGAGTGAAGTCATCCAATGTTTGGTATCCCCCCTTGATGAAAAAGATTTTTTAAATATATGAAATCAATGCTTTTATAGCACATTAAAAACAATGAGCTTTAAAATAGACCAATGCTCATGTTAAATTTTGTAGAATATTAGCTGATCTAGCCACTTAAGATCATGAGTTTTGAATGATGAATTTTCTTCATTCTTATAATAGGGATGAACAGCCTTACCTGATGAACATGGTGACATATACAAATATTAATAGTACCTTTTTGTACAAATTATAAAATCTAGACTATCATTTATACCAGTAACCAATCTTCCATAAATTTCTGTAAAGCGTAGACTGATTGTACGCCCAAACCCCTTAAAACCAGACCCTTCTGAATTTGGCTAAAAGTCCTGTTTTCTGAGAATTCTAATTTTGAGGGAAAACTGAATTTTTTTCATCAGATGAATTTCGAAAAATATGGGCTTGAAAAATTGTCTGATTCTTAGGCCAGTTTTCAAGAGTAAAATTTTTTAGGGGTTTACAGTACCTTGGCTACTTGAGATGTAGGTGGACATTGTTTATTCTACATGAATCTCATCTTCATATTCTTATCATGTACAATGATTCTGAATCATTGATTCCTGATAAGATTATGAAGGTTTGTCAACACAGCATGAAGTTACCATAACAAGCCAGTGTTGTTGAGCACATTTCATTTGCGCATTGCAATATTTATGTTCCCTTTCAAAGAAAAGGTGTATATTGCTTTGCACATGTTGGTCAGTCTGTCCGTCCGTCACATGTAGATGACCCCTATTGATTTTGAGGTCAAAGGTCAAGGTTATCCTATCCAGTTTGCCTTTTGGGGGCATCTGTGTTTCACAAACACTTCTTTTTTTTCACATACTGGTGGTGTATGATAAATTTGAAGTAGTTGTAATCTTTTGACATAAAAAACGCATAATTTCTATTATTGGTCAACGTTACCATGACTGTGTATTTGGATGTCTTTTTTTCAAATTGCTCCCAGTAAACATGTAATTTATATAACTGTATGTTCTATAAAATAATTCACTAGGATATTATGGTGTAAACTGTCAACATGCTGAAGATCCTTGTGACAGCAATCCATGTAAGGACCTTGCAGTGTGTAAATCAACACCGACAGAGTATATTTGCCAGTGTAACATGGGTATGACATGGACAGGCTCGATATGTCAAGGTATGTGATTTTTTAGGATTAATAGTAGTTAAATTAGGCAAATTTTATCAAATTTTCAACATGGCTCTGTCTTTACCTAGTTAGGGGCTATCACCTAAATGAATGATTTATATACTTATAATCCAAGATGTCACAGTACAGGCTGCAGCTTTTTTCTGTAACTGGATTTCAAAGATTAATTTAATGACATTTAACAATTTGCTGCGCTGTTGTTTTAGACTAATTTTAGATCTACCAGATGACTTTAAGAACCCAACGATCGATGTTGATTAATTAATAGCAATCGTTTTCACTGGCACTTAAACCATGCGTCAATGTTGCGCTTTTTACAAAATTTTAATGGTGACCTATTTAAACTCTATAGTAAACTCTCGTTTAATTCATCAGATTGAATCTTAATTTGTTTGCCGGTAAACCGTCTACTTTCATTTCATTGATGTCTAACGATAAAGACGAAGCATAGCCGAGTTTAACTAATTATCATAATAATGAATAAACGCCCGCAGTATGGTCCAATATTCCGGTATGAAATAGACGTACGGAGATTTATCTTACGAAAAATTGTTCAATAAAAAAGTGTTAATTTATGCGGTCCTGTGTCGAATTTAAGCATTAATTAGTTGCTAAAATTAAAAATAATACATTTTAAGACATGTTTAATTATGTACGAATAGTACATGGTCAACTATCACATATTGTATAGGGCCTATTGCTTATTTTGATCGAAATTGCATTTGAGGTCAGGTTTCCCCTATATTAAGACCACCCTGCTATTAAGACCACTTTGTCTTAGAACCACAGATGGTCTTATTAGCGGGGTTCTACTTTATGTAGTTCAAAAGTCAAGGTCACAGGTTGAATGGCAAAAATTGATATAAAACAGCTTGTCCAGACAGATCACAACTCTACTATTTGAAGAATGATATAAGCTATATAATACAACTTCTCCACCGCTTGACAATAGCGGGATTGACGTGAAGCTCTTGCGCTTCTATTCTCTGGTACCTGCTTTATATAGTGTTAAAATAGTGAAATATATGAAAGTTTAAGATTTACAGATATTAAGGACTGAAAATCGCTCTGGGAACCAATCAACGCATGAAACTTACAGAAGCTGGTTCCTGGCATGTGTAGATCTGCAATAAATCCTCTCTTTGTGACAAGGCTTTCTCCATATTGTTGATTTTTCTTTGTACAATTTTGTGTATTTCAGATTGTGATCAGGATTTCATAATACTGATGAATTCATACAGTGCTCAAAATCCTCTCATGTTGAAATCTTCATATAATTTGGAAACAACTGAACTCTCAGTGATGATGAGCTTCCGTGTTCATTCATATCCAGGTTGGCCCGGTTCGCTGTTGACTATTGAAGGGTAGGTTTAAAGTTCCTGGTCTCTTCTATTTGGTCAAACCTTTTTTCTCAGAACTAAAAATTTACCATCAAACCTATGAACAAAGGCTATCTTTGGGAAAGATAAAATGTAGCCTTTACTGACAGGTTGCTTTATTCAGAAGTCATTTTTTTCTAAGTAATCAATGATGGGGTTTAAAAAGTAAGATCTTTATCCACAGGGTAACCTTTATTGGGAGAGATTGGCTTGTAGCACAGGTTGTTTGACTGTATAAAACAACTTGTTATCCAAAAACTTTCATCCATTTAATGCTCTTTAAGAACAAAACAAGATGTGTTGATGATATATCTCTTATTCTGGAGTACCAGGCATAATATGCCACTACTAATCATACTTTAACACTGACACTTTGTTGCCGGAAGCAAAAAAAGCTCGAAATAAAATAATTTCATACCAAAATAGGTGTTGTTTTGTATATGCTCAGCCTCTGGCTTCAATCAAATAATATTCCCCATTGATCACCTAAGCTTGAAATGGGTTCTATGATCCTGTATATCATTTTTCCCACTTGTGTCTAATTTTGGAAATATTTGCATGTAAAAATATCTTGTAAAATAAAAATTGAGTGTTTGAAAAAGTTATTAATTCTGAAATCCAAAGTACGAAAATATGTATTGAAAAATTCTGACTCCTACTCTCATGATGGAATGTAATGCAGAAAAGTCATTTTGCCTCAGTACCATGAATTTTATTCCCCAACACTTTATCAGTGGTGGGGGCTATACTGGAATCATGTAAAATGTCCTGTTGTGTCCCGTTCCGTCTTGTTGCATTTCTTATTGATTGTTGTTAATTGATTGATTTCAAAATAACATGATACATTAGGCAGTGTGTAGCATACAAAAACAAGGCCCTTACCTCCTAGGTCAATGTCACACTTTAAGATCAAAGGTCAAATATGAAGTTTGCTGTGTTGCACGCAAAAACCAGGGCATAAATACAAGGTCAAGGTTACACTTATAGGTAAAAAAACATATATGGGGCAATAAAATGAACATGTCTGCATCAAAATGGCGCATTTGTAATGTCTGTGATGAGCTCTAAAAGCTGGACCACTAAACATGCTTAATGAAGATTTTGTGCAGATTCAGTTGGGAGAGTTCTTGAAGGTTGTCAAAATTCCTTTCATTGTTTAAAACTATCAATATAACACCATGTTTGATAACTTAATGCAAAAAATAGTCTTACCTACTTTTGTTCTCCAACACTACTTATTGTTCACAAAATGTGTTTTGTGAACTTTTAGTCCCTCCCATAGGAGGATAGCCAAGCAAAGGGATGGTGTATTAAGGTCTAAATTGACCTCACAAAATGCACTATTATACATTCGTACATTCAGCGTGCTAGACCCCCATGTAATCTCCAAGATACAAAAGGTACATTTAGAAAAAAAAGTAAAGGGAATTTATTTGAACCTACCTAGTCCTACTGTACATACTCACTTATATGGCTTATGCGCTGATATTAGATGCACATGTAAAATGGACTGGCAACCTGAGTTATTTTGCATAAACCTTTCTGAAAAACACAGTCAAATTTTGACATCAAGAGATGGTAATTGTTAGAAACTCACTTCATATACTGGGTAGTGAAGAAAAAACAAAGTTCCAAAGAACTCTAATCATTTTGGGCAAATAACCCAGAATGTGACTATACTGTGGAATCATCAATTTTCGTTGGGTTCAATTTTCGTGGTTTTTACTAAAATGACTATTTCGTGGGGACATAAATTCGTGGATTTCAATTTTGAAAAGAATTACCTTATCTCTGCATTTAAATTCGTGGGGATTTGATTTCGTGGATGAGCTGACCCACGAAATCCACGAAATTAAATCCCCAACGAAAATTAATGATTCCACAGTATTTCTTTTAAATCTTATGATTGGTTAACCGTTGAAATAATAGAACTGAAACTAAAAAGCTTTTGACACCGGGATAGAACCAGGCCAGTTTGGATATTAACTGCTTAATTTTCATCGCTTAAAAAAAATTTATCTAAAAATACAAATATTGTGATAAAAAAGGCAGACAAATCCAATACGATTATAATCATGAACATTGATGATTATAAAAAATTAGACTGGCTTAATAATAATTATATGTATATTATATCCATATAGTACTATAACTCAATTCTTTGATACATTGATTTGTTCATTCATGCATGTTATTTTATTTCATATAATATATATTCCGCCCTTTAACGTAACGTCAAATATTACATGACGTCACGTCCGTTGTTTGTTATTATGTATTATTCTGACGAAGGCTCAATGCCGAAACGTTAAGAAACATAAAGAAATTTTTAACATGTGTTATTGTTGTTTTAACTGTATTGTCATTGCAATAATGGACAGTTTCAAAATGGAAGTTTGACTAGACCATTCTGGAAACTCAGCAAGTTAAGCGTTAAATGCATACAGGGTATCAGTCTATAGTGTGGAATTTATTTAGGATGTCACCATTAGAGGTACCCAGCATACTTTTTGTAGCTTTAAACCATGTTTTGACATTTTCTTTGAAACTGTATGAACTAAATTATACAAATATCTTTGAACAAAACTAAATCAATTCAACATGAAATATATTGATTAGCATACATGTGTACTCATATGTGAATTGATTTATATGTTTCGTATTTTTTTAGAACTGAATCATTTCAACAGTCATTTCGAGATCAACGGGACTTTTGGTTAGATGTCAATCACATAAGGATAGCAGTAGGATTTGGTGATGAGACTGTAGCGGCAATTGAATTTGAGGAAGAATTTAATTATCAACCTGATGATAATAAATGGAATCATCTGGGTGTGTCTATAGACAAAGATGGTGCTGTGTCTGCAACACTGAATGGAGTCACAGTTTTAGAAGCTAAATATATTCAGCGTAATTTTTCTTTACGATACAAGTAAGGACTACTTTTTGTACACAGATATTATTTCAAGTTAATTAGTCTCCTACCAGTGTTTACACCAGAGGAACTATAGATTGACCCTCCAGCTGTTCGTCCGTCTGTTTGCCACAAAACTGGATCCAGTGAACACTGTTCAAGCAAGGTTAATGCAGTTCAGGTGTGTCGAGTGAGTGACAGCTATGGAAAACTGAACTATCGTTAAGACACCAAGTAACTGGCTTCAAGATTATAATTGATTTGTGTCAATACAAAGGACAGGCCAAATCTGTTTTAATCTATTTGCATTTCCATCAGATCTTTGAAATCAATGCATGGTTCAACTTCATGAATGTTCTGAATTATTATCTCAAAATAGGGCAGACAGATTTTGTAAATGTTTATAATTCTTAAAGGTTTCCGTGATAGAAAATGATTAACCTTGAGATCATTCAAAAAGGAAATGATTTACCAGGAAATCTTTCAAAAACAATGACATTACTTTGAGTTATTTTGTCTTTAAATTTGTGTTGAAGTCTATGGTAGTTACTCGTTCTTCAAAGATAAATGACAGAAGAACATCTATTACTCTGAATGCTCATAGTTATATCCAAGTATACAATATCAAAATATAAGTCACCATGCAATATCTGAGGAAATTTTCACTTTTCTTTTGTTCAACAAGGGCAAGAACTCTTACAAAAGTTTGACCTTAATAAATGTATTTCTTGCAAACATTTCATAAGTTTCACAAGGATAACTTTTCAAATGTTTTCCAGATGCCCTATTTAAGAACTGTTTTGTATCAAAATCTATTAAGAAAATATGTCAAGTGTGGTTATCATCATTATTGCGTATTTTGTATTCGTTTTTTTCAGTGGTCAGAATTACTTAGGATATGGCTACATTGCTGAATTCAGTAATGTGACTGTTTGGGATAGAGCTCTCTCAAGAAAAGACTTTACAGATGCGTGGCTAGGTCAGTTCACACCAGAATATCAACCAATCCAGGCTTGGTGTAACTACCAGCTTACAAATGCTGCCACAGTCCTTGCGGAGTCAATACCTGACCGTATATATGGTAAGTCAAGAAATACTTTGACATATAATTCAATTTAAAACATGTCAGAATATTTTGGGCAAAAAAAAACTTTTTCTCTATTAACATTACCAAACAAATTAGGGTCATTGATTTAGTAAAACTTTTTTATCTAATCTTTTTTTTGGTGGGGGGAGGGGGTTAAGATATTATTCATATGAAAGTTCAGATAATGTAATGCAAGAAAGTATATGGCAGAAAATGCCCGGGTTTGTCAACTTCTTAATCTCTTTCAGATTTTAGTTGAATTTATTACATATCCATTTGTTTCTTATAACTCATTTGCCCTCCTGTAATGTAGACTTTTTAGAGATTATTCAAACATAGAAATGATACTCCATTCTGGTTTAACACAGTTAAAATGTTGGAACAATTACCAGTAATTGACAGTTATGAAATTTGCTTTTGTTTGGAGCTCTTTCAACTATAGTGACCTTTGAAGGTGGGAAAAGAACTATATACAGATTATAATTGTTTAATTGCTGTCATCATTGCCTGGCCGAAATAGTTCATTAGCAGAAAGTACTTGATACATTTTTTTTGTTTGAGCCATGAAGCTTTATCTTTTTATTATGCCCCCTTATCGATAGATCTTTTTAGGATACTACTGTTCATGTGATTTTGACGAAACTTTCACAGACTTGTTGTTACCAAGAACCCCCACACATATATTCCGGGTTTTGTGATTCGATCATTTTTGACGGAATTATGGCCCTTTGTTTATTTTGTGTGATTGTAACAGCGAAATACTCTTGTTTTCTTGTTTCCTCAAGGGATTTTGATAAAACTTTCATGGAACTATTGTTATCGAGATACCCAATGCATGTTTTAAAGGTTTTATGATTCGATAAATTTTGACGGAATTATGGCCGTTTGTTTATTTTGTGCATATGTAATATTTAGAGAAATACTCTTTTCTTTGCAATTACTTCTGTATTTCTCAAGGGATTTTTACCTAACTTTGATAGAACTATTGTCACCATGTTCACCAGCACTTATTGTTTGGGTTTTGTGATTCAATCATTTTTAGCAGATTTACGGCCCTTTGTTTGCCTGTACTAAAATTTAACCTTGCCTATTAAATCAAAACGCTACCACCTGCAATCATCAAACTTCATATCTTGGTTCATCATGACAATCTCTACAGGACCTGTGCATTTTCAAAAAGGGCAACCGGAGGGGGCATGGTGTTTATAAAACACATCTTGTTTTTTTCAGGAGATCCTGCAAGTGCTAGCCTACCAGTAAATTGTCCTGCTTATGGTGCATATCCCACTATTTTGGAAGACAGATTCTTGTCTCGGAGTGAAGTTGGTGAATTTACAGATCTTTACTCTGATATTAAGAATAACACCACTGGTTGGGAATGGAAACACAATGTGCCAGAAGGTATATTTAAGCATTCTTTTTAACATAGACTTATTTATATTGTGTTCATATTGTTTATACATATACTTTTTATGCATTTAAAACTTTTTATTTTATTTATTTTTGAGGCCCCAACAGGGTAACCCCGTTTTTTTCACCCCGTAATAGGTATGAGGGGGTCGGGGTCATCCCACCTTCATTACCTTACATTTAAAACTGCATTGTTTAATTAATAAATCATCTAAATATCATTTTACAGCCCTATTTGGCTGTTTTCTTTTTATTAGCTCACTTGAGCACAAAGTGGTAAGGACAAGCTTTTGTGGAGGGTCTTTGTCTGTCGTTGTGCAGCATCAACTTTTGACTTGTGAACAAAATAGAGGCCACATTTTCCGTTTGATTTTCACAAAACTTGGTTAGAATGTTTGTATTGACCACATCTTGGACAAGTTTGATAATGGTTAAAAATAAGGTCAGATCTCAGGAAAACCTAATGAGAACAGATCTCATGGCACATGCTCAAAAGAATGATTTCATCAGCAAACAATGATATTCATGCAGTGATATAGGGTCATCTTGGCCCTCTTGTTTTACTTAGCCATTTGGACTGGCCTCTTTATGAAACCACATTCAGTTAAATAAGATTCTCAATATTTGATTGATTGATTACTTGCTTGAAATAAGAATGTTACAGCCTCTTTTATTGAAGTATTAACATTTTAAAGGGGCATACCCTACAACTGCCGAACATTCTGTGAAAGTGTAAAAATGTGTTACATGTATATGTAAAACAACATATAATGGATAATTGCAAGAAGAACTTGGGTCATAAAATGACTAGTTTAGGTACTAGCCGCAGAAATCATAGCTATGAATGATAAATCACTTCCACCCAGAAATTATACAACAAATTCCAAAGAGTTTCCGATCTTTTATGGAAACTAATATTTTTGTGATTTTATTTTTAATTAGATGAATTTTTGGCTGAAATTTTCTTCGTCGGCTTTTTTCTTTACAAGCTTCTAATTTATCATCATTTAGCCTTGATTCTAGATGCACCAAGTTATAGGGTATGCCCCTTTAATTTGTTTGTATTGCAAATCTTGACAAGTGTTGCATTCTGGTATTTACAATTTTTATATGTTTCTTTTATATGATTCTGCTGTAAATAAACTACAATTTGGTGATTTTGTATAAAATGTCAAATTCAAATTGTCTCCAAGATTTTTCAGAAGAATTGAATGTACAAAAACACTTATATAATGCATCAGGTAATAAAACAGTTATTTTTGTAACATGCAAGTGGAAACATTAGAGCACTTGTTTTGGGAATGTAATCATGTGCAACATTTGTGGAATAAACTTGGAATTTTTCTATCCGATAGAAACCTAAAATGTTCTTTGAACTTAGAAACAGTATGTTTTGGAATAATAGACAAGGAAAATATTAAAAGAAGAAATGAAATTAATTTCATTTTACTTCTCATGAAATCTTATATATTTCAAACAAATCATAGAAATCAAGCACTAAATTTTGATAACTTTGTTGCATATGTTAAAATAAGAATAAAATTAGAAAACGAAATAGCAATGATAAATGACAAGTTAAATCAGCATAACACCAAATCGGCTGGTTTTGAATTATAATTTACAAATGTATCATCTTTTCCGAGCAAAAACTTTCTAAATACCTTTTACATTTTCAACTGTAACAAATATCATTCATGTATGAATATTATTAATTATACGGAATCGGAAACAAGCTTAAACCCTCATTTATTTTTTTTTCTTCATTTCTTTTCTCCTTAAAATTTATATATTCTTCATATGAAAACATCATATATTTGCAACAATACAAAATGTTATACGTGCATGATGATTCTTTACAAACTTGTATGTTAAAAATATGTAACAATATGTAACATAACATTCCATATGATTGTACGAGTATGAAGAATAAAAATAAATTAAAAAAATAAAAATAAAACAGTTATCTCATGGGCAATAGTGGAACAGTCAAAACTGTGGCCCTAGGTGTTGGGTGACATTTTGAACCCTTCCATCTCAGGACCATCATGATATTAACTCTACCACAAATGCCAATGCTATACTGTTTACTCTTCAATGCCTGTCCACAACAGTACTGTCAGTGCTTTGGTTAATTTAGTTTAATGATATCATTAAGAACTGCTTTTGAAGGTATTGGTCCTGTATTGACTGAAGATTCTGAGAACTTAATTCTCTCAGACATTCAACTAAATGGTGCCTCTTACCAGCCTGATCCAATAATGACTGTACGTTCTTAGAACTAATTCTCTCAGACATTCAGCTAACTTGTGCCTCCAAGCACACATGTCTATCATTTACCTTTGGAGTCAGAACCATAGTTACAAATGAAGTTGAGAATGTTTTTCTATTTTAAAAGTGATATGTAACGTATGGACTTATTTTTTCAGTTTTGACACATGGCATCTACAGAGTGTCCGTTTTGGCTACAGATGAAAGTACAGGGAATTATGGCATATGCCGCTGGGCCATCCCAGTTACTTGTAAGTCAATGTCACAAAAAACTTGGAAGATCTACAATGACACTGTTTCTTACATTACCACAATGCAATATGATTTGGTCTTACACAACCTAAGTAAATAGCATCTATGTAGCTTTTGAGAGGATGCACTGTACTTTGAATACATTGACTCAGAGATCCTGAAGATGCAGTGGTTATGTGACTACTGTACTGCCACCACTTTCCTGATCATTGGAATAACTGTGCCTGAATGCCACTTGTTGTAACATCAGCCAATTTATGTTCTGTAAACCAGGAGTTTTGTAGTCCTGGAAAAGTTGTATATTGTAAAACGAGGGTCCTGCAAAAAGTTCTGTTACTAATGGGCTATCATAGATTTATTCTTGGAATTTTTTAAAACACTTCAGTGCACTTGAAATGTGTGTGCAATAGCGAATGATATCTGTTTATTTTGCGCAAATTGCTTTTCAAATGACCAAGAAATTAAAATATATATACATGTAGTCATGTACACTGACCAGTTTACTAGTCATATGGTAAAATGGATGAAAAGACTGCTTTTCGTAACTATGTTATTTGCCACATTTTGCTTGGTATATATTTAAAGCAAATATTTGATGAATTGTGCAGTATGTATGGACATCCGTGTCAATGCACATGATTTTTAGGTGAGTTATCGCTTTTAAAGCTTGGATCTTGTCTGATGAAAACGGTACCTGTTCCGGGAGGTCTAAGACCTCTGTTACCAAGGCAAACATCATTGTTGCTAAAACTATTGTCAAGCAGAACGAGTGGTTGGAATGAGTGGTTGTTGGTGAAATATATAACCAGTTGTATGGGCATATCAGAAGGCAATTGCGAACAATTTTAAAAAAAGTCTTTACCTGGAAAAATTTGGTATTTGGTTTGTACCTCATTTTCTCATTGAGGAGCATAAGGTTCAACACCTTAAATGTGCTTGTGAGCTCTTGATAACCTACAAAGGCTGTGACAGTCAAATTCTTTCGAACTGGCTAATTGATTATGAAACCTGGATGCACATATCTGAGTCTTAGAGAAGGGTTTATTGTAAACAATGGGAGCAAAAACACCCCCATCATGCCAAGAGTACATCAAGTTTGAAATAGATGTTGTATGCAGTTTTCTTCAAATTTAGTGGACAAGTTGTTGGATGATTCTACCTTAACTCTCGACCAATGAGAGTAAAAGAGTTTTACCATAAGAAATATCAATGCAAAGGATAGTCAGATCTTATCTTCTTGTAGAGATTGGGTAGAAAGATTACAATAATTTGTTTTGGTAAATGGGGAATGGTTTGAAGGTTTGTTATAAAAATAATTTTTATAAACAGTAGCCTTTCAGAAACTGAACCCTGTGACAGAACTTTTTGCAGGACCATCATAATAAGTACCTTCAATGCTATGATTATGTTAATGTAGTAAATAGAAACAAAGTCTTCACCCGCAGTCTTCAATATAAAGCAAATTTAAGCAATGTAAATGTACCTTTGCTTAATAAGTTAAATATTCATTTATTTATCTAGTATAAGGATTTGTCATTTTTATGGAACCTTATATCTTAAATATGTCTTATGTCATTTGTTTTTTAATTATAGATAATGATCAATGTCCTGCTGTTGAAATTCCTGCCACAGTAAATATGACCTCATGTGGTAGTAATGAAGAATCAGTTTGTTATAATTCCTGCATTGATGAAGGTTATGTTCTACCAGCATTCATGCCTGGAAAATTAAGTTGTAAGCTGACTAAAAGATGGGGAATGGGTGATAATCTGTTCTCTGTACCAGTTATTCCATCATGTCAAGGTATGTGATGAATTTCCATGACTTGCAAACTTTAAATAGCATTTGAAATTTCCTTGAAAAATACATTCAGTTATTACCAAGGTATCATATATTTTAACACTGTTTAGGTCAGATATATCCTAAAGTATGTGATGTACATGCATCTGGCTTTTCTACACAGGGTTTTTTCTCAGTATTTTGGGAATATGACCCATACCCTTGGGATTGGGAATTTTCGCAGTGTTTTAATAAAAATTGGGAAAAAATGCATAACTACAATTTTTGCAATGTTCAACTTATTCTACTTATTTACACATAAAACAGTAGCAGAATAAGGTATTTACTACCAATAGTGATGTTAATGAACTCATAAATTTTTTTTTTTGGATTGAGAATTAACTAAGACGGCTGCCAAGGGAGGTAAATATTGTAGATATGGGAACTATGTATTCCCAATACTTGGACACCTTTTTCAGGAGAATCCCTATGATAATTTCTATCATCTATCTTTATCTTTTGAAGCTTTCTTTAATGTTATTGCTTTTCTTCAATAAAGTAAGCAATGTCCCGACTTATTTTTTCCAGCTACAATTGAACCAGAGTACAAGTTTAGGGCAACAATGCAACTCCAGGGTATTGCTCCATGTAAGGGAATATTTGTAGAAAATGTAATGAATAGCTTGAAAATTCAAATCAATAATCAATTTTCTGAGTTAAACAACGAATGGGGGAACATCTGTGTTAACAATGGTAATGAAGTAAATCAGTGTGGCAATCTTGATGTCAGTGAATCGGCATGTGCTGCTGAAGAAAACAGCGAAATATTTATCCTGGCAATTTCATTACAACTTGCAAGGTAAGTGTTATAATTATAACAGACTGACCCTTGTTTCTGACAAGCCTTGGCTATTTTCAGTCTCTGTTTTTTTTTGCCAATAGTTTTATTTCAATTTAAACACTAGCTAATAAGATATGTTTGGAAAACAAGTTATGCTGACTTTGCAGTCCTAAATTTTTTAGAGTCTTTGGAAATCAGATATTTTTTGTCCTGTTAAAGACCTGATTCCATTAATTTATAATGATGGCACTTCTTTGTCCTTCCTCTCTTTGTTCCTTGATTTGTGGAATGTTCTTGTCTCCTTGTTTCGTATGTGTGAATAATATAAACTGATTTACCACATGACATCAGTTTTTGTCAAGTTGACCTATAAATCATTTAGAAAGTGAACCACTATAAAAATTTAAACAAAATTTGTATGAAGCATGTGGGATTTATAAAAATTACACTGTACCGTAGACTTAACGCCAAACCATATACAACCTAGTGACAATCATGTTAAACTCCATAGGCTTTGATTTATTACTAACAGTCTGGGACATTGCGCAACTTTTCAAACTTTAACAATGGAGGAAATTCCTCAGGTGTATGCCTAGGTAGAACCACTGGTCTTCCAATAGCAAGCTGGACATCTTGCTCACATGCAAATGTTTTATGTTTCAAGCTCACAGTGATAAGAAGCTGGCCCCAGTTTCACGAACAAAATTGAGTAGAAACTCAATAATTGACTCAAGTGTTTTTTCTGTCTAGAAATCTTAATTTTGTGTCTTTGACCAGAAATGTTTTCATTTGTTTTCCTATTTACCAAGAATGTATTAAACATGCCAGCATAAAATACTTTGAGTCTAGATGACAAAATTAAGTCTCAAAACTCCTTTTTTATTTGAGTCGAAAGTCAATTTCCCAATAACAGACTCAAATAAATTTTATCGAATTATATCATGTCAAGGGATTGTAGCTGGGTTGATTTTGTTGGAAACTGTTATAAGGCCATCTTTGTACCTTCTTTTAATACCACATTCTGAATTGCATACAAGAAAACAGAGAAATGTAGGATTTAATAAATAAGTTGAGTTTGAGCAAAAACTTAAGTTTTTTTGTGAAACTGGGGCCTGGTGATTTATACTAGCCAGAGACCATGATCGCACAACCATTGTGGCTCCCCAGATGATTTATCAGGCAGTCATGCCCTTTTTAGCTCACCGGTGCCATCGGCTCAGGATGAGGTTTTAGGATCGATGAATGTCTGGCATACATTGTACGTCTACACTCTAGCTTAACAGCTTATGACCAATCTTAATAAAACTTGGCGACAATGTATATGGCCACAATATCTCAGATGAGTTTGATTATGGGCCAAATCGGATTAGTATTTCCAGAGATATATGCCAATGACTTTGAAAATTTGCTATATTTTGGCTTGTTAACACTCTAGAGCTTCATTTCTTCACATATCATAATCATATTTTAATACACAGAATGTACATTATCTGCATCCAGTATTCATGACAATTAGACTCAGCTTTGATCAAATTTCAATCTAGAAAAGGGTCATATGAGATGAAAAACTATATCATTAATTATAGACTAGAGTATATAGAGGGCTCAGCGCAACACTGTCGTAACTTGTTCATATTTCAATATGAGTTACGACACTGTTGCGTTGAACCCTATATTATAGGTGTTATCAGGTGAGCGAGATACTGGGCCCTCTTGTTTATAAAACTAATGAATGCTTTGCCATTTGTATCATTTTGGCGAACATAATGTATGCAAAATGGTAAGTGATAATGTGTATGAAATATTACTGCTGTCCTCAATCTGTGCAAATGAAGTTTCATTTTTATTATAGTTTGGAAATTAATTATATTCCTGATGTTTCAATGCCAGTCACTGATGCTCTGGGTATCATTCTACTTCTGGAACAGTCAGTGCACATTAAGGTGAGTGGGTTACTTAGGCGTAAAATAAAATGGTTTGTTTCTGGTTACCCGAGCTATCCTAATTTTCCTAGACGACCCTGATCTTGATTTAGGTCTGAGGAACGGTACATTCACTTCAATTTCTCACTTTTTTACCTTTCCACAATCATGCTTTCCAAGAGGCAAAATAGATAAAATCTAAGACGACCTACCCTATTTTAAATGAACATATAACCAGGAACAGTCAAACCTGTGTCTGCTGTCACCTCCGGCCAAAAAAAAAGGCCTTTCTTTTAAAAAACGTTATTGATAGTTTCGAACAAATCGCTTCGGAATAAGGGCCAGAATAAGGGCCACCTGTCCTGTGAATAATGGCTAAATCCTTAGGTTAAATGATGTTTAAGTGTTTGAGAAATGTATTATTGTAGCTTACTTTAAAATGCTTGGAAAATTGACATGAAAAATAATATTTATTACTGGCTGTTCTGGTGCTCATTGAAATGCAGTGGAATCTCGCTACAAAGGTTGACAGCTGGTCATGACAATGAATTTAGTCTAATTATTATTATGCTTTAAAGGTACAACATATTGAAGGAAATCAATTTCAAGTTATATAACCTTGCATCCTAGATAACTATTTTTGTGTTTTTAAAACTCTCTTAATAGACTTATCTAATCTTATGTAATATTTCAGAATTTCGCAGAGGTTACATTGCTGGCAGGAAGTTTCAAAATTGATGTTGATACTGTTTGTCAAAGTGGACATATGTATACAGAAGAGGTTTGCGGTAAGTCTGTTAGTTGTTATCTTTTTGCATTTTTACTTAGTCTGTGATTTTTAAGTTGTTCGTCTCTTTTGCTTACAATGCCAGTGTTTCTGTATTTTCGAAAGTTGACAATTTACTCTCACCCTGTCAGACATGTAACATTTATTTTATTATACAAAAAACTATTCAAAGTATTTTTGATGATTGTCTGTTTACATCGGAAATGCAAAAATAGATACTGCGCATGTGCGAATAGTACAGTATAATTTTCTAACATTCCCTACCTATGGTAGTAGGCGACAGTATTTTTCAGACAGTAAATTTTTAACCACTGGGCCTGACAGTACTTTTATGTCATGGTGGTCTATGGAATTTTAACATTGTAAATGAAATTGAGGTATAATAATACAAATTATTGCTGACAGTGTAGTCGGCAATCACACTTAAAAGAATTTGTTTTTTTAGCAGTGTCGAAAACTATTAATAGTTAAAATAGTTATAATGAGATTAGCCAGCATTTAGACATGAATTATCATTAAAAGGTAAAAATGTATTTGGGATCTGTGGGGTCAAGGTCTAGGGCACTGTTACTAAAAATAGAAAATCAGTGTCCGGTCAATAACTTAAAGTTTGGAACGACCAATGTTGTCTAAACTAGGCTTTTAGCATCCTTGAATCAAAACTTAGCTTGGGATTGTATTTGGGATATGTGGGTTCAAGGTCAATAATGTCACTGTTACTAAAAAAAAGAAAATCAGAAGAACTTGAAGAACTTAATTAAGGATTAAGATATTAAAAACTTGTCAATATGTCATCACCATGAAGTCTAGATATGTGCAAGAATTTCATGCCCAGTGGTCCACTCATCCAGAGTGCCCTTGAACTTACCTGTACTATCACATTTTTAGTGTGAAAGTGGCGGCGGGGGTATGAGTCACCTCTGTGACAAAGCTTTATTTTGTTTTACATAAGCAATTCATCGTCATGAATTCTGTTCTGGTTCTTTTCTTTTATAAGCAGTATAACTTCCTGTCTGATTGAGGTGTTTGTATACGTTTGTTACTTATTGGAGCTCTACCAGAAGTGCTAAACAGAATAAACCGACTGACGACAAAAATGTTCGAACATCTCTGCAGTGACCTTGCAATAATAAAATTTTGCGAAACAATTGAAAATACAGAAAATTTGAAATAAAGTACTTGCATAAATAAAAACTTTAACATTATTTCGTTTTTAGTTCCATGCAGTCCTGGCTGGTTCTTAAATGATGATACAGGTATATGTGAACCATGCGGTTACGGTGAATATCAGTCTATGGCAGGACAGACAATGTGTGACACCTGTGATGAAGATTTTTATACTTATACAAAAGGCGCTAAAGATGAATCTGAGTGTGAAGGTTAGTACGCTAAGTGATGGCAGTATTCCGGATATGCCCGGAATTCCAGATTTAAGACGATGAAAATTATTTGATGAAAATATCTCAAGAAATGGCAAAGTTATTGTCAATTTAATCTGCTTTGAAGGATTTTCTTTGATACAAACTGTTAGATATGGAAACGATGTGGTTGAAAACCTCTTGTTTGGCAGAAATTGTTTGCCGCATATGATTTCCAGAATTTTAATTTGGCTCTATTGACACCCCTGTACTTTGCGTTGTTACCTGCGGCCTGCCTGAAGTAATTTCTCTCTGTAGGGGCACATGACCTAGTATCAATACCCAATTGGCTAATGTTTTGTCCTGGCTTTCGTCTTCAAGGTTATAGCACCATTCTGTAAGAATGATGAGAACCAGACTAACGCAGTATTTTGAAGCACATAATTTTTATGTATGGATACTTTTAAGATATTTTTCATGAAAAGCAGTACCTTGTAGGTCTTATTTAGTTGTTTTTAAATTCAAAACAAAAAAAAGATTTATTAACGTCAGTGTCTGACGCAATATACCTGTAGTATTCATTTAGCAATTGAAGTACCCCTCTCGGATCTATTGTTTCCTCTCATCTGTGTTTAGACTTTGCCTGCTCTAGAGCTAGTGGTAAGCAGCAATGCATTTGGTAGTGCTTATAAGCCTAGATTGGCGATTATGACCGCAATATAACACATTCGCAGTATATGTATCGCTGGACAGTGTCGGTACTGCAGAAAAATACATCCTTAACAATATTAGTCTGTAAATTATCTGTCCGCAGAAAACTATTTGACTTGTACTCTGTTTAAATTGTGCTTGGAGTTGATAACCAGGGGAGGAGTGGTCATGGTCTATGTCTAGACCAGTAATCAGTTACCATTGTATTCCCTCCGCAATGTTAGCTCAAATTCCATACAGGGTAAGATAAGGTTCACACGTGAGGAAGCTGTCGGGTTAAGCTACGAGAGGTCAGTAATTCTACCTTTGTAGAAGCCAGTCAACAAAACTATCATTTGAATAAAAAAACGAATAATTAAAATTGATTGTTTTTGTTAGAGAGGTATTACCTTCAAAACCCTTCTTGTTGTAGAAGTAAGTTTTCATGAAATGTATTTTTTGCTCTTTTACGAATGTTTTGTTTCATGAATGCATTGATAAAGGTTTTGATACGTTTTTTCAGTTAAATGCCTGAAGGGTTCCATGTTTGATAAAGATGGTTCGGAAGACTGTATTCCATGTGACAGACATTACTATCAAGACCAGGATGGTATGGATTACTGCCTTCCTTGTGAACCTGGATTCAAAACCGTACTGAATGGTTCAGACAGTAAACAAGACTGCAAGGGTAATGATTACCTCTCAACTTTTTCTTTATGCTTTGTTGCAACAATTTAAAATGACTTCTTAATTTAAAGTGCAATCAGTGTGTCCTCCGTTCTATACATAGCATGACGTCACTACATTTGTCTAACCTCTATACATAGAACTGATTACTATCCACATTTAGATAGTTATACATACGCTAAAAGTATAGTTCCACGGAAGGATTAAAAATGTCAAAACAACCATATCGGTTGTATGTTATTAACAAATTTGTTTAGTTATGTAAAATGAATACGTAGTACCGTTTCTATTCTTATGCTTTCGTCAATAACACTCATTATTCAATGAAACGCAATGTTGAAGTACGCTTGGCTCCAATATGTACCATACGGTGACGTCACGCTATGTTATTATTTTGTAAGTAGTTCCTGCAAATACTCATAATGCCCGAGCAGAATAACACGGGTCAGTGCATAACGCTACCGTAGTGTACACATTGGTGAGACCTCTCTAAAGCAACACCATGTGGGAGTAGCAAAATTAAGAGGTTGTTGCTCCAGAGAGGTTAAATTAATTGTTGAACCATGAAGTGGTAGAGATGCTTGCTATTGTTGAAAGAAGGTTGTTTCTCATGGAAAGGTTACCCTACAGAGGTTGTACCATATTTGATTTTACTTTTTTCTCTCATAAATTTAATCTAACTTGCCTCACAATACAAACAGTGTTGGTCAATTTTGAAATATGAATAATTTATTGAGGGAGATACACCCAATGTGTCCTAAGCAGACTTTATTTTTCAGAGAAGGAAATGACAAAACGTATGAAACTATCAAAGCAGTCAAATTATTGATTAGCATGAAATATTCATATATTCATACATATTCTAGTACTTTCTCTACATTTGTGTCTTTTGAGACAACAAAATGTGTATTTCCTGACACTAGCTCTCGGATGACAGCAGCTACTGGAAGTAAGTATTTTGAAAGTATGTATTATATCAAAATGGGGGCCAAAAAAACTGGTTTGGTTGATTATCGTCAACGAACATGCTTCAGAATTTTGAATCTGTCCAACCCTACCTGACATCCACTTCATACATGCTTGATATTTTATGATCTTCATTCAAACTTTCTTTTGAAGCTGATTGTGATCCTGGTAAAGTGAGAGATGCTGATTCAGGTGATTGTATCCCTTGTGCTCAAGGTTTCTGGAGAAGTCTTAGTTACGATGATTGCCAGGAATGTCAAGAATGGAAAACAACACCTAAAAATGTGTTAGGAATAAGTCAAGATTCATGTTCATTAGGTAATGCAGCAATCAAAGATATTACCCTTTTTTATGTTTTTTTTATGTCTTTTTTATGCCCCTGTATCGATAGATCGGGGGCATAATTGTTTTTGGTCTCTCTGTTTGTCTGTCTGTTTGTACCAAACTTTAACCTTGCCTTTCAAATCAAAACGCTTGCACCTACATTCATCAAACTTCATATATAGGTTCCTCATGACAACCTCTACTGGACCTGGGCATTTTCAGGTCAGTAGGTCAAAGATCAAGATTACAGGGTCATGGTGTTTAAAAAAATGTGTACATTTATTTTATGATACTACTCCTACATTTTTCATGGGATTTTGACAAAACTTTCACAGACTTGTTATTACCAAGAACCCTCGCATATATATTCCGGGTTTTGTGATTCAATCATTTTTGAAGGAATTACGGCCCTTTGTTTATTATGTGCATTTTCGGAGGGGGCCCTGTGTTTTTGAAACACATCTTGTTTTATGTCATTACATCTTTGGCTGTCAAATGTAAATTATTGTAGGACATTGCTATCTCTACACAAAAAAAACTGTTTAGGAGAAGCAAAATTATAATGTTGTTGAAAAGTTGTTGCTATGGAGAGGTTGAATTACTAATTTAATAGTACATCCTGTTGTTGAAGGGAGGTTGTTGCTTTGGAGAAGGCCATTCTAGAGAGGTTGTACTGTGTAACTCTGGAGCAGTTACACTGTATAATGCTGGAGAGGCTACAATGTATAAATTGAACCATCAGTTGAATTGTCAGACTGATCACTATCAATAAGGAACAAGGTTCAATTGATATAACATATATCATACAACACTATCAATAATGAACAAAGTTAAATGAATATAATCTCTATCATACAACACTATCAATAAGGAACAAGGTTAAATGAATATAATCTCTATCATACAACACTATCAATAAGGAACAAGGTTAAATGAATATAACCTCTATCATACAACACTATCAATAAGGAACAAAGTTAAATGAATATAATCTCTATCATATAACACAATCAAAATCAATAAGGAACAATGTTAAATGAATATAACCTCTATCATACAACACTATCAATAAGGAACAAGGTTAAATAAATATAACCTCTATCATACAACACTATCAATAAGGAACAATGTTAAATGAACATAACCTCTATCATACAACACTATCAATAAGGAACAATGTTAAATGAATATAACATATATCATACAACACTATCAATGAGGAACAATATCAAATGAATATAACATATATCATACAACACTATCAATAAGGAACAATATTAAATGAATATAACATATATCATACAACACTATCAATAAGGAACAAGGTTAAATGAATATAACATATATCATACAACACTATCAATAAGGAACAAGGTTAAATGAATATAACATATATCATACAACACTATCAATAAGGAACAATATTAAATGAATATAACATATATCATACAACACTATCAATAAGGAACAAGGTTAAATGAATATAACATATATCATACAACACTATCAATAAGGAACAAGGTTAAATGAATATAACCTCTATCATACAACACTATCAATAAGGAACAAAGTTAAATGAATATAACCTCTATCATACAACACTATCAATAAGGAACAATGTTAAATGAACATAACCTCTATCATACAACACTATCAATAAGGAACAATGTTAAATGAATATAACATATATCATACAACACTATCAATGAGGAACAATATCAAATGAATATAACATATATCATACAACACTATCAATAAGGAACAATATTAAATGAATATAACATATATCATACAACACTATCAATAAGGAACAAGGTTAAATGAATATAACATATATCATACAACACTATCAATAAGGAACAAGGTTAAATGAATATAACATATATCATACAACACTATCAATAAGGAACAATATTAAATGAATATAACATATATCATACAACACTATCAATAAGGAACAAGGTTAAATGAATATAACATATATCATACAACACTATCAATAAGGAACAAGGTTAAATGAATATAACCTCTATCATACAACACTATCAATAAGGAACAAAGTTAAATGAATATAACCTCTATCATACAACACTATCAATAAGGAACAAGGTTAAATGAATATAACATATATCATACAACACTATCAATAAGGAACAAGGTTAAATGAATATAACATATATCATACAACACTATCAATAAGGAACAAAGTTAAATGAATATAACCTCTATCATACAACACTATCAATAAGGAACAATATTAAATGAATATAACCTCTATCATACAACACTATCAATAAGGAACAATATTAAATGAATATAACATATATCATACAACACTATCAATAAGGAACAAGGTTAAATGAATATAACCTCTATCATACAACACTATCAATAAGGAACAAAGTTAAATGAATATAACCTCTATCATACAACACTATCAATAAGGAACAAGGTTAAATAAATATAACCTCGATCATACAACACTATCAATAAGGAACAAGGTTCAATGAATATAACATATATCATACAACACTATCAATAAGGAACAAGGTTAAATGAATATAACATATATCATACAACACTATCAATAAGGAACAAGGTTAAATAAATATAACCTCGATCATACAACACTATCAATAAGGAACAAGGTTCAATGAATATAACATATATCATACAACACTATCAATAAGGAACAAGGTTAAATGAATATAACATATATCATACAACACTATCAATAAGGAACAAGGTTAAATGAATATAACCTCTATCATACAACACTATCAATAAGGAACAATGTTAAATGAATATAACCTCTATCATACAACACTATCAATAAGGAACAATGTTAAATGAATATAACCTCTATCATACAACACTATCAGTAAGGAACAATGTTAAATGAATATAACATATATCATACAACACTATCAATAAGGAACAAAGTTAAATGAATATAACCTCTATCATACAACACTATCAATAAGGAACAAAGTTAAATGAATATAACCTCTATCATACAACACTATCAATAAGGAACAAGGTTAAATGAATATAACCTCTATCATACAACACTATCAATAAGGAACAAGGTTAAATGAATATAACCTCTATCATACAACACTATCAATAAGGAACAAGGTTAAATGAATATAACCTCTATCATACAACACTATCAATAAGGAACAAGGTTAAATGAATATAACCTCTATCATACAACACTATCAATAAGGAACAAAGTTAAATGAATATAACCTCTATCATACAACACTATCAATAAGGAACAAAGTTAAATGAATATAACCTCTATCATACAACACTATCAATAAGGAACAATGTTAAATGAATATAACATATATCATACAACACTATCAATAAGGAACAAGGTTAAATGAATATAACCTCGATCATACAACACTATCAATAAGGAACAAAGTTAAATGAATATAACATATATCATACAACACTATCAATAAGGAACAAGGTTAAATGAATATAACATATATCATACAACACTATCAATAAGGAACAAGGTTAAATAAATATAACCTCTATCATACAACACTATCAATAAGGAACAAAGTTAAATGAATATAACATATATCATACAACACTATCAATAAGGAACAAGGTTAAATGAATATAACCTCTATCATACAACACTATCAATAAGGAACAAAGTTAAATGAATATAACCTCTATCATACAACACTATCAATAAGGAACAAGGTTAAATGAATATAACCTCTATCATACAACACTATCAATAAGGAACAAAGTTAAATGAATATAACCTCTATCATACAACACTATCAGTAAGGAACAATGTTAAATGAATATAACCTCGATCATACAACACTATCAATAAGGAACAAGGTTAAATGAATATAACCTCTATCATACAACACTATCAATAAGGAACAAGGTTAAATGAATATAACCTCTATCATACAACACTATCAATAAGGAACAAGGTTAAATGAATACAAACTCCCTCAATAAGGGACAATGATAATTAAATGATTATAACATCCATCTTTAAAACCCATAATCCATTGCTACCTAGATTTATACTGTATCAAATACTTGGTTTTAGTAGATAAGTTAAGAGAACTTAATAGTACTTTTATTCCTGAAACATTTACACATGATGGGAAATTAAAAAAGTTATGTGAAATGAGTGTATTTGCCTTATAATGTCACTTAGGCTAGTTTCACAATTAAATATAGGTACATTTTCACTTACATCATTTGTTGCAATTTACAATTATTTCGTTAAATATTGGAACTTAAAGGAAACATTTACACAACAGACAGATAAGGTGTTTTTACAAATGATTATAGAAAAAAGTGAATTTTATAAAAAATGTCACTTGCATTAATTTTGTGTTCAGCCCTCTTAGAGTCATTTGATTGACAAAAGTATTGTAAATTTCCTTCGAAGGACCCTCAGAAAAATATTACATGTGGCATTTGATAGACCCACATATAATTTAATACTCTCTGACCAACTGACTGGCTGGCTGACTGGGTTTGGTAGTTCCATATAAGGTATTTATTTGATCTATTGTCATTGTTAGATTATTGTGAACCTGGAATGTACTTGGATGATACTGGTGAGTGTACTATGTGTCCTAGAGGTACATACAAGGATGAGGTAATGAAATTTTCTGAAGAATGTATGGCATGTGAAGGGTTGACTACAGAATCTGAAGGATCAACTGATATTGCCAATTGTTCTATTCGTGAGTGAACACACTTTTTTATGTATTTATGTCATTATTCTTTATGTGCAATAACTTTGTGCACATTCAGTGTTTGCGTTTTATTTTAAAGAGAGAATTAAAAATACTTTATTTTATTACTTTATTTATTTGAAGTTTGATGTAATCTAGCATTGATAGTCTTTTTTGAACTTATAGCTAAATATTAGGCATATGATTCTTATCATGTGTAACAATTTTTTCTAAATAAGATTGTAATTGGATGATTGTCATAAAATATTTTATTTTTGCTTTTTGTAATCATTGATTATAGTATACTTATAGCATCGTTTAATGATTAAATAATTTTGACAACCAAACAAGTTCTACATCTATGTAGAAGACGCACCCAATTTTGGATCCGATTTTGGACGTAAAAACATGCGTCTTAAGTACAAACGCAAATTAAATGTTGAAACACTTTGGAATATCTGATAATTAATAGATGCAAATGTCATAACAGTATAAATGTAGCTTAATTAAATTGCTTCTTTGATCTAATACTTAAAATTGACTACTTGTTCCTGCATATTGAGATAAAAATGCCTTTATTAAGTGATTATGTGGGTGTATCATTCCTTGAGCCTAATTAGGGTAGGTCGGGTAACCAGAAACAATTACAACAACACCATTTATGCCCTATAATGTTTTATGGTAAAATCATGTCTTTCTATTACAGCTGTTTGTACTGCTGGACAGTACATATCTGAGGGGAGCTGTTCTGACTGTCCAATTGACACATATTCTGAAGTTGATGAACCAAACTCTGAGGTCGAATGTATTCCATGTAGTGAATGTGAATTTTGTGTTGAATACGGTACTGAGCAAGAAAAAACCAGTAATGCATCACTGTGTTTACGTATGTATTTTGAAAACATTTCCGACTAAACTTGAAGTTCTATGCCATCAGCACCCTGATGTATAAATATTAGTTACATCTTACTACTGAGTTAAATTTAGGGAATAAAACCAATACAATATTACCTTGTTTTATTGATTGCTATTATAAAATGATGTCATTAAACTATGGTATAAATGAACATTCTATTCTACAATCAGATATGCAGTAAATGTTAAGTAGTATTGTTATATTTGTTGGGTCATTTTCAAATAGGGTTACAACTAATTGCAAAGCTATGCATGCGAAGAGTCAATGTTTCCCATGTGGGGGTCTTTGGCTCCTGTTTAAGTATAATTTTAGTGGCCTCCTTGGCTGAGTGGTTATGGTGTCTGACAAGTTATCACCAGCCCATTACCAGTGTGAGGTTGAATCTCTTTGGGGAATACACAAACTGTACGTGTGAGGAGCTGTCCAGCTGAGCTAGCTTTCAGTAGTTTGTTGGTCCTATAAATAGGGTCTTCCTCCATAGTTATACCCCCGCAAACCAAGTTTGAGAGGGGGTATATTGGAGTCACTCTGTCGGTCAGTTGGCTGGCTGGTTTTCAGTTGGCGGTCGGCCGGTCCGTCTGCATAAAGTTTGCGGAGTGAACTACAACCAAATTTTTTAGCGATTGCAATGAAACTTGAAATATGTTATCATCATCAAGTGTAGATGTGCAAGACACAATTTTCATACCCAGCGATTCACTCATTGCAGAGTTATGGCCCCTTGAACTTAGCCGTATAGTGTACTATTGCAGTATTAGTGTCAAAGCGGCTACGAGGGTATTAATTAGTCACCTCTGTCACAGCTCTAGTAGAAGTTGGATTAGTTGCCTTAAGACACTGGTGGTTGATGTACGGGACATTAAACATGATTATAAAAAACATTTACCGGTACTAACATTTTTGTTGCAGCTTCTTGTCCTGGAGGCCGGTATTATGATGTTATTGCTGATTCATGTGAAGATTGTCTTATTGGGGAGTACAAACCCGAGAGTGACAGGTTCAGGACATCTTGCTACCTATGTAGTGACACAGTTCCAGGGTTTGTAACTAATGAGGTCGGAGCCTTATCTGATGAGGAATGCACTTTACGTATGTTGTTTTTAATCATTATACCTATTTCTGGCTATACTAGAGTCATTTTTTCTGTCTGTCCGGAATTGTATGTGTCTGCTCTGGAACTTTGTCATTCATTGGAGGATTTTGAAATAACTTACCACAATTGTTCACCACCACTAGATGATGTGTCACCTGAAAACTTGTTATCTGTTGTTGTGGCTTAATATGGTGTGAACATTCTGCTATGATTTTTTATATATATTTTAATGATTAAATTGATATTAATTGGTATTAAATATAGTTAATAAATAAAAACTGATTGAGTAATATGTTAATATAATAGATACTGTTTGATTTTTACAATATCAATACTGAATACAGATTATTGAAAAATCCTTTGATTGACATAAAAGCTAGCATTGCATGTTCCCTTCAATGAAATCTCAGAAAAATATTATGTGTGGCATTTGATAGACCCACATATAATTTAATACTCACTGACAAACTGGCTGACTGGGTTTTGTTGGATCCATAAGGTATTTATTTAGTCTATTGTCATTGTTAGGTTATTGTGCACCTGGAATGTACCCAGATGATGCTGATGAGTGTATTATGTGTCCTAGAGGTACATACAAGGATGAGTCAATGAAATATTCTCAAGAATGTATGGCATGTGAAGGGTCGACTACAGAATATGAAGGATCAACTGATATTGCCAATTGTTCTATTCGTGAGTGAACACACTTTTTTTATATATTTATGTCATTATTCTTTATGTGCAATAATTTTGTGCACATTCAGCTTTTGTTTTTTATTTTAGAGGGAGAATTAAAAATACTTTATTTTATTACTTTATTTATATGAAGTTTGATGTAATCTAGCATTGATAGTCTTTTTTTAACTTATAGCTAAATATAAGGCATATGATTCTTATCATGCGTAACAATTTTTTCTAAATAAGATTATTATTGGATGATTTTCATAAAATATTTTATTTTTGCTTTTTGTAATCATTGATTATAGGGTAATTATAGTATAGTTTAATGATTAAATAATTTTGACAACCAAACAAAAGTTAAAATTGTATGCATGTAGTTTGAAAATGCCTTTTTCTACAATTTTCTCTGATAATTAAATTTGGTTTGCCCCGACTTTGACGGATATCAGACATGGAAAATCTGGATTGAGTTCTACATCTACAGTATGTATAAGGCGCACCCAATTTTTGGATCTGATTTTGGATGTAAAATCATGCATCTTAAATACAAACACTAACAACGATATGATAACTTATTTTGTGTCAATGACAAAATTAAAAAAAGACAAGTGGTCTTGAAAAAATCGCTGGACTGAATCTCAGGCAAATTAAATGTTGAAACACTGGAATATCTCATAATAGATGCAACTGACAATATTTTTAAAGTATAAATATAGCTTAAGTTGCTTCTTTGATCTAATACTTAAAACTGACTAAGTGTTCCTGCATTTTACCTGAGATATTAAGATGAAAATAGATGTACGACTAGGTTAGGTCAGGTAACAAGAAACTTGTTCCTGCATATTGAGATAAAAATGCCTTTATTAAGTGATTATGTGGGTGTATCATTCCTTGAGCCTAATTAGGGTAGGTCGGGTAACCAGAAACAATTACAACAACAACATTTATGCCCTATAATGTTTTATAGTAAAATCTTGTCTTTCTATTACAGCTGTTTGTACTGCTGGACAGTACATATCTGAGGGGAGCTGTTCTGACTGTCCAATTGACACATATTCTGAAGTTGATGAACCAAACTCTGAGGTCGAATGTATTCCATGTGGTGAATGTGAATTTTGTGTTGAATACGGTACTGAGCAGGAAAAGACCAGTAATGGATCACTGTGTTTACGTATGTATTTTGAAAACATTTCCGACTAAACTTGAAGTTCTATGCCATCAGCACCCTGATGTATAAATATTAGTTACATCTTACTACTGAGTTAAGGGAATAAAAACGATAAATATTACCTTGTTTGTTGATTGTTATTATAAAATGATGACATTAAACTATTTTATAAGTGGAAATTCTATTCTACAATCAGGTATGCAGTAAATGTTGAGTAGTATTGTTATATTTGTTGGGTCATTTTCAAATAGGGTTACAACTAATTGCAAAGCTATGTATGAGAAAAGTCAATGTTTCCCGTGCATTGGGAGTCTTTGGCTCCTGCTAAGAATAATTATAGGGGCTTCCATGTGGTTAAGTGGTTATGGTTTCTGACTAGCTAGCTTTTGGGTTGTTGGCTCTATAACTTAATTACTGCATTGTTAAAGTTGGATCAGTTGCCCCATGACACTGGTGGTTGAAGTGATATTAAAAAATTTCACAATTATATTGTTCCAGCTACTTGTCCTGGTGGCCAGTATTATGATGTTGATACTGATTCCTGTGAATATTGTCCTATCGGAGAGTATAAACCGGATGGTGAAAGATTCCTGACATCATGCTTCCAATGCTCTGACACAGTTCCAGGGTTTGTTACTAATGAGGTCGGAGCCTTATCTGATAAGGAATGCACGTTACGTATGTTTTTTTTATTTTGATAATCTTGAAATACTTATTTGGACACCTTGAGATCTGTTGTCATAGCTTTTACGTGGTGTGGACATTCTGCTATGTTTTTAATACATGTCTTAATGATTAAATTAGTATCAACTGGTATCAATCATAATTAATAAATGAAAATTAACTGATTGTTTTATATGATATTAATTCAATAAAACTTTTTTGATTTATGTATTGATTCAATAAAATTCTGGTTGATTTTTATATTAATTCAGAATACTGATAGACTGATATGATATTAATTCATTCGGTACTGTCTGTCTTTTTTATAATACTTGTTATAAATACCCATTTATTCATATATCAATTTTATAAATACAGCCAAAACTTTGAACAAATTAAGCCATCTTTAGGAAAGACAAAATGTGGCCTTTAACTATAGATAGGTGGCCTTTCCTTAGAGGTCGATTTGTTCTAAATAATCAATGAATGATTTTAAAAGAAGAGCATTTATCTACAAGGTGACCTTTACACAGAGGTGGGTGCTAACACAGGTTTGGCTGTCTTTATTATCATTTTTTATGATATCAATTGAATGGAAATATATTGTATTATTTTTTATGATAAAGGTGATTGTCCTGCGGGAAGTTTTATTACTGATGCAAGTTGTGAAGAGTGTCCAGAAGGAGAGTACCAAAATGAGACTAGAAAAGATTTCTGTTACGAATGTGGTACCAATCGAAACACAAATGGACCAGGACATACTTCTGCCACAGATTGTCAAAGTAGGTTCAGTTATTTTGACTTAATTTCAGATGGTAATACCGTTATTCAATAGGATTTCACATTAATTTATGAGGAAAAAAGAAAAATATTATGAAAGCTAGTTAATTATCATAACGCTAAAAATTGCTAGTTATAAGTGCTTTGATATGCCAGCACATACCATCAATTTTCATAAAATGTATCGCGAAAATTATAGAGTTTTTCATGAAAATAAATTCATGAAACAAGATAAATCTTTTTATGAAACCAGTTGTCTAAAAATAGATATTGGAAAATATATTCAAGGCATAAGAAGTTCATTAGCGTGCAGATTGTTGTTTCATGAAATGATTTTCTAGAAACCATTTGGACTTGGGAAATAATGTGGCAGTTTCAAGCACTAACATGCAACTTTTTGTGGTAACATAATTGTTAAAGACACAACATCCGATGCAAATGAACTTTCTCTCTACATTGTTTCATCAAATGAACTCTCTCTCTTCTTTGTTTTATACAGTGAATACTGACTTACTGTACTGAATCTATAAATAGCTGAAGCAGACAATGAGTTGAAACCACATAAGCTCCTCCCTCTAATTTAAATTTGAATTTCTGTTATAAAATGTTTTGAAAATATAAGAATACATTTTGAAGTTTCTTATCTGGACTGATAAAAGAATTTTGCTTCTTTCAAAATATTTTTTCAGCGATTAAAAACACCATTTTATATCAGTTTTTAAAAAAATCTCTCCGTGAGCTGAAAACAGTTTAAAAAATCAAGGGAAACCACCCACCAGCCACTACCTGCCTTATATACCCCTGTTGGGGGTTTAAGCTTACATGAAAATGTTATCCGGTTTCATGATATTTTTCTGTTTTCACAAAATCTTCCATTATTTTCATGAAATGATTTATTGTTATATGCAGTGGCATATTTATGTTTCCGTAAAATATAGTTAGTAATAATCGTATTTATTGTTCAGGAGGGTGTGAACTAATCATTAAGGTTTATCATGATTAAAATTGATAAATACTAAGTTTACAATGTTTGATATGTATAAAAAAAACATATTGTGTTTGTAGTCAGTTGTGGCCCAGGTCTGCATGGAACTGAGGCATGTGTACCTTGTAAAGATGGCTTTATCAAGCCACAGGAGGGATATGATGATTGCACTGAATGTGAGATTGATACAACATCAAATGATGCACATACTGAATGTAATGTAGGTAAGTATCATACTTTAATTATGGTTTGAGGAAATTGTAATTGAAAAAAAAGAATTGCTTGCTATGAAAGTCAGTTGATGTTAGAACTGATCAGATTACTAATCATTATAATTATATCTACATGTATTCGAATGTCACGGTTCTAGTGGTTGGAAAATCTACTGAATAACAAGCCCAAATGACATATGTGCAGTATGCGTTTGAATTAACAAACAAATGACATATGTGCAGTATGCGTTTGAATTAACAAACAAATTACACATCTGCAGTTCACATTTGAATTAACAAACAAATGACAAATCTGCAGTACACATTAATTTTTGAATTAACAAACGAATGACAAATCTGCAGTATGCATTTGAATTAACAAACAAATGACAAATCTGCATTACGCATTTGAATTAACAAACAAATGACACATCTGCAGTACACATTTGAATTAACAAACAAATGACACATCTGCATTACACATTTAAATTAACAAACAAATGACACATCTGCATTACACATTTAAATTAACAAACAAATGACACATCTGCATTACACATTTAAATTAACAAACAAATGACAAATCTGCATTACGCATTTGAATTAACAAACAAATGACACATCTGCATTACACATTTAAATTAACAAACAAATGACAAATCTGCATTACGCATTTGAATTAACAAACAAATGACAAATCTGCATTATGCATTTGAATTAACAAACAAATGACAAATCTGCAGTACGCATTTGAATTAACAAACAAATGACAAATCTGTAGTAAGCATTTGAATAAAAAACAAATGACAAATCTGCAGTACGCATTTAATTAAGAAACAAATGACAAATCTGCAGTACGCATTTAAATTAACAAACAAATGACACATCTGCAGTACACATTTGAATTAACAAACAAATGACAAACCTTCAGTTCTCATTTGAATCAACAAATTAAATTAATGACAAAATTAATGTGCGGTACTCATTTGAATTAACAAATTGAATTAATGACAAAATTAATGTGCGGTACTCATTTGAATTAACAAACAAATGACAAACCTTCAGTTCTCATTTGAATCAACAAATTAAATTAATGACAAAATTAATGTGCGGTACTCATTTGAATTAACAAACAAATGACAAATTTGCAGTACTCATTTGAATTAACAAGCAAATGACAAGAAAAGATAAAAGTAACAAATTATTAAACTAACCATTGTTACCAAGTTTTTTAACAAATTGAGAAGACTGGTATTTATAGGTCATTTGAAAGATTTTAAATGTATAGTGTAAGTTGAGGGAAGTTCTCTGGGTTGAAATTGGTATTATTATAAAATGTTAAATTTGGCCTACTTAGACCGAAAACAGTAATTGCATAATATGTTGACATAAAACTCTTTTTATTGTTTGTCTAGTTTTCTGTTACTATGGTAAGCAATTAAAGGAAGGCAATTGTGAAGAATGTAATGAAGGCTTCTACAAAGATCAACTTGGTAATGAACAAGTGTGCATGCAGTGTGACCCTGGAACAACAACCGATGGCACTGGTCAAACGAATTGTACCGAACGTGAGTTACTTTATCATAGCCTAATATGGTTGTATTCTGTTTGAGTGTCTGATTCTTGTTTCCTTGTCTGTCCTTCAGTCCATCTGCTCCAGAATGAGTAGATTTGACTGTCATGCCACTTGGGGTACCGGTATGTGCATTTATTGAACACTGTGTCTTTATTGAACACTGTGTCTTGTCCCTGACTTGCATTCAATAGCCTCCCATTGTTGTTAGTTAGAATCCAACCTTGGACAAAACCTTAAACAAGGAATCTAACTTGGGAGGTCAGTGGGTCTGTCCAGGTTTGAAAGCCTAGTGTCTTCCTCGACCCTTAAAGCTTGAACGTCATGACTGTATCATGGCTGTTGGTAGGCGAAAAAAATCAATGATATATCACTGATAGACTGATTTACCATGAAAAGTAGTGACAATCCTGTAAATCTGGTATTATTTGCAATGTTTTATTTTCCCAAATATTCGCAAATCCGCGTAAATCTATTAATAGAACGTAAGGACTATCCGAAATTCATTGTACGAAAGTCATTATTAAGTTTGTGATTGATAGATTTTCATTAATATAAGCATTATATTCTTTTTTATAATTAATTTCAAAGCCTTCGCGGAATTTAAGTTAAGAGCCTTCAGACGCAATTCATAAATACGCAAATATATTTAGGGTAGGCAATATCGCAAAATAAAGATCATGCTGATATAAAGTGATTTACAGTAGTTAGATTGTAATCAGTCTGATTCAGATTTAACCTATACTTCCCACAAATTACATAGGAAAACAAAAATTAGATTGAAATGAACTCAGTCATGTATAAAGGGGACATGTTTTGAATAGATATGAACTCAGTCATACAATATAGTTGACACATTTTGAATAATTCAGACTTCATTTTCACTATCAAAGGTCCATTACTACTACTGATTTGATCGAGTCACAGATTTTCTGCAATGTCGATACATTTCCTAATCGTAACCATTAACTACTATTGTACTCTCATAGCATTCTGTGTTCCTGGAGAATTCTTGGACATGGATGAGTGTGTCGCATGTTCAGAAGGTTCGTACAAGGAAGACCATGGAAATGAAGAATGCGATCTGTGTGATGAAGGATTTACAACAGCAGGCATGGGTTCTGACTCAGTTTCGGATTGTTCCATTGGTTTGTGCTTTGAAATTATTTTCCTTCTACAAGAATATATCGAGGGTTCAACGCAACAGTGTTGTAACTCATATGGAAATGAGAACAAGTTACTACAGTGTTGCACTGAGCCCTCGATATACAAATTTTGTTTGAAATAGCGGATTGGCATTAAGTGTTACCCCAGTCCATCTCGAGGGCTCAGCGCAACACGGTCGTAACTTGCTCTTATTTCAATATGAGTTACGACACTGTTGCGTTGAACCCTCGATTTGTCTATTCAAATTTTGGTTTCTGAGCGATAACTCAAGGAATAGTTTGCATATTTTACATGAAGGTATAAAATAATAAAATACAAGTGAAGTTGGATTTCCTTTAAAATCTAAACATTTTCTGATGAGTAAAGAAATGCTGGCAGAAACACACTACTGGATTTAATTTCATATTGAGGATATGTGCCCTTAACAGTCGTTAATAAATGATTTAATTAACCATCTCTTTCAAATCACAGGTCCTTTGCTGAAGACATAAGGTAAATCTGTGATCATTTCCTTTTGTACCATTCCCCTGTCAGACAGATATGTCAAAAGACGTTGTTTATCCTAAATGATTTAGTGTGGATTATGTCATTTATCCTAAATGATTCATTTTGAATTCTGTCATTTATCCTAAATGATTAGTTTGAATACTGTCATTTATCCTAAATGTTTAAGGTCCTTTCTGTTTGTGACAAGAGTTAAGAACTGTTCTTTATCAGTTACATACTTATATTTCAGTTATCTGTCCGGCTGGTCAGTTCCGTGAACCTGATGTGTTGGATGTTTGTTCAGATTGTGGCTTCAATCAATATCAACCAGAGGCTGGGCAGACAAGTTGTCTAAATTGCACAGATGATAAGATTACTATGAATATTAGAGAGACAAGCGAAGATGCTTGTGTCCGTAAGTATATTTTCAATAAAATTGTAAGTATCAGATGCATTTTGATATTAACCCATTTCATTTTGGATACACCTTTTGGCGTAGTTACCCTTTTCATTCGTATGTAGGACAAAAGCTCCCTCGGACAAAAGCTCCCCCGTTGATTTTGATAGGGACGGACAAAAGCTCTCCCATTCTTTTACTACCCCTGAAAATTGCTCTCCCATTTTTTGCACCCCGGACAAAAGCTCCATGTTATTCATTCAATAAATTGAAATTAAACGTGTCAAATTGTCGGTAACGAATACGTTTTGATGACACAGAATTACCTCTTCGAAATTTATTCAGAAGTCGATGTAACCCCCGATAGATCTAGATTATCAAATATTTTTTGTGCAGTTATGTACCAAAGTGATCTGGAGCAATCCAAGTGAGCAGATACTAGGGGAGTTTTGATATCACCCTACTGTGTAATATTTTCAAATAATTTTTTGAAATATAAATGCATTTAAAAAATATTTGCACCACTGAATTCAGCATTCAAATTGCAACAAATCATACATTTACATTATTATGATTAAACCATTCCCTCTACCTGAAAATGGGAAAGAATGTTTCCAAATAAAATTAGATCATTTCTTTTATATTTTTTTTCATTACCCATCTTTATGACATCAGTTTTGTCATTAATTTTCAATTTTCTACAATGAAAATTATATGACTGTGCAGATAATTTTATATGCTTTAAAAAAAATGTACACTTTTATTATGCTATTAGTAAAAGTATTATCTTTAGGTACAATCTTTTATTGTCCTGTAAAGATTTTTTTCGACGCCCTGGTCACTACTGATAAGTCTTAGATATTGAGACTATCTTATTTGATTACCATGCAGAATGAAATGGGTTAATGTGCATGTTGAATTGATGACTACATGTATATAATTTCTCGGAGTGATTTTGATATTTTTTCTTTGTTACGGTTGATACAAAATAGGTACTATGCATGCCTGTTTTGAATACTTATTAGCTCACCTGATTCATCGGTGAATGTCCGGCGTCCGGCGTCCGTCGCCCGTCCACAATTAGTTTGTTTACACTCTAGCAACCACAACTCTTTACGAATCTTGAGTTATGGGCCCTTGAATTACAAAATTTGCTATATTTAGCTTGTTTACACTTTAGCGCCTTCATTTATTCACCAATCCTGATCATATTTTCAGTAAATATGTATAACCAAAAGATCTTGGACAAGTTCGATTATGGGCGATATCGGACCAGGACTTCAAGAGTTATGGGCCCTTGACTTTGAAAATTTGCTATATTTTAGCTTGTTTACACACTAGCGCCTTCATTTATACACCGATCCTAATAATATTTTAAGTAAATGTGTATAACCAAAAGATCTTGGACAAGTTCTATTATGGACGGAATCGGACCCAAACTTCAAGAGTTATGGGCCCTTGATTTTGAAAATTTGCTATATTTTAGCTTGTTTACACACTAGCGCCTTCATTTATACACCGATCCTAATAATATTTTCAGTAAATGATTATAACCAAAAGATCTCGAACAAGTTCGATTATGGGCGGAATCGGACCACATCTTCAAGAGTTATGGGCCATTGACTTAGCAAATTTGCTATATTTTAGCTTGTTTACACTCTAGCGCCTTCATTTATTCACCAATCCTAATCATATTTACAATGAATGTGTATGACCTTATACTTAAGGCATCCATTTTGTTTTTTCTAGTACAAAACGTAATATGAATTAACATTTTCTCTGAAAAAGTAGAGATATATAAAAATTTTATAATATGGTTCATTAATACATTACAGCGGAATGCCCAGCAGGATCCCGATTTAATGATACTTCCGCGTCATGTTTGATATGCCCAGCAGGAACATACAAACCTGATGTAGGTAATAGACAGGGGTGTATTGACTGTCCTGTTGATAAGACAACCATTGGTTCCGGCAAAACGTCTCCAGATGACTGCTCACAAGGTAATGAAATAAAAGATATAGGTAGCAACATGAAATAGATCTCATAGATAGATCTCACCGAGGCAGTAAATAGATGCTCTTCTTTAATCTTTATCTTACATTTTGAACAAACTTATTGCAAATTAATATGGCCTTATCAATACTTTTATGACACACTTTATCTACCAGACTTGTTTGGTAAACGTTAATGATGATCTAGTTATCTTTAGAAACTGGGAAGAGAAATATCTATTCACTCCGGCAGTAAAAGCTGACTCAATGCTATGTCATGTTTGCTTCTAATATCATATGTATTCATCATTGTTTTTAAAACCTATATTGAACACTTAGATACTGATTTCAACCCATCTTTATAACACCCATGGCACATTATTTACAAGTTACTCAGTGGTTAAAAACATTTGGAGAGAGATGCAGTTTGCACACTAAACTTAATTTATTTTGTCTTCTCTCTTACAAAATGTTTAGCAAACGGTTAATTGATAAAATCTGATATAAATAATGTGCAAACATAATTTGACCCGCCTCCATGGTCGAGTGGTTAAGGTCATTGACTCCAATCACTGTTACCTCTCACTGATAGAGGGTCGTGGGTTTGAGCCCTGCTACCAACCATGTCTCATGTGAGAAAGCAGGCAGTTGCTTACAGAGGATGGGAGTCTAGTACTGGTTCTACCCAGGAACAATGGTTAGGTGTACTGTCCGCCTCATATGACTGTTGAAAAGGGACGTAAAACTCAAATAAATAAACAAAACAAATAGAAACCATAATTGTGTAAAACTTACGATTTTTGCAGTATTAGCACAATATAATGATGATTTCTGATATATAATTTTTATGTGCTAACAGGATTGCTTAAATTTTAGCACTATTTTAAAAAAATAGTCAGCAAGGAACCAGGGAGTATTGAAAATACTGTTTATCTTCGAACATATTTCTGAAAGATGTATTTATGTTTTAGATGTTTGTAATCCTGGAACGTTCTATGTTGTACGTAATAACGTTGCATCATGCAACCCCTGTCCTCGAGGATCATATACAGATGAGACCAATGAGTTAGAGTGCATTATGTGTCCACCTGGAAATACTTCACGTTATAATGGTAGCTCTTCTATAGATGACTGCATCGGTACGTAAATATTGGTTTTAATACAGTCACACCTGCTAACCTGGGAAAGACAAAATTTGGCCTTTATTGAAAGGTGAACTTTATTCAGAGGTCATCTTAATCAAAATTATCAATGACAGTTTTTAAAGAGAGGCCTTAAATGGAAGGTGGCTGCTTACACAGGTTTTACTGAATTTAATATTACTTATCACAATTTACTGTGAAACTTTGCATAGCAACTGCCTCAATTATATGACCGCCTCTTTACAACAACACTAATTTTTGGACCAGTGTTTAACATTATCTTTCTATTTTAACTTGATTATGAGATCACCTTGGTATTAAGACCATGTTTTCAGCTTAAAGGTAGTCTTATAACATTCAGGTTCTGCTGCCTGTGATATTTGACTTTACTGTTTAATTTTGCTCGCTGAAATGATGTTTTTGAATATTTTTTTTGAGACCGGAAAAACTGGCCTGGGAAAAAATAGACTGCTGCACCTGGTCCCAAGGTTATAGAATTTGAGATTTTCTGCTCACATCTCAGTTTTTTGTTTCCAATATTTGAAAATAGAATTAGTGTAAGGTTAAACATTGTATATTCAATCAGTCAGTATCTTGTAGATTTATTAGAACATTCATTTTTTCCATATTGTAATCTTACATGCGAGTCTGAAACAGGTCGAGAACAAAAATGAGACCGATCTCTGTTTACTGTACATGTAATAATAATATTTCTTAAAAGATGTCTGACACTAACCCAGATTACATGATTCTGTTCTGCAGTTTAAAACCTATTGGTGATTCTTTAATCTTTTCTTATATTTTGACCGATTCCTCCACTGACCGTACTTTGTTTTTAGTATAATTATGTAATGTATATTTATATACTGGTATGATTAAACCTTTGGACTGACCAATGTTGCATTAACTTTGTGATCAAGAATATAGTAAAGATGCAAAGTAATTAATTTGAACAATGACAAAAACCGACAATGAAGGTTTTCCTTTAACGGGACAAATTTCACACTGACAGAGACGGAGAAAAACAGTTTGACCTTATGAAACATTTATCGTGAGCATTTTTTTGCTGTAATGAGAGCTTATAATAATTGAGGGTTCAGCGCAACACGGTCGTAACTTGCTCTAATTTCAATATGAGTTACGACACTGTTGTGTTGAACCCTCGAATATGTTATTTATTTTCATGAATATTTTGTAGATGATTGCCCACTTGGCAATGGTTACAGCAATGAGAATAGTGATTGTTATCCATGTCTCCCTGGCCAATATAATGATAAAACTGGATTTAACCCAACTAAGTGTAAGCGATGTCCAGAAGGTACAACAAATACGGTCTCTGAGTCAGAAACCTGTAACCATGTTGATGGTACGTAATCTAAGCTCCTATATTTTTTAAGAACTCCCTTTTAAAAAATTTTCTTAAAGGGTAAAGTATGTACTACAGAAACAGATTTGTTTGAAAAGCATAATGATCATATAGGGGTAATCGGTGGTCGTGTGGTAACATGCTCGACTACTAAGTATATTGTCTGGAGTTGCATTCTCACCTCCACCTTTGGAATTTCTCGGGGTCGCTTTTTGAGTGGCCCAGTCCCAACTACTGAGCCAAGTATTGTGTCTAGCAGATCCCAGGAAAAAGAGTGAAGCTTGTATTGGTGCTTTACGCGGGGCACAATAAATAATTGAGAAAACTATTTAAGAAGAATGGGGATGTAAATCCAGGGCTCAGCGCAACACTGTCATAACTTGTTCTTATTTCAATACGGGTTACAACACTGTTGCGCTGAACCCTTGAAATGTCTGGTTCTCCTGTATCTTATCTCCCCCCCTCTCTTAGGGGGCTCTGAAATGAACATAGCTGTTGAATCGGCCATGACAAAACAGTGAAACAAGATTATTTGTTTTGCAATCGATGCTGACTTTTTCAGTGTTAACACATTAGAAATGGCATGTATGCATTGTAAGTTTGTAAAAATATTTCATACTATTATGTGAAGTTAATTTCATATTACATTTTTCCAGATACACCCATTGTTGAAAATGCTGTAGAGGTGTCAATTTTGATGACATTTGATATCCAAATTGACAGTTGCGATAAGGAAAGAGCCATAAGCTTAAACCTTGAGTCCATCCAATCTTTGATACAAAACCTATTCGATGAAATGCGATCTTCAAAATTTAATGGTGATCTCTCATTTTGCACTGATGGATGTGGAAACATTGTGTCAACTTTCACAAATTGCCAACTGAATGATCAGTCATCTCATGAGGTTACACTTGAAGTGGTCTTTCAACAAATCAGGTACTTCAGAGATAGCTAGATTGATAGATATAGTTTATTTAATCAGAGTACTGTAAGTACTCATTGAGACTGGACTTACTATTTGCATGGCACATGCAGAAATTTCAAAAACATAGTTCTTTGATCTGCCTCAAAATTTAAGGGTGCTGAGCAATAGTGACTATTGTTCAGCTTCCAAAAATGGGCTTCAAGTCCGAGGTATCTGAAACAATTATAACATATCTATCTATTCATTGTAAACAAATATAACAACTTGAGAACATAATATATGCAGGTAAAATATTCACATTACCAAATGACATAGAAATACACAGACTAGTGTTAGCCGCCACCTTGGAAAAAAGGCCACCTTGCAAATAAAGGCCATCTTGGAATAAGACCACCTTGGAAAAAAGGCCACTTTGCAAATAAAGGCCATCTTGGAATAAGACCACCTTGGAAAAAAGGCCACCTTGCAAATAAAGGCCGTTTTTTTAAAACTGTCATTCATTATTCAGGTGAGCTTTTAGTATCGTTGAATGTCTGGCGTCCATCGTCCGGCCACAATTAGTTTGTTTACACTGTAGCATCCACAGCTCTTAACGAATTGTGATTAAACTTGCTCACAGTGTATATGGCCACAATGTCTTGGCTAAGATCGATTATGGGCAAAATCGGACAATAACTTCTAGAGTTATGGGCCCTTGACTTTGCAAATTTGCTGTATTTAGCTTGTTTACACTCTAGCGCCTTCATTTATTCACCAATCCTAATAATATTTTCAGTAAATGTGTATAACCAAACAATCTTAGACAAGTATGAATATGGGCAGAATTGGAACAGAACTTGGATTAGAAAATTTGCTACGTTTTAGCTTGTTTAACAGTATTATACCTTCATTGTTGGTTTTGATCTCAAAATCTATGTAGAAATGAGTTTTACGTGATGGAAACTATATTACCTGGTCATTAATTATTGTGCCTTTGTTCTCAGGTGAGCGATAAAGGGCCATCTTGGCCCTCTTGTTATGTATAATGTTAAGAATTCTCTACAATATGTGAAGGTTTCTATCCAAAATGTGAAGGTTTCTATCCAAAATGTGAAGATTCCTATCCAAAGTTTTGAAGAATTTTCTCCATAATTTCTAGTATATTCTGATTTCTATTACAGTGACTTTGTGACTGATACAACAGACGATGGTGCGGCTCTTTCAACTCTAGATGTCATTACTGAAATATTGATATTGCACGGAAATGCATTATTTGATTTGGTAAGTATGATTTATTTCTTTGCTTTTTGTCTAATGTGACTAATTCTTTCAGATGTGCTATTCTGACTGATATTTTTTTCAATACATGAACCTGTTAATCATTATGCTTCACTGGACACTCCCCACAGTGTCTGTGTTATTTAGAGGGACCTCTGTGGCTGAGTGGAAATGGTCTCTGAATAGTAATCAGTAGCCCCTAACTGCTGTGAGTTTGGTACCCAGTCAGGACCAAATCACCTGACAGGAAGCTGTTATGTCTCCAATTGACCCTTGCTGTCAGTCTTATATTGAAATTATATGTTTTTACCTCTGCATACCTCGATCTGCAATATATAATCAACACTGATTATCACAGATTTTATTTAATCTTTCAGGCAAAAGACATAATTTTTGTAGGATTTGCCGATGGCAAGTACATTGATCTGTGTCAACCCGGTCAAAAGCTTGAAAATGACTTATGTGGTATGTCAGTCTGTAGTTTTCACATTCATAATGTTTTGCCTTATTTAGCCAATTTCTAGGGTTATATTACTTGATAATACTTCTGTCTTTTATCTTATTTTTGTTTTCTCTAATGGCATTGTTTCAGACCAACATATATATGTATATTTACATATGTAATAAGAGAAAAAATCATTATATATCTGCCAAATATGTGGGTGATATTTTGCTTTAATGACTTACATGAATTACTAGTAAGTAAGCTAGAACAGTTCATGTTTACATGAATTCTATTTGAAAGGTAGTTATAGGTCAAAAGTAAGGAGAGTAGCTCTGTAATTTTCACGGAATATACCAGTATAAGATAAGAAAAAATGTCATACTTCAGTTGCTCTTAGTTGATTACAATGTGATTAAATAAAACTCATTTAGTGAAGTACTACAGCTAACTATTATTCCACTGAATATAAGTTACATATTAAATAAATAATTTGATTAATTAACCTACAGTACAACCTCTGTAGAGCAACACCCTATGGGAGCTGCAAATATTGGCCGTTGTTTAGAGGTTCTTGCTCTACAGAGGTTAAATTTATAGTAAATATTAGCTAAGGGAAATTTTGAAGGTGTTGTTATAGAGAGGTTGTTGCTCTACAGAGGGCTGCTCTGTAGAGGTTGTACTGTAGTCTAATATTGCCAATGAAAATATTCAGCTTTATAGGTACATAAATTACACAAGTCTTAAAATTTTGTTTGTGTGTTTCCCTTACATCCAAAGATCAAGTTTATTTAAGTATAGAATTTTCTATGAAAATTATTTGAACAATATATAGAAAGACAAAATGACACATTTCGATGTTTTGTATATGTTGACCACATGGTATATATTTGTAGTTCCATGTGAGTCTGGATTTTTTGGTGTTGATAGTACAACCTGTCAAGCATGTCCACTTAACGAGTATCAGAGTGAAGAGGGACAAACAACATGTGACCAATGTCCAGATAACACATACACTGAAGATACAAATTCTACAAGTTCAGATGATTGCATAGGTAAAAAATGTCCATTCATTCATGTATCATTGTCTATAGCTTATTGTAGAGAACATAAAGTTGTAAGATCTTGGTATACTAGATATGGTATACAGTACTATAACTTCGAGCGACATCCGGTGGAGACAGAAATAACTGCCGCTCTGCGGAGGTGTTGCTCTGCGGAGGTTCGGTAGTTTTAGACTATCGTTCATAGACTGTTGCCTTTACATTATCACAGATTTCTTAAATTTCTGCTGTTTTGTGATTAACTCTACTCATAACTATTTTTGCTATATAAAGATGGTGATAAATTAATTAAGACTGTTGATTAGATACAAAAATACGTACAATTCACGAGTCTATCAACTCAACCTCATAAATCGAGTCCACAATATTTTTACGCACATGCCATTAGTAATGAATTAAATTACTTCCAAATGTGAAAATCATGTCATATTGCTCACTACACATGCGATATTTGTGTAACCGGTAATTGGTTTTACTCTTGCGTGTAACTGGGTCAGTGCATATGCTGACGTCCAATCATTTGTGAGTTTTGACGATGTTTTAACGTGTGCGTACATAAATTTGTTTTCTTCTACTGATTAATAAGCGTGTTTTGATATTTTGTGTTTATACTGTACTTAAATATGTTTTAATAATATGTTTGTTTTTCTGTATACTTAAAATAGCAATAGTTTGTAAGTTGTTGTATATTGTATTGTCATTCTAAAAGTATATGTTCATGGGTGTGATTTTCCACAGATTGTAAGACTTATGTAAATTGGATTCTTTTGTTAACCAGTCAGTATTTCACTTCTGTGTAACCAATCAGTATTCAATCTCTGGGTAATCAATCAGCCTTCATTCTCTGGGTAATCAATCAGCCTTCAGTCTCTGGGTAAACAATCAGCATTCAGTCTCTGGGTAAACAATCAGCATTCAGTCTCTGGGTAATCAATCAGCATTCAGTCTCTGGGTAAACAATCAGCATTCAGTCTCTGGGTAAGCAATCAGCATTCAGTCTCTGGGGTAATCAATCAGCATTCAGTCTCTGGTTTACCAGACAGCACGTTATCTCTTTATAAACCAGTACTTGCTATAAGGCTGAAAATCATGACAATGGCTACCCATAGACCTTGATGTTACATTAGAATATGACAGAATAATTAACAAATTTTGATGGACAAAACTATTTTGCAGAAATATGTCAACCTGGTAATTATCATGTACCTGAGACTAAAACTTGTCTACCGTGTGAGGTTGGAACCTATAAAGAACTTGAAGGCAATGAAGTTGGATGTGATAGTTGTGCTTTTGATAGAACAACTTTAGGTACTGGTGCCACATCTGAAGATGAATGCTCAGAAAGTAAGTTCACACAGTTCATGTTGAAAATAATTTGATGTTGATTTGATAAATTTATGATATTATTCAGTCTATATTAAGATTAACATATATTATCGATGGAATAATTTCTAATGTTTGACCTATTTACTAGTAATCAGTTAAAACAGATGCATGTGTAGTTGCTTTGTTATAAACAATTTTCACTGTGCAAGATAATTACATATATATATAAATTTAGCTTGTGAAGAACCAAGAACAGGCTATTTTTGTATCGATAGATTGGGAATACAGTCGAAACTCGTTATATCGAAGTTTGGGGGACCTGCCAAAATAGTTTGATGTATAAAAGAACTTCGATATAGGAATTTTGATACCCGTGTTCACATTATTGAGCTAAAGTCAGTGTGTCGTAATAATAGCGTAATCGTGTTATTTGGTGTATGGGATGGTAACGGGTACTGAGAATACGACATTTATACTGGTATTATACGAGTACTTTCAATATATTCATTTTGCTTTAAACATTTCAAATATGCGCAAGATAGTTTTGAATGAGCGCATAATAATAATTTGTATCATCAACGAAAAGTTTGTATCAATTTTATAATCTTTAGAATGGACACTTACATGTTTATACAGCTGTCAATAATTAAATATCGATTTTAAAGTGTAGGTGTTTGTTTGCGAAAAGGTACAAACATTTCTTTTGTAAGTTGTCAACATAATTGGTTCGACATAGATGGTCACTTTATAGTTGTAAATACTTGGTTCGGACCGAAAATCTACTTCGATATATATAAATATCGAGAACCACGAATTCGATATACGTGCGTTTTTTTTAATATGTAATAAGAAGGATAAAAATCTTCATCTTTACTTCGATATAAGCGGAACTTCGATATAAGCGGGACTTCGATATAAGCGGGATTTCGATATAATGAGTTTTGACTGTATGTTGTTTTTGTCTATCTGTACCAAACTTCAATCTTGCCTATAAAATCAATATGCTTTCAACTACAATCATCAAACTTCATTACATTGGTTCCTCATGACAACCTCTACAGGACATGACTGTGAGTTTTCAGGTCAGTAGGTCAAAGGTCAAGGTCATCCTTAGGGGGCATTGTGTTAAGAAACACATCTTGTTTATTTAGAGATAAACAAATTTGCTTTACATTGCTTTATTTATTTATTTATTTCAGATGTCTGTCTAGCTGGACAGTATTATCAGCGAGATGCTAGTAATAATGTTCAGTGCTTTGATTGCCCCATCGGTACATACAATGGAGATACAATGGCTGCAGTATGTGAAGAATGTCCAGGAACCGACACTACAGTATTACCAGGAATGAGTAGTGTTGACCTTTGTATTAGTAAGTACAGAACATTTTACTATACTTGAGACCCGCCTCTGTGGTCTAGTGGTTAATTTCGCTGACTTCAAATCACTGTAACCTCTCACTGATAGAGGGTTGTGGGTTCGAGCCTAGCTCCCGAACATGTCTCTTTAGGTGAGAAAGTAGGCAGTTGCTTACTGAGAATGGGAGTCTGGTACCGGTACTGGTTCTTCCCAGGAATGGTGGTTAGGTGAATGTCTGCCTCATATGGCTTTGACTGTTGAAAAGGGGCATAAAACTCGATAAAAAAACAAGACAAATACTATACTTGATGTTCAGTCACTGTGCAGACCTTGATTGAAAATTGATATCAGTCTCTGAGCACCAAACTTGATATTATTTTTCATTGTAATGTATTACGGTTAAAAAAGGGCCTGCCTTCATGGCTGAGTGGTTAATGTCGCTGACTTCATAGATGAAGATAGAGGGTAGTGGGTTCAAGCACAGCTATAGACCTTAATTGCCTCATTATGTGAGGAAGTAGGCAGTTATTTAAGGAGGATGTGAGTCTAGTACTGGTTTTTCCTAGGAACAATGTTTAGATAAATTGTCCGCCTCATATGAACTAAATATCAAGTGTTATGAACAGTTTTAATGCTTAATATATGGAATTTTCTCTGACCTTCACTATGAGGTTTAAGTTTGAAACATTTCATGTCAGGATAAGAGATGAGAGTAATTGATCTTATGTTTTATGGCACTGGTGTCAGAGATGAGATTTACTTGTGTCAGGTTGATATAGATATTGGTGCTTTACAAACAAATATAAGTTGGTTTCATGGATAAATATCAATCATACAGTCCAACCTGTGAAAAAAGACCACCCATTGGAAAGACAAAATATGGCCTCTATAGACAGGTGGCCTTTATTTGGTGGTCATTTTGCTCTAAATTTACAGTAATGGTTTTTAAAGAATGGCTCTTATTCGTAGGGGACTGCTAAGACAGGTTTTATCGTTCTATACATAGCGTGACGTCACTACGTTTGTCTAACCTCTATACATAGAACTGATTACTATCTACATTTAGATAGTTATACATACGCTAAAAGTATAGTTCTGTGGAAGGATTTTAAATGTCAAAACAACCATATTGATTGTATATTATTAACAAAGTATATCTATTTGTGTAAAATAAGTACATTATACCATTCCTATTCTTGTGCTTTCGCCAATAACACTAATTATTCAATGAAACGCAATGTTGAAGTACGCTTGGCTCCAATGTGTACGTACCATATGTTATTGTTTATAACTTCCATTTTGTATATAGTTCCTGCAAATACCCATAATGCCCCGAGCAGAAGAACACAGGTCAGTGCATAGCGCTACCATAGTGTACACATTGAGGTTGACAGTATTTGCATTATTCCGATACCATTGTCTGTATTGTTGCTAAGGATACTTTTAATACATAGTTCCCACATCTACAATATTTACCTCCCTTGGCGGCCATCTTGAAAGTCTAATTTGACTAGCATTGATAGAGGATATTTATATTTTTGTTCTGATAATTCTAAATATAGAATTTTCATATGTGACAACTACATTTTCTTAAACCTGATATGCTTATGTTTTTTCCAACTTCATGATTAAGTTATATTTTGTAAATTGAGTTGTTTATAACCATTTTTTTGTTTTTTTCTATTAAACACATAAGAAATTTGACTTTCAAGATGGCCGCCGATTTAAGACAAGGGAGGTAATTATTGTAGTTGTGGGAACTATGTATTACAATACAAGGAATGAGTGATAACAGTAATATTTAAAAATATCATTACAAAAGAGATCAGAACATTTAAAACGTGGCTATCAATGTACAGTGATGATACAACAGGTATAGCTTCATCTACCTTATCTGACATTGTGAGGTCAACTCCTGCAAATTCAACATTAATGCTTTTCATACTATTCATTGGAAACTACTCTAGCATGATTTGATTAAGTGGTTCTTACATCCTAATAAAACATATTTGAACAAATAAAATATCTTTCCAGACAACTGCAACGCAGGGACTGGCATCAATTTTTCTACCAGAAAGTGTGACCCATGTGCAGTTGGTTTCTACAACGACAGGACCAATTCAAATCCAGAAATGTGTAAGAAATGTAAACCTGGTTTTTACACAACTCAGTCTGGTCAATCAACTTGTATAGAAGATCCACAAGGTAAGCCAGCAAGTCATTAAATATTCTTATACATTGTATGTAAAAAACCTACTCTATTTTTTCCTACGTCTCTAGAATTTACTAGGCACGTATAACAGTACATCCACTATCTCATTTCATTACTTTTCTGCAAGCTTTTAAGAAATAACAAAAAAACTGAATACCGTAGAACTGGTTTTATTTGCGTTAGTTTTATTTTTGCTTATATTCGCGAATTGAATACCTCGCAAATTCATAAATGTCGTGAATAAATCCTGAGTTTTATAAAAATTATGTTTGATAATGAGTATGTCCGAAAATAGGCAATGTAAGTCAATACTAGTATTTTATTGTAGAATAATCAGTTAGTTAATCTGATGAAAGCAACATATCATCAACAAACATATAGCTTTAATGTTTGCAATCTGATTTTTTTTTATGATATTGCTTTTACTAAACTATCCTTTGTTGAACAATTCAGGACATCATTTGAACATACTACCTACTGTTTGTAAAACATAACTTCCACATCAATCAATATATTGTTATTATACTTTATTAGATATAAAACACTGAATCACAACTTAAATGTCTAACAGATCAGGTGTGACACACAAATATCAAAGCAACAACAGCGTGTTTTTGATCGCACTTTTGATCCTGCCTGACGACGTCGCAAATTCATAAATACGCGAATAAAGAAAACAGCTGATTTTTTACAAAAAACGCGAAATTTTGACCTCGTGAAATTAAAGCGTTCTACAGTATTTACATCAATTCCTGCATTATTTCTTCTTTCCATATTGAAAATATATTTTTTAAAATGCATTTTTAGTTTCTGGCAGATCTGAATACGTTTTTTATACGCCCATTTGAAGAACAGGTCTTATTATGGGAACATCCATGGCAGACTGGCAGGAGGGCGGCCTCCACAACTGTGTCCGCTCTCTAATTCATTTAATTTTATTCACATCCTCACCAAAATTGATGGAAATGTTTATGGTCATGAGATCTCAGTCAAGTTCAATAACCAGTTCAATCGACCAAGCTACTTCTGAGTTATGCCCCTTGATGCTTTGAAAAAAAAAAATTTGACAGGCGTATTTTTTTACCTAGCTGGCACTCTTGTTGCCTTATAGTTTTGTCTGCATAATTATATAGATAAACCACTGACGTACCCGACCCTTTCTATTCAGTATTGTTAGGTACCTGTAGTGTAACCATGTGTAAATTAACCATACAATTTGCAGACTTACCTCTCATTGATAGGGACTTAAATATTAAAAACTACTATTGCAACTCATGTTCAATTAATTATAATTTCATAGATACATGTAGAAGGTTGAATGTCACAAATAATAATGACCAGGTACTGTTAATATATACATTAAAAGTTTATGTTAGTGTCTCTTGTCCTTAATAGTGTTCATAGCTATAAAATGCTCTCTGCTTGTTGAAAACATTGTATTCTGTTAAAACTTTACTATTTATTTCAGTGACAGCAGCCCCTTTTATACTGATCAGAGTGAGAATAAGAGTGACATACGATGTAGGAATTGAGAGTTGTTCAGATACCAGTACATTAAATAGGATAAGGACATCCATATCTATCAAGATAAGAAACACTCTACGGATTAGGAGCGGTCGATTTGCTAGTGGTAGATCTTTCTGTGTAGATGACTGTATCAATGTGGCTGTGGATTTCTCAGTAAATTCAAATACAGTAAAACAATGCGCCCGCAGAACGAAGAGAGATCTGACCCATGTACTATCCCTAGATGTTGTTGCGAATGATGTGCCGTAAGTGTGTGCATTAAGATGCTTTTTTAAATTTGTTTCGGAACTGAACCTAGGTCCCATGTTGTTAAACTTGGGACCATTCTTATAGATTGGTTCTAATTCCACACAGAATTTAGTTCTATTATATAAAAGGCTGTGGGTTCGGATCTGGGCTCTGCCTTCCAAATTTCTCAGGAACTTTCAGTGTCCCCATCACACCTAAAAAATCACAGGAAAAGGGTGAGGTGTGTATCGGTGCTTTAAATTATGCCATCATTTTGTTTATCTAAGCTATGAAAAAGTTTAATCTTACATGGGTAAATTTTTGGTGTAATGTAATGGTATGACTTACTGAATGAATGGTCAAGTTTGTGTGTTAAAGCCTTTTTGTGAACATTTCTGCTGGCGAAATTTTCAGATATCGCCAATGGCATTTTGTTCTTTAACAATTGAATACATGACTGGAAAATGAAAAAAAAATGAAGTCAGTGCTTAAATATAATGCTTTATTTCACCCTGACGTCAAAGTACTGGAAGCAAATATCATGTCTGTCAGAAAATCATTTTATGCTAAATGCATAGAGTTACTGTTTCGAATACATTTGGACATGCAATAATATCCACTTTTACTGTATTTTGTACATATTGTATCTACAGTGATACTGTTAATGATGGCACTGATGACCTTCCAACTGCAGAAGTAATTAATCAGATATTATCATCAGACAATCTTAATGTTAACGTAAGTACATTTTGTATATGATTTGTTTCGATATTTTCTTTCTCTTCGATTGTTTGTCAGGCTAATCCCCTATGTCAGTCCTATACAGCCTATGCATTAGCCAATTCTTTTTCGAACATTTGTCCAAGTTTGTACGTCTTGAGGAGATTTCTTACTCTCAGACCGATGTTTTATTTTCTGGTCATCTAAGGATGAAAATTAATGCTCTGGATAAAAATTGGCCCTATCCTAGGGTCGCATGTTTTAGATGAAACATAATAATATCTTGCCTCAAAAAAAAAATAAAAAAAAAAAATAGAAAAATGTTCATGCTCAATGTTGCTATTGCTTGATAAGACATAATAAAACCTATTTTAATATTTTTTATGATTTTAGGAGAACATTGTACATGCTGATACTAATGTCCCTGTTGTTGTTCCTGTTTGTAACAATGGTCAGCAGATAGATGGAGACACATGTGGTAAGATTAACATCATACTATAATAAATTTGTCTAAAACAGTTGAATTAATTTCATGTTAACATTTATACAGTTCAAAAAAAAAAAGATTATGTATTAACCGTTTTGGATACTTTTATTTATGACATCATTATTGTCTTGAAATAGAGATGTGTAGTGTATTTCATAGTCAGTATTAAATAGTTCACCACACTTTTGCCCGTATCATAATTATGTACATGTACTATAGTTTTATGATATTTATAATAATATAAACTTTTCAGCACCATTGTGTTGTAATTTATGCATAAAAATTTAATGTATCTATACTGTTAAAACCTTTCTAACTATGTTGTTTTTCAAACCAGGAAATGTTTTCCGAATTTTTTTTTTAAGGCTGTCTCCAATGAACTTTACAATATAGTCCACTCAGTCATAAGGTGGTGATGTGTGCCTCCTTCTGTCCTTTCAGATTTTGTGTGGACCATATCTCTCTATTATTTGTTGGTGAATGTTTTGATAACTTGATCCACATGTTTTCCCTCATCAAATTGTATGTCGCTGACAATAACTGTGTCAAAAGTCCAGTTTATGTGCGGGCTAACATATTGCCTTTTGGCATCTACCTATATACTTCACTGTTATCTTTCAGAGCCATGTCCTGTAGGTTACTATAGCGATGATGATTCAGATTGTAAGAGCTGTCCAGCAGATACATATCAGAATGAAACTGGGCAAATGTCTTGTAAACAGTGTCCTCCATTGACTCTGAATGATGATTTGGCATCGACTCAAGCAGGAGCTTGTCGAGGTAATTAGGGTGTTAATGTCTTATCTGACATCTTACAGTGACTGTAAAAGCCTTGTACTAAATGTATATACATAATCCTTAACTGTTTGTTCTATCCATGATCTTGTACATTTTATGCAGGCCTCACATTATAAACATGTTTTGAACTTGCTCATTATTCAGAAAGTCAATATTTTTATATTACATTGTTTCAAGCATTAACTTGTGAAGTAGGGTATCAATATTCTGCTCCATGTTACGATGATAATGATAATATCGTCCAAAACAGATCTATGAATTTTACATTCAGGCACATTGCTAAATGATTTGTTGGGAAGTAGTTCTTGAAATCTTGAACCAATTCGAGGACACCAACTTGTTCAGCAAGTCTTTAGATTAAAGTTACCCCAGTCATTAATTGTACTGGCCCACTAGCCTAAACGACAGGGCTGTAGCTAGGGAACTTGTTGTGAACAGCTGGCTCTTTTGTCCAAGTGTGTTTAAACAAATACTTTTTATTGTGGTTTTAGTGTGTTTCTCATTTGAAAATAAAGAAAGATAAAGAATGATAAAGAATATTTAGTTTACATGAAAAAAATACAATTATCCTGTTGTAACATGTACATTTAGCTTTAAATCATAATTTAATTGGTAGATTGATTTTGCTTTTAATTATTCAATTCATTGTCAATGTACTTAAAGTTTGATCTTGTTGTGAAATTTGTACTTAAAATTGTACAGATGGAAATTTTGATAGACCAATCAAGTCTAATATTCAGCTTAAGCTGTGCAGTGCCTCTTCTATATAAAAACTGTATAATTTTTTTTTATTCACAACTTTAACTTCTGTTTTAGGATTTTGTGTTTTGAATCCCTTGTATTGTAATAACCGTGGTGATTGTTCAGAGACTGGAAGAAGGGCTGCCTCTTGTGCATGTGATGATGATTATACGGGCATGCGATGTGAGCACAGAACAGGTACAAAAATTCTCAGAAAAATCAGAAAAAAAATTTACTAAAAAAATCTTTAGGTCCCCAGCATTGGTAGATGTGGGTGCATACAGTGATAGATCAGTCTATACAAGATCAAATCAAGCTGCCACTCGGTGCATAAGCATTCATTGATGGCAGCTTCTTGTTTCATCTTTTTTCTTGAGAAGGGCCTATTATAAGCCAATATATTGAATTAGAGTGCCAATTTGTTTAGTTATTTTATATATCATCCGGCATGTACACTGCAACCTGTGTGCAAGAATTATTTGTTCTGTCACAATTAATTTTATCTGAAACATAAATTTCTATGTAAGATCACTGTAATAATGATGTGCAAAATTTATGGGATCATCACTTGCCCCTCACCACTGTAAGTTTGAATCTCACGGTGTTCACCGAGTCTGAGACCAAATTTTACATGTGAGATAGCAGATGGTTGTTACCGAGGAGTATGCCAGTGGCCTACCTCCACCGTAAAAGCTGAAAAAGTCACCAAGTAACTCTGACTGTTGGTGTACTGTTGGTGTGACCCGTGAAAAAAATTATCTGATTAATGAAATTGATATGCAGACTCTATCTAACGTGTCCTTTAATGATATATAGATCACTTTCCTTGTTCACTTCTTTCTTTAACTTTCTCCAATTAACCAAAGGAAATTGACAATCTTCTGTGTGCATTTTTTTGGAATTTCAGAATTATCGTGCTATTGCTTTTTTTTGTCATTTTGTTGCAGAAATTACTTCCAAATGTCTTAAAATCCCATGATGCATCAGTTCTGAATTCATATTGTATTAAACTTTATGTCATCAAGATTTTCATACAATATGTTTTAACTTTGCACATTTTTGGATTGTTTTTAGAACCAGAGTCCTCATTGGATGTTATCCTAGGAGCGGCTATTGGAGGGGGCGGAGCTTTACTTATCATCATCTTGATAATCATTGGTTGCTGGAAATACATGTCCAAGTAAGTAACCAGTTGTTTATTATTTTCTGGTCGTGCTAAGTAAAGCTAGTGAGATACGAGATGGCTTTCTTTTTTGAAATTTCAAAATTGAAGTAATTATGAACCCTTTCATAGAATGCTTTGGCTCATGTCAGTCAGTTGGTCCATCAGTAACCAAACATTGCCCAGGCAGAAACAAGAGAACTATTTGGTGTAAGCTCCTCAGACTTGGTCTGGAGGTTGTTCATCACATGAAGACACCCTATTGATTTTTCCCTTGGTCAAAGATATAGAAGGGCATCCGTGTTTCACAAACACTTCTTTTTATTGATATGCTTCTTTCTAAATTTTGCTGCTCTTTATCAATTATGAGGCAATTCTTCATTGCTTGACCGTTGTTTTTTTTAATTCATGTATGCTCTTATATTGTATTACAGTAATGATGCCAAGAGGTCTAAAAAGCATATGTATGATCCTGAATATTTTACAAATGGTGTGTATGACAATGCTGGTTACCATCCTAATATGGCAGCATACCGTACTGTCGGATATCCAGCTTTAGGCTACAAGCCGGATACCAGTTTCGAAGCAGGATCACATATGGACCCATACCGACAGGAGAGACCCAGTGTAAATGGTGGGGATGATCGTGAAGATCAACCGCAGTTCGTTTGGAGTGCATAGATCATTTGACAGCTTACACAAAAATACTATCCATATGAATTCTTGGGACTGAATTATGTTTGACTTTGAGTCGATGTTACTAGTTCTTGTAGTGCATGAGAAAATCATGTTTATGAATGTGAGGAAAACTCACAAACTCATTTTGTTGTAAGACTTTTTTATGTGGGAAATCATTAAATAGAAGTTGTTTTATATTCTTCTATATTTTTATGCAATTTTTATTGATTTTGTTATCTTTTTTGTAATCTTGTGTAGCAGATTTTATACCAATATTTTATTGCTTTTATTTTATATACTTTGGGATTTATATATGTCAAGGATGGTGCACTCTTTCTAAATTGATATTTAAGTATACCGGCAATCCTCTACTTGGTTATTCAAGTACTTGGAACAATAATATGTGTGTCAATAGAACCAAATTAAAAATCCTGAAAATAATATGCGGCCGACCATTTTTCAATTTTGCCAAACTAGAGGCCTTCAGCCATATGGTTTCCATATTTAACTCAGTTTGTAATAAAGAAAATCTTTCGGGGCAGATTAAATTAACCATAACTTTGCTATTTCTTGAGATAATAATGTGCCTACTTCCCAGAAAGAAATGCAAGAATTTCATCATTTTGAATATAAGAAAATGTAACCACTTAAGTAGAATAAGAAGACAAATCTTGTTTAATATGAAATATTCAGATACTGAAATGATAGTAAGTCTAGTAAATACTGGCTTAACAAACAGTAATATTACTTCATGATATACTAAAACTGATGTAAAAATGAGAACAGTTTTTTAATAGTATGCATTATATTTATTCACCATAAAATGGCATACAATAATTATATACACGCACATATATATATATACAGGTTAATCCCATGAAAGTGTCATCTTGATGGTTGATAGATACAATTAACAGTATGTGCCCAACTGTATAAACATTGGTTAAATACAGTTTTGAGGAATTCAGGTGTATGAATTATGTATATTATATAATATCATATTTAGCTTTAATTGTTTGAGAAGACTCTAATGTGATAACATTGCTAGACAATGATCTGAATTGATTGTAATAGTATGTGTTTGACTTTTTAACATTCGAGTTAACACCTGCTATCGAAGTACTGTTGCTGAGTAAAATGTTAGAAAATAAAGAAATAAGAATTTTGTTATTCCATTTTTTTTTTGGCTAGATATGATTATTTCATTTGCAATATCTGATTATTTCAAAAAGGACGTAATCCATGTTTTTGCAAATAAATTTGGTTGCAGATTTTTGTCTAGCTGTTAAAATTGTTCTGTTTTTTTTATATATTGTTCATGTATGGTTGTATTGTTATGTGTCCTACCATTGTAAGATTATTTGTATTTATGATTTTTTATTAGTTACCTTAACTGGATCAAATAGATTTGATTGATACGAATTGACTTATAATAATGCTGAAATATGCGGAAATCAAGATTTTCAGTTTTATACTAATTATACCATGACATAACTGTGTCAAGTATTATTACCTTTAATTATATGTAACATTCATTTTTGTATTTGAATTTTAGTCATTCCTTAGTATCAGTTACTAGATTGCAGATAAATACTCTTCAAAGTTTTAGATATATAAGAATGTTCTCTGTTAAATGTAGTCATAGCAACTGCTGTTAAATCTTTGTTTGGGTGTGAATATAGAATTCTTCCAGCTGCCATGTATGTGTTATAACATTGTGTTCAAATGTAACTCTAACCTTTATTCTGCTTGAATACTAAGAATTTTATGAATAAAGTATAACTATATTTGGATTTGACTTTACTTGTCATATTCCATACCTTTCCCTTAGTGCAATCCATGATCTCATATTGAAATGCTATGTAAGTGTAAAAGTTCCACCCCCTTTGAATTGTAAATCAAGGTTTACTTTGGTTATTCCTAAGACGGAAATTCCAATTTAAAAGTTGTCCAATAAGAATACCTGTTTTAGTGAATATCTGACACACTTAGAACTGGATACATTCTGAAAAAGTTTCAGTCACAGAACATTGTAAGTACTGTACACAAAAAAAACACATGTTTATGATTTTATTTAAAAAGTGGCTTCACATTATATTATCACAGACACACAAATCATAGCTACACTGAATACATGTATGAGGGCTGACCCATAAGTATATATATTTTTCTCATAACTGGTATTTTTCATTATTTTGAAATTTCTGCAACATATGACAGAATCTTCCTAGAGCTGTGGTGCAAATTTGATTTAAAATACATACTTATGGGACAGTCTTCATATATGAAGCCAAGCAGATAAAAATATCTTCGATTTCAACAAGTTAATTCTAGATGAAATGACAAGAAAATGTGAGAAATTTTACCTTTCAGTTGTATAACACAAGTACTTATACTAACATTGATTGAAAGGTAATACAGTAAAACCCCAGAATACCAGACTCCCTGAAGAAAACTGAAATTTGGAAGATTTTTCAAGTTCAATCTTTTATCAAAATTATCAGAAGTCCTCTAAAAACTGGAAATCTCAGGTAACCTGACTTACAGCATAGTCTGGAAGGGGTCCAATTTTCAGGGGTTTTAACCTGATATTAATTTTGTATAGATATAAGATAAAAGATGGGCAGTGAAACTGCTGGTATGGAAGAAACTACATTTATACAGAGATGGCAGATATATACTCATCATTCCAAACAAGAAACACATTTAGGCACTATATAGATACTAATGACAATAGCTGAAGATGTGTAAGATATACATTAGTTACCTGACACCTGGAATCTGAATACCAACATGCTCAATTTCAGTTTTTCAATGATAATATCATAAACAGCAGCCACTTCATCTCAGCAGTTTTCCAGCACTGTATCTTCTAACCAGTACTAACTAACCCATCCAAAAGAAGCTTGCATTTTTATCAAATATTCTAAGAAGGGTATGACTTAACAATGGTTGTGACAGGGATTCATACCAAGGTTGCTAGGCAACAAGTACAGCCTAGTAACAACCAGACCACAACCATAACATCTTAAATACAAACTAAATATCTTAATTTCAGAGAAGACCAACATAATGATTTTCCAGATTCCAGGTATATACTGTAACTGAATGCAATTGAAAATAAACATAAAAATATGATATTAGTAAATCTGTTTTAATACTGACACATTGTACATGGAATGCTTATATTGTGGACATATGTGATATATAATCCATTGTTTAATTATATAATACTTGTGTATATTTGATTTGATTCAAGTTTTGATTACATTGCCAACGAATGCAAAATATTTCACTTAGTCCAAATACTATATTGTAAACATAACAAACATATAATACTCCTTCTTGCATATATACATTACAATACACATATTTCTAAATGTAAAACATTGTAAACAAAATAATACTCTCTGATCACGAAACATAATACTATATTAGTGGACAAGACATATAATCACCTTGCTTGCACATACTTTGATATATACATATACGAAAAATACTGTTAAGTTTTGTCATAATGTAAAATGTGCCCTTAAACATAAAAACACCCTATCAGTCTTGTTCATATGTAAGAGTTTCTCATTTTAACCTTTGTGGTTAAAAAAAGTAACAATTTGTATAATAGATAAATTGTTTTTATCAGGTTCGATCAAGAGGACACTGAGTCAAATTTTTTAATATTAATATACATGTAAGTTATTAATTTGTAATCTCAAAAACAGCAAAATAAACATATCAATTTCTCTTTATAATTAAAAAACTACAGTAATTTTAAAAATTTCCCATTTTGATTAAAAGTCAGTGTGGAACAAAAAAGGAATTATAGATACACACAAAATAGTCAATTGTAAGAGACGAACAATCAATGATAGGTGAACATACATTATAACGATATATCAATCTATCAATCTATAATAAATGTACAACACTTAGAAGTAGATGTGATATGCTTTTGATTTTTATCAAAAACAATTAAATTCTGAATAAAAATCACGTTATTTATAAGCATGTACATGTTATTAATCTAGAACAATCTTTAACAAATCACATCCTCATGTATATCTGATGAATTCTCTTACTCTTCGGAAAGAAGTTACATAAACTCATGGAATAGAAAGTAATAAATACAAAACAACATGTCACTCGTCCATTTGAATTTATTTTTACACAATTTGCCTGTTTTCATTGGCTGATACATCGATAAATTTAAAGTCTGTTTGAAATCCAAGGATAATCTATGGTTTTCTTGCCTCAAATTTTGCCAGTTTGTAGATCATATCACAAAATGCTATATAGTTGACATCATCCTTCCCTCCAATCTTTACATCAAACTGTTGCCATAGCAACTCAAAATCTTGTTGACTTACAAGGCCACCGAGTTCAAGCTCTGTAAGTACCCTTCGGAACTGTGACCTTGACACTGTGCCATTATGAACTCTATCATAATCTTCAAACAGGGGAAATAACTGCATCTGATGCTTGCGGACCTAAATGCAAAACATGAAAAAAAAACAATTAAAATTACGCTAGAATTTTTTGTGCAAATTTTTGAAGGGCGAGGAGTGTGTGTGTGTGTGTGGGGGGGGTTATTGTTTGTTTTCATTCGTATTTCAGATTTGTGCCAGGTACTTGTATTCTGTACCTGTACTTACCGTAACTATATTTCCATAAGTTAGTTTCTGGCTATTTCTTGATCCACATCTTCACCAGTGGTGGACAACATTTTTAGTATTATAAATGGTATACCAAATATTTAAACAAAACATGTGTTGAGCAAAGTGTCTGTCAAGGGAAAGATAAAATGTGGCCTTTATTAAAAGATGACTTTGATTTGGACATCAATTTGTTCGAAATATTCAAAGACAGTTTTTCAAAGAATGGCTTTTATTCAGAGATTGGCCTTTATTCAGAGGTTGGCCTTTATTCAGAAGCTGGCCTTTATTCAGAGGTGACTGCAAAAACAGATGTGATTGTACTGCAATCATTACCTTCTCACTGAGCCTTTCCATACAAGCTTTAAATCTGTTTTGTTGATCAGCAGGAAGATTGTTACTTTCCCATTCCTCTGGAGGTTTGAATTGTACTACATCCTCTAGAGGGCGCTTCTCCAGCTCTTTAGTTGTGAAGATAGATTCAACTTCATCACAGAATCTCAGATAATCGACATAATCAATATCCTTTGTAGATTGGTACCTGCATAAAAATTATTTCTTAAATATTCTGTTTGTTTTTCTATGCCTGATTTCAACAAAATTTCAATTATATACAGACAAGAAGTTACCATGCCATTTTTCCTGGATTCTGTACCAGTAAGAACTTAGTTCTCAGCATGGATGATCTAAGACATATACAGTGTCTGAACAAATTGTTACAGAGACATAGGGCTGTATGTTGCATTTCAGCTCACAAAATATGAGTTTCATATACAGCTCATTTACCTAGGTAGCATGCAGTGTATCGACAAAGTATGATCGTGCAGTACTATAATAACATGGTAAAAAGATGTGTAGATTATTGGCTATTGAAAATAAATTTGTCACACTTATATAAATCGAGGGCTCAGCGCAACACTGACGTAACTTGTTCTTATTTCAATATGAGTTACGACTCTGTTGCGTTGAACCCTCGAAATGTCAGTTTAATTGTTCCAATAGTGTTGACGAATCAACACACAGTTACAATCCAATATGTCAGATTTCAATCTTGTCTGAATCTTATCACAGGTAACAATTCATAAACATGTAATCAGGTAAACAAATACAGGGAAATTCTACTTAGATTTAATAATAAGAAAAAAAGGGACTATCAAAACATAAAAATACCACAATGCAAAATAAGACATCATATTTTGGTTGAACTTCGTATAATTCCTACAATTTTTTTTTCACCAGGGTAATAATGAAAAATAAGAAGCTACATTCAATAAATGTATATGCCCCCGATAGCAGCTTGACTGGTATGGACAGACAAGGCAATTACTATATGCCCCCTCCAAATCATTTGGTACTAGGCATCAGGTCATAAAAATAAAGATACCAATTCTACTTGATGTATGTATAAACATGTACATGCAGCACAGAAATGTTAATTTATAGCATTAGAAATCAATTTTAAAAATAATTTTTAACATACCTATCTTCCAATATGGATACTTCAGATTCCCTGAGCTCAAATCTGCACAGATCCAGAGCTCTACGGAATGATGTCTTCACCATTCTTCCAGATCTTAATTTGTCATAATCCCTCATAAATTCCAGAACCCTCATTCTCTCACGACTCACCTAAAATAAAGTAACATCAGTGTAATTCCAGGATGAAATGTTATACTACTTATCCAAGAATTCTTTGATAATCTGCAGATGTTTTCAATTAAGCACTTTTAATTCATTGTGTATCAAATTCATATTGCCTTCAGATCTAAAATCAGTTAAGATCATGAGATTTAATGTATAACGTAGGGTCAGTATGAATAATAACCTAATGAAAATTTGCCATTTGGGAATGTATCCTCAAGAATGAATGCATATATATTGAACTAAGAGGGAAATATAGGTTATATCAGTTAATATCAACAAGCCTCACAGATTCTGTTCAAAGAAAGTATGAAATAAAAATCATTAAGAATATGAATTATTATTTTGTCTCCCATATAACTCCTGGCAGGGCCTCACACAGAGATGACGTGGCTTATAAGCAAAGTAAAATCAGAACGAGGCTATTGGTCAAGTGAATCGGACATAAAGTTTTCTAGGAAAAATTAAAATTTTATAAATAAAAAAAGGCAGATATTTTTCTTGGGGAATCACAAACGCCAGAGTCACAAAAACTGTAAGTTAAGATTAATATTGATAAGAAATTTTTATTGGTTTTACAGGAAAACATTGCCAGGGACAATTGACGGTCAATGGTTTTTTCTTTCAAAGGTCAACTGTTTAGTGCTTACTTTGGTTTTCACTTTAAGTAGCACACCCTCCAAATCTCTTTGTGCATTCAACTCTGGAAGTGTCTTCCTCAGATTAGTTTGTCTTATTTCTTGAAGGCGGGTTTCATACATGAATTCTTTGGGCTCCACAGGTTGTAATTCAGATAAAAAGGCTATGTAGTTAAATCCGATATCATTACAGAACTTTGCTTCAAGGGCAATCATCTCCGGTTCAGTACAATGTAACTCTAGCATAGTTAAACATTGACGAAACTGAGATTTAGTCACATGACCATTGTTGTGTCTGAAAGAGACAAGATATACATCTGAAACTACTCTATATCATGGTCAAATCTGATTTTTCTGCGAAGGATTAATTTCAGTTATTTGAATATCTTGAAAGTTAAGCATTGAAGTCCAATTTGCTTCAAGTTTTGTTGAAATGACACAAGTGCAACCTCTCCAAACAACACCCTTTGGGAGTAGTAAAATTATGTTGTTGTTGAGAGGTTGTTTCTCTAGGAAAGATAAGAAGCTAAATGATGCAGTGGGAAAAAATCATGTTGTTGTTGAAAGGAAGCTGTTGCTCAAGACAGGGCCACTCCGGAGAGGTTGTTCTGCATATTGAAACCAAGTAGAAAATCTAAAAGCATTCTATGTGCAATGGTAAAAATGTTTTTAGAATTTCATTATGCAATTATTTTAGTTGCGGTAAGTTCTTAAATCAATGTAACACCTTTTGGACTGTACACAGAATTTCAAATGTTTTTTGGATAATGTAAATTCTTCAACATGCTCTCTCACCTGTCGAAGTCCTGAAAAGTAGGTTTAGCGAGGACTCGTCTCTGATCAGATCTTTGTTTCAAACGATCCATCGTAGCATCATACAGAGCTTTATGATCATCAGAAGCATAACTCCAGTCCATGGTGCCAGGTTTAGGTGCTCTAAATATTTCCTGTGGCGGAACACGCGTCTCTGGGTCCTTCTCCAGATTAGGCTGGGTAAAAACTGAAGTAGTAAATTAAATCTTTATATTCCATCATGGTATGACTTAATTCCTGTATCAAAATGTTCGCAAGTGTATATTCATTTCAGTGGTGACATTACATCTTTTTGGTTTCAATTTATCTACAGTGTGATCCTGCGCACAAAGGCCATCCATGGGAAAGACAATATGTGACCTTCATTGACAAGTGGCTTTTATTTGAAGGTCATTTTGAAATAAATGACAGTTTTTAAAAGTATGGCCTTCATTCACAGGGTGATCTTTATTTGGAGAGTAAACTTTACTTGTCTTCATTCTTGATCATACAAAAATACGGTAATGTTGACAGTATAAGCAAACTGTCATTATGCCATCCTTTGCAAGATAGTGCAGTATGCATGACATGTTAAATTACAACATATTCCCCTGATAAATGCTCCTGACAAAAATAAATTCCCCTCCATTTTTTTCATAAAAATGAAAAATAATTGAACTTCAGTATTTAATTAATATCTAAATCTAATATCTCAATCAAGTTGTTTTACAATTATTTAAGGCATAATGCAGTTTGTTAGAAAATATTCCTTGTAAAAAATGTCTTACCAGTTTCAATATGCCAGAGGAATCTAGACCACAGACATTGGTCCTCTTTTTTTGGATTACGATAATAATCACAAAGAAGTTGACATTGGCCTTCAGTTATGTCATGTTGACCAAGTTTACTGAGACCTAATAGACCAAGACCTCGTCTGAATTGTGACTGACTGATAGAACCACTTCTTAATGGGTCATAATCTTCAAAGAACTCTGCCACCTATTTGAACAAAGAAATTCGGGGGTGAAAAACTGTACAAAATAGAAAGTTCTGTAAAGAACTCAATAGATTTTTTTCTAAATATTCGAATAGGAAAAGGGAGTATTCAATAAATAGAAAATCTCCTCTTTTTTCTAAAATGTAACCATTGCTGTGTGCATCTACAGACATATTTGATTTTTTTTAAGAACCTTAGAAGTTTGAAACTTAAATATAGTATTATAATTTAAGCAAACACTATAATGTTTTAAATTTCTTAGTACTGTATAATCAGTCTGTGAAATTAAGGTATATAAATTAACGTGGTTGCCCCAATTTGAAAATTTTACTGCTTTTCATTTGAATTGTTAATGAAAAGTTGGTTGCCCGAAACCAAAATTTTGGTTGTCCGAATGAAAAATCGGTTGTCCCGGACAACAGGACAATTGCTAATTTCGCAGACTGTTATAATATTGACAAATGAAGTACTCACTCTGAGTCTGTTAGTTAGAACAATATGTCGAATTCGGGACATCAGATTCTCATAGCTCACATTACTATCAGCAGCAGTTTTTGGAGTTTCTTTCACTGGTGTGTTGGTGCGACCTTTCTGACTAAGGTCAGCATCATCCATAGTGTGACCAACAAATTCTAAACATGGTAAATGAAATGCAATTAATATAATACATGTACAATGATTTTTTGTCCAATTTTGTCATATTTTTAGTAATATATCAGTTTTATACAGATGGGCATACAGTCTAACTAATTTTCCTGGATTCTTAACCAGTAATTACCTTGTTCTCCGCACTTTACAGCTAACTTCTCCATATGAAATACTCAGATCAGTAACAGAAGATGAATAGCTTTAGACACAATGTCTATAATCAAACTTTATTTCGTAGAGAATATAAAATATTAGCCATGCCCAGGGTTCAAATTTACATACAAAGAATGAAGACATACAAATATAACTTAGAATATAATAATAATAATGACTTTATTTATAGAGACAACACAGTAAGACATAGGCTCAATCTTCCCTGCGAGCCTCGCAGAAAGCATTCAATTAGATTTCATTTAATTGCTGAAAATGTAAAGGGGAACTGTAACTCTAAAGTTACCTACCCTGATCTACTGCCTGTACAAATGCGGGATAGTTGACATCGCCAGACGCTGGATCTTCAAATTTTCTCAACAATAATTTGAGATCTTCTGGAGCCACATTTAATGACAAAAAGTGAAGAATTCGTCCAAACTGAGTAGGGGTAACAACTCTTGTGTATGCGATACCCTGAATTTGTAACAAATAATCAAGTTAAAGCAACGGTACAAATGTTCAACCATGTAATAATATCTGGCTATTTAATACAAATAGAGAATTTAAATACCAGTACTATTTATCAATAATAAGAAAACATATTATGAATCAAATGGTTACTATAATTCTAGGCATTTTGATTGATATTATAATTAAATTCACAAACAGCATTACATGTATTTAACAATTATAAACAGATTATATTTTTTCAATATTTTTTATACTGCATAAATGCTATAAAATAAACAATCCATATAATCATTCTTTTTATCTTTATCATGATAATGTCAAATTTATATGAGAAATTAGTGTAGTCCCAAACCCAGATGATGGGGTCATACAATTAATGATGTATGTTATTTTATCTAGATACAATGAAAAATGACCTACTCTATCATAGTCCTTGAAGTAAGGGTACATCATCAAACGACGACGTCTAACATTATCAGAGATCTGGCAAATGATTTCCTGAATACGTTTTTCTTCTCCTGCAGTCAATGGTTGCAAACCCTAAAAACACATGATTATAGTGAACAGTGAAATCAGTAGTGTTCAAGGACAGTTTACGATATTTCATGGCGTGGAATGAAATTAATGATTTACAAAGCCAGAATATGACTAGAAAGCATTCTAAGAATAGAACAAATGAACTACCAGTTGTTTACCCTTGTCAGACTTAATGTTTCTAAAGAAATGACCCTTATCATCATCACATTCCACAGAAAAATCACTTACTTAATTTAGAATTATGTAAAATTAATAAATAGCACTCTTACAGCATACCATATATGTAAAAATCAAAACAAGGCTTTTTGTCTCGATTATATGATTTAGTGTCATAGCATTAATTAAATTCAACAATGGTTTACAGAAGCTTTGTTAATCGGTTTTAAGAAAAATACAAGTATATATGCATCTCTAGATAAGATGCCTGAAATACTATAACAGAACAGATCAGGACTTCATTTAAGATGTGTATATAGTACTTACATACTATATAAATAGTATAAATTATAAAGAGTAAGGTAAGAAATAGAAAAAAATGAAAATCTGTTATCAGTATGCAATCTTGAGGATGAAATAGCCATTTAATTCATTATCAAGCTGACCAAACACGTCTATAAACTAACTGTATATATTCAACAAATAGGATGTACAGGTAACTACAATGCACAGTACTTACTCTGGATAAAGCTCCTTTCACAGGTCTTACAACACTCTGTAATGGTTTCTTTTCCAAATCAGGAATAGTAAAGGCTAAAATGTAATAACATTTATTATTGGTTATAATTAAAAGATTATGAAGAGAAATGTGTCAGGCCAGAGAAAATTGTCATGTTTCAGTTACCTGACCTACCCAATTTTTTACACTGACGTTAAAAGTTTCCAGCAAAAAATTTAAGGTAAAAAATATTTGAGGACAGATAATTTTAGTTTTCAACCTATCAACCCTTTTTAGAAGAGAAGAGGCAAAGTCGCTGAAAGCATGGCAAGCTTTTTTAGCCTAATGGAAAGTAACACAACAAAGTCACTTTCATCAGTATCAGAATGGTAATTAACAGTCATATAAAGGAAGAGATAAGGTTCTACTGTTTATTTAGTTTACATGACTCCTTATGTTCCAAAATCCCTTGAGGTACAAAATGCATCACAGTATGGGAAGGGCAATATACTTATATGGACCATATATAGTAAACTACTTCAATAAAAACAACATTCAATGAATACTGACTGTCAGATGTAACTTAGTAATCTACACTTTATATATCTTAAAAAATGATTTTTCACGATTCCAGCCTTAAAAATGGATGCATAAAACTACATTATTTAGGTTACTAATGCAAGTATTGTGAATAAAGATGCACATACCATTTTCCATGATATCACAGAATTCCTTGTATTTAACACGAAAATCAGGCTGTCGGTAATATTCTACTACTTTTTGTATTTCTGCTCTGGAGAGTTGAGCTTCTTTACCTACAGCGAGTGCAAGTCCACAAACAAACTGGTTCTCTGTAATAATACCACTGCGTAACTTGTCGTGGTCCTTGAAGAACTCTGTTGTTCTAATTCCATTCTTAAAGACTGCAACTCGAATTTTCTCAAAAATTGTATTAAGATCGGGATCAGACGTCAACTGAAAAATAATTAATGGTTAAAACAAAAGTGATAAAATATTTCTGTTTTATGGCCTGAAATGATTTTGCACAATTATTAAAACAGTATTTTTTAATTGAAAGTGTCATTTCCATTAACAGGAATATCTACAAATAATATTTATATTTTTTTAAATAGTACATAAATACTAGTACTAAACTTGACAATGAATGAATGTGTTCAATGAAATCTTCATACCATAACTAGTGTATTGTCAACTTGAGTGTTTGGTGATTCAATGAGCTCCTTTTCTTTGGCAAACTGTTCTCCTATTGCCACGATATCATGATGAAGGTTCAAGTAATTGAGAAGTCCAGTTTTCAGTGGATCACGATACTTTTGAACAAGTAGAGTCTTGTCAGCCTCACTCACATCAGGTGGGCCAGGGAAACTACGAAAGAACTGAAATAGATTTCAAATCAAGGATGAATAAAATGACAGGACACAGGGCTTTTTTTCCTTCTATGACAGAGGCAAAAATTCGGTGACTTCCCAAATGCAAAAAGGCTGTTTTTTCCCCCAAAATTTAGGCAAGAATTCCCAAAAATACAATGCTATTCAAACTCAGTAACTAGTCTAACCTTTTCAAAGTTTGGCCAAATATCGCGTTTGAATTTCCCAAAATGAAAGGCTAAGGCCCCTTCCCAATTTTTGGAAAAAAGCCCTGGGATAGCCTTACATGTGCATATTATTATACCAATAAAGAGACTTTTTTTATTAAGATTAAATTCTAAGGCTTAACAAATTCTTACTCGCCAGTGAAATGATCCAACAAAATTTTTTAATTCAAGGCTAAATATTATGGTCTAGAAAAGTAAGCATTGGCAATGAAACATTTTTTCTGAAAAAACAACAACAACAACAACAAAAAAAAAAAACTTTTAAACTCAGTACCTGACTCTCAGTGACAACACCCATATGATGTCTGTCAAAGTCCTCATAGCAAGTACGTAAATTAATACCATGGTAACAGTAGTACTGTTCAATGTGCTTCAGAAGCTGAATCAAGCGTCTCTCTGACTGTGGGCTTAATGGTCGAACTGTGCGCACAGTTCCTAAGCTGTTAAAAGAAGTAAGTAGAAGAATATCAGTTAAGTTTGTTCATTACCATTTTATCAACATTACTTAGAACTAAAACCATTTAAACCATCAATTTATCATTTTCATCTGAGTATCATTAAAATGTTCAATAATGTTACATGATTATCAATACAATATACTTTTAAACACTGCAATAACAATATTGATAGTACAATGTTAAATGATCATAGTAATATAAAGTGGCATCATAATTACAATTCAGGTGGTGGAACTGTCTGGGACTCTGGTTTTCTAGCCAAATCTCTGGCATTGAAGTTTTGATCAATTATGTCACAGAATAGTGTGTATTTGATTCGTCCATCCCCTTTCTCACTATAGTGTTGTTTTACCAATGCTTCCTGTTCTGGAGTAAGTTGCAAGCCTAAAGTCTGCCACAAGCATCTAGAAAATTGTGGACCTATAAACAAAAATATTTGTTGATAAAGTCTTAACTGTCAGTATCATTGTATATAATGCACACTATAATTTAATCAATTTTATATGGTTTGAAAGTTGAAACAAATTAATGACAATTTGTATACTTTGATTAATGATCTATAAGCTAGTCCAAGGACTTATATACATACATGGATTCACAACTTCCGTATTAACAGTTTAAAGTAATCAAATCCCGCGATATTAAGACGTGAATCAACGGGAATACAATTAAGCTATTGTTTACAAAAGCGAAAATACGAAAAAATCCGTGATATCCGAATGATAATAACAGCGAAAATATCCGCGGTATTCCGAAAGGTTTAATCTCGGAGACGAAAGGATTATAATAGATGTCCGCCATCTTGGAATTTAAAATGTTCGACTGATGCCTTTTTCGATGCTTATACTTAGACTTTGTGGATTATAAATGTATCTCAATATCTTTAAGAATTTGTTGCATCCTTTACCAATTTCCCGTGCCCAATTGCCAGAATTTTATTAGTATAATCAAATTCGTAAACACCCAAATACAGCTGTCGGATATTGCCGAGTATATAGCAGTGCATTGTGGGATCGCCGAACGATATCGTTTGATCTATTTTTAGCAGTTGCGAATCCATGTATGTATATAAGTCCTTGGCTAGTCTAATGATTTATCTTAAACGCAATACACAAAAGTCTTACCTGTTACAAATCCAGACCTCAATTTATCAAAGTCTTGGAAAAATTCTGTGACTCTTATCCTCTTAGTTTGGGCAAGAGTACGAACAGAGTTATGAAAATTGTCTATCGCTGCATTAGCAGCCATGATTATGGTGCTAGGCTGGTCAACTGAAAAACAAAAAATTCAAATTAAAGCTAAACATTGAATTGGTATATCAGAAGGACATGTAATTATTAACAGATAACTTTCTTTATTATGCTTATACATGCTCATTTTCAAAATGATAGCATGCATTGCATGTCTATTCTATGAGAACCAGCTAGCTAGTATATATGCATAAATAACTAATAAATAGCTCTTTACAGGTTTAAACGTATTCAATCACTAGAATTCTTATTTGAGAATATCAGTACTTATGGACAGAGCAATGCAATGATACACATTTATCATTTCATCCAAAATGTCAATACAAACTTTATAATAGTTTGTGTTTTTGAAGAACTGAGATTTCCTGAAAACAATCTTCATATGCTAACCCGGGCCACTAGCCCACAGCCAGGGACTAGCAAATTTCTTATCGGGCAAATGGACGTTCTAAAAATTGTGTAGTCAGGCTAGTGGTAAATTGTTTGTTTTCAACAGTCCACATACAGTTCGGGCTAGTGCTTAAAAGTTTTAGTTAGAACACACAGTGAAAATACATTATCTATGTTTTCTGAATATTTTAACATGTGGAGATACACATGTTCACTTCACAACAATGCCAATTACACAATAAAACAAGATTTTACCAAAATACTTCACATCTCTCTCAGTCCAATCAGGTTATTCCAAAATTTTATATCCTATCATGCATGCTATATTTAATTTTATAAGTGTATAATTCATCATACTCTTAAAGGATATAGATACAGACAATGACCGTAAGTTTTCATTTTTGTGGAAATTTTATTGATTCTAACACATGACTGCCCAAGACAATGTTTATCTGATAAGATTCGCTGTCCTATACGATAATGTAAATTGTCGCTTTACATGTTAATGTTTTTTTAAGATATTATTAACGTATATTAGCGGTTGGCTTTCAAGTACCTTATTGCTATTGTTGCACCAACTGTTCTCCGACAAATGTATTTCATGAAAATAACAACTTACCCGAAATTAGCGGTAGTTAGTTACCCAAATCCGATGTTCGCCAATATTGAAGAGGTGTTGCTTAGATACAGTCAACTTCCTGTATAGAACTTCCGGTTTAATAGATAAAGTCCAACCGCCCGTCTGGTCCCGTTCATTTCAATTAGTTACCTCCCCTATGTGTCAAGCCTAAATGCGCAAATATTCAACTAAACCGGTTTCGTTCCATGTTGCAGTGCACCAAAGGGCTTTGTACACACAAGTCAACGGGAACCAGTTTAATATTCAACTCACGTACCACTATTGCCGACATTCATATTAGTAACAGGTCCTATCTACACGTATGTAATCATTTCTTGTCAGAATATACTGAAATGTAAGTATGTTCATTGGAGCCTCGTTCTTTATGAGGACTTCCTCTCTTTTTTGTTTCATCTCGGTCGGTACTAAGTTGCATGTCACACAGGTGGCAGTATCAGTGTTTGGTCCACAAATGATGCAAAAAAAAAAATTCCCGTCACTGATCTTATATATACTATCAAGGTAAAAAGCCTACTATATGTCTATATGCCAAACAATGTGGAACATCGCATCTCGTTGTTTCAGCATAAAATATGTGCGCTGAAGGAAAATTGCTACACATGTCATTCAGATTAACTATAAGATATTAATTTCTACCGAATTTAGGCATTGTACACACATATCCGACCAATCAGATCGCTTCATACGTAACTCGCACTTTAATACTCAAAATGGCTTGCAGCGAAGTTAAATAACGAAAGGAACACAATTTTACCGTTTCACAGTTATTTGATGTAATTGAATGAGATTTTCGGTAATAATTAATATCTTATAGTTTATGGGATAACACAAAAAGGGTAAACCCTTATTTCCATTGTGGTCCCTAAAGATCAACCATCTTTTCCCCTGTAACTATATGCCAGGCATAAAAGTAAATTTCAAAACAATTTTGGGGTTCTCAGTAAATTCATTGGCAATAAGCTTTATTTACAAATATAATGAAAAGAGCTAAATTTTGCTGATTACTGTCAAACATATACAATGCATGTATGACGAGTAATTTTACACAACTTAAATAGTTAAATTGAACAAACATAAAAAGTCAAATACCTTACATATTGTAAAGTATAAGAACAATGATTAGTAGTATACTTCATGAAAATAGTTGTCTTAATCAATATATCAAGATATCAAAATGTATCACATATAAATACAAGTCATATAATTCAACGTTGTATGAGAATATAACATCATAAGTAAATAAAAAAAAAACACGAACCACACTTTCGCAACAATTAATTGTACATAATGTAGGTATATTTATTCACATAATTATATAGTTTTCTGACTGCTATTTTTTTATCTTTGTATTTTTTTACACACCATTTTCGTATATATAGTGTCCCTATTTATACCTGTTTATCCGATTTTATGCATTTATTATCATCTATTGCATGCCATATAACATAATCGCAATGCATAATATGATTACAAACGACTTATTCAAATAATCGAACAAAAAAGTATGATATATTTCTCTAAAAGTGTCCAAGAACCATTAAGGCATACATTAAATCATTATCTGAAATTCTGTCATGGGAAAAATTGGGAGTGTAAAACGGTTCGTGCAGTCTATTTGCTGTGACACCCCTAGGTACTGTGGTAGTTTCATATGAAAACCTTATAGATGGTGACACGATAAAATGCTGTGGGTATGCCTGCGGTCTTTCCATTGGAGTTCCTGGTTTTCGACCACTGTCAGGTGGTTGAAGTTTCGGTGACAATGGTGGTAATTTGGTGTTTGTGTTGAACATGTAGGAACTTGGTTTTTGTAAACTGATATGCGGTTTTTCCGTCACTGGATTTGGTACAATAGATTTAGGGGCTTGACTCTCAGGGTGTCTTGCTGCAAATGATTGGTGTATAGGTCTATTTTCTTGAAGGATGGGCATTGTTTGTGACGTTTGAGAGTTCTGTTTTAAAAATTCATTTGATCGCTCACTTGGTTTTGAAATCGCCACGTCTCTATTTTTGATGATCTCGTTGTTGTTAAAAGTGAAGAAAGGTCTTGTCGATGCATAGTCTATTCTTAATGGTTGAAGACAATTTCCGGTTCGTAAACACCAATAATATCTATTGACACACAACAAGGTATCTTCAATGCGGTAATGTATTGTACAACATGACACTGAAAGAAACAAGTTATTAAAACCTATATCATGCGCACAATTAGGGAATATCACTAGTTAATGAATTTAGTGAGTCACGGTTAAAAGGAACTGAATTTAATTATATCGCTGTAAAACGATTATTCATAAGAGCATTTATAGTGGAGGAGACTTTTTATTATCGTATTGCGGCTGTCGTAATACAATAAATCAGATGGTTGTTATTGTAGTGTAGCATTACTATATTGAAAAAGACAAAATACAGTGCAACCTCTCTAGTGCGATCCTCTCTTGAGCAACCGCCCCCTTGAACAACAGCATTTTCCCCACTGCACAATTTAATTTTTAATTTAACCTCTCTATAGCAACAACCTTTCAACTTCAACATAATTTTGCTACTCACAAAGGATGTTGCTTCGGAGAGGTTACACTGTAATCTGTATATCTGGATATATCGAGGGTTCAGCGCAACAGTGTTGTAACTCATATAGAAATAAGAACCAGTTACGACAGTGTTGCGCTTAGCCGTTGATATGTTTTTCATTTTACTTACACCAAACAGTCATGTATTCGGGTTCATGTTTCACAGTTGTTGTTGGTAGCCATTGTGTAGAGGATAACGCAGGAGTTGGTGTGGATTGTGTATATGCTCGTTCGGTTGTAATAGTTGACCTCGACATTGGCTCGATCGTCGTTGTCAATGGCAACGGTAACTGGTTAATGACCGCGTGGTGCGTTGATTGTGTTGGATGTGTAGTTACATGTATTGTATCTTCCTTTGGTGTTCCAGGTGAAGCAGTTGTGAGTGTTGCTGTTGGTGTGGGCGTTTGTACATGAGTACACAGAGAAAATGGCGGCAAAGGTGGAGGTCCAGGGAACAGACCTGCACATCTATCTCTAGTACCTGTCAACAGCAAATTTAATAAAATACAAAACTACTGCAGTAATCACATCGACCGTCACACGTTCTACGGCACTGAGGGTTGAGTAATGCAAGAATACTGTCCACGTGAATATACAATGTAGATATACATACATGTTCGTACATAATGCGTATTTTTTCATATTTGATCTATCAAATGTTTTCGAAGAAATAAAACTAAACAAGATTAGAAAAGAAATGATTACAACTAGGCCCACCATAATTAAACTTTCATGAAATAGTCTGTTATTTGTAGCAATATTGTATAGAGTTGTATGATGTATAGTGCTAGAATGAATAACTTCGACACCGAATTCACATGAACATTGTATAATTTACCAACGTGAAAACACAACTTTGTTAAAACAAGATGTATCAGCCATTAATGTTTTAAACACACTCATAAGTGCATAAAGCAGACATTGCTAAAAAGCACACCCATATTTGATATCAAGTTAATTTTCTGTACAAAATACGCACAGATTAACGTTGAGGTATACTGTACATTAGTTATGTGCAACTTAAAGATGGTTGTTCGATCGAGATGGTCACTAGACCGAGTTTTATTAATACTGTACTTACATTTAGGCGTGCGTTGTTTGAAATCTTCTATGTTTATCGTATTGTTTGGACAATCGATCTCATCCGATAAATCAAAACATTGCGGCACACCATCACACTTCTCACAAACACCATCAGCACGAGCGCTACATGCTTTGTGAATAGTTATTGTCTCCCCTGAAACAAGCGGTGGGATAAAGGGGTATAGGAAATATTTTATTTATTGCATGGACACGTACGAGTAGCTATCGCGTAAGCACGTACTAGTTTTAGGGTGAGAGCGATATAGCTACGCATGCCCTGGCAATAAATAAGATAAGGTCCCTTTATGCCACCGTAAAACATATCGTGAGGTGTGTAGATAAAGAGATGTTACACTTTAGTTCAAAGTTTGCATTAGCCAAAACGATATAATCGTGTTAGTAATTAATGAATATGGGTGAGAAGTGCATACATTCACTTGTATAAAACATGTATATTCTATCGACAGGTACAAAAAATGTACAATAATTATTACCAGGTAATGAAAGCAGGGAATTACGGTCGCGACAGGTCATACCCTTCTTTGAAAATTTGGCAAAAATGTCTTTATTCTTCCATATGAGTAGAATTTGCCGACTCCTACAGGGGAAGGGCAAATTTACAATCCAGGATGCGAGTTAGGTGAACGGACCGCCTCATATGAGTATGTATATCATTGAAATATAGCGTTTAATTATCATAAACCCCACTAAAACAAATGAAAGCAGATATACAAATGTAGTACCATCAAATAAATAACATAATAAAAACGTAATAAAAACATAAGAAACCATGATAAAAATGTACTGTCACATAGCTTGAAATTAAATCGTCACTTCATCCGCATTCCACGTTTACATAATTATATAACACATACATTTATGTAAAATATGTATTCACACAGTTCGTACACACTCAACGAAACTGCTAAAGGCCTTTGATTCCTTGTTTAACAATGTCTTCAATTACGCGAGTATAATAAGACATACAGTCAAGCCTGTGAACAAAGACCATCCATAGAAAAGACATATATATGTGGCCTTTATTGACAGGTGGCCTTTATTTGGAGGTAATTTTGTTCTAGATGATCATATACGGGTTTTACAATAATGACCTGCATTCACAAGGTGACCGTTTATAAGGAGGTGGTCACGTATACAGGGTCGTCTGTATATCTTTGTGCGATGGTTTTGGGAAACTCATTTTTATGGTTCACCGACTAAATACTTGTAAATAGTAAATACTTAGTTATTTGAAAATACGACAGTGCCAAGGAACGTCTTATATTTCAAGTACATTTTTTAAACGTAGAAGAGCAGTGAAATGGCATGCATATAAATGATTAGTATCTTGTTATTTTTTGTTTATTATTAATTTATATTTTTATATACAGTACAACCTCTCCAGAGCGGCCCTCTCTTGAGCAACAACCTCCCTTCAACAACACCATGATCGTTTCCCACTGCACAGTAAAACTATTAAGTTAACCTCTCTAGAGCAACAACTTTATAGTTTTGCTACACCCAAAGGGTGTTGCTTTGGAGAGATTGTACTGTATTACTGTTGACAAATCTGTAAGTAAAGATTTTTACATTTACAATGTACATACCCTCGAACCAAATCATCATAAACACCACAAAACTTGATAATCTCTGAAGAAGAAAAGCCTTACTTTTCATTTTACTTCGTTCATTCCGTATGTACATAGTTAAATTAAATAATGTTCGTGTAAGTTTTTGATACACTAAACGCCGTACGTACGGTATCACGTATTCGTTTATGTCATCTACGAACAATAAAATGTCAGTGTTGACACATTTTTCGTCTATAATTAGAAAAGAAGTTGCTGTTTATTATTATGAAGATAATGACACTAGAATTGAGTCTGGTAAATGTTGGGTTATATGTAATTGTGATTAACTTAGTTTACGAATGAATGTACATTCATCATAATAAATTACTTGTTATTGTAGCTATGTTATTCATTTTGACCATGAACAATGCGTTATAACTTATGAACGTGTATTCATATACTTTTACGTGGGTGAGTGACATAACTTTATACATGTTTTACTTTTCGAAAACGAATGAACGAGCGAGCGAGCGAACGAACGAGCGAGCACACGAACGAACGAACGTTCACGGTCCGTGTTGTTTTGTTGTTTCAAGCCCGATTTTCAGATTCTATTTATAAAAATAACACTCTCATTTCGCTGGGTATTTTTTTATGTTTCGGCGTTTATCACAGTTGTACACTTAACTATTAGCTGCCTTTAGATATAGGCAAGGACTTATATTCTTACATGTATATCTTGTATGTATATAAGTCCTTGATATAGGTAGGAGTGCATGATTTGGGTGTTCTTAATCATTGAAATAAGAAAGCTAAATGAAGCGGTAGCGACTATAGCTTTCTTATTACGAAGGACACCCAAATATGCATTCACGTCGGCTTCGTGCTCCGCCGGTTTTATAATCTACTAAAATTAAAAAAGCAAATATTTGAAATATCCTTGTCACTGGTTGGATAAGAAAGTTGGACGAGCACTAAAATTATAATACTTTGGAATCATTAATTTTCGTTGGGGATTTAATTTCGTGGATTTCGTCGGTCGGATCGTCCACGAAATCAAATCCCCACGAATTTAAATGCAGAGATAAGGCATTTCTTTTAAAAAATCAAAATCCACGAATTTATGTCCCCACGAAATATCCATTTAAGTAAAAACGTCGAAAATTGAGCCCAACGAAAATAAATGAAAATACAGTATCTTGTACTGTCCAGTCAGGATTGTATCGAAAGTAATAAGTCACACAATATGTGTTTACGGAGACATACTTAACCAACTTATTGCACACTTAATGCATTCACTGTGGACAAACATGTCATATTGATGTTCTTAATGAGGTCAAACTATGCAAGTCAGTAATGTTTACTAATTAATTTACAAACTACATGTACGTACGTATAAGCACATGTACTTTAGATTAGGTAAACATGTGTTATTGTAATTCTGCCACGTGGTCTTGCTCTTAATGTCCCCATTTTTCTTTGATTACACACATGTTAAACATGACAGTAGTCATTGAAGAAGTGCAATGGTATGACAGATGTTCGATTACATGACAGAAAACTTGACTGACAGAAGAAAACGATTGTTTTGATTTCAACGACTTAATTACGATTTAATTAATTATCATCGTAAATAATGAGGTAATATACCGTTACACTCCAATGATTGGTTATGATAAAGGTATTACATCCTTAGTTCTGTACTATTCTGTCGTATCTGCTGTATACTACACAAACTACGTTAATAAAGGATTAAACTAGTTTTGCCCAATTATCATTATTACATTGCTAGTTGCATAGGATTCTTCAATTTATTTTACGACACAGTTTAAACTTTTCTAACAGTTGATGCCTCTGCTGAGAAATAGAAAATTATCAGTATTTGTAGATACAAATGTATTGCATAGTGACCAACATATCTCTTTAGATTTCACCACGAGTTTTAATGAAATGGATGTTCTTCTTTCTTTCGTCTTTGGAATATGAAGTACTCCAATAGACTCCAATGCAAACTTAAAGAAGACAAAATAACTCAAAGGAAAGTCATAGGTTTTGGAAAAAACTCATGTGTAATTATGTTGTACCATGGAAACCTATGAAAGTTATAAACACTCTCAAAATCTGTCCGCCCATTGTTGTGATAATCATTTTGGAAGTTTAAGAACTACAAGGCTTATATTATGCGAATCAAGTCATATTCGGCGTTTTTAACTGATTCCGAAATCTACCTGACGAAAAAGCATGTGTATAACACAGGGTTCTCAATAACAGCAGGCTGCATGCCAATTAGAAATGTGTTTTGGCCGGTAAGGAATCTCAAAAGTTTATAAAATATTGCTAGGAAATGCCTGGAACCCCCTGGCAGGCCTGTTAGTCTAGCTTTTTGGCCTGTTGGTCACAAACTTATTCAGAACCCTGAATTACATCAATAATACAATCACCAGTGTGTAAACTTACACTTAATAAAATTATACAAATACAACATACGTCAATTTATCAAAAAAAAAGAAAAAAAAGACGATCGATTGATCAGCTTTTTTCATTATTTTTTCTTGCTCTCGTCACACGAAGATAAGATCAATGTATTTGTAAGAAAACATTAATGTCATACTTTCGCTGATTCGTTTTATATCTTTAGCAGCTTTTTGCACAATAATAGAAGGCTTTGTACAATTATTTTTATGGTTTTTGATACATAACTACGTTATTTGGTATTTGATATTTTCTAAACAAGGTATGCTTTGCTTACAACGCAGTTGCCATACATCGCGAATACATTTAAAACCCGTACACTTTATTTGATCCAAGAAAGAAGACTTAAATGATGTGTAATACAGCCGTTCCGGAGCGACCCCCTCTTGAGCAACAACCTCACTTAAACCACAGGTTGATTTTTCCCACTGGCCTCTCAACAACAGCATAATTTTGCTACTCCAAAAGGTGCTGCTTTGGAAAGTTTGTGCAGTATCATTTTTTTATTGAAAGCATTGAAATTAAATGGCAGCAATGTTTCCGAAAAAGAAAACCTGATAAATTACTAAAGCAAAAAACGTACAAGAAAATGTGCCAAAATTGTAACATTTTTTAGATATGCGCTGTTAAAAAAATGCTTTAATTATTAATACAATGTAGTCATTTTATACTATATTTCCACTTTCTTGTTAGATGACATACGTGTGGCAACTGGACATTCAAAGGTGACCAGTAGCTTGTCTATACTACCAACAAACGTTGTTTAGTACTAAATTTGGTATAAAATATGTCATGAAATACTAGACTCAATCAACTGACCATCTATGTGACATTTATTAATTCTTACATATTTCATATTATGTGGAAACTATATTATTGTTGTAACAGGGAATGTGTGATGGACAGTAATTGACAGTCGGGGAGCAATTAAAAACATTATGATGCAAACGCGAGGCCCCTTCAAAAAACACCATATTGCTCCGTACGTGAGCATAACGATATATATTTTTGCTTCATTGAGAATCTTATATAGCTACCTATTAAGCAATACATTTGACAACCGGTGTAATATTTTTTTTATTTTAACAAATAGGCATTTCAACATTGCGATTTCATGACCCGGATCTGGTAGCACACAAAAAGTTTTACATTTTACAATGCAACCAATCCAAAGCATCACCCTTTGGGAATAGCAAATTATGTTGTCGTTGAGAGGTTGTTACTCTAGAGGGGTTAAATTAATACAGTGTTACCTCCATGAATGGTCACCTCCGAACAGCAACCACACCCATGTTACAGTCAGAATACTAGCAACTCAAATTGATGTTTTACCCCGTTTTCACTTTCTCCAAAACAGCTACCGCCTTACAACATCCATTTTGTATAATAATACAAACACTATTGTGCAATTTGCCCTTCCCATTGGTGGCTGATGTAGAGAAGTTGCACTGTAGTTAAATCATGCAATGGGATATAATCTTGCTGTTATTGAAGGGAGGTTGCTATTACTGTCTTACAAAAGTCAAATCGCTCAAATGGAAACAAAACGCATTTAGTAATCGTGATTTGGTTATAACAATTGTACATTTAGAGAAAAACAAAAGCGTTGTAGTGACTTAGATGGAAACTAAAGGAGATACGGACACGTGTTTTGAACTACTTTTTAGACGATGTCGGCAGAGATATATGACGAATGGCAACCCTAGGCGGTAATTGTTAAAGGTGTACCCCTCGGCGCGCCTTGTCGCACGCGCGAGTTGTGTAAATAGCGGCTGTGTGTTTTATGCGGTCCTAATTAGATGTTTCAAGGATAGATGTTATTGACCAGTTGTGAAACGAAGTCATGATGGATGTTAATGGACTGTGCTGCATTTAGATTTAAAAAGGATTACATTTCTAATTAACTTAAATTATAATTTCAAACAATTTCGACACAATGAATGTGTTTCTGACTCATGTGTTTATTCTTTTCGAAGTGGCTGTCTTGCTGTTGGCGCAACCAGGTAAAGACGTTCATTTACTCATCAAATAACTTAATGTAACAAAATGCATTTACAAATCAAGCAAAATACAGTTTTAATGATTGTAATTAAATTTACGTGCCAAAAGAACATTTTAAATTTAAAAAAAAAACAATTCACTACTGTATTATCATTTGAATTGTTTTATGATTAAAATTTCTAAATCCATTTACAGTGTATTATATATTGACTTATCTTATTAATGCATTTAAATCATTATTTATGTAATACATTAGATATGACATGAAATAAATGAAATTTTAAATGATTGACAGTTAGGTATATTTTAAGCAGTGTTTTGTTTACGACGCCCCACGTGCTATAGAAAATTGTAGTATTTTAGAGAGGATAAAAAGCCTTGCCATATGTAACTTGTAAACGAATTTGTTTATTACTCCAATAAAAAAAAACAAGCACAGCTCCGGTAAATAAGATAAGTGGACGTTATTTTTATGGGATATAGTAATACTAAATATGGTAGGCGACATTTTCTCTCCAAATATTCGTGACGAACTCGTACCAATTGCGAAGATAAACCAAACATGACGTGTCGTCCATTGAGCACGCTTGCGTGTTTAAGAAAACCAGACGGAACTATCACGCATTACAATTTTTCGGATTTTTTTCTTGTTGATATTCCGAGTTAATTATATCTGAACTCGACATTGATAATAACTCAGATGAAGAACTGCACTTATGACCCAAGCCATTTCATATTACATGTATGTACCTGTACATTGTATATACATACATGTACTATTTATACACGTGTTAAGAAATGCGCGGTCTTACTGTTGAAATATATTTGTGGAAATATTCAAAACGAGTCCGGAGATAATTAAGTGGTCGTTATATAACGAGAAGATTACAAAGGTGAAGTTTTACTGAACTCGAAGTGTCCGAAAAATTTGTTTTGATCAACGATTTTTTTCAAATGGAGGCGCACATTTTCCGATAAAAATGCCTTGACTATATGTTTTAATGACCAATGTAAAGTAATCAGTCTGATACAGAATGATTAGCTGCATTTCCAGGAAGCAATAGTTGACAATAGCTATCCAGAGTTTGAACTATTTTGACTTCACTTACATCTCCGTCAACGTCTGAAATGTAAAGTTCAAAAACATGTGAGTGATTCTCTTATTATCCGATTTTGTGACAATAAGCTTTCGCCCTTCACACGTTATATCCCATCTTTTCTATGAACTCGGACAATAGAAGTGACTTTAAGAACAATTTTGACAGTGTTTTACTTTGGCGGGGGATAGTCCGCCCGTTTTAACAGCATTTCTATTTTGAATCAGCGGGCAGTTCCTGGACTTCTATACCCCTTTCTCTTAAAAATATGAATTAACTAATATTACGCTTATAATATTTAGAAATTTAATGTAAACGTTTGGGCGTGGACCTTTTTTTTCAAGACGAAACAATAGATCTCGAATCATGTGTTTGTAGAACAAGTATTTTATACCATTTTCTTCGTAAGCTACCGTCGACATCAATATAATAAATATATGAATATTTAAACCATGGAAGACGATTGGCCTAAGACGCAATGCCTTCAACTTAAACATCTATATAAACATGGGTTGTGTCAAGGTTTCGATATCTCAAACTCGACGTCCGTAGTCCTAACGCACGGCCAAATAAGATATGCGGAAAAGATGGCATTGAACTCAAATTTATACAGGTTAACTTAGAATTCCTAGCTACCGTTTATGGCTCATTTATTTCATCTAGATATAAAATGTCAGGTGAATGACATTGATATGTTTTTCTTTATCTCCAAGTTTTTGGAAAAAGTTCATAAACGTTTTGCACTGTGTCGCCAACAGTTGGTAAATAGTCGTGTGAAAGGACTTTTTGTTAAGAGTAATTGTACGATATTATAGCCAAGGAGACAAATGATTTATGACCTTAGACAAAAAATAAAAGCATTACATATAGTTGTCAAAAGTTAATTACAAAAGTAAATAAAAAATAACCAAATATGGAAGAACGCTTTTCAAATAAAGTTCAAATAAAAATGCAAATGAACCTTAAGCGACGAACGCCATACATAATAAATATGTAGGTATCTTAGGAAGATAATTATAAAATGGTCACTGCAGTGCCTATATTATATTATAAGAAATTAAAGACGGTGGATGGCGTCTATTTCCGTCAGGGCTCTCTCGGGAATCCGCTGGGTTCTAATGCGGCCAAGATTCCTCGCTAAAAATAGGAATCTTCATTTACAAAAAAAAAAAAAAAAAAAAAAAAAAAAAACATTACCCATTTTATTACATAATGTACGAATTGACATTATCCGGATCGTTTGATTCACGTGTTGTACTAGAAACAACCTGATCTCAATAGTGTTGCGTGTATTACATTGAGACCAAAGTTCAAACGTTATGTAAAATTCTAACGTACAATGCTGTAGGCCTACATTCATTCATTCATTTATTAATTCCAACCTGACAATATATGACCTTCTGTCAGTCACCTGTCATTCACGACATGTAGTGTGCAGAAGACCCAGGACGTGACATGCATATTTTCATTGATCGGAAACTACTTATGCCGGTGACAAGTGAAGTAAATAACATAAAAAGATAATTACGTGTAATGGAATTAAGTATTTTCGCAATAAAATAAACACCTGTAGAATTTTATCATACGGCGATGTTTTGTGATTAAGGGTGACAATGAATAGCCACTTAAATATTCGAACATTCGATAATGACTATGGAAATTCCGTGCATTGTTAATTAATATCCTTGGTATTGATACCATCATGCTACTTTCGCTTAGCCATGATATAGGCTAAAACGCTAACGAATAGTACATCATCAAAATGGCTTCTCAGTATATTGTTACCGGATATCCGTTCTTGCGTGGACAAAAAATCAGTGAACATGACTGTATACGAAATTAATATTATTTGAGTTTGGCCAACAATTACTCATTTACAGTTTAGACGAATACTTGTATGATGAATATTAATACTGATTAAACATTTATTTTTAATTCATTCAATTATAACAAAATCTACCCTAATTTTAAACTTCTTCCGAAACCAACATTTCCTCACTACTCATTTGTTACAAATCACCATTTACTCCTTTCAGGGAATAGTTATATACATGCAGTTTGCAAATAAAAATGTATATCTGCAATATTGTTCATTTGCATGCATGTGAAATTATATTGTGGGACCGCGGCCGTGGTCCAGAATTTAGGCGTTGGATGATTCTCGATCGCAGCAGGCCATACCCTTGTATGAAAATTTGACAAACGTGTCGATTTTCTTCCATACGTGAAGTTGCCGGTTCGTTGTGGAAGGGGAATTAGTACTGATTACAGTCCAGGAAAACAGAATCCACCGCCGTATACAACTGAAATAAACGTTAACGAACGGCGTAAAACCCCGAGAGAAAAGAAATCCCACCAAAGTTACGATTACTATATTATTACTGTACGATTATGTACGATTATGTACGATTTCAGGTGGAAGAATACAACATTGTTGTCAGAATGATCTGTGTCCGACAGATTGTGAGAGATGTGACGGTAAACCAACATGTTATGATCTTTCCGATGAGCTAGGATGTAGTAAGTATAATACACTTAAAGTCCCATAATCATATAAATTTATCCGTCGTAATAGTTTCTGTTTGCTCTATAACAGAGGAACCTGGTGTGTTTTCCTGCCGCATTGTTGCATTGTCGCATTTTCGCATCTTTGCGTTCCGGTTACGCATGCGCAGGTAGTTTACATAAACCTGATACAAGTTGGTGCACTTGCGCTTGTATAACCGGAACGCGACAATGCAACAATGCGAAAATGTAACAATGCGAAAAAGTCGACTTTGTCGTGTTTTCGCATTGTTGCATTTTCGCCACGAAAAAGCAAAGATACGACAGACGTTAGGCGAAAACACGACACATCTTTGGTGTCGTATTGTCGCCCTTCATCTGTCGTATTTTCGCTTTTTCGCCACGACAATGCGAAAATACAACAATGCAAAGATACGACAAAGTTGACTTTGTCGTATTTTCGCTTTTTCGCATTTTCGCTTTTTTTGTGGCGAAAAAGCGAAGATACGACATGGCATAAATCAGCCACCATAGAAATTAGTGTTTTTAGAAGAAAAAGGGCTTGTTTCGTCGGTAATAATTATCCTGGGATAATATCAGCAATTGTTTAGTTTTTGCATATATTTTTATAGCAAAAAGCTAATGGGACTTTAAACAATGCTAAGTTGGTTCCTTTCCTTCACATTTATAACCAAAGAAGTACTGAAACCAGTATATAATGATATTGATTACAATTACTAACAATTTTAATTCAACGTAGCAATACAATCTATATTTGTTACACGACATTATACTGAACAGTCATTGAATAATCAATCATAAGCAATAATAATGGCAATTTCTTACGATTTCTGATTCATGGTTTAGATATTGTGCATTCGGTTTTGTTTGTGTTTTTTTTCGTGTAGTTGTGGTGTGTCTGAACGTATGTCCGTCCGAATGTACGTGTATGTTAACTCTGTTGGTATTGATAAATCAATCCCAACAATATTACTGTTTGAATAAATATACAGTATATTTTACAGATATACATGTAGTACATGTATACACCGTGTTATTATAGAACATATTGGTTTACAGGCAATGATGGTGATAGTAAACTTCTCTCGTACAGAAAACCACCAGTGTTCGTTCCATTCATCACGAACGTTCTGAAATCTGGACTTCGCCGAGAAAAGATGGATCTATATAGAAAAAATCCCAACCATGCTTGCTTCTCAACTTCTAGTCAAACAACGACTGAAATGCCATTATGGGAACAACTATTACGCAAGCTCAAAGAACGCTCAGGAGCAAACGTGCCAGCGACTGTAAGTACTACGTCAATGACGTCAACAGCAATGCCAGTATGGAAATTATTACTGAATAAATTACGAGGACCAACTGCAATAGCGAAGAGTTCGATGACACCCTTGTCTGAAGTAACAACAATCATGACTACACCATCTCAAACAACACGACAAGACTCGTCCACAATGAGTCAAAAGGTCGAGAACGATACAACTATTACGCCAACAACAACAGCCACCAGCCTGATAACAACTGTCGTCACAAAACAAACCACACAACTGGATACATCTAACATACCGATGTCAGACGTGACTATATCAGTTACAACAACACCAGCAAGTTCACTCGATTTGAATAAAACGAGTCAAACATCTCAAAGTACTGATTCAAGTTCGATAACTACATTACCAACAACTATGTCAGACCAAAACTCCGTCAATGAATCACTTCTCACAACAACACACACAGGAAAATCATCAACTGCATCGGTTACTCATTCAGCCACTGAAGAACCCGTAAGCCATCAAAGTACAACAACTTTATCACCAACAACAACCAGTCACAAACGGATGGGTATAGCTGTTTCTATAAGCTCAGCCTTCACAACAAATGAAAATAATATCACACAGATGAATAATAACACTACTTCGTTTTCACTTGTGACTACAACAGTATCGAATGACTTGAATACAACAAATGAATCTGTCTCGAATTCAAATTCTACGACGGAACATAGAGGGGTCTATAAAACAATGTCCGAATCCTCCTTACTTAACACATCTCGAATGAATTCGACTAACAACATGTCGGAAAACAATACAGACAATGGAGTTTTAAGTCAGTCAACTGTAATGAAAACCCATGTTATAAATGAATCATCGTCAAACAACAACAAATCTGCTGTCACAACATTGCCTCCACAGAAAATGAGTACGACTGTCATTTTTGACAGATCCGTTGAGTCAACAAATACTTCAATGAAAATTAATTTGACTTCTGAAATCGATGAACCTTTGAATTCAACACAAACTAATGCTACATATTCTTTTCCTACAAATACACGAACGGAAGATTCCAATGGAAATATCACGTATAACAATATTACTAACTATCAAAGTAACGGCAATACGAACAAGCTGCAGTTAAGCACACTTACGATAAGGAACGGAACGATGAGCCTTGAGATGGACACTGTTACAGTTAATATTAGTGTCGCCGATAACAATAACACACGTATGCAAAATGGTAATGACACACAAAATGCGGAGTCTTCATCATTGAATATTGCCAATGATAAAGAAAACTCGAGCATTTCAGAATACTCCGTTCATGAGGCAGATCTTGAAGTCAACAGAACAGAAAATAGAAATTCGTATAACACAAGTAGTAACGATAATACTGTAGCTGTCTCTATTGTGCCAAATGATGGAAATGTCGAAGCAAGAGAGAATGTGTTGAAAAATAAAGTTTCCTTCGAGACAGTATACATGTCACCAGAAAACGAAATAAGGATAATACTAGAAAAATTACACGCATTGGCAGAAATGGAAGAAAAGAACATGCGTCCTAAACTCAGCGACTTCAATGCTAAATATGAAAACAATTCAGAAAAAGGAATAGTTGTTAACACTAGCCACCAACCTTTATCAGTGCCAGCACCTTCAACTGTGAAAACAAAAGCAAACATTATTAACCAAAAAGCTATAACTGAAATATCTACAAATACTTTGCCAGGTAGAACTAACAGGTCGCCATCTTCTAAGTCAACGACAACAGAGGTGATCAATGTGAGACAAACAGATGCAACAGCACCACCTCCTGCAACATGGCCAGGAACAACCCTTTTTGACTTTAATTTGAACGAATTATTAGGGTTTACTTCCGTATCACCATTGGACCGTGGGTTCTTTAGGTCTTCACCAAATCCTTTATCATGGGATGCATTTTTTGGAGATATAGGTGGTGTAACTGTCACACACAATAACAAGTATCCATCTACAGGTACTAAAGATCATCTTAGTAACATTAACGATCAAAATGTAAACAAAAATCAGTTTCAATCCACAACAACCAGAGCTTTAAATAAAGACAATATTCAATATGAGTATTCAACTAAATCGAATAAGATAGTTGAATACACAGACCCCTCGATTCTAACAGAATCAGTAAAATCGACTCAAGTTCCAAAATTAACAACTCTACGCAATCACGAAACAACAACAAAAAGGTACTGGACATTTACGACCAACCCTCTTGTAACTCCTAAACCTTCCACTTCGCCACCAATAACCGCACCAGAGCCTCTAAAGCCATATTTCGATCCTCTAAAACCATCCGTTATGCCTCAAAACCCCACAATACATAATATAAACCCCTCAACTCAGTCATCAAAAACCTCAACCCAGCCTCCAAACCCCTCAACTAAGCCTTCAAACCCTTCAACTCGGCCACCAATCCCCTCAACCCAGCCTCCAAACCTCTCAACTAAGCCTTCAAACCCTTCAACTCAGCCACCAATCACCTCGACCCAGCCTCATAATATCAAAACGCAGTCATCAAACCCCGAAATTCAACCTCGAAACCCTACACATCATGATCAGTCACCCATCCCATCAACTGAGCTACCAAAACTTTCAACTCAGTCTACAAGTCCCACAATCAAGCCCTCAAAACCATCAATATTACCTCCGGGACCATCCGCTCAACAACCAACTCACAACAATAACGCGGGATCTAACGAGAAAATACAAGTTCAACAAAAAACAAACAAGCCAAGAAATGATGTGTCCATGGTTGAAACAAATGCCATTTTACCAGTAGAAAGTATATCATCGTGGTGGCAGAAGGTTTATAGCACATCACCTCCAGCTGCAAACACTTCACCATTAAGTCCGACCACGTACATACCATTCGCTGCCCAAGAACAGTGTTATGAAATTCAAGATGTTTCCGGTAAGTTAATACAAAAATTTCTTGTAAATTCACTGTCGATTCTTAATGATGGCTCTTTTGATTATTGCTTTAAACTACATTGTATTTGTTTGGTAAAGGTGTCTTGCTAGAAATTGTGATGTTAAGATTGGCTTTACAAAGGAAATACTTTCCATTTTATGCAATAAAAAAGTATATAAACATTTTAGAAACCGACAATTCTAAAGGAAATTGAAAGCAGTCAATGCAATACGTTAAACTTAATTTTATTTATCATTATTATTATTTATTAACTATAAAATTATTTACCAGTTACATTTTCACCTAGTATTTTTTATTCACAGCCTTTCATTGAAAACCAGTCAGAGTTTTCTTCTAAATGTTTTTTTTTCTCATCTTCCATCTTCTAATGTCTGGCTGTGGCCATGGTCTAGTGCTGAGCGCGCTGAACTAATAACCCAGCGATTCAGGTTCGAACCTCTTATATGAAAATCTTACCAAAAAGCCCATTTTCCTGCATGGAGAAGTGTCCGGCACCATGTGGAAGGGTAAATTAGTACTGGTTAAAATACAGTCCAGGAAAACTGATTAGGTGACCTGGCTGTCGTATACAACTGAACTATCGTTAGAAAAAAAACGGCATTTAACCCACTGTAACAAAGATATATCATTTTGCCTAAAGAAATAGACATTTCACAAATGGACAAAACAGTAAACTCAATGACAATTTTCCATTTTCAGGGTTTTGTCAGACACGGTCCGGTCACTACAACAACCCATCAGACTGTAGAACATTTTATGTATGCATGTGGGGATATCTTCACAGATGTTCATGCCCTCCAAACACAATGTTTGACAGCAAAATTCAAGTGTGTAATTGGGACAATTTGGTAACTTGTGTCAAATGAATCTTCCAATTATTGTCAAAATCACATCACATGTGTCGGCTTGACTTACACTTTTGTAAGTCAGAACCTCATGCATGCCCTACGCATGAATTTCATTGAGTGTGATCTTGTGAAATGTGTGTATGTGATAACTTACTAAGCACTATGTACGTAAATGTACTTACTAAGACATCTTATATCTATAAAATCATTCACATATTACTACATATATTCCTTTTCGGAAGATTTCTGTCCGCTGGTGTCTGCATTACAACAAACTTGAACTAAAGGAACCAATAATATGTGTTGATACTTCAACTCGTCATTTCAATGGAAATATATATATTTATTTGCATGCTTATATATAATCTGAACAAATGTATGTGTATGAAACAGATGAACGAAATAAAATGTACAAACTTGGTGTAAAACTTGATTTTCAAATCCAAGGTGTTATCTATGTAGCAACTTAATGTTGTAATCACATCTTGTGTTGAAAAAAAAGTCAAATCAATCGTGGTATTTGACCCCAAATGAGTCATGCTTTCATACAGAAAAAAACATATTGTCAGTAAATACCAATTTAACTGTCATCTGTAAAAAATTATACCGGGCTACACCTGAAGAACGGCAATTCTATAACCCATATTTATTAATGTTATATACCAATACAATCCCTAAATAGTACATAATAAAATATTGCATTTGGAGACCTTTGGTCACACGTCTGGCAGCGTCTAAATAATTATGGCAAATAATGGTGAACTGTATCTAGTGGGAACACAGTTAATGTACCAGTGTTGACAATTTGACTAAACATTTTCTTTTACCATTATCAAATCCGTTACCTGCAATGCTCTATCAAATACAATGTACCGTATTATCCTTCATCAAGCTATTATGGCGTATATGGTTTTGATTCTGGACTGATTTAGGCGACATATTGACTGTAATCATAGAAGGCAATAAAATGTTGTCATTTGAGTACCGTATCTCATTAACCTACGACAAATAATCAAATAAATGTAACAATATATCACATTTCTAATGACATGGTTTACACTGATATCTTGTAAAGCTAGGAAAATGCGACAGATACATCTTTTCCATGATGTATGCATTTTTGCTTTGTTTTTCTTTTCGCGCGGGTTTAATGTCGCATTAACAGCCAAGAGTCATTTGCCGACATTGCCTGCTTTGACGGTGGATGAGACCAACGGCGAACACATGAATTGAACAACCGGCCTTCCATAAGCTAGCTGAATAAGTTATACTAGGTAGTATTAATGTATACTAAGTAAATTAATGTAGGCAATGAGCAAGAAGTTCTTTAATCAAAACAAAAGATGGAACACTAAGCGAAATCAGAACGGATTTTACTAAAAGATTAAAGTTGACGTACGTCTGCCGTAGGCTGGAGATCTGTATGTTCCTTTGGTGATTGTGTTCAGAATTAACACGAACCAATTAATTAGTTCCTTGGACAAACGTTATGAAATTATCACTAACAATACGGAATTTTGTTTTAAAAATAATTTGGCAACGCATTATTTTTAAAATCTTGTGATTGCTTTTATCTATGAAGCGCTTTTATTTCTTGAAAAGAAAATATTCCAAATTGCACGTACATAACATTCAGATTGAAATGATTTTGATGAAGTGATTGATATACTACAATTATATTATATGTCTATTATATGTCGTCGGTTACAGGTATCAGAAAGAGCAGTACAAACACGCAGAGTATATTGAATCAGTCATAATAGATAAAACTGGAAACTATTTCATTTTCTGATGATAACTGGTTGGTTTGTGAGTTAGTTATCCAAAGACGCACGGGTGCTATCCATTTTCAGCAGAGTCTTTCATAATAGTTCCAGTTCAAAAGTGGATTTAATGATCTTCCTGACTCTAAATAGCTTTGTTTTGTTACATACTTGCAAAAACATCGTCCGCCGTCAGGGCTGGTGTAAGCATAATTATATTCGAAACCTTTAAAGTCCGGATATGACGTAGCACAGAATGTTATACACTCGTCCACTGTTGAAACCAAGTTCATTCCATAATCGTACCCTAACAAATCAGTATCAGCATGTACCTTAAAAACGTCTTTTGTCCGATCACACCCTGAAAAAAATGTGAAAATCTGTATAAAAATGTTCATTAATTCACGACCTTCGTCACATTCCATCATAAATATATGAAGATCTTCCACAAAGATTCTTAAGAACGACTACTTTCAAAATTGATTTTAAAGAATATGAAATCTTTTATCAAAATGCTTCATATAGACGAATTTTATCAAAATCAAATGGTGCCATCTAGGGAAAAAAAAAAAATTCTAAATTGTAGACTTTTTGCGAAGATAAACACTAAAATATACATAATAGCAGTGCACAGTCACCCATATTTTTAAATCTTATAATGACTAATAAATCCAGAAAACGTATGTCGTACCATTAGTGTTCCACAAAACCATATTGTCTATAACATCCGAATGATATATCAACACATGCTGTGGTAAATTAGAAATAACGATACACTCGTGTGTGCTCTTGCTGTAGGTGACCAATGGGTATGACCCACTAGTGGTTTCGTCAACAAAAGTAGTACATTTCAACACTGTATTCGTATTGTAACTGAGACCAGAATTGTTCACAAAGCATCCTTTAAACACATGGAATACACTGTTGTTACCGTCGACTGGATTGAAAACCACTGCATATGCAATAATCCAAATCAAGCTTATATTACCCTGTCGTGTGGCGAGCTTTATAATCATCATTCAAATTCCTGTCTCACTTTTCTATTTTTTAATGTAAACTACTGATTTCAGGCGAGTATAAATTAGCATCGGATCGCCATTGATTCGTCAATGAATTCATATAGCCTGAACTACAATGGGATGAGAGGAGTTAGTTGAAAATTAAATCAAATCAGGGCACTTACTTCGATGGTACTCTGTGCAGTCATAAACGTCACATGAATAGAATTATTAGAGCTTATCGCACAACGCTCTGACAAACAGGAAATGCAATTTAAGTGCTCACCATGTTTATCTGTCACACATGAATAGATGTTAGAATTGGTGAATAATAAACGCAATGTTTCGAAACAAAGAAATGTTCGATTCATACGGTTATAAATCGATCACTTGGCATTATCAATTCTTTGAAACCTTATACATAGAATTGATAGAAATTGAACACAAAATCAATGTAAATAACGCAATACAATTTAAATAATGCAAAATAATATAAATACTGCAATACTATCAATCAAGTTGATTATACTTTTTTCGCTTCTTATTTGCATCACAGGGGGCGTTTTTTGTTTAGTTTGTTTTTAACTTGAAAGTCCAGTTACCGGTAAGAATGTCCGACACTAACCAGCTTAATCAGACGATAGGATAAACATATTTATTTTTTAAAAAAAGGATAGGAAATTGCTTACTATTAATCAAAGCACTAAAAGTATACATGAAAGCACATGAACTTATATAAACTTCGCTGCAACATGGAATGGGGACCAGTTAAACATTTGCTTTGCAGATGTAGAAAACGTAGAACTTTGGTGATCATCAAAATTCATGCGCAAAGAGTGAGTGACGGTTAAATAAAAGTGATCAATCATTCAGCTTTCAAAAATTACTGCCTTTATATTTTCAAACATGAGGTAACAAATTGTTTAAGATTAATAACTATTTCAGTTAAGGCATGTCTATAAAATTGCTCTTGAATCGTGGTCCAGATTCTTTTCCAACTATTGAAGACTGGTATCAACAATTATGTGACCCCAGTTTGTTTGGTCAGTTTATTCGAACGTACTGTCGTATCTCGTTCATCAGATGTACAAGAATAGTTTAACACACAGTCAAACCTGTGAACAAATGCCAATCATGTGAAAAATAGAATAAACTTTTTACTTACAAGTGGCAATTATCCCAAGGTTATTTTGTTCTAAATAACAAATTACTGCTTTTAAAAGAATGCCCTGTGTCCCGTGGACGGCCTTTACACGGGGGTGTCCGCTAAACAGGTTTGACTGTATATATTTTTTTCTTCTTCGTCGTCTTCAGATATTTGAATATGTATACAAGAAATGGTTTGGTTCACAATGAAAGAATAGACAGAGTTTTTACATTAAACTATTTGGTTACAATTCTATACACAGAATATTTTAAAATGCAGAAAACAAAATGTCAACTACAGTACAACCTCTGTAGAGCAACACCCTGTGGGAGCTGCAAATATTGGCCGTTGTTTAGTTGGTGTTGCTCTACAGAGGTTAAATTTATAGTAAATATCAGCTTAGGGAAATTTTGAAGGTGTTGTTATAGAGAGGTTGTTGCTCTACAGAGTGCCGCTCTAGAGAGGTTGTACTGTATGTGTATATGATACGATGGTAACAATAACATGTAAAATCATTTAGATGATCCGGCTTCATGATTAATACAGTCAAACCTGTGTCCGAAAAAGGTCGCCCTGTCAGTGAAGGCTATTCTTTTAAAAATCGTCTTTGACTACATGTATTTACAACAAAACGACCTCCGAATAAAAACCACATATTATATTTCCCAAGGATGGCTTGTGTTCACGGGCTTGACTGTACCACCAAAGCCATTCTATTTTTTAGTATATATAACAGGCAAATATGGTCTTCAGTAAATGTTGTACAAAACAATACATACATATACAATTAATAATTGAGTAATAATCAATAACAACATAATATAAATTTATGATATGAACTAGACTGTATTTAAGTTAGTAAAAATATAATTAGCCTGTTAAGTGTCAGATACGATGGGGTGATGTCATCTCCAGCTTTAATTTCCAAGTTGTGAGCTGAACTTCTAAGATATGACAATGGCACACATACAAATATGAATAAAATAAATTATCAAACGAAGTACATGTATAACTATTCTGTTCTGTACAACACCATATAAGAGAAGATTGATTTATCTCAAAATTCTAATTCTATATAGAAATATCAGTAGTTCTTTGTTTTTTCAGGTTGGTAAAAACATTGAAATTTCCAACATGTTAAATTGGGTTTAAAAAATAACACTCTAAACATACAATTTCTATATACACAGAGTTATCGTTCCTTTCCAATCCGAAGAAAATTTAAAATTAATATTTTAGTTTCTTTTCGAGCTGTTGTCACCATTTTGAAATCATGCGTCCGTCATTGTGAAGCAGGACTTCTCATTTGACGTTGACAGAGGTTAGTCTGAGCGTAGTCTAGGTAGAGATTGTATAAGCATAGAGAATATAATTATTTTTAACATTCAACGCTCATGATCATGAAATATATTTTTGATTATATACACCTAGATACGATACATTAAGGAATACAATTTCTGTATACTTTGTATCGTATACGATAATATTTTTAACTAATATCTAATAAACTAATTACCCTTCTTGATTGTAGGCTAGTTTTACCTAGCTGACCACAAATTAGATTTGTTTGGGTCTAACCTCTTACCCAAAATTCTGTTTTGCAAACATATACACTGCACAACTTTCATAATCGTCAAAATGGTATATTTTGAATATGAATATTTTATGAGCAGGATTTAAAATTATTTAAATTTCGGTACTCTACAGCTGAAGCGTATAGTCACTTCATTCTATTGCATGCTTCACTTATTTTAGATGATATTACGGCATACATTGCCTCAAATAATTTAATGGTGTCATTTATGTATATATAAAATATTTAAGAAAACTAGACGTCCAATTATAAATGTGGAGCTGCGTACTACGTACGTACCGTATAAGTGGTTATTTCTACGAGCTCTATAATGTTCTGTGGGGGCTTTCTGCGGGCTTAATTAATTGCTATCATTTAAACCCCAAACTTAGAACCATAATAATTAAGTAATCCTGGTACAATGAGTCTATCAAACAAGTCTAGTTTATGTTGAATTGTTTATAATTATATTGCTTTCATTGCTTGGGAAGCAAAAGTTTCAAAAGTTGTATATAAAGATCCACCTGTGGTAAAAACAATACCCAGACATGTAAACTATATATATCTTGTATTTTACATACTCTTCCACCTTTACTAAAAAATCATCACTTTAGTGTTCGTAGTAGTTACAATAAGTTTGCATAAAACAAGTATAGAAGTTGCTGCTTTTCGAAGGAAAAAGATAACGTTGCCCAAAAAGGGAATCGAAGCCGAACGGAAGTAGTGAAATTCCGAAACAGATTAGGAAGTGTTGTCTTACGTAAGTCTATGCAAAAGAAAAGGGTATCTTCTGTGCGAGGACAATTTTAATCGCAAGGACATGATTTATAATATATTATATTATTTGCATAGGACCGGTATGCGATGCTATGTATTAAATATATATGCAAGTTGGTCTTGTAGTTCCTGCCACGAAGATTTTTCGAAGATGTCATTTTTAAGCATGTTACATAGCTCCTGTGACTTGTTTATATATATATAGCTCTATGCCTTCAAAAATGTTTACATACGGAACATAAAGGGGAGAGTAAATCTTCTTGCCATACTCCTAACAAACAAGTTTATACTAGCATCCTTGGAAAAATAGAGTGTTGAAGATCGACAAAGCTTTTTTCTTTTCAAAATGTTAGGCAATGAAATTCTAATATTGGCAAAAATAAATAAAAAAATAATAGGGCAGTAGTCAAGGGTTGGCAGAAAAAATAACATCGGTCTGGTTTGTGGGAACAAGGAACTTCATACTACTCTTTTTATATCATTCGCGTACACTGTTCGCTCGCTTGATGATGGTTTCTTGAGTGAAGCTTGTGTAGTTGATCCACCGCCTAGAAGTCCGACCGGAACACCATACATAACCTATTATATTTTTATATTATAATCGACATTCAATGCCTAGCTAGACAATCGACATTTGTCTTGACATTCGAAAAAACAGACTGTACGGCCATCATAGTGATGAAAATTTTGAATGCCAAGCTAGACAATCGATATTCATCTCGACATTCGAAAAACAGACTGTATGGCCATCATAGTAACGAAACTTTTGAATGTCTAGCTAGTTAACCACGATTTCATTGTACGCAGGTAACTGACTTCTCAGGCACGAAGAAGTTCGAACACTTTCAGTGTCACAGTACCGCGTATCCGGAGTTGTCAATATGGTCGAATTGTCTCGATTACTGTAATCCGATTGGTTAGCTATGCTGTTCACGTCACGCTGTGACGTCAGGTGCTGTGACGTCAGGTAGTTCATAACTATCTCACTACGTTGTCTTCGAAACTCTCTCCGTTGTTTGTGTTTGCATGATTGTCGACAGTTTTGATAGTTGGCCAACACAAATAAACAAGAAGAGATGAATTGCATTATGGCACCTGCAACGGCTGAGAACAATGACCACGCATGTAGGTCGAACGGATCTCCACTGACAGACGATATTTTAAGCACCGGCACTAATATGAAAATACCTAAAAAGTGGAAAGAACTTAGTATTGAAACAGAACAATTTTGAAAGGAAGTGCATGTAGATTTATTTGCAGACGCAACGCACATTTATTTATCACATGTAGACAGATCAGGTACTACTTTTAATGTACCGTTATACTCCATTTTGATAGAATACTTGATCAATTTAGTTTGTACAATTCCGGACAACTTTCCTGATTTTTTTTCGCGAAGGTGTCTAATCTTACTTTTGCCCTATATTTCTTGGCATGACGTTTTAATTATTCAGAAGAAATTCCCAATTCTATTGGATGATTCAGAGGAAACTCTTCCTTCTATTGGGTGAAGTATACAAGCGTCTAAAAATCAAGTCCATGCCAACTTATATTAAGATAGCGAGTCCGCAATTTCTTGTCGTTGTAAAGTTTGTCAAGTAAAAATGTACGAATATGTATCAAAGAAACTTTGCGACTGTCTTTTTAAAGACATTTCTAGTTTGAATTATAAATGAGGAGATCATCGCTTTATTAAGACTTCGTTTTGTCCCTATGTTTGCATTATAAATACAAAAAATGCGGGAATTCAGCTGACCGACACTGTAGGATTTACCTTGGCTCAAAACACAATAATTATTATTCCATCAGATCGACTGGTATTTAGAACATAATTCCACTCCAGAATATATGTTCTGCAGTATCAGAGTCGTGAACATAGCCAGCGAAACACAATTATGCACGTGCATAACATTAATTTGAAAATCGAAAATATAAAAATGGCCAAACAATGGCATCTAAGTCGAAAGCTAAGGGGTTAGATCTTTTGTGTAGAAGGCGGGGTTTACCCCGGTTTACCCCACCCACACCCCCTTCTAGTTCGAAACATTCATTCAAAGCTGGCTACGCCCCTGTGAGTATATAACTTACATGAAGCTAGACACGTAATTCCACATACTATTAACACCGGCGGGTAGATGGGTTGTTTCTTTTTCCGTACAACTATTACTGTTGCTATGACAACAGTTGCCAAACTTCCGACTACAGATAAAACGGTAAGCACCTTGAATTCCACCCAGTGTCGAGCTGATAGGGCTGTAATACAAAATAAAACTATAGTAACGCGTTTTATGTAGTTAAAGATTACACTTGAGCAATTACACTCTTCGGCGTTTGTCCAAAGAAAATGCCTCGGACATAAAACCAGGCTGTCATATTGTTGTTGTTGTGCACGGGCTACTATGCATGATTGGCTGACATTGGTAAACAACATGTTTCTCTTTTAATGGGAACTTGCGATGCCCATTTTATCAATCGCGAACGATAAACACGTTTGAAAGTCTGTAATTTTGAGAATGAATATTGAAAACGAGTACCTATAGTGTTGAAAAAGTAGTGACCAGAAACCGCATAACCAAAATGTGTAACCCTTCACTTATGTACGAGACGTTTTTCTCAGTTACGGAAATGCCCGAGTTGTTACGATTGACATACGAGGCGTTTCTCAGTGACGCGAATGTCCGGGAATTGTCGAGTAGTCACGATTAATAAGTAATCTCTGTTCAGTCTCCCGTGATAAAATATTGTACATCTATATAAATATTATAGTAAGTGTTTAAAGGAAATGTGTTTTTTTTTCATGAAATTTACATAACAAAGTTATCGTTGTCAAAATTGTATATAAAAGGCAATCTGTTTATAGTTATTTTCATGTGATCGAGGACAATTGGTAATTTGGTATATTTAATTCTAGACTGGAAGACAACTTGAATGTTCGACTCTCTTTCTAATAAATTGAATGCTTTATTCTTTAAAGTCCATATAAATCTATTGTCGAATAAAACTATATGTTAGTTAACAAATTGTTTGTTAAAAACTCATCGACTATGGATATTATATGTTAAAATGTTTGAGGATCGATATTTCGTGCAAAAATTTCGTAGCTTTCGAAATAAAACTTTTCAGTCGGTATATGTACAAATTAAGAGTGATACTATCTTGGATGTACAAAACGCGATATTTTACCTTAGACAACAATTGGACGATATATCGATCATTCAATATTCGTCAAATGTCTAATATACAACATGTACTTACATGACAGTGATGCGTCCAATCCAATATCAGCTAGAATAGATTCTCGTGATGATGTTTTGCAGTTCGCTCCATAACCATCGCAAAACTGTGCAAGCCATATTCCTTCATTCAACGTCCATTCTCGATTACTGCTGGTTACCACAATCCATGCTGAGCCGAACGATGCCACCAAAATACAAAGACTACTAAAAATGCTTAAAAGTAAAGCAACAGAGGTTAACCTCTTTGTAACAATTATATTTTCAGGCATTTCGAATATTAACGTCCAAAAAAGAATCAATGACTTAAAAACAGAATAAGTTGCTCACTAAAGTCATTTTTTAGTTATTAACACATATCTCACATATCGACTTTTTTCCATTAGGTTATTCAATGTCCATGACGTAACAGTTATTATATTAGTTCATGCGTATCCTTCTTATTTAAAAATCTTCATAACGAAATAATGATAGTTGAATTAAGTAATAAAATTATGTAGTAATATAGCTATCAACCAAAATGCGACTGTCGATAATACACTTTCGGACAGTGAACTGTTACGATAATATCAAGCGTAATATATGAAGTTACATCCCTGCCCGAAAGCCCTACTTTTCTGGATGTAAACTTAACCTGTTAGAGATGTCGTGCGTGTATTCAAACATGCACAGTGTTCAGTTTCGTCTCGATTGTTATTTTTCCTTTTTATTGTCAATATGCATGAGTAGTGTTTCATTATAAGCGCTAAGTTGAACTAATATAACCATAGACGCAGATTTTGTTAAATGCATGAACTATAATGATTTTGACAAGTTATTTATTTAGTAATCCACTGACATATTCGATTCAACTCACATAGGTGTTATCAATGTACGTTTTAACCAACGAAGTGTATCTTCTCGTGATCTGTTTCCGCGTCAGTTCATTCTAATAAAAAAATTATATCTTTTAAAAGCATTTCAATACCAATGTGTTGGGAGGACAACTTAGCTTAATTCAACATGGAGTATCAACAACATTGACATAAGTTGAAAAGGGTCTAGACTCCAGATTTTTATATAATAATTATCAAAGCATAAGTGGGTCTTAACTTAACTTAATTCAACATGACACCAAGCAGTATCAACAACATTGACATCAGTTGAAAAGGGTCTAGACTCCAGATTTTTATATAATAATTATCAAAGCATAAGTGGGACTCCGTAGCACCGGAGTAATGGTCACTAATCACTAGCTGCTCCGCTGTGACTTCAAATCCCATCCGGGACCAAATTTCATGGGCTGACCATCAAGTATACGGGAGGTTGGTGGTTCTATCAGTGTACGCATTGGGTCTTCTCCTACCACCAAAAAGTCAGTCGCCAAATGGCCCTGGCTGTTAGTGCGTCGTTAAACCCAAGTGGATAAACAATCTAAACATAAATATATGTGGAGTATGTGATGATATTGATAAATGTAAATTTTATTACATAAATTTAAGTGGATCTATATCACATGATTACTAAATAACTATTTATTACCAGCTTGTTATTTGTTTACTGTCTGTCATGATAATGAAGTGGCATTTCCAATAAGCCAGCCAATATCTACATCACTTCCAAGCCCGGGGCCGAAAAGTGATATAGATTATAAAGCCCGCATTTTAAGCAATTTGATTGGCTGCTAGAACAGGACCAAAAAGTGATATAGATATTTAATGATATTGTCAATAAATATGTGATTTGATATAGGCCCTGTTATTTGTCATCGGGACTGTCGTATTGGCCCGAGGCCTTGGTACAATACAATAACATATCCTGCGATTATTATATTTGTGCAGCTTGAAACACGTTTTTAGGTACGTTTATGAATATATGTATGCATGTATATTTTTCATTCATGTGCGTGAAGTTAGTAGCCTAGCAGCTTAGCAACCTAGCAGCGTGAAGTTGGCAGCTTAGCAGCCTAGCAGCGTGAAGTTGGCAGCGTAGCAGCCCAGCAGCGTGAAGTTGGCAGCGTAGCAGCGCAGCAGCCCAGCAGCGAGAAGTTGGCAGCGTAGCAGCCCAGCAGCCCAGCAGCGTGAAGTTGGCAGCGTAGATACGAATATTGTTTGGAAGTTTAGACTAGAAGCAGTTGGAGTTGAAGCTAATCTCGACCTGATTTCTTGGCATGACAATATTTGATATTGGTTGGAAGTTTAGACCAGTATCAGTATTTTCCCACATGCCTAGGCCTTTTAAACATATTTCTACGCTATTTGTCTTTTTTAAGGACATGTCTTCTTTCTATCTAATGTTCATACTATATAATTACATGAGTGGTCCTTAAATAAATACTGCACTTAAATCTTGTCTGAATGAATCCGCTTTTTACAGTTTGAAACATTTTCATTCAAGGAAAAAATAATTTATCTGTGTGAACTGGTTCCCGTTCCATTGGGACAGTGCATCAAATTGCATTGTACAGACAGAGTCAACGGGGACCAGTTAATTGATATGAGATGAATACCAAACCAACTCGTTACTCGACTTTATTTATTTATCTTAACCAGAGCTAGGAACGAACATGGGCTTCCCAGATCGTGATTGTCGATTAACGATTACCAAAATCCTGACAATGGTATTTCATGAATTAAATCTAGAGTTTAGAAAACAAAATAAGTTCCAGACCCAAGGATAATTTTCATGAATAGCAAAAGCAAATATGTGAAACAGAATGTGTTTGCTGACTGAAAAACTCAAGCATTAAAGACATCAGGAAGTATCCTATAAAGCACTAAATTTTATCATTCTTTACATCCAAACTGAAAATACACATTTGCATAATATTACAATAATGTTTTGTTTACAAACCACTAAAGTTACGAGTACAAAATATGTAAATTTGAATACTAGTAATGCACTCTGTCAAACAGTAATAAAACATTCTAGCAAGCATGATGTAGCTTGATTTTCACATAAAACTGCACATATTACTTTGTAATCGTTAACAATACACTGAATACGATGAAACATATTTAGTTTTTACTTTTTAGTATTTAGCTATCGAGTAACTCAAACATCCATTTGTGTGAAATATAATAACAAATATGCAATGAATATATAAACGTTCTGTACATTTGCAATGATTTAAAACAGTAAAGCTTTATTAGGGTTCGATCGGTGACTTGGTGGTAAAGAGCAGGATTACTTATCGGAAGGCCCTGGTTTCGAATCTCAACTCCGCCTTTCTGATATTTCAGGGGCGCCATTTTAGTGTCCCCATCCTAACTATCGAGCCCATTAACTAGCTTAGCAAATCAATGGAAAACGGATGAGGCCTGCATCGGTGCTTTATACCGGGCACAATAAAGTACCAGGAAAAAATAATCGAAATAAGAGAAGGGATTTAAATACCCGGTACTCCTATATTTTCTCTCCTCTCTGTCAGGGGCAGTTCTGAAATGACCATAGCTGTAACAAATTAATGGCCGTTAAACAGATAACAATCAAACAGAAGCTTTATGATCGTAGACATCAGGCAGAGGTAACGCGCGTAAGGGTGTGTGACCAGAAAGTGCCCCCCCCCCCCTTATACTTGTTCTTCACGTAGAATTGTCTCTGTGCCTATACAACATCACTTTTTTTATTCCAGTCATAAGCACTCGATACCGTGATTTTTATACGTTTACAGACGTTGTTTTTCAATTTAACTCATCAAACGACGCAAATCTGTTGAAAGAAATATCTTCAATTTTTCCCTTATTGAGTGTATAAAAACACCAAGGTAGTGAACTCGCCATCTTTTCGATTGACGGAAGTGACGAAAATAAGCGTGGATCTCGGCTTTCCTTCTAAACTGCACGAGCTTTTCTGGAACCTTGCTTTCGTTGTAGTGTGCCCCAAATTTAAACGTTTTGACATCTTTCAGAACGAAAGCCGGGACCCACGCTTATTTTTGTCACTTCCGTCAAACGAAAAGATGGCGAGTTCACTACTTGGAGTATTTTATACACTCAATAAGGGAAAAAATTGAAGATTTTTCCTTCGACAGATTTGCGTTGTTTGATGTGTTTAATTGAAAAATAACTTCCATAAACGTTTAAAAATCACGGAATCGAGTGCCTATGATTCCAGTTTGAAAAAGACGTTCGCCATATCCCGCGCATGCGCATAATAATACCTATAACGTTTCGTTATGTTTCCTTGTTAAAACTATCGCCTTCATATAATCCCTAATAGTAAGGTTGTCTTTGATTATTCAGAACAAAGATATTTCCGAATAAAGGCCACCTGTCAATAAAGGCAACTTGATATCTTTGGCCTTTTTTCACATTATTTGACTGTATGTCACTGTTTGTTGTATATACCACGTTCATACTGGCGTCTGGTCTAATGGATTTGAAATGAGATGTCAATCAGCATAGCAAGTCATTAGGAAGCCAATAACCGCCACGGTTGAGATGCGTTAAACGGCTGTGTTAATCGAACCATTGACAAAGTCAACGGCCGTTAAACATAATTCATGACCCGAATTATCAAATGAGGTAATGTTGTATATTATGTCATAAGGTTGTTCACCCTAGCCTAAATAAGATTTTTTTTTTCACTACATTAAATTTTGTACTTCGCCTTAATAATGCTTGGCGTCCACTTCAAAAGCTTCTTTTTCTCTCGGATTTCACGTCGCGCTAGCAACCAATGTCATTTGGCGAGTTTTCCACTTTAAAGGGGCATACCTTACAATTTGGTGCATTTAGAATGATGATAAATTAGAAGCTTGTAAAGAAAAAAGCCGACGAAGAAAGTTTCAGCCAAAAATTCATCCAATTAAAAATAAAATCATAAAAAAATGTATTTGTGACACACACATTTAGTCATGGACAGTTTTGGGTGGAAGTGATTTATTATTCATAGCTATGTTTTTTGCGGCTAGTACCTAAACTAGTCATTTTATGACCCATGTTCTTCCTGCAATTATCCATTGTATATTGTTTTACATATACAGCTAGCACATTTTTACACTTTCACAGAATGTTTGTCAGTTGTAGGGTATGCCCCTTTAACGTCCCCAGGCGCACACTTTGGTAGAACCATCAACGCTCCGTAGTGTAGCTTCCTCATCTGTGAAACTTTGTTGAAATTGATTTTTTTTTCAGTTTGGTTATAATGATTACAAGTCAGTATTTGTATTTCAGACATGATCTGCAGTCGTGGATAACTTTGCCAGGTTTTTGTCAATACATTTATTCCCATTGATACCAAGAAGCGACCGCATCATTTTATAATTCATTTTTAATTTCATTATCCAATTCGTCGATTACGTGTGTAGGGACACCGGCAAGCACATACCTGTACATTTTTAAAGGATAGGATGTTTGGATTCGCTTTTTGTTTTGTTTCATTTTACGCATAGTTTCGATTTTATAATTATTGGTGTTTCAGTTCCCGGTACAAACTGGTGGGCAGTCAACCTAACCTGTTTTAGTCATAAAGTCTGTATCATATCTAAAGATCCTTAATTTCCTGTCAAGTTTCTCCACTTGAACGATTAGCAGTGGTAGAGAGATGGCCACCCAAATCTGCCGTGTCTATTGTGATCGATCACACGACCCAAAGGGCGAAGTAGACCAAGCAATTTACCACTGAGCTAAGCGAGCCGGCTAGTTTCACATTCTGTATTTTTCGCGAAAGTGTCTAAGCTCACTTTTGACCAATATTTCTAGGCATAACATATTAATTATTTAGAAGAAATTCCTCATTCTATTGGATGATTCAGGGGAAACTCTTCCTTCCATTTGGTAAAATCTGCAAGCGTAGAAAACTGATTAAATGGGCATGCCCTGGAACTGAAGTGACTCGAATAGCAATCAAATTGTTATTGTTTCAATGCCTAAATCAATTAATGAAAGCTATGTAAAATATCTGAAATATCCCGCTAGTTTACTCAATATACATATTTCAAGATTTACTAAACCTGCCGATTTCGGCCTCAGAAAAGATTCGTCATTTTCACAACTGGACCCTTTCGGGATCTGTCAAAACCGAAAATATCGTTAAAAAACGTCAGCAATCTGTGAAATGGTAAGTATTGCACATGTTACGTCATTTATGTGACATAAAGTTTATCTACCGATCAATTATAGGTAAATATCCTTGTTTTGCAGCTTTGAAAGGCAGCGCGCACGCTCAGTAATTCTCAGACGAATCAGAAATACCGTTGTCGTCAATAAAAGGCTTACAGCCTTTTATTTAAATCGACATACAAATACCGACGGGCGCGTTATATAAGTCATTTTGGAACGCACATTCTTCTTTGACTTATTAAACGGCAATTTTGAAATATAATAAAAATCATACTTTTGGTTTCAACTGCAACATAAAGATAATTATTATCAGATCGATATGATTGATACAAAATATGAGACATTTGATTGTCCGACTACGAAAAGGGCTGAATTTGTAGACACAAATGTTTACGCAGAATTAAAGATTTTTTTCTCAAGAAAAAGTGAAATCTATATGAAGTAATAACTTTATTAATGTATCATCAATTGTTTTGTTATTAAACAGACTCTTAGAATGTGAATGATATTGTATCAACAGTCGTTCTGTCCGTTCTCATGTCTGTTAGATCCTGAAATATATACACCGCATGCTCTTTTGTCATATGTTACCTGCCTGCCTGCCAGCACATGTCTGCCTGCATAATATTATAATTATGTAATCATCGTTATTAAACACATCATTAAAATGCTATTTAATGTTTTATTGTTAAAAAATACATAACAAGATCAACTATAACAAAACGTTATATAGTTAGACAAATTACAAGAAGCATTGGTTTAAGTTTTTTGTATGAAGTTGCTTTTTTTCATAAAGGATATTGACAGTCTACTTTATTCATTCCTCCATTATGGAGAATATAACATACTTACAAGTTATAGATAATACACATATTTTGACAATCATGAGTACATGTATTTGACAAATGAATACATTCATGTATATAGTTCACATGTACATGGTATTACCATACCATACATCAATGGAATAAAGTACTCCCTAAATACTACCAAATACACCATAGTCTGATATGATACAACTACATTAAACTTACATAATGATGTTTCCGATATTAGGCCACGTTAACATCATAGAACGATGCTTACATAACTTACTTACGTCAGACGAACAGATTCAGTCAAACATGACAGGTAACGCGACGAATAACCAGTCCAATGATTGACCAATCAAAAATGACCGAAATCACCATTAGCCAATCAAATGGCCAGGATTAGCCAAACTAGTAATAGACAATACAGTAAGTACTCGCAAACAGCTATAATAAACAAATACTCGTAAGTATAATTCGTCTAGAAAACTAATACTTGACGTTGTACTCGGATTACACGATAACAGCAATAGAATATAATTAACAATCATCTAGCAAATCTACTTTACTCGAATAACATCATATGTTTTGTAAAGAAATTACATGCTATTGCTAGATACGAGTGTATAACCAGATACTGATACTTAGAATATAAATTAACTCATTTTCTGCGCGATTTACACTGTCCATGTATGAAGGGAAACAATTCAATCATACTTACTTACGTACGAATCTTATTATCAAGGGAGACAATTCACGGCATAGCAATTCAAAATTCTGATAATTAATGGTTATTCGAGTATGCACTTTGCGGTGATATATTGACATTAAATACTGTTAGAAAAATACGCTTCAGAGCATATTTCAGTGCTCATCGCTTCTTATTCAATAGTGTTTTGTACAATCCGTACGTAAGGATGCTATGAAATCTTGATATGGCACCCGAAAAAAGGGTATTGGTATTAAATAATTACATTGTTGAGTTGAAATATGGAATAAGCATGGATAACCTGTATGAAAATAAGTCTTTGTTATTATGAATAATATTAACGACAATAGACAGAATACTATTACTGCACTTACATATCTATACTCATCCCCCAAAAAAGAAAGTGCATGAGCACTTAGATAGAGGAAAATTTCTGTTTACTTATATTATAGGAGCGAAATATAGGAAAATTTGGTAAAAATATAAACAAAACTGTACTGGCTAAACGATGTTCTTCTTCTAATAAATATATGATAACATCCAGAACATTTTATGAGTGACTAATTATGCGTCTTGAATCTATATTTAGAGGTTATGTCAAATATAGGTTAAGGTTTTGTTTATTGTAGTGTCACCCCTATTGAAAGGGCCAGCCAAGTTAGCGTATGAGACACCTATCTTATGTTCGCATAGTACCTCCGGAATCCCTTCTCCTTTTGCCGCAGGTGCCTGGCTGAGATGGGCCTACGGTAACCATTATTTAACTTAGCTGGCGGCTGACCAACCAGTCATCACTGGGGTTCGAGCCTTCGATCTCCCGCTCCGAAGGCGGACATCCTAACAACTCGGCCACGGTTGCAGGTATATAATATATAAATATAAAAGTGCACACTTTCTTTTTCGCGTTAGTATATTACATTTTGTATTTGTCTCACATTTAGGACAAACGAAATAAAATATTGGTTCACTGTTAACTTTTCTTTCCACTATCAATATGTATTATAATTATGCCGTAATACAAGTCACGAAGATGGAAAATTTGCTGAGCCTAATTCATCAATTATTCATTATTTATTGTGATCAGTGAGATATGCACTCCATACTCGTATTTCCATTTTTTGCTTGTATAATATCCGTGGAATGTCTATATCAGTTATGTTATTTTGTGTTGAAATAATTGCTTGTCATCCTGTTTTTATTCTGCTGTATATTGTTATAGTCAATGGTTTGGAACGAACATGGCCCTTATATTCATCCATTGTCAACATGCTGTACTATAATTTAAAACTAGAGTCAGATTTTCGAAGGTCCAGTCTAACATCTGACATCTTGTAAACGTAAATATCTGGTGATTTCCCAATAACTTATATCCTCAGAGATGATAAGAATATTACAGACCTTTGTATGATGTACAAACAAAACCTCAATAGTAATTCCAAGACGCAACTCTCGTAATTAGTCGAACAAAGACTCTCTCTTGCAAGTCACAATACAATGTCTCCGTATAAAGGCCACCCTGTGAATAAAGGCCATTCTATTAAAACCCGTTATTGACTATTTAGAATAAAATGAGATGTGAATAAAAATCATCCTTAGGAAAGACAAAATGTGGCACTTATTGACAAGTGGTCGTAAAGCATGTTCAGAGGTCACTTTGTTTTAAATGATTAATGACGGTTTTCAATGAATGGCCTTTATCCACAGGGTGACCATTATTCGAAGGTGACCGATAACTCTTGTTTGACTGCATTTATGTATTTGTGTTCGAGCGTTCGGAGAATTATGATCACAATTTTAGATATTAACCTATGGTGGTATAAAGAGGACATGGGAAATATCGTATTTTACTATGTGCGCACGCGATACGTGAGCATGTAGTAAAAATAAGATACTTCCAACATCCCCTTTATGCTACCGTATGTTTTGACATGCTATGAACACCAAAGTCAGCCAGGGTACACCACCAATTTAGTTTATTCTCTTAGAACTATTTCGATCCAGCCATTTGAAGGCACCAATCTACACGACAACTGTGCATGTGATTTGACACACGGAAACACAACGGCCCTGAATTGGTAATGTAATTCATCACAAAAACGCTCTGACCACTTGGACTTATTTCATAGAAATTAGAACTCTCCATAGGGTCATAATCGTGCTGTAAAAAGCAGAACAGGGCATCAGTGCACGTTCTATTTTTAGAGCATCTGAATAGTCGACCCCAGCTTCTGTAACTGTCGGTATAGGTAGAGATTTGTTCAACTTTTCCAATATAACGTTCAGCTTTCGCCTGTGCTAGTGTTATCAGAAATACTACCCACATTTCAAGATAAAATCGAGTGTTTATTATTCATTTAAATCTAGTAAACATACTATGTCCGTAAATTTTCGATCGTTTTCAACATTGGACTCGTGTGTTTTAATGCACTTCCAAGTGGCTTGCTTGCTTCGTGCGTGGTTTATGTTATAGACACTAGTTAAGTGAGTTTTAAGACCATGCAAAGGATATCTTTGATGCATCATTATTGTCATACGCTGATGCTGATGGTGAGTTCGTGACAACACGGACGTACCTGATCTGTGGCATGGAGTATCATACGTATTAGTGGTAGTTAGCTAAGTGTCAATATCGAAGTTTTGTACAGTTTAACTAGCGCGTATCACGAATCTGTCATTTGACTTCAAGTATTCACACATGATGGTATTCATGGAAGATTGTGTTTATGGAATATTATGGGACCTAAGCAAAGGAGAGCCAGGTGGTGAATGGATGCTGAAGCACACGTGTTTTGTATATGCAAAGTAGCTACCTTTAGCTATACTATAGATAAATCTGACGATCTACCGCGGTACTTAACTAGGATGGCTCCATAGCTTCTTACAGCCGAACAAATGAACCACATGTACACATAGCACATATATACATAGCTACTGTGGTATATAATAGAAGATAAATGTACACAACGGCATAACGACAGGCCGCGCTCGTACAAGATGGTGGATTATAGTGTTTATATGCCAGTTTGATTTGAATGAATCACACCGTCTGTTTTGAAATATTTCTAACTGACTTACTGGATTTATTATTTATTCATCCTCGTAAACATTCGTGACAGTTTTCGTTGTAGCATTAATTAGGGAGTGAGTGTTTTTGTTCGTTAAAGTTGCTTCTTATTCGGGAATTATGATCTGCAAAAGCAGGACCAAGGAGGAACAGACGGCGTTCGAGCGGCGATTTTTGATCGGTTTTACGGCCCTCACTTTGGTCGGTTACCTGATGGAAATAATTGCAGTCAGTACTGATTCATGGCTGTTATTTTACGTCGAAGGGGGCTCATATCAAGAAGGGAATGGTCGATTTTTATGGCGTGTTTACAGCGGTTTGTGGAGAATTTGTAAAGTTGAAAGAACACAAAATGATGACGAGTCCACTGAAGGTATAATGTCTTGTAAAGCAAATTTATCTCAAATGGTTCTTAATCGTTTGTAGGTAAACTACTATCTAGATCATTGTTACAATGGACATAATACTGTAAAACTGGTGCCGTGATGTCATCCATCGCTTACTGTATTTCTTTCACTTGCTATAACTATCGATTAATATCAGACCTGCAAAAGATAAATTCGAATGAGATTTGAAAAACGCAGACTATGAATTATTAACAGATCCAATCATGACTTGCGTCGAGGCTGATTGTTTATCCGTAAAACACAACGTCTGGATTTTCTCATCATTTAAAACCCAGTCGTAGAATTTGATCTCGCGTTATCAGGTTCTGCGATCGAAAACTTATTTCCAGTGCTTACAATTTCGTCATTCTATGTCTCTTAAACAAACATCGATGCCATTAATCTACTAACCAGCTTTGAACAAACCTTTCTGAGTAAACAAAGCTTGGAACCAGTCGATCGATTTCCGGGCTACATAGTTGTATATTTTATTGTATGTCTTCATTAGTATTTAATTAAAACCGTCGTTTGATCCAGTAACATAATTTAACGTTAACCCATAAAAACACCCGACAGTGGACGACACAAAAACGTGTAGTGTGATTTAGTTATGTAATTTTCCTGCCAACTGTGGGCGTGCTTTTAAAAGTCAGCTAAGATTAATTATAATTTGATGAGTTTTGACTAAGTGTTACTCAACCACAATTTGAAGCCATGGGGTAGCACGTTGAAAGGATGGTATATAGTATTAGGCTAAAACATCATTCTACACCAGCGCTTATAGTTACTCCCTATGTGTGAAACTCCAATCTATCATTTTTTAAATAGCAAGTAATATCAATGAAATAGTTTTCTTAATAAAAGTGTTATTTATTGAGGTCCATAATGGTAATTTCTGAAGCTCGTTTATTGAAAATAATTATAAATATTTAATGAAAATTTGTGTTTTTAAGATTCACAACACATTTCAAGATTAAAAATATATTGGGTATATTTTCATTTTGAACATACATGTATATTTTTGTTAATCTGATGAAAAAAACACAGTTCAGCTTAGATAGATGTAATGACTTACTGGCATTTTAAACAGTTAATTTAGATCTTGTATATATTCCACCCCTCCTTAGTTTTTCAACCGTATTTCAATATACCAGCGGACAGTTAACCGATTGTCGTCCTTAGGTAGAGAAGTTGCCGTCTCCTTATGGAACGGTAAGTTAGAACTGGTAACTTGAAATAGGCGCCGTGCATTACTGATCCATCGTTAAAACAGTCGAAAACCAACCGAAACCAATATAAGCAGCATGTTGTACCACAATATGTATACAAGTCTAGTTATTTAGATCATAAAACAAGATCAGCTTTCTACTATTTATCAATTTAAGTTATTCGTCTTACAGAACTTATTTAGATACCTGCTAATTAACTTGATGACATATGATGACATTCTAAGGAGTCCTGTGTCCTGGCATCACGAAGCCCCTAAATTTAAGCAGCTTGTAAGTAATTCATCAAGCTTTCAATAAGCACGTATCACGAATGGTTTGTGTCACGTGGACACTTAGTATCGACAATAGTGTCTTTTAACGCATTCATCTTGTCAACTATAAATCCATCGACGCAGGTTGAAAATAGATACAAAGTTAAATGGCTTACAGTAACGTAAGTGAAATGACATGAGTGAGACGTAAATAACCGCTGTTCGTGTATCGAACATCTGTCCGGGACCCGAGGTTATAAAAGTTGGAAACAGTCTCAGAGCTGAAAATGCACAACTCTATTCTCAAAGTACTACGGTTGATTGATAGAGCTGATTAATGTATGCTGTCAGACTGGTGTATCTAAAGTATTATTATTGTCTGTTCATAATTAACTTATACTTACTAACTATTTGCATTCATATATGTGTATGTGATGAAATTAGAAAGCATTACAACAACGCTGCAATCACTTTAAATATCTTCGGGTCTACTCGCTTTGACGCTATAGGTCGGCTGACGGATCTTGAGTTTGTGAATTAGAGCCCCGGGCGCAGCTCGATTTTGTTCCATTCATTGGGTCCTAGATAGTTCGCCCTCCTGCTCTATTATATAAAAAGTTTACGCGTAGAAGTACATAATAAAATCAGTAAAACTTACAAACAAAAGTCACCCTTGGAAAAGACAATATGTGGCCTTTATTGGCAGGTGACCTTTATTTGGGGTCATTTTGCTATTAATAATCAATGATGTTTTTAAAGGAATGCTCTTTATTAACCGGGGTGACATTTATTCGGAGGTGGCCGCTTACGCAGGTTTGACGGTGCAGGTAGAGAATCTCAGAAAACATATCTGGTGAACTGTCCGTCAGTACTTGACTGAGATGATGCGGAAAGCATGTGTTTAATACAAGCAGATATCAATTATCATCATACTAGAGTTTCACTGTAGCTCAGAATAATCTCCAGGCCGGGGTTTTTCCAAAGCTACTTTTATTTTGTTTAACTGTGACGCAGATGCGATCGGGTATAATTGTGATACAATCAAACAGCACGAGAACTTGTGATAAGTTTGTATGTCTGTTCTTTCATTTATAATGCAGTTCTATCCTTGTGTTGAAAGTTTATCGTTCTGTGGCTGATTCCATGGAGTGATGCCAAACGTATGCTATTCTTTGTGATTTTCCTTCTCTGAGAGTCTCATAGCATATCTATGAACATGGTTTCAATGACATATTTTTACTACATTAACACGATGAGTTTTTCAGCTCGAACTCTTGAGAATGCTGACTGTTTACTCTTTACATCCAAGTTTACAAATTCCATTGTGAAATTTGGAGCTGTATATTATGATAGTCCCGTAATGAAGACATATCTCTCGGTATATTAGTGAACATACCTGTACCCAAGTTCTGTTATGAATCATTTTGAATGCGATATGGTGTTTATATGATAATGCATACTTCATTCAGTATGAAATTGTCAAATTGTTTAAAATCATTATTCTGTAAAGACTTCTGTAACTATCTTTAGGATGCATTGCAGTAAGAACTCGATATAATAATTATCGCTAATAAACCAATCAGGGTCTTTCTATTTGAGTGACCTTGGACCAATTATATTAAAATCGGACTAATTATTGTATACGTGGTACAGAGGTAATAATGATAACGATTCCATAGAATTGAGTGGTCATATAATTGAGATGTACGCTAAATGAGGGTGTGACGGCAAATATAAATAGAGGTGTTTGCTAAATAAGGTGTCACTGTAAATGACACTGAGGCGTACGCCAAGGCAGATTTGACTGTACATAGATATTGGCGTACGTTACATGACGCTTGACTGTACTAGTAAATGTCGACGTACGCTACATCACGTGTGACTGTACATTAATAGTTAAACTGGTTCCCGTTGACTTGTGTGTACAAAGCCTTTGGTGCACTGCATCATGGAACGGGAACCAGTTTAATTAATAGTGTGTTGGTATCATCAACAGGAAGTAATCATGCCTACGGTCTGAAGATAAGTGTAGACGATTTACGGAGTCAGTCTAAATATTGAGGTTTTTCTGTATTCCTATGAATTCCGCCTGTCATTAAACAGACATAATTGTGTTGTTGTGAGGTTAAACATAGTCAGCCTTCGGAGAAATGCTCGCTTATCAATTGATTATATTTACACGTGTATACGGTTACGATTCTTCTATCTATAAGCATGGTGAACTCGTGCATAATAGCCTGCTTGTCATTCCTGATAACACGATTACACCGATAAAATCTTCTGGCTAAAATTCTTGGACGTAGCTAGAATACAAAATAATCAAAGAGCTGAAAGCACTGAAGCTGGTCACATTTCTAAGCATGCACGTACACTTAGATTATCTTGAATCTGCATTGAAATGTTGCAAAAACAATCATAGCATGTCTGTCAATATAGACTTCAAATGTCACTATTAGTAATTATCAATACTATCCCATTGAGGCTTGGTGATATGACCTTGGGGCACGCGTGTGATGGTCAGTAATTCGTAACATGAAGAAGAAGTTTGGAACAATAGCTTGTTTTTTGTAAACATATGATATGCTTATCATCAACTGACAAACAAAAAGAAATTTTACCAGTATCAATTTGTAACAGCAACATTTGAGTTTATATACGATTGCCAAAGGAACTGTTTTATCTTATTTAGTCATAAATGGTAATAACAAATACACTGGCTGTTTCAAAGCCATACTTTAATTTATATGACAATAATTCTTGTTTTAATTCGACAGTTTCTTCTTATATACGAGTCCCGCCTCCGTGCACGAGTGGTTAAGGTCGCTGACTTCAAATCACTATAACCTCTCATTGACAGAGGGTTGGAGCCAAGATATCGACTATGTCTCTTTATGTGAGAAAGCAGGCAATTACTTACGGATGATGGTAGTGTAGTACTGGTTCTTTCCCCGAAACGATGGTTAGGTATACTGCCCGCCTCATATGACTCTGACGCTGATGCGGACTTATTAGCGATATATTTGAGAGTGCTACAAAATGAAGCCTTATTCATTGGTTCTGAACTAATTAAGTGAAGACCGTTTAACCCAGCCACTTGTGTCTATTTCCGGAGGGAATGGGTCAAGCGATGCTGCACGGATGAATTATGCATTATAAATTTGACGTGTTAGATTGTGTATTAATCTCTTTCAACTCAAGTCAACTAAAATTATTATCTTATTTCACAAAGAAGATATTTGGGAAATGATTACGGCTCAATGTAAGATACATCAACTCGGATAAACGAGGCTAAACACTATGATACATGCAAACATAGTTAAATGAATTAATTGAATTCTTTGTAAAGAGTTACACTTTCATTGTTTTACTGTATAGTTAGACCAGTCAACAGTTGAAATAATACAATTCTGAAATTAATAATTTATGGATTTACATTGTTTTATAAGTTTGTTACAAGGAAAGTAATTTGTAGATATCGATTTGTATTCTCGTATGATAAATGTTTCTTTTTGTTGTTAGAAATCCTTTTTCCCTGCCTCTTTGAACTATTTATATATTTGTTGATAATAGATAATTTCTGAGTTATTAATATAAACAGGCGTCGAAGATTGAATGTAGCTGTATGTATACGCGGTCAGCTTTATTTTAGAAGATTGTTTAAAAGTTATAATGGATACGAACGGCTTACCAATACAAACATTTTCTCAGATTATGTCGATAAACACATTTTTTACGCTAAAATAAAACTAGAAGTAAACATGAGACGAGATTTTCTTAACGTGTCCCACATGTTGATTGAGTACGTTGTTTTGTTTCTTTTTTTTTTTAGAAATGAAAATTCAAGTGAATAATTTATAGAATTCTATCCTGTGTCCTCTAGATGTCTGATAGTGTAACGTTATTGTCGTGTAAACAAGATGTGCTTTGAATAATGTAGAGTGTGTTATTTAAGTTGGAATAAAATTCACCACTGATCAACGTTACTTGATAGTCGTACCAAGTTTATTCATGAAGTCAGAATTTTCTGCGTCATCGGATTTCAAAATGCAAAATCTGATTCATTTTATGTACGAGTTTTTAGAAACATACATGCATGTAGTATCGTGAACACATATTATAGTCTTCGAAGCGTACAGTTGGAAATTGTTTTTTTAGCGTAAGATATCGTTAATGCCGTCATATATCGTATTGTAACGCCATACATCATATTGTACGGTTGTATTTATCGTATTGTACGGTTGTATATATCGTACTCCACCGATATATATCGTAATGCATTACCATATATCGTAATGTATCGCCACATATCGTATCATGCCATCCAAAATCGTATCGTATCGGCGAGTACACATATAATAGCGTTCTGTTGTTTTAAATAGATGAAATCATAAGTTTCTAGTGATAAAATTGATCCTATCTCATCTCATGTAAAAATAGAAATATTGAGATGTCCGTGTAGACCAGGGTTTGGGCCCTTTCATAATCACCGACTGATGATTATAATGATTAAGAACTGTCAATCTTTTAAACTCTTGTAGAAACAAGCTAATTGGAAATAACTGCCAATACGTGTTAGTACAGGTGGATAGGTTTATTTCTCAGGTGTTGGTAGATTTTGAGCCGTTCTCGCTAGTTGAACTTTCTCTTGGTTACAAAATTCAATTTTTTTCTCACTAGAAGTGGTACGTAAATATGATACTAAATGAGTTACCGCAAATTAGCGAATCTTTCTTGGCACATACTCTGCCAAATTATAATTAAGCAATTACTTCTAGATCTTAATTACTGAGGAAATAATTATTCACCTATATATGTTTGATTTATCCGTCTGCCTAAAATAACAAAACTGACTCACTTCGTATGTTTCACTTCGTAGTAATCATGTACAACTATTGATATTAGTATATTTTGGTGTATTGATAATATGACTTATGATAACATTATTAATAATAAAAAAATATGGTTATTATATGAAAATTATAATAATCGAAGTTCTGAAGGTACTGCTGTTGTTCGGATCTACAAAGCAGTCCAAAGTTGAATTTCTAGTTTTGTAGGGTGAGGTATCGGGCTGAGTTTTGTAGGGTGGGGTATCGGGCTGAGTTTTGTACGGTGAGTTATCGGGCTGAGTTTTGTAGGGTGAGGTATCGGGCTGAGTTTTGTAGGGTGGGGTATCGGGCTGAGTTTTGTAGGGTGAGGTATTGGGCTGAGTTTTGTAGGGTGAGGTATCGGGCTGAGTTTTGTAGGGTGAGGTATTGGGCTGAGTTTTGTAGGGTGAGGTATTGGGCTGAGTTTTGTAGGGTGAGGTATTGGGCTGAGTTTTGTAGGGTGAGGTATTGGGCTGAGTTTTGTAGGGTGAGGTATTGGGCTGAGTTTTGTAGGGTGGGGTATCGGGCTGAGTTTTGTAGGGTGAGGTATTGGGCTGAGTTTTGTAGGGTGAGGTATTGGGCTGAGTTTTGTAGGGTGAGGTATCGGGCTGAGTTTTGTAGGGTGAGGTATCGGGCTGAGTTTTGGCTTTCCATAGCCTGCGCTCGCTCGGCGCGCATGAATTTTGATGCAGATCGAAGTACTTTTTTACGACTTTTTGTATTACTCGATCACGACTTTGCATAACCATCTGATTTTGTCTTGAATGCACTTAATATTTGAACTTGCATTTATGTAATTGAATTGTAAGATTGGAACTATTTTCGTAGGCGGAAGGTTAATGTATGCAGGAAAAACTGTGACTGTTGAGAAATGGTCGTAAACTTGTGTTCGTACCGAATAACAAAAATGATTAATTAAAAAAAACATATGATTATGATAGTATAGCAACTATGATGCTATAATATTAATAATCGTCTTAATGATAGTGGTAGAAATAATAATATCGACATTAGTAATAATAAGCATGCATGATTAGGATATTGTATTGTAACAATGGAAACGATAAGAGATGTAGCAACCAGAAAGAAACCGGACCCCAGATTGTTTTTTTTCTGAATCTGCAAACTCCTTTAATTCGAGTGGAATATTGACAACAGCGTCACCAGTCCGTAAATGTTTTGTTCATTTACTTAATAAATCATCGTTATTATACAGACAAAACTACTCGCATATATTGAATTAGTTTCAAATAGAAATTAGTTAGTATAGTATTTGTTTTAAGTTTAAAATAAAAGCACAATAAAAGGAACCCGATATATATCCGACACAAACTCCTGAGTGACCTTTTGTAAGTTATATATATTATCATTTTTGTATGCCAGTCTAAAGTGGATTCTCGTAAAAAAGGGTAATATAGTTCGTACATTTGTCAAAGTGATGTTGTATAGCGACGTAACAGCTGCTGCCTTTATATTACATGAAAACAAAACCTCAATATGCAGTACATAGTTTGACAACTGTACACATTTGGATTATTTCCACTTCTCTTATCGACATAGAGGACAAAAAAGCACAATCCATTCGTTATCATAATGTAAGTACAGTACATCCCCTCCAGAGCGGCCTTCTCCTGAGCAACAACCCCGTGCAACAACATCATGATTTCCTCACTGCACGATTTAACTACATGTATTAATTTAGCCTCTCTAGAGCAACAATCTCTCAGCAGCAATACAATGGTGCTAGTCCCTAACGGCGTTGCTTTGGATATGTTGCACTGTACATGCTTAACTTTGTCCTTTAATATTCGTCAATGAATTGTAAGATGCATTCACAGTAGCACGGCTTGTGAATTTCCAGTTGTTACAATTGTGCGACAAATCACACTTATTTTACGATCATAAACGTGTAGAACAGTCCTAAATGGTTGAGATTTATTTTAGAAATTATCTGACTTTCGGTCTTTTGTAATGATTTAAGAATTTAACTAGATATTAAGAAGTTGGGCGACGAAACAATATTCTTTGTCTACGACTAAACGGTCGTCAAATAGTGTCGTCAAAGTTTCTTGAATTCGTACGAATGCAAGAACTTCCTCAGGCTTAAAATATATTGCATTTTCGTATGTATGCGTAAAGCATCACGTAAAAAGGTATCTCTACTTTTTCTTCCATGGAATTTACCACACACAGCGCCATTATCAACTTCGATTGTCCTCTAGAACACGTACCGTTTTCTTGCGTTCGTCATGAACTGTACAGACGACGTTATAATTACGTTGGTGCTAATTACCTGTTAGCAAACCTCCTGTTTCTGGAATATTTCATATACAATACACGTCGATAGGAAATCATTACCATTTTGTTGTACATAACTGACGCAAAATGCTTAGAGCATCTTTGAATAAATGATTCGAAGAACAATTTCAGGCCAATGCAATCCTAGATGCTTTCACAGATAGTGAAATGAGATATGAATAAGAGAATACAGAATTGTTCTTCAAAGTCCATCACTCTGAGTTTTCCGCTGCGGAAACCATACCTAATCTTGTTCTATTGACGATCAAATCAGTTAATTCTGTTCCTCAGTTCTTGTCCAAGCCTCGAGAGTTACATTCGATTTCCGCATCAAGAAAAAAAGATAAGTCTGAATCAAGTTACCGCCACAAATGTATTAGTCCGTAATTCAATTATCATCTTGTAGCTAACACAAAATGTTCATGGTCATGCAGATAGGTTATGTTTGAGGTTATACAAATTGAGATCGGTCAGAAATCTCATACTTGTTTATAAGTTATTGATGATCTGACAATAAGGGTACTATTGATACATTAGTGATGCATTAGTATGACAATAACGTTATAATTGATCTGAGTATGTATTTAAACATTAACCCGTTCTTCCTTTTCAACCACAATACTTTGAGGATGGAATTGAGATTTGGGTTTGTAGAGTGTTCTCAAGTTTTATAACCTCGGAGCCTAGTAACGAAAGAAAATGATTATCTTGAAATGGCTATAATGATTCATATGTGCAGCAAAAGTAGGTCCAGAAATATCGTTCGAAACATCATCATTATCATCGCCACTAACACCATCATCATCAACGTCATCATTATCGATATCGCATGATCAATAAAGCACCATAATCATGATCATCATCGTAATGACAACCGGGGTTTAACGTCGCTTAAACCACTAGCGTCTGAAGTAAGAACTAAAAATTATATTTTTACACCTCACTCTGGTTTCCAATGTAAAGTCGCCTATACCTGACCGGGCGCTATTGTTTTGTAACACATTGTAATAACGCATGCGCAGAAATAATGCGCGCGTACAGTACAAACAGATTTTCGGTTACTGAATAATTCCATTTATTTGACCAGTTATTTGTAATAAAACATGTTCTAGATTGTAGTTTGAAGCGCTAGTAACATTGAATTATTGAGGCGCTGCCTCGGTTAACTTTATTTTTCTCGTGCTGACATTTTTTTAATAACGCCCTCTTAGAAATGTGATATATACATAATTTAAACTGGATTATGATTATCTTCTCCTAATATTACGGTACCTTTTAACATACAATCATTGTCTCTGTCATTCAGAGTTTGTCACTTTTCACCGGTGACGTTTTCAATTTAAAATATGGGAGACAAACTGCGATTTCAAAGCTTAAATAATTGTATACAAAGTGAAGAAATTGGTCAAACGGTGAGTAATATAAAAAAGTTATTTCTTATTCATAATGTGCTGTCATGCGTCACAGGTTATTAAGAGTTGATATTGAATATGAATGATAATATGAATAAAACCGTTTATGACTTTAGATGGAGGCGACTTATAAACCCCCTCTACAACAGTCAGCACCAAAACAGGTTATACCCTTCCATGAAAATTTGAAAAGAAAAACAATGTCAATTTTCCTCCATATGTGGAGAGCTTGTGTCTGTAAAGATGTTTGTGAAGTTGGCGGCCTAGCGGCCTGGCGGCGTGAAGTTGGCGGCTTAGCCGGGTAACTATGATGAAGTGAATTTTTGCGACTTTTTCCGTCCAAAATAGTTTCTAATGCATGTATAATGTGATTCTGATACATTTCTGAGTGATTGGGTGTTTAATATTCCGGGTCGGTGAAAAAACTAAGTGTTCGGCGAAATTGCGTACCTACGATAAAGTGATTTTTTTTGCGACTTTTCCCTTCCAAAATAGTTTCTAATGCTTATAGAACGTGATTCTGATGCATTTCTGGGCGATTGGGTGTATAAAATTCTAGGTCGCTAGGCCGCCAGGCCGCCAACTTCACGCCGCCAGCGCTAGGCCGCCAACTTCACGCCGCCAGCGCTAGGCCGCCAACTTCACAAACATTTTGTAAGGAGGTATTTGTTACAATACAGTCTAGTTAAACTGGTAAGGCGAACCGGTCGCCGTATATAATTGTTTAACCCAAAATTTGACATGGTACACCAGTTTTTTGTATTGACTTCTTCTTTGAATAGAACCACAGGAAGACTTTGTATTGCTTTATATAACTTCATGAAATCAATTAAATCTCAAACCCCCCTTACGAGTTCTGCTGGCTGTTTTATGACGTAATATATACGGTATTCTTAAATATGATTAATTATTATGCTAGCACTAAATCTCATCTTAGATTGAAGCTCTTATCAGTTTTGTTATAAATGTTAAATAAATCAATGAGGTTACGCGCCTCAATAAAACAATCGTAAAAACTTCTTCAAAATGCATTGCTGTAATCTTTTATATGTAATTACTAGCTGTAAAAGAGCACCTGCTTTTTTCAACACCTGTTCACCTCACTGACAGACGTATTAAGCTAGCGGTTTACTTATCAGCAATGTTCTGTCTTTTGTCTGTAGGTTGAATGAGCTTTTAAGAGTACCGTGTTGATTTCAAAGCATGAAGTATTTCATTTCGGTCACCATGTATAAATAATGTCGTTATTCAGGATGGAATATTGCGTATTGTAGTCGTATTACAGTACGAATTTGGATGAACTTGGTGAAATTGTTTGCTGTAGTTCTACAATAAAACCATCCATATTTACGGAACAATTTCTATATTGTTCTTTAACGACCCATTCGACAGCTGTAGTCATTTTAGAGCCAACCTGAAATATCGGAAAATGGCGCCGATATTTGAACCCATGCACGACCTTCCGATTTACAATCAAGTGCGTTACCACCAGACAGACCACCGGTCTGTCCCTTTGATGAAGAACTGCTTCCTTCGGTTTAAAAACTGTTTTGAAACTCTGTTAAATTTCGAACCAGTTGTCATTTTGAGAAATGATATTTGATTTAATTGGTTTGACACCATAACTAAGCGACCATTTAAGGATAAGCTCTCTTTTGTAAAAATAACGAGTTTTGTATTGTAAAACTTTCACATAGCGACCACCCTCAAATCTACCACCAGCACAATTTTACGACCACTTTAATACAACGAGCATATATGCTCGGACTGGTCTCAACTTTTCGTATACATGTACATTCTATTATTTCTACTTGATAAAAAGATCACCAGATCATAATCTAGCGTTAACTCCGATTGTAACTACAGTAAAACCTCCCCAGAGCGACCCTCTGTAGAGCAACAACCTCTCTATAACAACGCCTTCAAAATTTCCCTTAACTGATATTTACTATAAGTTTAACCTCTATAGAGCAACAACCTCTATACAACGGCCAATGTTTGCAGCTCCAACAGGGTGCTCTACAGAGGTTGCTCTGTATTAGCGTTCACGAGTGTTGGTCCTACATGTGACCTTGATTGGAAGCTGTGTATGTAATTAATTCTGTCTTCGCTTTCGTTCGTAAATACTATTAATGTGAGATTAATTGTTAGCTGTACGCTCAACAGGATTTATAATCATTTGAAGTATGAATGTACGAATATATTATTTACCTTTCTATGTGGATTACGATTCTGTACACATCCTAGATTCTTGCCATTAATATCCGATAATTGTTTGTAAATCTACGTGTAATAACTTTGTAACATAGACTCGTGTTGCTGATCTTTATCACGGATTAAGAAAAGATAAGGTCGAGAAGAAGTGTTCTCGAAAATTAACATGTAGGCTAAGTTAACGAATCTTTGAAGTCTGCCGTAGTCAGTACACGAACACTAGATTAAGGGTCAGCATCATTATACAGACCATCAATTCATAAGATCACATAATTATGTTCGGGCTAGCTTTATAATTATAGTTCTTCAATATCCTCAAAGAACACTTCAATGTAAAACCTTAGTTTGGTCCTAAACGAGTTGTTTTTCTCCGAATATACATGCACGTGCTACATTTCGCATTAAAGTCCTGAACATTGTTCATTTCTGGCTTTATGCTCGTTAAAATAGCGTAGGTAGGAAAATGATAATTTAAAGGTAGAAAAAGTTCTTTAGGCGGTGAGAGGAATATTCTTGAAGCCCACTGTTGAGATTGCATAAAGTTGATTCAAATTGCTTTGTTGACATTGGTAGTAATTTCACTTTTATTTGGTAAAAGGAACGGGAAGATGTAAGGTCTGTGTCTCGTTTTATCACCTTTTAATATTAAAGAAAATGTTTGGTAAAAAAGTGAGACAAGTGAAGGATGACAGGGAAACAATAGGGTAGGTTAGATGATCAGAATTTTTTTTATGTCTACATGTTTTTTATCTGGGCTCAGGCTGATGCCTATATTGACATACAGAGCTACCCCTTCAAAGCAACTCCTTTTAGGAGCAGCAAAAGTCGTTGTTTAGAGGCTGTTCCTCTATAGAGAGGTTAAATTAGTAGTTAAATCATGCCTGTAGACAAAATTATGCTGTTGTTGAAGGGAGGTTGTTGCAAGGCCGCTCTGTAAAACTTGTACTGCATTTGACTTCTGTTATTGTACTCCTAGGTAAATGTTTTGATTTTATCTCAGGCTTATACTTAATTATGTTTACTTACAAAATAAACAAGTTGATTTCATAACATTGATGATGAAGATCATTTTAATTATGATGAAATGTTTTATTTTTGCGTTATCATTTTTTTGCTGAAGGCCAAAGCAAAGCACTTTAACGTAATTCTGTACATAAAAGAATGACTGGTATCAAAGCTTAGCAAGTTTTTTTCTGATAGAATGCAACCAAAATATGTTGACATATGTTCGAGTATATACACTGAATGCTGATTAGATCTAAGTTAACGTTAGAATACATACAACCTGTTACAGTACAGAAAGGTCACGGAGAGGTTATATACTCGTATTTACATCATGTTACGTTCAACAAGGTTTGTGAGAGATATAGATGAAGAAAACGATTGAGTGATAATGTACACACGCTTAATAAGAAGTGCTTGTGAAACTTAACAACTTTAGTGACCTCGGTCGAGGTCAAGTACTTAGTGTGCTGGACTTGGAAACCGGTAACCCGGGTTCGAAACAATATCGCGACGGGTAATACCCTTCCATAAAAAAGGCTTTATTGTAGTTTCGCCGAAAAACTGCGTTATACCAGAGACGTATTGTATTATAAGTCTCTGGTTAAACCCATTGAAACAATATGAAACCTCACTCTATGACCACTTCAATGAGGTATCACTGTACAAACATGCATATATTATACGTGTACGGGTCTACGCGTGTTGCGACCTAAGACCATATCAAGGGCGGCGTAGCCAGCTTTGAATGAATGTTACACATACAATGGTGAGGATGCCGCGGTAGGGGTTAACCCTTATTGCTGTTTTAAAGGTCTAACCCCTTAGCTTTCCACCAAGGTGTCATGTTTTGTCCATATTGATATACTCACTTTTCAAATGGTACGCACGTGGTTAAGTGCGTATCGCTAACTCCGCCCCTGCTATAGGATCGATGAGATAATCCACGTTATCTCAACACCCATGGCAATGATTAGTTGTACTCGAATACTTATATTTATTATGTGTTTACGGTCTCTCTCATAGTGTATTCTTCATTAAATCACCAAATGTTGTAACATTAATTAGGTATACATGCTACTCATCTTTATAATTATATAATTAGGAATTCATTCAACAGCGTATACAAACAAATGATGGTATAATATTGTTTTAATGGCACACCGACAGATGCAGGTTTTTCTGATTTGCATGGTATCCCAATATAATGTGTTGGATTAATAATTTATGGCCCAAACCTACGGGGCGTAATTTGTGCTTATTAAGTAACCAGAGTATAATATAGAGTCGAACACTCGATGAGGCGTATTTTGTAATAACAATGAGTTGTCGATTAATGCGAAACGTGCAGGGAAGTTGCATCATTTTATATTCCAGATCACTGCCGATTTCTTCTAAGTATCATCACACCCATTCGTGTATTGTGAAATAAAGAAAATTCCCCACAGGTAAATGCATCCTCAGAAATCGCGTAAATTGATTTTCTGCTATAACTTATGAAAAACTGTGAACATATTCGCTGACCGTGATCAGGTATAATATAATTGATTCTAGCTTCGCCTATTTCTAGGTAACATTTGCCGTCACACTATGAAATTTCTGAAGACAAAACGTAACTATATCCTTCAAAATTAGAGACATGTCTAAACTCCATTTTGTCCGTTCGCTTAAATTATAGCAGTCAGACTTAAGCCGGCGTGAGTGCAGAGTTTTGCGTGAAATACATTGCTAGACGTTCGTTTCATAAGCAAAAATTTAGTTCTCTTTATTACATATATCTGTGTTACGAAGCTACGCCTGTAGGTTCTGCTCTGTGTCAAAAATTAAAATTCTGACGTCCGCGTTTTAGACTGAAATATATCGCTGAGTCATACATGCAAAACTACCTACTCAAAATTCTGTAACGGAATAACATAATTATCTACTTCATGTTTTGTTTACTGACTTGAAATAGCGGAATCTGTATGATTAGATTCGTGTCTGGTAATAAAGTGGTTTTGAAATTTTCCAAATAAATAAATATCTTTGTAATTATGCACCGATCAAGTACTCTGTGTACGATACAATACCGTACAGATCAGGTGTTCATGACCCTAATCATGCGTGCATTTGGAATGTTTGTTTGGGGCGGTAATAAGAGAACTATAATTCAAGCTCGGAACTGTCTATCATTTATCCATTTGTTAATTTTAAAGATGTCTTAGGTAACTGACAGCTTAAAGCTCAACGCAAATCAAGAAAGGCATGCTGTCTTCAAAGATTCGATAATATGTGAAGATTTGTCTATATACAGGGCTCTCCTTTGACTCTTGAAATGGCATTTTGACTCTTGAAATTTGAAAAATAAGGTTTTTGACTCTTGAGATTTGAAACCAAAGGGTCAAATTTACTTTTAGTAGAAAATTATATTGACTCTTTACATTTTAATCAGCTAAGGGTCATTTTGACCCCCAACTTTTGAATTCTATGGAGCGCCCTGATATACATATACATTTGTAGATGTATTTTTTTCGGCAAGGAAAAGCATAACAATTATTATTCTTGTTGTTGTTGCTTTCGCTTGGTTTAACGTCGCATCAACCGCATGTGCTCGTTCCAGTGTGGGATTTGCACTCGGCGGTGAGGGCGCTACTGATAACCAGTCAGAGACCGCAACCCCTCGAATACAGAGGTCCCCTGGAAATTGTTTTTGGACCTCGTATTTGTACTAATGTGAGTAACATCCCTGGACAGAAGACCATACTAGAATATTTAAAAAAAAATCACATGCAAGCGCTTTTGTTTTCTTTAATAACTTGGCGGCGGTAGATTTCTTCTTGTAAATAGTATTCATTTTGTTTGTTTGAGTTTTACACCCCTTTTCAACTGTCAGAGTTGACAGTTGAAGCGGACAGTTCACCTAACCGTCGTTCTTGGGAAGAACCGGTACTAGACTCCCATCTTCCGTAAGCTACTGTCTACTTTCTCACATAAAGAGACATGGTCGGTAGCGGGGCTCGAACCCACGCCCCTCTATCAGTGAGAGGTTACAGTGATTTGAAGTCAGCGACCTTAACCAATCGAAGGCGGGTGGTATTCATTAGGTTTGACCTCTGTTTGCACATATTTACCCGTCATTATACATATTTACGATTATACGTTCCATATGTTGGATACCATTCTCAAACCACGGATTCTACTGTAATGTATTGTGTGCGCGTTCAGTTATCCTAGTACAAATAAATGTATGTCAAACTTGTATCAACCCATGTTTTCAAAAAAGCAGTCACTTAAGCACAGTCAAACCGCTGAACACAGACCGCTATTGGGACCTAATGTGGTCTTTATTGACAGGTGACCTTCGTTTGGAGGTCATTTTGTTCTAGATTTTCATTGTTTTTTTTGCTCACCCGAGCACAGAGTGTTGTACGTCGTATATAGCATTGTCTAGTGAACCTCTATCAAGTTTGTTAATTTTAATATTATGGCCATTTGGTCAACTTTGGCTCCGGATTGACCTTTATTTACAGGGTGACTTTTTATGAGATGGCCGCTAACACAGAATTCACTGTATTTATAAAATGCAGTTGCTACTAAAACCTTTTACTCAAATAGCTCGTATTTACAAGATAGGAACTGAATATACATAAAAGCGTAACGGCAAGGTTTGAAACACTTTAGTACCGTGGGGCTCAGTTTTTGAAAAAGCAATATTTGCCTGCAGGAACTTATCGATAAGACCACCCTGTAATAACAGATACATGGATGTATTCTCATTACTTTCACTGAGAATAACTTCAAAAATGTATCAACTTTGTCACAGGATTGTGTTTCTTTTAGAATTGAAACCTCGTAGTTAAAGGATATTACGGGAATAATGAAATCGCCCTCGGTATGTTTCATATCAATCAACAATGTTTTCACGTGTGATTCTAGTGTTGAACACATATATTATGTATGACAGACCATGTGATGTATTGGTTTCAACCAAAGGTCGTAAAATATCAGCAATGGTATATGAATGAAGTCTTTTTTTCAATCTGGCAGCTCCATTGTTTGTATCGGCAAGCTGTGTTAGGTATTTCAATCAAATCGACTTTACAATACAAAATGTATTTCTTTCCAGCTTCAATTATGCAAACGCTTGTTTCTGTTTGTCACCTGTTTGGAATGATATTTAACACACAGGCTGGAAAGTATACTGGTATTTCTTGTGAGATACTGTATCTGTTGTGAATAATTACTTCTCTTAATGAAAATGAAAGACGACATTGCTTCTAATGAAATATTCATGATCTTACTACCTCATGTCGTCATGATTGAGTACCAGGTGCTTAAAAAAGGTGGGTTATGTATAGTTCTAGAATTGTTGTACGGGTAACGGATTGTTCTATATTGTTGTATGGGTAACGGATTGTTCTAGAATTGTTGTACGGGTAACGGATTGTTCTATATTGTTGTATGGGTAACGGATTGTTCTATATTGTTGTATGGGTAACGGATTGTTCTATATTGTTGTACGGGTAACGGATTGTTCTATATTGTTGTATGGGTAACGGATTGTTCTATATTGTTGTATGGGTAACGGATTGTTCTACATTTGTGTACGGGTAACGGATTGTTCTATATTGTTGTATGGGTAACGGATTGTTCTACATTTGTGTACGGGTAACGGATTGTTCTATAATGTTGTACGGGTAACGGATTGTTCTATATTGTTGTACTGGTAACGGATTGTTCTACATTTGTTTACGGGTAACGGATTGTTCTATAATGTTGTACGGGTAACGGATTGTTCTATATCATTGTACGGGTAACGGATTGTTCTACATTTGTGTACGGGTAACGGATTGTTCTATATTGTTGTACGGGTAACGGATTATTCCATATTGTTGTACGGGCATACGACATCAATTCAAATGAAGAGTGATTCTTACCATTCGTTGTTGCCTGTTGTTGATCAAGAAACGACTTTGAACGTTACTTATACCAATCCATATTTTCTGGGTGTTGTCTTTTTGCGTGTTTTCTTTTTAAACTAAATGATGACGTTCTATACATAGCGTGACGTCACTACGTTTGTCTAACCTCTATACATAAAACTGATTACTATCCACATTTAGATAGTTATACATACGCTAAAAGTATAGTTCCGCGGAAGGATTAAACATGTCAAAACAACCATATCGTTTGTATGTTATTAACAAATTTGTTTAGTTATGTAAAATGAATACGTAGTATCATCTCTATTCTTATGCTTTCGTCAATAACACTCATTATTCAATGAAACGCAATGTTGAAGTACGCTTGGCTCCAATGTGTACCATACGGTGACGTCACGCTATGTTATTGTTCATAATTTCCATTTTGTAAGTAGTACCTGCAAATACCCATAATGCCCCGAGCAGAATAACACAGGTCAGTGCATAGCGCTACCGTAGTGTACACATTGAAATGATGATGGTTCAGTTTTTCATAGCCGTCACTCGCTTGGTGAGCATGGATTTTAGTGCGGAACAAAGTACTTCGGTTTTTTCTACACACGCCATGCAATTGTTAAACAAGTTATGAAAGTCCAGTTTACATGTCGATGAATACTTTCAGTTCTTTGATTCTTCTATCAAACGTGAAATGTTCTGTGAAGATTTGTCGTAATTTGGTCGTTCAGTTGATATCTTTAGGTATTATACGAAAATATTAACTTTAATGAAAGAAAATCTGTTAATTCCATGAATAAAAACAGCATTACCTTGATGAAACCAGTTAATGCAAAACTCAGACCATTTATTTAATATTTATGTGTTTTGCTAATACAAACGGCTTCGCGTAGCAGAATTTTATAAATGATTGCTAGCATATGTTAGTTTGCTTATAATATAAATTGTAAACACCTCTGGTATGTCTTAGATTCGTGTATGTTGTGGAACTTACAGCAGACAGTCGTGTAACTTGCTTGTGTCGTCTGCCGTAGGGAAAAATATCAATCACATTAATTCAAGTGTTACAGCATCATAAACATGAAAGTGTAACTGTTTTGTATAAGACGTGTCATAGATACGACCGTTTTCTCTGTCTATCTTTCACTTCCTATCTATTAATTACAAACCACGCATGTACCTTTTAGACCATGCAATCAGTCTTCATATTGAGTCGGATTTTCAGGAATCAAACAGACTGGATGGCTTATCATGTTTAGGGTTACTTGACCTAGTCTGACCAAAGTAAGATAAGAAGATCGAAAAAAAATCTGTTCCTTTTTCTAAACACCGTTTTTAAGAAACTGATGCACAATTCGTCCTCAAATATATTCGTTCTTTGGATTATTTCGTAAGAAATTTTTGGATAGGAGCCAACAAATAAGGTCGGTCGGGTAGTAGTTAACACGACTATTTCATGGCCCAGTATTATTAAAGCCATTCGCCATTTACCAGTGATATATATATATAGTTTGTGTGGATCAAAAAGCTAAAATGATGTTGACAGCAGTTCTTAATGCTGACCATTAAATTTATACACAAAAAAATGTTTCTATTATTATATGGCTTATAAAATATACATAACTAACCCAGGAGAGACCATTGATTTTAAATAAAGTAAATCTTTCACTCATCAAAGCCATGATTAGATTGTTTTCCGCGATAACAGGAAGCCATTAAGTTTAATTTTCATATAATGAGTTTTGAACCCCCTCTCATGATAAGTAACACTATCGATTGCTTTGAATCTATCGGAGGATTAATGATAAACGAACTATGTATGGTGTTTTCTCCCAGGCATGACATATTATTTCATGTTTTTCATACGGTGGCATTGTGAAATTTTGAGACTGGATGTAGAGATGATTTTCGAGCTAAACTATGTAACCCTGTTTCGTATAGCAGTAGTGGAGTGATCGGTCGCCAAGTCGTAGTAACACGCTGGACTACTAAATGAAAGGCCGTGGGTTTGAATATCGGCTCCGCCTTTCCGTGTTTCAGGGACGCTTTTTCATTGTCCTCATCCAAACTACCGGAAATGGGAGAGGCGTGTATCGGCTATTTTCACCAGGCACGACAATAGATAAATAAATAAAATCACCAATACATGTACTAGTAAACGAACTTAGAAACTACTACAGTTTAATTCCGGTATACATACCCACCTTCTTCAAGTTTAAGTTCAAACTTTATTTATTGTCGGAATAGTACATAAACATGTTAAACATTAGCTATGAATAGCTATTTACCGACACAAAAATATGAGTTTGATAAGAAAACAGATAAACAAATATATAACAGTACATCGTATATGTCAAAAACAAAGTAATATGTCGTAAAATTTTAATGTAAAATGCGTTTTTCACTTGTAAAACCAATTATTACCGAAAAGTCAAAGAAGAATGTGCGTTAAAAATGACCATATAACGTGCGCGTCGGTATTTGTATGTCGGTTTGAATAAAAGGCTGTCAGCCTTTTATTGACGACAACGATATTTCCGATTCGTCTGAGAGCATTTGCGCTGCCTTTCAAGTGAACATAACAAGAGCAATACTTACAATTTCAGTTTGTTGACATTTTTTTCCGCTTTTGACAGATACCGAAAGGGTCGAGTTGTGAAAATGATGAATACTTTCTAGGCCGAAATCGGCAGGTTTGGTAAATCTTGAAAAGTGTATTTTGAGTAAACTAGCGGGATATTTCGTAAATATTTTACAGGGCTTTCTTTAATTGATTTGGGCATTAAAATGATACCAATTTGATTGCTATTCAAGACGCTTCAAGTTCCAGGGCATGTCCCTTTAAGACATGCATTGATCGTTATATGTTATGTGTTCTGTGAGTATTCTTTCCTCCTCTTTGTCATTCTATGACTTCAAGGAGAACAAATAGATATCTACAAGTATTCTTAAAGTTATATTTACAGGTGTTGTCGTATATATAACAGATGTTTGCCTGCTAATGTTTGCTGAGATGCTTTAATTACTGTATATTTCAATAAGGTTTTTTTATGATTGATAAACCATTGAATATCAGACTTATACTTTGTGATCACCTGTTGTATGTCATAAATCGGTTCATAAACTTTTGTGATGAGACAATGCAGTAATATATAAATCAGGGGTCTGGCATTGATAGTAAACACGCGTGGGTGGGGTATGAAAACATCTTAATCATCCTTTGAAGATGAAATGGACGATGGTTTAAGACTGTAATAAAACCGCAGCATTAGGCTGAACATACGCACTTACAATCCGTTGTAGATGTATATCCACGATCGTTATCTCTATCAAACAATCCAGTTTGTATGAACAAACGTACTTCAATAAGATGTTTTCAATGAACTTCTCCCCGAAATCAATCAAACACAAAGGATGCCAAAACAAAAGGCTTTGACAATTCAATCACTCGTAGCATGATCATATGTAGCGATATTGAACATTCAAAGAACATTATTGTTTGCCATCCCTGGAAAGCATTGTTGATTTAAGGAGATTAGACGGTATGATAATCGGAGAGATATTAATATTTCATAGCAAATAATGAAGATTTATGGAAGTCAGTCACATAAATTCTTTGGTGGAACTTCTTTTTTTGTTGTAATAAATTGTCATGGAATGCTGTGTATAGTCGGAACGGTCTTGTTTGTATGTTAATTGGATACGGATCCAAGTTATATTTAGATAGTGCTCTTTATTATTGACGTTCATTCATATTATCTGTTTGTCAGTTCTAAGGATATGTCGTTATTTGCATACGCTGGTTACTGCTAGAGCGCATGCGTAAATGATGCTATCAATTTCCGGATGGTTCAGCCAAAAATAACGTTATTCCATTCAAGCTGTTGATTGATATATTGTTTTAATTAATTGTTTGTTTTCGCTCTATTATTTACCGTACTTCCTACGTTTATAGACATGACACAAAGCTACACTCAATGTGATGCACTAGCGCGTTTCGTTGTTCTAAACCTTTTTGTTCTTTGCTTTAAAACATTGTTGGATGAAAAAAACTCCTCAAGAAAGATATAGTTCTATTAACGATATATAAAGTTTGATCCGAGGAGCACGCCCAGCTAACTCAGTGGTTAGAGGGTTTGTCTACTGATCGAGAAGTTGTGAGTTCGTACCCCGGGCGAGGCTCACACTATCCGAGACAAATATGACTGAATATAGTACATCCTATGTCGAATTGTCGCCCATCTCTGAATTATGTGGGGTAGCTTGGCAGAAGCTAGCGGATAGAGAATGTGGTTAGTACTGGTTAAGGTCTAAATGAAGTCCGAGAAAAGCTGCTGGTTAGGATAACTGCCCGCCATGATATGACTGAAATAATGTTGAACATGGCGTTAAACCCGATGAAACAAACGAACGAACGAACGAACGAACGAACGAACGAACGAACGAACGAACGAACGAACGAACGAACGAACGAACGAACGAACGAACGAACGAACGAACGAACGAACGAACGAACGAACGAACGAACGAACGAACATTTTCGTGTTTGATTATTTAAACGAATTACGTATATTGAATTAACAAAAATCTTTAAATCCTAATAGAACCCAATAGAATTCAATTAACATTTTTTCCTGAAAAACAAATGTTCAGATTTCTGCTTTTAATGTACAAATGTAAAGAATGAATTAAGGAACTCGTTGGGTCCTAATTGAGCGACGTCTGGTGCACGTCAAGATATGATTTATTTATTAAAGTTCTTCATAGCATCTGACGTGAAAAAGATAGGCTCATTGATTCGACAGAAGAGTGGTTAGAATGATATATTATCTTATATTTTGTTACATATAGACAGACGTTTGGCAAGCATAAAACAATAGTTGATAGTTGCAGCATTAAGTGAATCGATGCCTTGTTATATGTTTCGTAGTTATTATGTGAGATAGCAAATCAATTTTCGGGACGAGTCCAAATCATGATGGTATCACTTAAGCCATTGTCTGTATGTTTACATACAATATTTGCTATATTTGTTCGATGTACGGAGAAGTATAAGGCGGTTTTGCGGCGGCATGTTGATGTCATCTTGGCCTGTTGAAATACTAAGTAAATGGATATGTATAAAAGTGCTCTTTGAATGGGACATTGATCGTTCCTGGGAAGAACCAGTACGAAACTCCCATCCTCCGTAAGCAACAGCCTAATTTCTCGCATTAATAGACATGGTTGGTAGAGGGGCTCGAATCCACGGCCTTCTGGCAGCTAGATGTCAGCTACCTTAACCACTCGACCACGGAGGGGGGGGGGGGGGGGTCGATCAATTCAATACTCCCCAAGTCTTTAATAGTCATAGTTGATTCAACGAGTTTACAGATACTCTCTGAATATGGGCATTACGCTGTTATAGCTTTCTTTCTCTTTGGTCATTCGTTTGCTATCTAAAGCTTTATTAAATTTCGGTGTTTCAGTAATATGGAAATCCTATTTTAGTTCCATGTTCCCTCAAGGATATTGTATTTCACAATCTGAAACTATCTGTTCTGATGCCCAGCGCAGAAAATGTCTGAGACCATTAGATTATCCAGCAAAATCCCGCGAGAGTATTAAACATGGATTAAATAACATTGAAAGGTTGTTACAGATAAAAGCTTCTTCCAATTCCATTTGGAAATCCTTTCCTGGGCACATCACATTACGACATGTGTCTAAAAAGATCCTTATTTCTCTCTTGTAGCAATGCATTTATGTATAAAATTTGAAACTGTAGAGTCAGCCTTTTGGTATAATACCATTATTACTCTAAAAATATATCTTAACATGTTACTGTCCCCATGGCTCTTACACATTGCCGATGGCTCCAGCACGTGGTCGATGGCCCAGTCACATTTGCAAAAATGTTGAGTATTTCGTTTTAAAGCGAGCTCTGTGTGATATTTTTTTGTGTTGAGGCAAAAGGGATGTTGGGACAATGTAGCATGCACGATTAAATGTTCCAGCATCCACTTCATGGAAGAGAAATCACTCCTGATGCGCCTCCTCGTGAAAGAAAACACACGAGTTGATAATTTCTAAAAGGTTCAAGCAACGTCATTTTAGAGTATTTCTTGTCGAAAATACATGCAAAATGACGATAAAAATAAAATGTTCTGGGTGGCATAGCATTCTTCGATTTTTGAAAAACAAGCATGTGCTTTATTCGTATAAAATGTGGTTACCTGTTTATACTTGAAATTGATCGATGGCTCTATAACGGATGTGTCCATGGCTCATATTTAACAGATCATAAAAATGTGAAAGAGCCACCGTTTAGTAGTGGTGTCTAACCAGAGTTGTCATTCGTTAGGTCTGAGAGATAACGAACGACAACTCTGCGTAGAGATAGATTCTGAAGTTCTTTATGCCTTCTGTTAATTAAGCAGTGAATGTTTGTTATGCTTTCTGTCTGACCGTTCTTTTAGAACGATCCTACAGGTGTGAAAAATTAGTAGTGCTTATTATCTCACTCCTGATACACGTGTGATAGATTTTCGTATTATAAATTTCGACCGTCCACAGGACTAATTGTTTGACTCTGGGAAGCATTAATAGCATAGCTGACAACTGGTTATTGTTTGGTTTTGTGCTGTATGAATAGCATAGCTGACAACTGGTTATTGTTTGGCTTTATGCTGCAATAATAGCATAGCTGACATCTGGAAGTTGTTCGGCTTTATGCTTTAATAATAGCATAGCTGGCATCTGGAAGTTCTTTGGCTTTGTGCTTTAATAATAGCATAGCTGACATCTGGAAGTTGTTTGGCTTTATGCTGCAATAATAGCATAGCTGGCATCTGGATGTTCTTTGGCTTTATGCTGCAATAATAGCATAGCTGGCATCTGAAAGTTGTTTGGCTTTATGCTGCAATAATAGCATAGCTGACATCTGGAAGTTGTTTGGCTTTATGCTGCAATAATAGCATAGCTGGCATCTGGATGTTCTTTGGCTTTATGCTGCAATAATAGCATAGCTGGCATCTGAAAGTTGTTTGGCTTTATGCTGCAATAATAGCATAGCTGGCATCTGAAAGTTGTTTGGCTTTATGCTGCAATAATAGCATAGATGACACCTGGAAGTTGTTTGGCTTTGTTCTTAAATAATAACATAGCTGGCATCTGGAAGTTGTATGGCTTTGTGCTTTAATAATAGCTAGCATAGCTTGCAACTAGTTATTGTCTAGCATAGTGTAGCTGATGAATGAACAAATCATTGTTTATTGTTACCTTCTCACTTCGTCTTATCTGGTTTCCGTATGTTTTGCAAACCAGCGGGACATTATCACGGAGAAAAGTATGAAACTGTATAATATCTCAAATACTGTGTTTATTATTATTAACTATTACACTGTCAAAGTCTTCCGGTATGAAGTAAAAAAATGTGTTGCAATTCACAGGTTGAAATATAACGTTATACTTCATATGTTAAATTACTTCAATTATTTATAGAACTATCTATAAAACTATACTAATTTCGAAAGCTTACCAATGGCGAAAGGTAACAAGGAAGAATATTTACCCGAGTTATAATGTTTTGATCAAAACATTATAACTCGGGTAAATATTCTTCCTTGTTACCTTTCGCCATTGGTAAGCTTTCGAAATTAGTATAGTTTTATAGATAGTTCTATAAATAATTGAAGTAATTTAACATATGAAGTATAACGTTGTTTACAAGATGGCGGACGGATAAATGTTGTGAGGTAGGTGTCGTTTGTTTTTGGTTCAAACTTTTTAAATACGTCGTCCTCTACACAATAGTATACATCAAATGAAAGAACTTTAAAACGGTAATCGGCGGCTAATAATCGTTTTTTATCAAACCACGCCGTTTTCACAAAATCAGTGTCTGAACATCTCGTGTTGAGTTTTTTGAAAAACGAAGCGAGGAAACTGAACAAAACCGACGATTATTCCGTTAAAATGAATGAATCGACAAAAATACTTGTCCACGTGTGTGGAGAATGTAAAGCTCCTCACGTATATCCATTATTTCCTCATCAAAATCCCTTGTAGTAGATGTTTTAAAGCTTTTAAATTTTACATACTGTACGCCACGGTGCTAAGTGTAAACATTGTACTGTACGCAACGGAGAAAACAATTTCTGTACGCAACGGAGAAACAATTTTAGTCTAAAATCTGTACGCAACGGAGCAGTCAATGAATAGCTTGTTATAACCTCTATACATAAAACTGATTACTATCTACATTTAGATAGTTATACATACGCTAAAAGTATAGTTCCGCGGAAGAATTCTAAATGTCAAAAAAACATATTGATTGTATATTATTAACAAAATATATCTATTTGTGTAAAATAAGTACATTATACCATTTATATTCTTGTGCTTTCGTCAATAACACTAATTATTCAATGAAACGCAATGTTGAAGTACGCTTGGCTCCAATGTGTACCATACGGTGACGTCACGCTATGTTATTGTTTATATTTTCCATTTTGTAAGTAGTTCCTGCAAATACCCATACAGCAATGCCACGAGCAGAATAACACAGGTCAGTGCATAGAGCTACCGTAGTGTACACATTGGGGATTCACGCTTATTTTGTCACTTCCGTCAAACGAGAAAATGGCGAGTTCACTACCTTGGTGTCTTTTATACACTAAATAAGGGGAAAAAAAAGAAGATTTTTCTTTCAACAGATTTGCGTTGTTTGATGGGTGAAATTGAAAAATAACGTCTGTAAACGTATAAAAATCACGAAATCGAGTGCCTATGACCATTATGTGTGTATGTAATCACCACACATACGTGTTGAACTCGAGGAATATGTAAACAATATTTATACTATAAGAAAAACACAGGTAAGCTTAAATATATGCTTAATAACCATAATAAGTTACGTCCATCGTTCTTCTTGCCAACTGTCATGTAAGGAAGTATATTCGAACTTTATGCTAGGTCAGTTTATATCGTACATAACGAAACATATTATAATACGTAGAAACGGTTTAAATCTGATTTTGCCCAATGTTACCCAATTCCTTACGTTTATTTGACATGCATCCTGAATGGATTCAGGAAAATGCTATTTCCGTGCACGTTTTCAAGAATAATAGCAATGAATATGTTTCAAATCTTAGCTGTCACGTATTTTATTCCCGACTTATAGCCATTAAATCATATTCTCGTTACCATTTCGTTAATTAGTCACATTCCGCGGATTGATCCATTTCGTCTTTTTGCTAAATTACTGAATTATAAGAGGACATAGTGTGTGTTGCCTGGAAACAAATTATCTTATCTGAGAAACATGCATCACTCGTTCCTTCAGTAGAAGCAATGTGTACACTACGGTAGCGCTATGCACTGACCTGTGTTCTTCTGCTCGGGGCATTATGGGCATTATGGGTATTTGCCAGGAACTACATACAAAATGGAAGTTATAAACAATAACATAACGTGACGTCACCGTATGATACACATTGGAGCCAAGCGTTCTTCAACATTGCGTTTCATTGAATAATTAGTTTCATTGACAAAAGCACAAGAATAGAAATGGTATAACGTATTCATTTTACATAACTAAACACATTTTGTTAATAACATACAACCGATATTGTTGTTTTGACTTTTTTTATCCTTCAGCGGAACTATATTTTAGCGTATGTATAACTATCTAAACGTGGATAGTAATCAGTTCTATGTATAGAGGTTAGACAAACGTAGTGACGTCACGCTATGTATAGAACGCAGTAGAAGAGCATCGCAAAAATCTGAAACTTCATCTATGAGTTGTGAATTTTCTGCATACCCTCTTGAGCATTCTAGCGATAATCATAGCAAGGTGAAAGTCTTTTGTTGATTACCCTGTAAATTAGGAAGATTTGCTGAAATATCGTTCTGTTACTTGACCTTGCCGTAGATGGCTCTCCAAAACATCTCTCAAAAACGCATGTCTCATACTCTGAGCGTGAAAAAAGTAAGAAAAGTGAAGTAGGCGTTAGGTTTTTTTGAGATCCGCATTAATTTGTTTAGTTGAATCCTGGAACTTTGTTCGAAGCTATAAGACGTTCCTATGATACTATCTTATAGTTTATGGTGTATGTTGTAACTTTCCTGAATGTTTATAATTTACGCTGTTTAGGACGTATGTGTTAATATGTTTGTCTGCACCTTAGTTCTTTTTAGATTTTTTTATTCAGTCGTTAATTGATTTCAGAAACATCCTATGTACTCTCACAGTTCCTCACATTTTGTTCGTGTTGTGATAATAAATGTCGCGGGTATTCCTTATATTATCACGGGGAACGTGACAATAGGGACCATTGAGTGTATTTGACCCAAAGTGGCTTTTCAGCCTGAAAGTATACAGAAGGTTTCTAAATAAAACTTTTAAATAAAACTGAAGTCGTCCGTCTTTTCATACGTTTATTGTGAGACTGAATATTGTTAGTAAAAAGATGACGTGTTACGGCGGGAAACAAAGCCCGTGCATCACGACCATTAGAAAATAAAAAGTGAGGCCCTGACATGGGTAAATTGTTAAAATGTTATTGATGTTACTGTTTAATGATTAAAATGAATGATGTGATGATATGACAATATACATGAATGATATATATATATAGGGTTGTAATTGTGTAGGGCTGACTATGTGACATAAATATTAAAACCAATAAGAATGTTTCACGCACTTGATCATTTCTAAACGTTTCACTTCCCCCATACCATTTTACTTCGTGTTCAATATATTTCTACTTCGAGTCAAATATGTTTTTACTTTGTATACACTATGCTTGTTCTCCAGATATATAGAAACGATTTCTTTCTAATTATATATGATACAGTATAGCCTCTATAGAGCAACTCCCTGTGGGAGCTGCAAATATTGGCCATTGATTAGAGGTTGTTGCTCTACAGAGGTTAAATTTATAGTAAGTATCAGCTTAGGAAAATTTTGAAGGTGTTGTGACAGAGAGGTTGTTGCTCTACGGAGGGCCGCTCTGAAGAGGTTGTATGTCTTTAAAGGCTTTTAAAAGCTTGTATTTTGTGCATCACAAATACATTGTGTATAAAACTAATGAGCTTGTATTTTGTGCATCACACATGTAAAACTATTAAGCTTTTATTTTGTGCATCACACATGTAAATCTATTATTAAAATGTTCAATCTTTAATGAGTGAAATTTGATTTTGCTAAGTATTATACATGTTATAAGAAATTACTTCAGTTCGAAACATGCTGTAGTTTTATAGAGAAATTAGATTACTTAAATATCGTCAATATAAAACATGCTGTAGTTTTATAGTCTGAACATTTGTTTATTTATTTATTATTATTATTATTCATATTCTAACTATTTCTAAAACATGGTACATAGGAAATATATTACACAAAATGGGCATATAAAGTTACAGTGTTCAAACAAACAAAAAATATTACTGAATATACAAATTGAGACTGTAAAATTATTAAAGGTAAATAATATCAGTCAAAATTGAAACCATGTCAGAAACATTAAAATACAAGGATAACACAAAAAAGGAAGTAAATCCTTATTTCCATTGTGGTCCTTTATAATATTAATGTAAATAACCAAGAAAACAACAACAAATTATAATAAAGTGAAAAAAAGAAAATGGAATACAAATTTATCTTAGAGATAATTATTATCACAGAATAAAATTACTATCACAGAATTAACATCATTATCTAAGAATAATTGATATTTAAAATGTGTATAAAACAAGTTCAAACACTAGCAAGCAGATGGGCTTTGACGGTGGACTTAAACTGAGGGAGGTTCTTAACTTCTCTTATATGCTATGGCATTTTATTCCAGAGGGAGCAACCTTGATAAACAAATGATCGTTTACCAAAACCCGTAACCTTGGGTAGACAGAATCTTCCAGTGTCTGTAAATGAATCACTGGAAGCATCAACTGACACTCGGAACCTAGTGGAATAGTTATGAACTGATTTAAGTGGAATGAAATGCTCATTTATTGTTATAAAAGGAACGTTTTCATTTACGTTTAATCAAATTTTTTATGGGAGTTTATTTATTTCAGATTCATAAGGCTCTCAGGCCCAAATAATGCAACATATAAATAATTTAAAAAAAGAAAAAGAAATTAAAATGTACTCTTGGTTAGGGCGAAAAAATGCATAAAAATCTGCGGACAGTTTGAAGGCTGTCAATATTATACGCTAAAAAATGGGAAACGTCTCGTAATATCACGATGATAAGATTAAGTATAAAAGAATTTCCCTACCATGAAACACGCGCATACTTTCTTTTTCGTGCGAGTATGTGAAGTCGACTTTTTGAGAAAATGAATGTTGACTTTTGTGTCTCAAACCTCACTCATCCATAATTTTGTTTATATAAACAACGTATAACTTGATGAATATTTGTCCGGGTTCAAAGTTCATCCCACGTCCAATAAAACTGTCTGAATATTGAATTCTCTTGTCCGAGCTTACTCGTATGTTATCTCCTGATATGATATTTTCGACGCAAAATCAATTGTTTTGACAAAGTAGTGGTTCTGGTTCTAATTACTGTTGGATATGAAAAAATCTTATGTTCAAACAAAATTCCTTGAAGGTCGAGTCTGTCTTGCCTCCTGATGATGGTACGTTATAGAATTGAATTGATCTTATGGCGGCTGTCACTACTAAAATCAGTAGGCAGTCGTAATGCCTAATTCACATTTGACATGGGCGCTAAACAATGTTTTAGACTATGACTTACCTTGCGCTTTGGCATCCTAGGTGGCTTTGATTGTAAAATTGCGTTGTATTTCTTTCAAAACACCCTGCACTTAAATGAAAATAAAATCGTCACATAATTTGATCCCGTTCAACTCTCAGAAACCTTGAGAAGGCAGCAAGGAAGCATGCTAAGTATAAAATGGCCGTTTGAAAAGTGAACCTTTTGTGCGTGTATTGTGGTAGGGCTTTTGTGAAACGCTTGACGTATAGAAACTTCTTCTGAAACAAAATGCCTGACACGAAACAAGAACCAATAAGAGTAATTCTCCATTTACACTGTACAAGATGTGGTATCTGATAATTTGCATCCATTAACTTAAGATCGTTCAAAGCAGAATGCAAAGTTAATTAGTTCGCTCCATTTAGTAACGCCATTGTTTATGGGTTGAATGGACATACATGATGGGGAAATAATGGCTTGTTGTCTGTTGGTTGTATCTAATAGAATGAATGGTATTTAGTTCTAGTGTTAGATCTGCCTCTTAGGACGAGTGGATAAGGTCGCTGACTTCAAAATAATGTAACCTCTCACTGATAGAGGGTCGTGAGTTTTGAGCCCAGGTATACCGACCATGTCTCTTTATGTGAGAAAGTAAGCCGTTGCTTACGGAGGATGGGAGTCTAGTACTGGTTCTTCCCAAAAAATGATGGTTAGACGAAATGTCCGTCTCGTATGACTCTGACTGTTGAAAAGTGGCGTAAAACCCAATGAAACAAACAAACAAAACAAACAAACTTCGGAAGAAAAACTGAAATGGTGTCTACGGCTCGGAGTTGGCAATGCTAAATATGTTATATAACAGAACAGAACATATATTTTATTACTTGATTTGCTGCTTATTTGTGTGGGTAATTATCGATGATTTGGTAAGGCTTGTATCATAAGGGCCATGCTGTGATACACGTCCCCACATTATTGGAGAATACCTAAAACTCAAGTACGAGCAAATAACGGTGATATTTATTTAGCTGCGTATTACGGATACAAGTCGGAAACCCAAACAATTTTACTTGTGATATTGCCCGTGATAAAATCACTCTGTTGTGTAATATAAAACAGTACTTCAAGCATCCCCAGAGATTGGCTTTGGTTTCATAGCAAATAAGATAAATGATTAAGTATAGATGTTTTGTTTAATGAAATTCTCCCAAAGCGCGAACAGATCAATAGTGTCTCTTTGTCAATATAAATGTCTACTACATTATCACGTATATACATGTACGAGTTCTCATCTGAACAGTGAAATATAATCGACATTGTTATAGTCGTGTCTTAGCCGTGTTTGAAACATGCATTGCGTTCTAAATACAGAATGTAATACCCCAGTGAAGCCGGTCGAAAATTGAATGATCACACTTTGATTCACGTGATAATTGGTTATAAATTACATGTACTTAATACTTAAAAAAAATAATGGGAATTGCTAATGACGATTTCCTACCATTCTTGCGAAGTTACAAAGTCTAAAGTAAGTATTACATGCACCAGATAATGTTTAAGCATGTGTACTTCCGATCCGTCCGTCCGTCTGTGTTTATCTTAGCTTGTAAAATGTCGTACAGTATACATTGATAAGCAATTTTCTTTGAACAAAATTATTTCCGTAATTGTGTTCTTTGTGTGAGTAAAATAAAATGTACAACTGTTGAGGGAAAACATTTCACGGTTTTGAATACTGAAGCGCACTAAACTGTGATTTACGTGACGATAGAACATTAATTCAGTAAGTTAGTTTGATGATATGCATAATTGATAGTTGAAGTATTAATTCTAATCAATTAGCCCTCATAGTTTACTAATATCATTTATTCGGTTGTCTTTATGAGTGTTCTGCTCACGCGATATAACTCGAGTAACTTTTAATATTGTTAATTTATACGAATGTCTGTAGTAAAACATGTTTAAATCGATCACCTATAGAAAGCAACCAGTAGTTAATCATTGGACATAACGAGTATACAGTGCAGTAAAACATGTTTAAATCGATCACCTATAGAAAGCAACCAGTAGTTAATCATTGGACATAACGAGTATACAGTGCAGTAAAACATGTTTAAATCGATCACCTATAGAAAGCAACCAGTAGTTAATCATTGGACATAACGACCATACAGTACAGTAAAACATGTTTAATTTGAGCACACGTTAACAGCATACTAGATAAATAACGATTGCGCTGCTTCATAGATTTATTTACCAAAATAAACCTTCGGATACTGATAATGATTGCATGTGCACTACGGAACTGCTGTTGAACCATAATAATCCGAAACTGATGCGTCCAAAAGTTCGAAAAATCGATGTTTTCTAATAATCCCTTGGAATTATCAATCTAGATGTGTTTGAATTTGTCATGACTGTGAAAAAATCGAGACCGGAGTTCATTTCGGATAACACCTGTTTTCAATTCGTTGTGTGATCAAACATGGATTCAATGTTTATTTAAAACTACCACTTCTCAAAAAGTATCGAGTTTACAAACCATTTCCTCTATAAGATTGAAAGCTACAGTGCAACCTCTCCAAAGCAACACCCGTTGGGAGTAGCAAAATTATGTTTTTGTTGAGAAGTGTTTGCTCTATTGAGGTTAAATTAGGCGTTGATGGAAAGTTGTTGTTTAAACCCCCAACATGGGTATATAAAGGAGGTAATGTCTTTTGTTAAGAGGTGTTTGCTCTATTGAGGTTAAATTATGTGTTAAAGTATGCAGGTGCAAAAATCATGCTGTTGTTGAGGGGAAGTTGTTGCTCAAGAGAGGGCCGCTCTGGAGAGGTCGTACTGTATATGCTATCAATATTTAAAGCATTGAGTTCGTTGTTAACTTAATTATACTTCAATATGCACGAATAAATACAAGTAATGTACAGTACATTGCAATAAATGAATCCGAACAAGCTTAAAGTTATATGACTGTAATATGATTATGTCTTAATTAGAAAGCATTTGACATTAAATAAAAATGTTTTCAAGTTCACGTTATATAATATGAGTATTTATTCTTTCTTTTTTCAGTATCAAGGTGTGAATATCATGACTTCTTTCCTACAAATAAAGAAATTATCTATGATGAAACTATTGACAGACAAATATTAGGTAAAGTAGTTCTTGTCGTGTTCTGTTTTATAATCACGTGATGATATCATAATGATTCGTCGCTTGACGACAACATATGTGTATTTTATACGATCGGTTCGTTCCGGTACGTTACAGTCCGGTCCGGTCGAATCGTTCATAACTAGCAACCTGATCTGTACCGTTCTAACTGAATCAAATTCCAAGTTTGCTTTTTGAAATTCGGAAGTGTTGCACAATCGACTTTTTATTATATTTTCTTCCATTACAATGTTTAACGAATATTAAAAATGCCAAATTATATTAGTATTTAATACTATGTTAAGTATTCATATAACATTTGAATGCGGCGTTCAGTTTGTGTGACAGGCATACTTTCTCCTTGTATATCTTTATGCTACATCCTTGTATTTTTTCTATTCTATATTACAGATTACATGCGCACCGGATGTGCGTTTAGTGTCATCACAATAATACTTATGTTTCTAGTGCACGCGTTTGCAGCATACACCATTCGTCGACCAAGATATACATTCAAGCGCCTAACGGCTCTGTTACACATCATGACAGGTAAGGGGATGCTTGTATTATCTGTTAAACACAATATCAATGAAAAAAAGATGCGCGTACCACAAATTATCTTCTTAATGTGAAAGATATATCAGGAAACTCAAAACTGTTGCTTAACAATTTCGACACGTGATCAAACATAATGACATGAACATGTATGTTATTATGACAATGTTTCAATATACCTGCCTCTTAAATATTTGAGACAAGTTCGCTAATACAACAGTCTAACTTGGTGACACTGAAAAGACGTCCCTGAGAAATTCGGAAGACGGAACCGAGCTTTTAAACCACGACCTTTCGTTCAGTAGTCCAGAGCGTTACCACTGGACCATTTGGGGTCTTATTAGATCTGATGGCGTACTGGGTCCGTATTCACAAAGCATCTTAAGTAATTTTTTAACTTAAGATATATTTTCCTTAAATTCGACTTTTTCCTTAACTCTTTTGTACTAATATAAAGGAGGAAATCACAATAATATAATTTTATCTTTGTTCTAAAGATGCCAATTATGAAAATGATAATTCATTTTCACACTTTAGATGACTTGATTTACAAACTTTTACCATGAAAAAAATGTATACTTAAGTAAAAAGTTCGACTTAAGTTAAAGAAAATCTTAAGATGCTACATGTATGTGAATACGGACCCTGTCTTCTTTTCTGATCTCTAATTTAGATAGATCGCTAATACATTGCACATAATCTGCACATTGAGCGAATAGCAGCCAGTTTTATACCTATCCCTAGAAAACTGCATCATGAATGATGACTGCATTATCGCATATACCGTGTAAATAATTGATAGCAAGTGTCGAAAATTACAGTAATCTTGTTGTACGACTCCATTTAATAATCAGCATTTTGTCTGTGTCATTTAATAGTCAAACGATGAAAGTGTATACGTATTACATCTTATGTAACAAGGTTACACTTTGTGCAACATACAGGATATTTTCATGTAGAGACTTTTTCAATATTTAGACCATCTCTTTTTTAAAACCACGTTTCTTAGACTTTCAACGCCAAAATTAGGTATTCTTAACACTATTGGTTAACCTGATTATAAATGAAACGTTTTTTATCCCATTGTTTTTTCACGGGATATATTGTCAGATGTTAAAAGTAAAATGTAATCTAAAATAATGTATGTCTATAAAATGAGTCCCTGAGATCTATTTATTCTACACTCCAGCGTAATAATGAGACCCCACTTTACAAAGACCAATTTAGGTCTCGAAGGTGCACATGGTCTGTACTTCGATGTGTGTCGTCTGTCTGTGATTTGCAATACACTTGATGACTGAGCACAAAGCAGAATGTTCAATAACGTGTACATGTATTAAACACGTCTTTTCTGAACAACTAGGCTTAAAATGTATCGAGAAGACGGTATGTTGTAAACAAGTTCTCAGACACACGCCCTGTAGTTGCTTGCATGTCTCACTGTAATAAAACGATAGATCTGCTTGAAACCAAATACCATTGACATTTCAGGTGCATGTATAATTGTGATGAACGAGGTTTTCATCCGTACCACGGAGTACGCGGAGTCACATCTTCCGGAAAGATTTCCGCAAGCAGAGTATCAGTTTGGCTATTCATTTGTGCTTTCCTGGATTGTATTCGTCTTCTATATCGCAGCAGGGATAGCATTCTTGGTCATTTCTCATAAAAGAAAGGCGAAAATGGGCGAATCGGAGGATGAGATTGCGGAAGAGGATGAACCAATGCAAATTAGGCGATAACCTTGTGCATGTATTGGTTTTGTGGACAATATGAGATTGAGTTACGATGTGTGACTCATCGTTGATTGATTCTGTCCCTAGTCTATGTTTCATACACTTGACTTTCCATGTCAAAGATTTTGTTTATATCTTTGATTCTTCCTTGAGTGTAAACGCCAAGTATTTTGAGTACTCGAAACTTGTAAGTTACTTCGACATATCGGACGAATAACTATACATGTTTTAAAAGCATCGGTTAATGCTTTATGTGACTAGCCCTCCTAATATGCATGTAGGAGAAACAGATTGTGTAAGTTGTGTGTACACTAGCGTCCATATGTAAGGCTACGATGATGGAGAAACCGCTCACAACACTCGGACGGTCTTCACGTGCTTGCGCATGCGTCGATGAAAACTTATAGTCAAGGGAGATAACGCTCACAACGTTCCTTGCTCACGGCATTCTGTTGGTATATCAAAAAAAATCAAACATAATTAAATTTGATACACGGGTTTATTAATAGTATAGTGGCATTTTTGTTCCATTTTGTTATACATTGCTGTTCATATCTAGATATCAGACAAACTGTATGGAATATCTTCTTTTGTAGTGGTGTAACATTTTTGTTATCATTTTGTTAAACAACGCACCGTTTCTGGTATCATTGTTAATGTCACTAAGAACATCAGAGAACTTTTTTCACAGAGAAGCATTAACTGCCTTTACGCCCAATATGGCGTGCTTGTTTACTGCAACGTTTTTACACTGTACATTTTAATTCAATATCATAATGATTCAATACTGCATTATAAGACAATTTTAAGCACAATGTTGAGACAAAGATAAGAAAACAAGTATTGGCGTAACATTGACTTTATGTTGAGAATTACCAACGCAAATATTGGACACGCAGGTGTTTTTCTTCGTAAGAAACATCTTGAATATTTATATAATAACATATTATGTAAATCGATATCTCCCAAATACTTGATTTCTTTTATCGTGTTATTTACACACATCAGATTTTTTGTACGTTTAGTAACGGTGAATTCTGAACTAAGATATTGAATGCATTTTTAAACCATTTGTAAAAACGACCGGTACACAAGAGTATGCATAACAGTTATTCCGTTGAACAGAAGGCACGTTTAGCATAAATTTGAGGATACAATAAGAGGCTTCCATGCTTGAATAATTATGATCTCTGTTAAGTAATCACTAGCCCCTCACATGTGAGGAAGGCAGTATTGCTAGTTGAGGTCCAGCGGTTCTAGCCAATTGTTCGGTACGTATGCGGTCTTTCTAGGAAGACATCTTCTCGTCAAGAAGCCCTTGCTGTAGGCGCGATGTTTAACCCTAGTGAACGAAATACAGAATGAGCCAAGGGCGACTTGTATTTTCCTCTGGCTGTACTTTTACATATTCATGTTTCATCTTATTTTTTTTCAAATCAAGACCCCAGTAAAATGTTTTTCTTGAATATTTAATATTATTTATACGATGTGTTTATTGTACATGATGATGATTTATGTGTTTTCTGATATATGGCTAATTGATTGCTTCTGTTCTTCCTAATGCCCCTTGTACCTGTCATTCATGGGAAAGAAGATACGTACAAACACATATACAACATTTAAATGTAATGAAGCACATTTTTGTAGTACATTGTTTTATGAGAATGGAGCTAAACTGATAGTATAACATAAATGTTAATATAGATAGTCAAGTCTTTTAAAGTCTATGCAAAAAAATCAATATAGAAATAAATGTTTATATCATGCATGTATTGAAATTCTGTCAGATTTCATCTAATTGCCGTAAATATGTTCATGATTTGTCACAACGAACGCTCCAAGATTAACAACAAATTATTCCATTAAGCGACCTTTTAGTTAAACAAGAATTTATAAAACTGTCAAGGCCGGATCGATTGGTCAAACGGAAGGCTGCCAGAAGAGGCAGAGCTCTTCGATTGGTCGTCTTTTTATTTTAGGAGCTCTTCTATCTATTCCGCCCGATGGTTAGAAAAGGTGGAAGAGATATTAGTCACATGACCAAACAGCATTGTTTACAATGTCAGAGTGTATTAGTTTATCCACATGGATGTAAGAATAATGGTTTGACGGCTAGTTTTTGTTATACTTTATATTTAGATGCAGACATTTCGGCTGCGATTGCATTCGATTGGGTTTTATCTTCAAAGCTATTCTAGCTGGCGTATTCTCTTCTATCGAGAGTCCAAACGAACCGGCCTCCAGTTAGTGTATATTTTAGTGCCATGTAAGCGGCCCTTAAATATGCAAGAATTAATGAACTGTCAAATGTTCATAGTGTATCGTTTCTCACGGTATAAGCAACCATTTGAATGAAAAACACTCTTACTACTGCCATTAGTGCGTCTTAGGACGGCCAAAAGTAAGCAAGAATTTACAAAACTGCAAATATGTGTATCTTTTCTTGCAGTATAAAGGATAAAATGAACTAGCAACACTGTTGTGATGCAATCCAAAATACGACTGTTTTTTTTTACAAATTGCGTGACATTTTGTATCTTCTAATCAATTGTAACATAGCTATAAGCTCCTCTGTAAGATGAATGATACAGAAATGAATCAAATCTCATTAAAATAGATCTTAGCGCTAAGTCAAAACATCCATTACGGTATTACAATAGCGTAATTAATTAAGATTTAGGAAAGATAACTTGAAATATTCAATTAATTTGTAAATCTTTGAAATCCCGTCCGAGATAATTGGATTGAATTTTTTTAACATGGACAATGTGCGTCTGGTTAAGTACTTATATTTTGTTTTAAGCAAATTCGAAAATTCGTTTTGATTCATTTTACGCAAAAGGGTTGTCGAAAAATTATCTGCTCTGTTTACTCAGATATTCATGTACACGTGTTTCATAGCTGTCACATTTTTATAGCATTACTCACATTCTCATACACATTCATAGCAAATTGCTATTATGAAATTGTTCTGTTACTTCCCGACAATCTCTAAATAGGCCGAAGCTGAAATTACACGAAGTCGGCAATTCTATGACTTTTTTCCACATTTGATATTCTGGTGATGATTTTACGGACACTCACACACAAACACAAAACAATACAATCGTTCTACTAGTATGTTTTCTCTCCAGTAAGAATATTAATTAATGCAATACTGTCACGGCGGGGTTATTTTGCGGTTAATAGTAAATTCTAGATTTTGCCCACAAGATCTGTGTGATAGAATTTTCTCTTCACTTCCAGTAAGTGGTGAGGTTAGTTCTCAAGAGTGCTCGAATATTAACTAATTTCACGTGATATTAAGCGCCTGTCCTGTTGTGAAGAATTACGTTAATAATTATATACGTAGTCAGAAGGATTTAATGTTTCTTAATAACTGGACTGTGGCCTTGAACTTCGTAAAGTGCATGTAAGAGAATTGAATTATTCTGAAGCATATGTTTCCCTACAATATACTTCGACAACATGCTATGTTTAGAATTATTAAATGTCCATTGTATGAAAAAGATAGTGAGAGTAAAATAATGCTATGTATAAAACGTAAACATTCTTTTAGTTAAGGCTTGTATGAATCTACAATAAATTGCAAGATCCGCAAAAACCGCAATCTGACATTTGATTTTAATTAAATGTTTGTACTAAATATTTCACATAACATGTTTTTTTTTTAAATTTTGTTTGAACCGCATAGCTTTATAAAGCTTGATGTAAAGGCTAAGCGAAACTAGTCATTCTAACATTTCAGTTCATTTTATATTTTTTTATTTTATCAGAAACCTACCGTTTTGTATTAGCGTCCTTCAAATATTTATGGGAGGTACTAGAGTATCCCTATACCCCTCTGTGTTAAATTCAGTACCGCCCCTCCAACGATCATCAGCAACGCCACATTAAGACAATGGCATGACAAGCTTTTTGCTTCATGTATTCTCTAAGAATGATGTTATATGCTTTCCTCAGGCGTATAAAAACGCCAAATACTTTGTTATATGTGTATTGTATATTAAGTCTTATTTATTGTCAATAAACGAGCTTTCCTCCAATGCTTTATAGCACAAAACTATCAGATGTACACAAGTGGTTGTTACAACGATAAGTGTCGTATAGAATTAAGAGTTTTTTAACATTAGTATAATGTTCGTGTCAGAAGTCCTCTTTGCATTGCATGTATGAGGAGTTTTTATTTGTTATACATTTGATATACATGTACATGTATTTCTCCAAGGTTATGTTATGTTAATCATTTATGGATTTCTACACTAAAATATGAATTGGCTGAAGTATTATTATTTTCTCTGTATTTCATTTTCTGGTATAGACCTTTTCAGAAAGTAGGTTATCTCCCTTGGCAAGTTGCGGAAATCACCTTTCTGAATAGGCCCATACAGAAACAAGTAGTCAGTGAACAGCCTGCGCTAAAAGTGGTTCTTCTATTTTTTGGATACAGGTAATATTTACATGCAGGGTAACAAGATTTTGGCTTTTAAGAATCAACATGATATTAAATGTGTTGAACTTTAAAATTCGCGTTTAGATCATGAAAACGATCTCCAGGCTCAAATATCTCACCAGATATATTTTTTTGTTAGCCGTATCTAATGTTGTAAATAATTATATTGACTTCTTGATTTGTATGCATTATACAGCATGAAGAAAACACATTGAGATTCTGATTTTAGTCCAATCTCAATGTCAGTGAGATCAGACCTAGATCTCTTGTTTAAATTCATAGTTCTCTTCGTCAACAGGTTTAGCTACGAAAATATATGCATTAACTTTATTAAGACATTTGTTATTATGCGCACGGTATTAATATATGATAAATGTCATTAAATAGTGTATTTTTGTTTGTACGTTTTGTTGCCAATAATTTACAGAGCATTATTAATATAAATGTGTGATTCAAAACATGAGTGTATGCTTCTTAAACATTATCATCAATTCATTATGTCTTCGCTTACATCGATCGTTTATCCTACATGATTTCTGCAATTCGTTCAACATTGTTTGTTAATCTCATTCCATGTTTACACATAACGTCATACGTGGAAGATGTGCCGCCAATGGTGCACTTTTCGCCCATGTTAGATGAAATTATCATATATCGTTCATTACAAGATGAAATATATATCTTATAAGCCATTATATGCCAATAAGTCTCACATTACTTCCCGCCAGTTTCTCGAAAATTAATAAATTTACTTAAAGAAATGCTTCGGAACAGCACTTTCGAAATGTTTCCTTAATTTACGTAACGCCATCGATAAAGTGCTGCTTTTAGTGTTGAGCCGCTTAAGTTTCTGTTTGCCACGAGCTTTGTAAAGATATACGTTTTTATATCGCCAACATGTGTACATTCTTCTATATTGAAGTGTCTTCTTCAAATTAGATTCTTGGAATATTCCAGGATTTATTTCATGGTTTGCATGTTACCATTATTAATCTTTGTACGTAATCATTATACAAATTATATTGCAATTATCGGTGTTTTACCTACTGTTTTCCATTTGTCCTTGATTTTATTTCTTTATATAATTTATTCTGTTTGATATTGTACTTATTGTTTTTTGTACTAAATCACAATAATTACTATATATAGTGTTTGTTGTTTATTATTATATACAAGTACACCTGTGAAAAAGTTAAGCACCCCGCGATTTATTACAGAAGTTCCAGTATTAAACTTTATTGTGAAAACTTTGATACTAAAATTAACATTAAAATGGTAATCTGTGGAACATTTATAACACTGGCTCTAACATAATCTTCAAAGCAAAATCTTATCGGATAATGCATTAATGTGTCGTTTCCAATATACGTCAATTTCCCTGGAAACGGACGTCGGTTTAAGTATGAAGCGGTATTGCATTAACCCATCATTGTGTTACATTTTCGTGATATAAATGCCAATTTGAGTCTCTTGATTAATTTTGTACATCACTTGTTCAAACCGGGTATACCCTCCGCGTGAATGGATGCCTGTTTCGACACTACGTCTCATCCCTTCGGTCAGACGATGAAATCGGTGAATGATCTCGCCTATATCTACACGTACAAATATTGCCACTTCGTAATTATATTTACGGAACACCATTCATGCCATTTCCAAATTTGAAATTTAGGATTGATTTTTAATGTACCATAGACGAAAATATCAGAGGGTGCTTAACTTTTTTCCAGGTGTATACATTGTAGTTCAATACATCCATTTATTCGACTGGTCTCAGAACACAACTGAATGGTACGATTACGAGGAACTGCTGCCAGCACAACTATTTTTTATTCTTATCAAGTGAGCTTCCCGTTACTATATCTTGTACAAATCACATGTTCGATATAAAAATGACCTAAGACACAATTTTGCATGGCATGGCCCAATCAGAATTTGAAGGTTAAGTATACCATAGTCTTGACACAATATACATTTATAGGTCAATTAACTACAACTTCCATGGAAAAACTGCACCTTAATTATAACTGTGGAAGAAATACCTCTATTCCTATTGCTAAAAGTAATGACTTACAGTGAGAAATTTTTAGCCACAGCACATTTTGAAAGCCCAAACAAAGTCAGTGCCTTGTGCACACTTGAAGGAATAAGAGTCAAGTCACGAACAACTAAAGGTTCGAAGGAATTAAGATGAAGCATGGTTCTAGCTTTATTTTAGTATAAGTATTAGTTGACAAAAAACGCCAGTTCTTTTCAGCATAACTAGAACTACGATCGACGTACAAATAAACATACCGTCCTATGTAATATTTACTTGACATGATATTATTTACTGCATATATCGAACTTTTGTATTTTCTGTAAGTTATTCTATGTAATATGTGGTATGAATATGACACTAAAACAATAAAATATGTTTAAAGTTTAAACTGATATTTACTTTGAAACTAATGAAACACCGATAGCATTCGGCACCCCTCAGCCGACTACGTAGAATACCGTGCTACCTGCAGGTAAAACTACCTAGTTTCGAGGTTGGTTAATTAGAAGTACGGAATCGACCGAAATATTCCGAAAGAAAACGAAAGGTTAAATAAATGGTACGGTATGGCTGCATGCTTCCGTCGAAGTTATAATGGGTAGGTAATCCAGACTACACTCAAATTAATCAGGTTCCTGTTGACTTTGGTGCACTGCAACCTGGAACGGGAATCAGTTTACGCTCAAATCACATATGAGATGGGAGGTAATCGTGAAAAAATAATAAAAGTCGTGACTATCACAGTTACGTGACTTCATATGAACAACGTTCATATCCAAGGGGAGGATCGAAGCATAATGAATCTAAATCTACATCGATATAGAAACCCGTGCGCTCTTGACTGATTATCACGTATTGCTGATAGAAGCGAAGTAAGCAAAGGTAATATTTCTTCTTTGAGTTTGTTAGTCTATCTGTACTTATGATTTATTTTAGCAACAAACGTTTTCAACTCTCATTTATGAACCAATTAAACAACATTGGTATGGCCGTATGCATTAAAAAAATAGAGAATCTCCAAATGTACGGGACAGACAATTGGAGATGCATGCATAATATACCAACAAAACGTAAATAAAGTAAGTCTGCGATTGACATATAGAACAAGTACATATTTTTCCTCATGACTTTTAAAAGTTTAATCATGCAGACTCAATCTCTTCCATCATCCTTTCAAATTTGCCCTCTGAATATATTTAAATTGGAACATTTATGATCATTGAAATATATGTGCTAGAGATATTTGTACATCTATGTAACATCATGACAGACTGACACGTGCTTTCGGACTTTATAGCATGCTAGCTATCACATTTTCTGGATTTCATAATAAAACACTGTTCAAAATGACTATTACTTGCATGCCAAGAAGTTGATATTTGTTTTAATCAATAATCTTGAGGACATGAACTGGAGATTCCAAACTATGTTCAATATGAATTATATGTCTCGCACCTCAGTTGACAACGGCGTTGAGTTTTCTAGCTACGAAAACCGGTCCAATCACAAAATGTTAAGCACCATATGCTTTATATGCCTTGGGTCGTGGGCAGTTCTAAAAATAGATCAGTGGCGCGTGATGACGTCACAGGTACAAGCATGAAAATTGCATGAAAAACATAAGACACCTTTTATCTACACTAATATAAACTTTCATGTCTCTCTTAATGTCATATACCAATATTTAAAGTCATTATTCATTAGTACCTCTTTGCATTTACGTAGATGATGCTTTTCCTTGAGTCGTGGGTTTTAAATATCTCAATAGTGTAGTGTATACAAAACACATTAAGTCTCACTAAACTATTAAAAATCACTGAAACAAGTTGTCAACGTAAACAATATACATGAATAGTAACCTCTTTAATGCTTATTAACAGGAAATTATTAAAATATTTAGCACTGAACAGTCTTAACTAGCGACATTGTGGAAATTAAGTCTTCACACAATCCTTACTGATGAACTGAACTTTAAATGGCATATATCAATTAATTTGTGTACTTAAATATTACATTCTCTACACTTTATTTGGGTTCTTTGGGCATGAATATTAAAACTTTATAAAAGGCAAAACAAGAAAGAAAGAAATTTATTTAAATCATTGTTTTTTTGTGATTAAAAGATGATTATTCGTTAACAATGCAAGTAGCCGATAGCGCAACATGGTTTTTAATCAGTCGACTACCGATAGTTTTGTGAGATCAATATTTTATCCAGAATTTTGTCGCGCGTGCGCAACAAACCGTAAACAATCAAGAAATGTAAATAAAATAAGAAAACTGTCCCAAAGAAGAATGATAATTACGATAATAACAACTAAATGTAGACATTAAAGGCAAAAATATCGAATTTTTAAAGTATATGCAGATAATTTTCTGTTTCATACGCATTTCGTCACAGAATCATGAACGTGATGTTTCTTGACAAGTTTACGGATAGAACGTTTCTGAGTGCGATCGTTCTTTCATGAAAATTCACGTGTTTTCCTCACCCACGACTCAAGGAAAAGCCACGACTTAAGGAAAAGCAACCATATACCTAACAGTGGGATCAGATATATATATTTAGCATCCCTGATAATACTGATCATTATTTTTTTCGATGTACCAGCTAGGACATGTAAGTATTTATATATACTCAGGATGACACAAAAAAAGGAATGTGGATTTCATTATTTCCATTGTGGTCCTGTAATAATAATGACATGTCCTCGCAAGGCACAACAAATTAGACGTCTGGCTACACACCACCAAAATATAAACTGGTTCTCGTTTCATGTTGTTATGCATCAGAGGGTACTGTCAAGTCAACGGGAACCAGTTTAATAATTCGTAATTTCTAATTGCCTCCCTTTAATTATTTCTTACACGTAGCTTTTCGATGTTGTTTATTATTGGTTAATCTGATCTAGAAAGTATATCATACATCTACTGAAACGGTAAGAATATTTTCTAAAGTTGTATCCGTTCAGTTGCTTCACCACAAATATTTCTCATTCGTATGTTTAGCCTCAACATTGTTTATACTGGAATAGTTTTTCGGATAGATAATTTCGGCTAATGTCTAACGGTATTGTGTTAAAACGGACCACATCTAAACCGTTAAACGGACCTGTCTAAAACGGCCCAGTTTTTTTTTGTTTAGTAACAAGTGAAGGAAATTAACAGTTTTACTATTAAAATGTATCCTGCTCTGTAAGTTACTCTTGTGTTTTTTAGTAACAATACTGTGTGTGTGAGTAATAGGAATTATTTGATTCTAGTCCAACTAATTAGACTATTTATGATGACGAGATACTTTTTGACTTGGTCTCATCCCGCACGGTCTAACAAAGATCAGCATATTTGTGTGCAGAACCTGTTGGGCATGTTAACTACAACATCTGTGACCAAAGTGAACCATTCCGTAGGTAGAAATCCTTCGATTCAAAGTCGGTGCGTGCGCATGACATAACCCTCAACAACTTATCTCAGAGTAATCCTCCATTTCCTATGTCTGTATAAACTGGTCCAAGTCTTTGTTTACATATGTATTTAAAATAATGGAGTCTTACATTTGTAGGTTCATAATAACGTTGAAAGATTGGTTCGAATGAATTGAGAGCGGAGGTGATTGAAGTCATCATGTCACCTTCACTGAATAATTGGCCCTTCATTATTAATGTGGGCAACAGTATTATTGGTGTCACAGTGCTTGCGATGCCATTCTGTTTTAAAACGGTAAGTATTATTTGAATCATTTAAATGTGGTCATAAACTTAACCATTTAGATATGTGTTTTATAGAAATGTTAACAAATCAGCCACTTTTGCAAAGTATGTTTTAAGTAAGCAAAATAAATGCTTGAATTGTGTAAAGCTTTTATTGTGAAAGTTACAACATATTATACTCTAATCTAATATGTGTGATGCTTTGTTGCATTCTTGTATCGTGATAGCTAGTTTAAGTAACTTGAAATTTATAGCTCGAATATAAGATGTGCATTACACTTGTAAAATATTGGGCAAACTTAAATCCTATTCTGTGAGGACTTAGTTAGCTTCTTGTTGAAAAGCAAATATTCCTCAATTCAAATATGGTCTCACCTGATTGTAACATGAACCTGTGAATAACAGGACTTTACCTTTGAACAAAAGCTAGTCTTTATCTCTTGCTTAGTGATGTAGTAAATGAATTGAACACCTAAAGAATTACCCTCTCCAAGATGAAGATACTATAATTTCTTCTCTTACGTTCATGTACTTTTTTTGAGGTTTGATTGTATCATTTCCCTACTCCATCTTTCAGTATAATCTTAGGGATGCACTGTCAGCATCCCCATCCCAACTACTGAGCCAAGGACATTATTATTGTGTTTTTAAAAGAAAATCGCAGGAAAATATTCCCAATGGAAAATAGTATCTTTTTTTCCCAATTCACAGACAAAAATTCCCAATCCCAAAAAAACATTTTTTTTTTTTTAATTTTAAGTTCATTAACATCACTATTGGTAGTAAATACCTTATTCTGCTACTGTTTTATGTGTAAATAAGTAGAATAAGTTGAACATTGCAAAAATTGTAGTCATGCATTTTTTCCGAATTTTTATTAAAACACCGCGAAAATTCCCAATCCCAAGGGTATGGGTCATATTCCCAAAATACCGAGAAAAAACCCTGGATCGTGTGTATTGGTGATTAATACGGGGCACAATAAAGAACTATTAAGAATTATTAAAGAAAGAGTCAGGATATAAAAGCCTGGCCCCAGTTTCACAAAAAAAACTTACGTTTTATTTGCTCAAACTCAACTTATTTATTGTATCAATTATTTCTCTATATTAATGTATTTTATTCTAAAAGTGGCATTAAAAGAAGGTACAAATATGGTCTAATAACAGTTTCCCACAATTTCAATCTAACCAATAGTCTTTTGATATGGAATAATTGAATAAAAATTATTTGAGTCTGTCATTGGATATTGGACTTTCGACTCAAATGAAAAATGAGTTTTGAGCCTTAATTTTTCCTCTGAACCAACAATAATTTATGTTGGCATGTTAAACATGTTCTTCGTATATCAGAAAACAAATGATTTCTAGACAGAAAAAATACTTGAGTCCATTATTGAGTTTCTACTCAATTTTGTTTGTGAAACTGGGGCCTGGTTCTCTTGTATTTAATCCCTCCTCTCTGTGGAGACTGACTTAGATGTCCATAGCTGTTGAATGTGCAGTTGAAATTGAATAACAGAATGACAAATAAATAAATAACTTGACTGTAGCATTACTTTTTTCTTTTTCAACAAACTTGTATTTCAGTGTGGTATAATTCTTGGTGGACTGTTATTGTTCTTTGCTACATGGCTTACTATCGTATCCTGTCGGTTATTGATGAAGGCAGGTGTATCATCACGTAGGAGATCATATTCATTACTAGGTATGTATTCGCTTATCACAGCAATTTCTTCAAGATTTCTGGTTTTCAAGAACTAATGGTTGAATTCAACAAATTGCCTGACATTCAAACTTATTGAACCATCCTTAAATTTTTCAGTGGGTAGGTAATAATTTTTATAAACTAGGATTAAGATTTTTTTTACAATTTTTGTATTGAACCTAGAACGCAGGTCACAATGCTATTTTTATTTGAAAAAAGTTTACCCTAAAGGCCACCAAAATGTTGGCTAGGGCCTTTTTTTGGTGAGAAGGTAGCATTAACATGAACAAAATACTTCTTAAGAGTAGCCTTGTCTGTCTGTAGCTTCTTTTGTCTGACCAGAAAGAATGGATGGTTCGTTTATAAAGGAAATTTATGTTGACTTACGTCCAAAAAGTAATTATAGGAGTAGTCCTTCAAATATTTTCTATGTAACTAACAACATTAATTAATTGTTCCTATTTTTTTCAGCATATTTCACCCATGGAGCAAGTGGAAAGTTAATAGTCGAAATTGGGTAAATGGTTACTTGCTATTTTAGGGTTATGTAATTCGGAAAAGAGATAATCGTTTGCATGTAGTTGTTTCTGTGAACTGACTTAAATATATCCCAATTAGGAATCAATCTTGTATGGAACAGGTGTATTTGGAATGGAATTATTTTTTTTATGAATGATCAAGTCATGCTTTCCTCAAACATTGATTTGTCAAAATCAGTAAAATGTTGGTATATTACATAACAATAACATAAAACTATTTTTTTCTAATAATTACATACTTAAAAAAATGTTAATTTTTAAGGCAAAATTTTTGCTTCAGTGGTCTGACTTTAGTCTTGACAGTATCAAATTAAAGACGTCAGAGCAAGAAGAACCTATGCCCTTCTTTGTCTAAATGGAGATAGACCTTTACTGCACCCAGCACTTTAGTTATCTGATATATAAACCATACAGTAATGTAATTATTTATTCAGGATGATTGGACTTCAACTTGGTACACTTGTGGCTCAAATTGTTATTATTGGTGATTTAGGACCAGGCATTGTGTCAAAAGCTTTTGGCATGAAGGTTGGTTTATAAATTTCTAATTATTGGATAGACAGTCAAACCTGTATTTACTGTCACCTCTTAATAAAGGCCACCATGTGAATAAAGGCTTTTCTTTAAAGTCGGGTCATTGATTATTCAGATCAAATTAATCTCCAAATTAAGACCACCTGTCAGTTAAGGCCACATTTTGTCTTCTAAGTAGACCTATGTTCACAGGTTTGATTGGTTTTTCAATACATTGAATATGAATGGGAGACAACTTTTGTATTTTAGCACGATAGAAATACCGGCGATCCTTAAAATTGGCATTTAGTTAAATACATGTATTAATTTTGATCATGTTAAAATATGATATTGATTTTTTATTGAAATTATATACTCATTGTTATATCTATCATTCCGAAGGGAATAAGATATTCAAAAAAGGTAGACTTTTTTACATTGGTTGGAATAGTGTAACTCTGAAAGCAGTAAATAAACAAGCTATTTAATGAGGCTTGAAGTATTTTAAACGATCATACTAATTATTGACATACATTTTTATAATGTAGTCAGCATTGCCAAAATCTGTATATAAATGGAATTCAAATATATATATATTGACAATTAAAAATAACTAGTTATTCGTATAATTTCAGAACAGTGATAATCTTAGAACTGGGTTAATATTATTCCTTTGCCTGTTTGTCGGGCTACCTTTGGGTTTATTGAAGGATGTTCGAGCGCTCAGTAAAACAAGTACTTTGTGTATTATGTTCTACACATTCTTCAGTTTTTATGTAAGTATTATAGTATGTTAGTGATTGTATTTCTAATCCTTTTTTTACAACAATTTGTTCTCAGCACAGTTGACATGGATGTTAAAGGGGCATACCCTACAACTTGGTGCATTTAGAATTAAGGCAAAATGATGATAAATTAGAAGCTTGTAAAGAAAAAAGCCGACAAAGAAAGCTTCAGCCAAAAATTCATCCAATTAAAGATTAAATCATAAAAAATATGTATTTGTGACACATACATTTAGTCATGGAAATTTTTGGGTGGAAGTGATTTATTATTCATAGCTATGTTTTTTGCGGCTAGTACCTAAACTAGTCATTTTATGACCCATGTACTCCCTGCAATTATCCATTATATATTGTTTCACATATACATCTAGCACATTTTTACACTTTCACAGAATGTTTGTCAGTTTTTAGGGTATGCCCCTTTAAGTGTCAGTAGGTTTTATGCAGCTTTTCAACTATATTTCAGTTTTAGTATGGCAGCCAGTTCACCTATAAGTAAGCAGTTTTCTAGGACTGTATCCTAACTAGTACTTACTTACCCCTTCACATTGAGCCGGCCACATCAGGGTTTTTTTCTTGGTATTTTGGGTGTTTTAATCAAAATTGGGAAAAAATGCATAACTACAATTTTTGCAATGTTCAACTTTTTTTTGGTGTTTTTTTTTGGGGTTGGGAATTTTTGTCTGTGAATTGGGAAAAAAGGATACAATTTTCCATTGGGAATATGACCCGAATTTTGGCTATAAAATCGCCCCAAAAAATCCCTGCACATCTCCACATATGGTGGAATGTCGACTTTTTTCGTCAATTTTTTATAGGAGGGTACGACCTCCTGGTGACCAGGATTCAAACTCAGCTCACCAGGTTACAAGTTGTACAGGGTTCATTATGACGTTGAAATAAAGTAATTTAGGTAATCCCAGAACTTCAAGCAATTTGATATTGAGGTGATCTTGATTTTGAACTGGTCTCTTAGTGAAGGCTTATTGTAATATTAAGTAGCTGTGGACATTTACTCTGTACAGTATAACCTCTGTAGAGCAACACCCTGTGGGAGCTGCAATTATTGGTCATTGTTTAGAGGTTGTTGCTCTACAGAGGTTAACATTATTGTAAATATCAGCTTAGGGAAAGAGCCTTTTTGAAGGTGTTAATTGTTATAGAAGAGGTTGTTGCTCTACAGAGGGCGCTCTGGAAATGTTATGCTGTACATTCTCTTCATAATTTTATGCAGTAATTTACATGTAATTGTATACATTTCTCATACAGGGTGGTATTGTTATCTTTACCAAGGCTGATATCTGGTGACTGGTTAATAAAGTAAATTTCTGAGGTTGGAAGGATTATTTCAGTGTCTACCAATCTTTTCCTTCGCATTTGGATGCAAACGTGAGTAATGGTTTGTTTATATTTCTTATTCCTAACTAAATAATGGTTCATTCATTCTTCAGTTGATGCCAACTAGGAAAAAAACCACTACATTACAACCTCTCCAAAGCAAATATGTTGTGTTGTTGAGAGGTTGTTGCTCTAGAGAGGTTAAAGTAATACTTAATTGTGCAGTGGAATAAAATCATGCTATTGTTGAAGTGAGGTTGTTGCTCAAGAGAGGGCCTCTCTAGAGAGGTTGCACTGTATATGAACAAAGCTGGTATGATAAACTTCCAAGCCAGGTCATAAGTGCATGAAGGAAGGACCTCTGTGGTTAAGTCGTTATGTTCTCTGACTAATAATCATTAATCCTCACTGCTGCGAGTTTTAATCTCACAGGGACAAAGGTCACAGGTGAGGAAGCTGTTCAGCTAGGGTACAGAAGAATGCTGGTTCAGCTCTGGTGTACATTTAGGGTCTTCTTTCACAATTCAAGTTGCCACTTGATATTGACCAAATTATCCAGTGAAAAACAAAAGAACAATGACTTCTCTATAACCTTTCATTTATTGATTATACTACATCTCCAAATACAGATCATCTCTGAATGAAGGTCATATTTTGTGTCTGGGTGTCTGGCCTTTGTCAAGGATTGGAACATTTTTAAAGTCAATACAATTATTAGCAAAATATATTGATAGTGTCATGAAGAACGATATTTGAATGAAACAGACTGCTTCCCTCAAGAGCGCCACCATGTGTTAATTTACAACTTTATGAACAATCATTTTTGTTGACTGTAATGATTTGTGAGCTATTAATATTAAATTCTTGAAATTTGATTTTCAGTCAGTTGTTTATAACATATGACGCTTTAGCTGAGCCATCACTGAAGAGAATAAATGCTATAGTTGGATCAGCTGTTCACATGTGTACCGTTAGTTATTTGTTGGTTAGTATGCGTCATTGTTTATTATCTGATTGAATGAATGATAACAGGATTAACCCATTCAAAATATATGTACTGTAAGTATGTTATAGGTCACACCTGTGTAATGCACAAGTAAAATCAGTGCATATCCTTGGAATAATAATTATCTACATGTTCTAACAAAAAATAACCTGTACTAGCCTCTGTCCGTCCATTCAAATTTGATTTCCGAGCGATATCTCAGAAATATTTCTATATTCTGTATAAGTGTTTAATAATAAAATACAGGTCAAGCTCAATTTCCATTAAAGTCCTTTCTGACTTAGCTCTCAGCGAGGGCAATAAATGTCCTCCAGACACATTTCTAGTTTGAAAATAAAATGACCATAACAGTAGATTTATACACAGTTACATGAGATAATTTAGAGTGTCACTAATATAATTCAAATGTATCTGTTTTGCTGACATTATATTTCATTATAATGTGTTGTGTTTTTAAAAGTGATTGAGATGAATAGATGTGTAGAATTTAATACGTCTTTTAGTTAGGCACACAATATATTGGAAATATACAGTCAATCCTTTTCCATTTACTAAAAAGTTGGTTTACCATGTGTGATATTTACAATACACAAGGTACTAGATATAATAATTATGTCTTCACATATGTGTGTACTATTTCTAATTAGGCCAGACAGAATAGTCATGTTACCCTATTCTTCGGTACCAACCTTAAAGGTTTTAACAGCAAAATAATAAGTATGCTAATATGTGGGGTTAAATTATCCCAGACTTTGCAAAAAGTGCCGGACCAAAGGACTTGTCTGCTAGATTGTGCTTTGGTCTGATAAAGAATCATATCTCATCTGTCTGGCTGTCCAATGACTTATTTACCTGATGTATACAGATTTATACTTTATCGTTTCTTTTGGTGCGACAAAACTTACAAGCTTGTCAGACCAAATGCCTGGCAAATTCTTTTGCCTTACGCAAAGTCTGTTGTCCATCCTAAGCTTGAAAGATAGAAACAAACTAGTCTGGAAAAGTATTGTAATCATGCAAAAATTTCACTAAGGACCGAAAAACAGGGAGCATTTGATATTTTATTGCATGTACATCATGTATTTCAGGTGGGGATTCTTTGGTTATATAGCATTCTGTGATATTGAAGATTTGTCTGGGTGACATCATTAACCATTTTGAGGAGAACATGATGAGTGATGTCCTGAAAATGTGTTTCGTATTCTCAATAGCTGTGTCTATACCCCCTGATTGTGTTCCCCTGTAGGATGTCTCTGTACACCCTCTGCTTTCCCAACTCTCATGTAAGTATTTGGTACACAGTGCAACCTCTTCTAAGCAACACTCTTTTGGAGAAGCAAAATTATGTTGTTATTGTTGTTGAGAGGTTATTGCTCTAGGGAGGTTAAATTAATAGTTAAATCATGCAGTGTAAAAGTCATGCTGATGTTGAAGGGTGGTTGTTGCTCAAGAGAAGAACTGCTCCGGAGAGGTTGTATTGTACCAACGAAACTCACTGTTGTCAAAATACCCTTAATTCAAAGTTTTGTTTGTGGAAGAAATCCCTTTTTTGATTTTTTTACGTTGTGGATAAAATCCCCTCCATGATATATTGGATTAAATATTAGAAGACTTTTGTTAATAGTGCTGTAATGTGTGTACATATGTGTAAAAACTTTCTAATGTTGAAAATATTTGATATCATATCATTATATATAAATGCAACTGTGGCTGAGTGGTTATGGTGTCTGCCTTTGAAGTGGGAAATTGATGGTTCGAACCCCAGTGGAAATTGGGTTAGAACTGATGTGGTTGGTTGGTGATCCGCCAGCAAGACGAATAATGGATTCTGTAGTAGGCCCATCTCAGCCAGGCTTCCAGCAAAACTCGAAGGGATTTGGGAGGATTTTTGTGCTAAAAAAATAGGTGTCTCATTAGCCAAATTGGCTGGTCCTTTCAATAGAATTGACACTATATAAACAAAACCTTCACCTTTTATATACATTGTATTATAATTTTGTTATGATCTTAATATATAAATTTGACAGAGAACAAAGGAGGATGTACCCGGTAGTTGGAAAATTCCTGAATTCCATTTTAAAGTGATAACTGTCATTATCATAGTGGGGGTCAATGATAATTGGAATTCTTATACCAAACAGTGAGTAGATTTATTCCTTTAGAGATATTTCACTTACAGGCTTAAATTAAAATTAAGTTTGTTTGCCCTTTACCAACCGACCCCGAAAAAATCATGCCGACTCAAAAAATCTTATTGTAAAGTCTGGGAGAACTTTATTTTTATACTTACTATTTAAAGTTTGTATCATTTGAAAGTAGTAAAGCGAAAACAATAATGGGTGTTACTAGGCACTGATCAGTATGTTATGGTTGATTAAAAGCACACAATAAAAGGTTGTATGGTAGCAGAATACATTAAATGCATATAGAATGCATATCTAGTGTAATTTCATGCTAGGTAAAGGTCAAATTCAGAAATAAAATATCTTTCCTACCTATCGGCCCTTCTTATAAAATTCAGGGTCAGTACAGGGCAAACAAACATATTTTTAATTTAGGCCTTAAAAATTTCTGAAGTTAAAAACTTATCATATTTATGAATAAGGGCATCCAATTTGCGTTACACAACCCAACTTTTTTACAGAGGGTAATTTTAAATCGGTGACAGAATATTACTTAACATACAGTGCAACCTCTCCAGAGCTAAACCATTTCGAGGGTTCAGCGCAACAGTGTCGTAACTCATATTGAAATAAGAACAAGTTACGACAGTGTTGCGCTGAGCCCTCGATTTGGGAGTAGCAAAATTATGTTGTCGTTGAGAAGTTGTTGCTCTAGAGAGGTTAAATTGAGAGTGAAATTGTGCAGTTGGATAAAATTGTGCTGTTGTTGTGTAGAGACTGTTGCTCGCTCCAGAAAAGTTGTACTGTATGTCAATATAGATACAAGTTATTATTTCCGTATTTATTTGCAATATACCTACAATTTATTATCAGGACAATTTGTCCGAAAACTTCATTTTAGATGGTTACTATTTTATTGTAATAGCCTTAATTTTATGGACAATTTATTATCAGGGCAATTTGTCTGAAAACTTAATTTTTAATAGTTACTATTTTATTGTAATAGCCTTAATTTAATCGACCGGGTGCATGATTTCAAATCCTGTATATGGCATTATGTACCTTGTAATGAATTGTTTAATAGCATAAAGTCCAAGGCCTTTTGTCCTCAAATACTGGTCATTGATGATGAGAAGTTGACAGTTGTATGTGCAGCACAAAGTCGGCATACTAGTTCAATTTCCAGTTAATCTAGTCAGATTTATGACTTGTATTAGATGTTGTCAGTGCATGTGCAACTGTCTGTCTATGCAGTCTATGCATCTGCCAAACTGCTACTGCTGGCATATGTGTTTATTGAATGCAGCATCTTGTTGAATTTGTCATTGAATTTATCAGATATTTATATTTATTACAGTTGAGTTTGTGTTGGGTCTGAATGGTGCCACAACTGGAACTTTGATCTGTTACATTTTTCCTGCTCTGTTCTTCCTGAATGTGATGTCGGACAAAGCTGAAGGAAAATTATCTGGAAGGGTTTGTACCAATTATCTCCCTTTGATATTTCTACCTTGATAAGTTTGTAAATAGATAAGTATCTTGAGCTTATTGAATTCGTTGGAGTATTTAAGAAGAATGACAGAGTAATGTAAATCTTCTGCACACTAACCCACATGTCCAAAGCCTTGGGCTTGTAAATTTGTGTATTTGGGCTAAAGGTAGATTGTTCCAATTACGATAGCCCACTTATATAGTGGGCTAGTGCTTTTTAAATAATGAGTTTAACCGCAGTGTAACATGATATGTTTAAAGGTTTATGTGAGTAAGTCAAAACTGTGAACAAAGGCCACCCTTGTGAAAGACAAATTATGGCCTTTCTTGACAGAAGAACTTTATTCAGAGGTCATTTTGTTCTAAATAATCAAATAAGGTTTTTGAAAGAATGGCCTTATTCACAAGGTGGTCTTTATTCAGAGGTGACAACTAACACAGGTTGGACTGTATTATTATGAGCTTGCCATTGTAAGAGGATTTTTATGCCCCTGTATCGATAGATCGGCGGCATATTGTTTTGGGTCTCTCTGTTTGTCTATCTGTTTGTACCAAACTTTATCCTTGCCTATAAAATCATAACACTTGCACCTACATTCATCAAACTTCATATGTAGGTTCCTCATGACAACCTCTACTGGACCTGGGCATTTTTAGGTCAGTAGGTCTTAAGGTCACGGGGTCATGGTTTTCAAAAAAAGTGTTAATTGTAAATCATAACCTGTCATGGGCTTCCCTGGTTGAATTTAACTGGTTTTGATTTCTTATTAGTAATCACTAGACCCTTACCCCTGTAGGTTTGAATCTCACCTTGGATGTAAATTTTACTTGTGAGGAAGCTATCCAGCTAGCTTGTGGAATGTCCATGGATCTACCTTGTGTATACCTTGGTTCAACCTCCACTATTTAAGCTAGTTAAAAACCAAACTGACAATTGAGTCAATTGACCCTGGCTATAGGTGAGATGTTAATAATTATATATTTATCAACTTCGAATATTTTCAGCTGGTTTTGGCATGTGGTTTAACAATCATGATAGCTAGTACATACACCACACTTAGTGCTCAAAATGCTGTTGATAAAACCATAACAGGACAAGAAGTTCTACCTGTACTTGATGATAGACAATTAGACGATGTTAAAGCAACTATAGAGGGAATAAAAAGAGGTTAGAATACTTATAAATTTAGAAAGTATCTTTATAAATGTGACCCCTATTATATTAAGCCTTACATAGTCATACTAAGTCACATATTGACCACCAAACATATTCTCCCTCGCCAAACATATTTTTTTCTTATTCCTCATACTGTATGTGTACATGTACATACCTGAGTGAATAAAGTTTTGTTCAGTTCAGGTTGTTTAACATGTTAAAAAACCTAAGGACTGATGCGACAAATGTCAAAAGGCCTGCAATGACGCTCAACTGTCCTGCACTGTTTGACATACAGTCCTTCCTTGTCTATTAAGTCTTTGCTTGTCATAGGTATATTTAAAACTAGTCCTACATGCGACTAATGAAAACTGATTTCACTCTGTATTGTCCTGTGTTTGATCATGCATCAGCACAAGATGCACGAATATTCTAAGTAGAATGGGCGGGGCGAAAAAACGTTTATAAAACTGACAAAAACTGGATAGTCCTGCAACTAAAATGTCCTACGACTTGGTAAGACCAGGTCTTTTATTAATACCATAATTTTTAGAGAGTAATAAATATATAGTCAACTAGCTCATGAGCTTCTGTATGCGGCGTGGCTCGCCTTCACAAAAAATATGTGTTCAGTTACCCTGATACAAATAATCCATAGGGAGAAGTTAGCCTTTTGTTGTATTATTGTTGTATTTTTGTTTGTTTTTTTATATCGAGTTTTACACCCCTTTTCAACAGTCAAAGTCATATGAGGCGGTCAGTTCACCTAACCATCATTCCTGGGAAGAACCAGTACTAGACTCCCTCTGTAAGCATCTGCCTACTTTCTCACATAAGGAGACATGGTCGGTAGCTGGGCTCAAACCCACATCCCTCTATCAGTGAGAGGTTACAGTGATTTTTGAAGTCAGTGACCTTAACCACTCGACCACGGAGGCGGGTCCTTCTTTAGTTGTAAGGACAATGCCTGTGCTGATATATGACAGAAATACTCCTGAACCTGGTTTAAAAAAATTAAACCAGATTTATTTCTTATTATTTAAATAGCATTACCATAAGATGAAAATTCTATGGTGCCAAATCAAGAAAGAAGGAAAATTTTTATATTGCAGTGTTTTCTTGAAAAATAAAGAGTTTTTGTTTTGGAAATTTTCTATGCCCTTTTAATTGATTGAATTATTTTTATATAACAGATGATGCATTGATTCTTAACAAAAGTAAAGTTGGTGTGATGGATTCTGATTCTGCTGTAGAGAGACATGAACCTCCTGTGCCACAGGAACCTGATGATGATGATGATACTAAGGTAGTTGTTTTATTTATTCTCTCACTAACTGGATAGAAAAATCCGTATAAGTTACTAAAAATAGCGGTGCTGGAAAATCTTATCTTGTATGGGGTTATCTATAACGGGAGCAATGTTGGAATGTCGACATGTGATTTACCAGAGATCGTGTGAAACGTCATGAAATGACGTCATCTTGTTCAACGTTGCGCAATATAATTTCCCGCCAAATCGTGTAAACGTATAAAAAATTGAAGTTATATCGTAGAAAATAATGCCGATTAAGCAGTGAGAAAATAAATCTACCATTACTTAAGAGTCGTGGATAAGGAAATCTCGCCCTCAGCCTGAGATAAGTACAAAGAACTCTGCAAATCCTCATGTGAGATTGCCTTATCCACAACCCAACTTAATGATAGATTCCATCAGTCTTCTTTATGTATTACAGCTGAATTATTTCTATGTATTTTTCTATATCGGATGATTATTTTATGTTGACCACTCTTATTACTGTCATCACTTATATATAAGAGGCATGCTTTTATGTTTAAAATCGGGTGTAAAAACTAGATGAGTCTTATAAAGGGGTGTATAACTTGCTTTAAACACTGTTCAAAATCAGGACAAAATGAACTAACTGTCAAACCTGTGAACAAAGGCCACACTTGGGAAAGAATGTGGCCTTTATTTCGAGGTTGCTTTAATTTAAAGTATCAATGTGAGTTGGTCAAATAATGGCCTTTATTTTGTTATAATTATTGTTTACAAGAAATGATTATAGCAAATAGTGTGTTGAAAAAAAACTAAGGGAAAAAGCTTACATAATGTTATCTAAAACCCCTTATGGTTCCATAATTGACATGTCTGAAGAATTTTGTTGTAAGTTTTTGTAAACTTAATTTTTATTGTTTATTTATTATCTATAATAAAAAAACACTAAGTAGTTTTGTAAAATAAGCTGCAATTTTTGGGTAAACTACATCATTTTGTGGCTTAAGTTGTTTAATTCTGTCTTTTGTCTTGTTGATTAAAGGTGCATTATGTTGAAGAGAAAATTGATGGAAGGAAAGCTAAAGAGAAGGATTTGAAGAAACCAGTTGAGGAATTAGCTAAAGATAAACTAGACTCATTGGAAGAAAACAAAATTGTTAATAAAGATGTAGAGAAAAATGAGGAGAAATCCAAAGCTAAAGATGAAAATGTAGGTGATGAGAAAGAGGATGTTGATGCTGAGAAAGTGAAGGAAATGAAGGTGATTGAAGAGAAACAGAAAGAAGCAGATAAGAAACAGGACCAGATTTTAGAAAAGCTAGAGCAGCAACAACAACAGCAAGAGAAGATTATACAAGAGCAGAAAGAAATTTTAGAGCAACTGAAGGAACACAATGACAAACATAAGGTATGTACAAGGTTGCAATTTTTACCAAACTAAAACACAAATCTTTGTATGGTAAGATGTACAGTGATTGGGACTTACACTGCTTAACATGGCAAACCTCTCAACTTTGATAGAGAGACCAGCCTCCATGGTCGAGTAGATGAGGTCGCTGACTTGAAATCACTGTTACCTCTCACTGATAAAGGGTTCGAGCCCCGCTGCCGATCATGTCTCTTTATGTGAGAAAGTAGGCAGTTGCTTACGGAGGATGGGAGTTTAGTACTGGTTTCTTCCCAGGAATGATAGTTAGACAAATTGTCCACCTCATACGACTCTGACTTAAAAATGGGCGTAAAACTCGATACAAATGTATAAACAAAATTGATAGGGAGACATATAAGGATGAGAACGGTCTGTCCACATCATGACTTGAAGACTTGCAGATTGTGCATAGATTTAGATTGCAAGCAAAGTCAAACCTGTAAACAAAGGTCACCCTTGTAGCATTTATAGATTTGTGGTCTATAATTGAAAGTCATTATGTTCTTAATAATCAATAGTAGTTTAAAAAGATTCGCCTTTATGAACAGGGTAGTCCCTTACACAGGTTTGCCTGTATTTGTTCCTTCTAAAATTCAAAATATTCCATTGTGCAAATGACTTAATTACATGAGTGTTTGTACATTGTATGGATTTTGGGTTTGTATTCTTTTATGTACAGTATAACCTCCCCTAGAAGTCGCTTCAGTTTTAAGCTAATCACATTATAAAGATATTTTTTTAGAAGTCAAATTTTTAAAAATTAAAAATTCAGATGTACTATAGCCATCATGTACTCAATGAATTTCAGCATTTGCCTATTGCACTGCTCTCTTAGATGGGAAATAGGACTACCTTTGACGACATACTCACTCTCTCGTTTTATTTTTGGAGCTAGTACTTAATGTAAGGACAACCTGAATTCAATTGAAACTGCATTTTATTTAGGTGGTCTTTATATCAAAGTTTATTGTACAAAACCATGTCATCGTTAAAGCAGTTCATCAGGTTATCACTACTGTCTGCTATCAGAGTTTTTATACTTCATTATGAAAATCTTGGACTTTTATGTGAATTTGATGTTATGTTGATTTAACGTCTCCCAATTACAGTTCATTAAATCTCTGTGTGGAAGATTTTATCTGATCAGATTTGTACCATTGCGAACATATGCTCTTTCTTCATCTAAAGCAATTGAATTATATTATTTGATCAATTTAATTTAATAATACTCTTCTTTTGGGAATTCATTAACTTTATCCTATTATATGGCCCAATTATTTCCCTTGCTGTTTGAAAAAAAAAATCTAGCATGTTACTGTAAAAATGTATGTTTCCAATATGAAAGATGAACTTTTTTATTTGTAGTTCATGCTCATTTCAACAATCACAATGTCACAACTCGAGTAATGTGTTTTGACAGTTATGTGAATACAAGTTTATGTCATATGCTTTTAATGACATCATAATTGATGCAAAGATTCAGTGTTTTTAGAGACTCTGCACATCTGGTTTCAGTGTATAAAAAATTTGTTTGACAAAGATTGGAGTTATTAGGTTTTGAAATCATTAAATATAATATGGCTTATTCTTAATATATAAATGAACAAAAATATTTTACATTTGATTTGGTCTTTGTGAAAATCTGCTGGTATCTTGTCATGATTGTATTATTAATCTTTTTATGTATAGTGAGATTTTATTAAACTGTCAAAGCTGAAGAAATTACGCCGTCGCTTAAATGTGTAAAAAATCATGTCAATAGAACAAACTGAAATATTTGTGCATACCTGTAATCAATTAATATATTTCTTGCTCAGATGTGATTAATTTACCTTCTGTAGGATGAAGAAATTAAACAACATGAAGAAGATGATCAAAACAAAGCACCACTGGTAGAAACAAAAAAATTATTACAAGATTCAAACAATGGTTTGAATGGTTTACCTAATGGTCAAGTTCAAATGGCACAAGATAATATTGTCAATGCTGATAAGATGAATCATCAAGCTTTAGACATTGGACAGATGCAAGGTGTTAATGTCAAACAGCAAGTTCAACCATTGGGGGGTGGACTGATGCCACCTAACCAAGAAGGTGCCCATGCTTTAGGAGGTGATCAACTGCTGCAAAAGCAACCTGAGGTCCAGCAGGGCCAACAAATGGCCGGAGAAGGACGACTAAATGTTCAACAAGGTGTAAATAATGGTGTGGGTATGCAACAGAACCCTCTGCCTTTAAAGCAAGATGGCGTTCAGAACCAGCCACCTTTGCTTCTGAAGCAAGACTCTAGAGATGGTATGGTGTTAAACCATAATCATGTTGATAGTGAACAGAAACAGAACTTAGTGAATGTGAATGTTCCAAATGCTCAAGATCTGGTAAAGAAGAAAGGTTTGGACTCTGGTTTGAAGCATAATGTACAAGACAATAATGTGGGTGATGGATTAGTTCAAAATAATGTTCCAGCAAATGTTAAAAAGATGCCTAATGAAGAGATTGCTGGTATTGGATTAAAGGATTCTCGAGAAGAGGATGAAGATGTTGACGAGAAACTTGTTGATGCTGTAAAACATAGAGGCAAGAGAGATGGTGACAGTGTGTTGATAAAACATGTGGAAGATGTTAATTTGGGTGCTGAAAAAATGGAGTTAGATGATGATGTCGAGAATAACCGTCAGCTAAATGATGACATTAACAACTTTCAAAATCGTATAGATACTGCGATACAAGCGGATGCTGGAGGTCTTGTCGGGAAGGAAAGACAAAGGTGATAATAAACTGATGAGTTTTAATTATGTATTTCAAATTTGGAGCATATTTGTTTTTTGAACTAGAACTATCATCTATCGGATTCTGTATGATATGTTTCATTACTTAACTGCATGATTTATGTTAATGCAGAAAATCTAATTCACCAGGATTTGTAATATACGTTTTTTTATTTCTGGAAGGTCTTTGATTGATGATATCGTAAGTTGTATCACAAATCGAGGGCTCAGTGCAACACTGTCGTAACTTGTTCTTATTTCAATAAGAGTTATGACACTGTTGCGTTGAACCCTCGAAATGGGATTTGCATGCCCTAGGTTTGGAATGTAAGGGTCTTATTGCAGGTTTTTATGTGTGAACAGGGACATCAGTCTTTATCTCTGCTATAAGATGTATCTTTTCTTTTTTGGGGGGGGGGGGTACTTAGTCATATTAGACAGTGTCTAAGCCATATTAAAAAATCCTATCCCGCCTTCCTATTCCAGCATGCTTGATTCAATAAGGCTCTGATGGGGCAATGTAGCTCCCCCCACCCCATGGATGTGTCATGAATACGTTTGTGCTGTGTTTTAGTTTTCAGTTTTCGGGTAAAGATGGTGGGTCCCTTATTGAAGGGAAAATTGTCATTGTAATAAGGATGGCGGGATAGCGTAACAAAGCATGATTCTCCTTCAATGTCCAATAATCCATGTGCTAAAAAGAATCAAATACTCTGTGTAAAAGTTAAACTATTTATTACAATTATCAACATTGCTTAAAGGGGCATGCCTTGGAACTGAAGCGTCTCAAATAGCAATCAAATTGGTATCATTTTAATGCCTAAATCAATAATCGAAAGCCCTGTAAAATATTTACAAAACATCCCGCTAGTTTACTCAAAATACACATTTCAAGATTAACCAAACCTGCCGATTTGGGCCTCAGAAATTATTCTTCATTTTCACAACTCGACCCTTTCGGTATCTGTCAAAACCGAAAATATCGCGGAAAAAATGTCAACAAACTGAAATGGTAAGTATTTCTCATGTTATGTTCACTTGAAAGGCAGCACACATGGTCAGTTAAACTCTCAGGCGTATCGGAAATATCGTTGTCAATAAAAGGCTGTAAGCCTTTTATTCAAACCGACATACAAATACCGACGTGCACGTTATAGGGTCATTTTTGAGCGGACATTCTTCTTTAACTTTTCGGTAATAATTGGTTTTACAAGTGACAAATGCATTTTCGGTGTACGAAAAAAAAAGACACAGCAGTTCCTGGGCATGCCCCTTTAATGGCAATTTCAGTGAATAGCAAATTCATGGAAGGGGCACAAGGGCTTAATTTAGGCCCCAAAACATGAAAATAAAGAAGTCTAATAATAATGGAATTTTTGAATTGGAATAATAAACAGTGTATATTGAATATTTGTAAATTGTTAAATATGATATGAATGTTAAATGCTACTTTGTTGACAGTAGTAAGTCATTTAAAGACAGAGCTGATAGTGTATATTGTATGCAGAACTACGCAAAAGCAATGCATTAAATGTTAAGAAAATTATGCATGTTTATGCACAATAATTTTTAATTAGAATCATTGTGTTAATTTGATTCCCTTTGTGTGTATTATATTTTTGTTGTTGTTTTTCAAATTTAAATTGATTATCTTTTTTATGAATGTGAAGAGTAAATGTCTCAAATCAACAAAGAAAACTTTTTTGTATATTTTGAGAAGTGGAAGCCAAAAAGTTTCATGTTAAATTTAGTAAATTACAATGTAGATGTCTTACGACTTATTCCAATTTTTATCATTTACTCATATTATGAAGATTCCTTGTTATGGAATAGAAAGGTTTTGTGTTGCAGATTGCTCATTGCTCATTTTGTGAAATTTATTATTTTTCATTGTATGTATCTATGTGCTATCATTCTGTTAATAATATATGAATGTCATTTTTCTACCTGTTTTCTTCGGGGATTAACTTTGCATTGACAGCCAGGATTGTGATTCTATTCCAGATTTAACAGTGGATGTAGACTCTAGACATACACCTAGGTAGAACCATTGAATTTCCTTCAGCTTAAGCTGTACTGCTTCCTCACATGTAAAAATTTGTCGGAGCCTTGGTGAGATTTGAACTCACAGAGTGGTTTGTGATTACTTGTCAGAGACCATAATCACTCAGCATTATCTACCTGTGTTTCAGTATTTTTTGGGACCAGATTCTTGATTCACAAACATTCTTGATTCAAGTTTTTTCGCTAGAATCTAGTCGTAACATAATTTTATGTAAAATTTATGTTCTACTTAAAAGCTTGCTTTTGATGGATATGTAAATATGAGGTGTAAATTTTATGTATCTTCATTTTTGATTGTTTTCACATGTAATCATGGGTGACCTTCATAAACGGTAGCCGTTGATATTTATTCATATTTTTGGCTGACCTTGTCTCATATGTGACCTTTATTTGTGGGTGACCTATATTCATGGGTGACCTTTATTTATGACTGGTGACCTGTATTTGCGGATGACCTTTCTTTATGGCTGACCTTGCCTCATGAATGACCTATATTTATGACTGACCTTGACTCATGTGTGACTTTTATTCATGGGGACCTGTATTTAAGTATGACATTTATTTATGGCTGACCTTTACTTGTAGGTATTTTTTATTCATGGGTGGCATTTATTCTTGGGTAACCAATAACCTTGATATGACTGTTGTTAATAAATGATTGAAATCTACGATAGAACTATGTCCAAGAGTGTAAGAGTGGCAGACAACAAGTGAGGTACTACTACAGAAAATATTGACTTGTTGAAGGTGAAAAAATCTTTCATTGTTTAATTCAGTGGTAGTTCATATTGATAGAACTTCAGAGTCTGTATGTAATTTTGTTCTATGTATAAGAAGTTTACTTTTTCATCTATAGTATAATATATTTATTTGCATTTCATATGATGTTGAGACTTGAGAGAGTGTGATTTTATGTCATATGAATAAAAATTATATATGTTTTTATATCATATGTACACTATATATTATGATTGCTCTTTTAGAGGGTTGCAATTTGCATCAATGTGTATCTATTGAAATTTTTTATTAAGAAGGCAATTTATGAATTTTGTATGATAGCCATTTTGTAATCAAGATGGTCACATTTACTTTTTGGGAGTGGAGGCAGGTCTTGACCATCTTGACATCATAACTATATATAAATGGTCAAAGGTATTACATGCCGATAAAACCATTGAAGTTTAGTTTTACGCTGTATCTCAGTGAAAGAGAAATCCATGTTTGTTCAATGCAAAGTATAGCCATGTATTGTGATATACCAATTACTGGATGCTGGCCGACCGACTCTTGTAAATAGCTGATATAAGCTCAACTTGAAAAAAAAAATATTGACCTTTATGTATTTGAATGGTGAACAGCGTAATGTAGGTTTTTATGAAATAAAGTCGTTCAGTGCATGAAAGGCATACATTTGGCTCCTACCCAATCTGCTATCAAGTAATTGAACTTTTGTATTTTACTAGTTTCTGTTTATCCATGCGATATTGATTCCTGTCTGGTTATGGTATTTTAGGTAGTTAACTGGAATATTTAGAATTGTGGACTTGGTAAAAAAAATTTTTTTAATAACTGATGTATATTCACGCCGCCAATCAGATGGCTTATAGCTGTCACACTGATTATCTGCCTTCTGTCTGTCTGCCCTAATTTTCTCTGTCCATGCAACTCCTACAATTCTTATGGAATTTTCACCAAACTTTCACATGAAATCAACTTCTATAAAATCAATACTACATTTAATGTCATTTGTTAATCTAAGGTTGTCTCACTTTAAGTCACTATAACATTGATACATTATATCTCAATCAAGAGTTATCTCCCATTAATTCACAATTTTATTTAATGTATTTTTTTAATATAAAGTTGTCTCCCTTTAATTATTATTACATTTAATGTCCCGTGAGCTTTTTGGATGTTGAAATTAATGTAGGTCTTATTTCATTTAGAAAGATATCTTATCAGAGAAACTGATTTTACTTGTAATAAAAACATTCCCAAATTTTCTTTTTTAATCACAAAGTAGCTATAGAAATGTAGCACGGTATTTTATCAATGATATTGCAAAAAATAAGTAAAAATATCTGACAAATATTTTTACGAGATTTGGCTAAAGAAAGGCATTATGTATAAAGATTGTTACAGCAAATAAAATATATATTTTACTATCATTTTATCTATTGTTCTGTATTACTAAGTACAAAAAATTCATGGACCTAATGTAATTTTTCATCCTTGAAGTCACTGTTTCATTAATATTTGTGCCATTTAGTTTTTTTTTATAGGAGACTTTAAGCATAGAGTGCTACATTTTAAACTTCCTATTTACCCCATAATTAATACTGTAGCAACTTGATATATATAATGTACCCCATTGCATTATTTTTCAAGTTAAAGGGACTAATAAAGTTTTATTACTGTTTTTTGAATGTCATATTATATATAATAGTATTTATCTGATTTTTGTCTGATTTGTTAATTAATACATGTTTAATGATCTCACCATTGTAGATTGTAATAAAACATGTATAAAATCAAGTTTGTCCGTTATATATTTCATGTCTCTATCTTAAGCTTGTTGCCTTGTTCATGTCTTGGCATTCTGTCAAACTTTGTCAAAGGCTATGCCTGGTAGTGGTGGGTACAGTTTCCTTTTTGCATAAATTTTCTGGCAGTATAGAGCTCTATTGTCATGGTTAATGCCTGAGAATAATGCGTCTTTTCAGCTGCACGGGGTTGCTAATCTACGTATAGAATATATGAGTGGATATATTACAACCTTACTGCTTTCTTTTGACAACATGATCTTACCAACATTCATCAATGATTGGTCTAGAAGCTTTCCAAATATAGTCAGTGTATTAATTTCATTCAGTAACTTCTGTCAGAACCATTCTGAATGTAATGCATATTGTAAATGTCTTTATCAATCCATCAACAGCTACTTTCCAACGCCTACAGTAAGTGATATCACAGTCTAGAGCTGTTGATCTAGAGAGTTTGAATTGAACCTATGTAAAAAAGAACGACAATTTCTGGTGCCACTTTTCCAGTTTTAATAATTATGTTCTCACTCACTCATGATTCCTTTGGTCTAAAATTTCAGCTTTGTTTCAATATCGTTCAAATATTGCCGCTTGGATTAATATTACCAGGGTTCGAATCCCACCAGAGGCTCAGGGGACCAGAAACATTTCAGTAAATAAAGAATCACGCTGTCTATTCGAAATAAGAGCTAGGCGCATCCCGCACTGGACATGTCTGTAGCATATATCTATCTCTCCCTTCTGGGGACATTTTTTCAGTCTGTTCCTCTGCTCAGATCATGCTGTATCTGCACTGGTAGAGGATGCACCTGCGCCCTCGTGGCTGCAAAATATGTTAAACGCCTTTGAACGTACGAACAGTATGAAATGGACGCTATACAAATCTGGTATCTATCTATTTCACATTTGAGAAAGCTGCCCAGTTAGCAGAAGGTCATTGTTTTAACCAAGCATTAGACTACCGGGTCGTCTTCCACCGTTTTAACTTAAAAGTGGGGAAAATTTGCCAAAATGACAATGGTTTTTTGTGCAACGTAGAACCCCTGGAAAAAGGAGATAATTGCAAGTATTGATACTAATACGTATTTCAGGCCTTTAGAAAACTTTAAGTCTTTCAGATTTGCTATGAAACATTCAATAAACATTCAACCTTCACCTCATCAACTACAGTACATCCTCGCCAGAGCGACCCCCTCGACTTGAGCAGCAACCTCCCTGCAACAACAGCTTGATATTTTCCCACTGCACAATATATACAAACTATGAATTTAACCTCACTAGAGCAACAACATAATTTGGCTACTCCCAAAGGGTGTTGCTTTGGATAGGATGCACAGTATACTTATGAAGTAACTAATGTCACTAATTTAAAGATGCCTACCTACCTTCTGTTGAAAAATTCAGTTGTGTAACCCCAAATCAGCATTCTTTTAAAGAATGGCCTCATTCGCAATTATCATGAAAATTGTTCAGTTTTTAACTTCAGAAGGGTGTTGCTTTAGAGAGGTTGCACTGTATATACACTAAGCGCTCAGTTGTGGAACCGTTTGATATGTTTGTATGACACAATCAAGAAATTGTGTGGAAGAACAACGTATCTAGTTTAAATTTATACTAGTAATTCATGTGGCTCAATATGTAATTTATACAAGTACTAGGCCTTTATTTTGTCTGCATATTGGTCATTAGTTCGACTTGAAGTAGTCGTCCATTATTCATTACCTAAAGACAACAACTATATTAGTTAAATGATTTTTATTTTATAATGCACAATAGAATGAGTTCGGAATTAGAATCAATACTTGTAACAATATAATTAAACATGTTTACACACATAACATAGTACAGACATTCATAATTAGTCATACATAGAACATGATGCTGAACTACTACATACCATACGTATCGTACATTCAGCACAAGCGTATTAAAACACATCATCGAAAGATTCAAAGTACAAATGTATACATTAATGACATTATATGCATAGTATTAAGTTAACAATTTCAAAGATTCATAGAAATCGAAATTCCATTTACAACATTTTCTTCTATGTTGTATACATTAAGCAATGAATGATGGACACGCACATATATGAACATATACGATGTGTACATATAAGTACCAGTCACACGTTAACTGAAATTTACTATAATTGGCATTTAATAAGCAGAAATCAAAATATATTGACAATATACAGTGACAAAAGTTTCCCGCAGTAATATCTGCTCTAGAAAACCCTGATGTCAATTTACATAAAAACAAAGACCTTGGCGCGATGTTAGGAGCTACAAAACTTCGTGCCAATGTACAGAATTGTACTTTTTTGCAATTACATAATTACATTGATTTTGTGCAGCTGATGCGAAGAAAAAAGTACTTCCTTCTGAGTAACAAAGGTTTAATACAGAGGAACATGGAGTCACTTTGTGCTTTTGTAAGGAGGTACAAACAGTGTACGAATGTATACATTCGAGTTACCAAGACTTAGTGTTTTGTACAAAGTAAAAAAATTACGAATTATTGCAAATAGTTTCGATAAGACATTGTGCCTATGTGCTGGGGTACAATTATTGTTCCTATATTCGGAGTTACCAAGACTGTGCTGATGTTGCGAAGGGCACACAATATATTAAAAGACTGCGTTATAAAGATTTTGTGCCAATGTACCGACGTACAAAAATGATTAATCAAGCATGCATTATAAAACATCCATCTCAGCTGTACAAAGTTTGAAATACCCAAAGTACTATTCTATATTGTTTTCATCGGGCGCTCATACATAAATGACAATGTGATCATCATGAAAATTCACTGTGGTAGACGACAAAATGTACAATGAGCAAAAATCACCTTTTAGGCTGCATATTTTGAACTATACATGTGGTTATAGCAATCTCTTTTGAAGGTTTAGTATTCATTTTTTCGATATGTGTTCGGTACTGGTCTTTTCCCGTGTGGTTATTTTTGGCATACATATTTTGTTCATTGTTTATCATGTGCTCTACAGTTAAGAGTTATGGCTTACATTATTAATATATTGTCTCTCTAGAATTCAATTCCTTAAAACAATTTTGAAACTAGTTGTAGACTTGATGTTGACTCAACACCATTAGTAGTTCTTAAATTAATAAATCTAAATATGAAACACTAAATTTTAGCTCAATGGGGACAATTGATTCTTTTCCAAGAATCCTGGCACGCGATCAGGTCACGCCTGCCAGATGAACTAACTTGTAACAAGAACTATTCATTTATTAATTGTTACATCCGTAAATCAAAATTTCCCCTTATTGACCGAGTACAACGAAGATGAATTATACTGAAATGTTAAAAGTCGATCATTCAAAGTTATCGACTTTGATTTAGTACAAAAGGTTGGTGGTTTGATCCTTTTGTAGACAAAACCAGCATTCCAATTTAGTGGTTCATGCTTCAGACATTGAAGTGTAATTCCGCCATGTGATATGGAGTATTGCTCTTGACGCGTGTTGGTTGAAGTGCAATCCTTTCAGCGATTGAAATACGCATATAAAATGATAAAATGTTGAACGTGCGAAATGAACACCACTTATTGAAGGTACCTGGATGATTTATATATCAAAAGCTTTAGAAACATCTAGTTGCGAACGAACAATGTTAAATGATGAGAACAAACTTCTTCATTGCTTTTCTAAATATATTGCAGTCAAGATAAAGAAATGGTGCAAATATTGAATGCATGCAATCCTATAATCCAGAGTAGGTAGTCTTTGTAATTTAAAACACACTTACATAATGGTAAAGTATGATAACATCTCCACAGACACGATAAATGGTGCGTTATGCATTTTATCTTCAGACACTTAAGTGTCTAACCTCTGTTTTGCGAGTAGCTGATGCTCGAAGATAAGATCGTGAAGTCATTATACGGGTACAGTACTATTCAGATATGATGCCTTCATTGTATATCTAAATCTTACGAGGTCCCCCCCCCCCAATGTTTGTTTCCGGTGACATGCTCATTAGTGTAGGATACGTAGGTCGAAGCTATTGTTTTAGCTCTTGAAAGCGTGTGGGAAGGTAGAAATAGATAAAAAATGAAGGCACCGTTCAGTGGGCCTAATATATAAAGTCTATAAAATTTGGTTAGGTCGGGAAGCCAGGAACAAACATTTCTTTTACGACTGAGAATGAGTATAAAGTACAGCTAAGTTAAACTAATAACAAATGATAAATTCTACGTTCTTACTAAATCTAAAGATAATTGTGTACATTAAATTTAATGTTTGAAGACTCAAACTTGTTTTACAAATAGTTACACCACTAATACCTTACTTCTACACGGCGGATTTAGGAATAAAAATAATATTAAATTAACGGAATTTCTAGATTTTTAAAAAGGAAGTCTGATTCCAAATTTACAGGCTATTAGCATAGGTACTTATTTGTTTCTTTCTTGAAACATTAATTTAAATAAGAGTGTCTAAACTTTACGGTAAACTATTTTAATTCATTGAACTTCTCTTAAAGATTCTAAAATCAGACGTACTAAACTATTATATACAGATGAGTGATATTTATCTGACAGACGCTCTAGCCTCCAGACTGGACTTTTCATCTACTAGTCTACCAAATCATAGTTTGAATATTTGTAGCTAAATTGTTCACTCCGCCAACGTCAATCAGCAACTTATCCTCCAATCCTGGAATCGTTCGAATCATATCTCCGACACTATTTAAACTACTCATTAGATAAAGCTTTATGGAAATAACTGCTGATATTTCTTCGACGATAAAAGAAAGACCCAAGAGATAAAACGACCAGCCATAGTTGTATTCGAAGGCATGACAGTCTGTTTGTGGCAACGATAGTTCGTCGTTTATCCGAGAAATAAACAAAATAACACTGACAGAGAGACAAAGACCTGGAAAAGAAAGAAAACATGTTTCTGAATCAATAACAGCTTATCCATGGCCGTGGCCGAGTGGTCAGGGTGTCCGCCTTCGGTGCGGAAGATGAAAGGTTTTAACTCCAGTGGAGACTGGGTTAGAACTGATGCATGCGGTCTGTTGGTGAGCCGCCGGCTACTTAAATAATAGTTACCGTAAGCCCATTACAGCCTCGCGCCCGGCAAAAAGAGAAGGGATTCGGGAGGTACTGTGCGCACAAAAGATAGGTGTCTCATAAGCCACCTTGGTCGGCCCTTTTTATGGGGGTGACACTATAGCACTAAACAAGACCTTTACCTTTATTAGAGACTATCGTACAAAAGAAACTGAGGAAGAGTTAAAGGCCTCGAATGATAAAGCCATCGACAGTGTTGTGAACAATCTTTAACACATTTACGTCTGAAGTCAACACACACGCGATGAGCATCTTTACTCGTATCCTTTGGTAACTTTTTTGATACTATAGTATTATATGTTCACTTATGACAAGATTTTTCAAGTACAATGTATTAAAACCGCTCGCTTTTTATTTACACGAATACCACATTATCTTATACAATCAAAACTGTGAATAAATGCCACCTTTTGGAAAGACATTTCGACAGGTAACCTTTTTATTCGGATGTCAATCAATGTTGGTCTTTGGAAGAAAGGCCCTTATTCACAGGGTGATCTTTATTCTTAGGTGACTGCAATAACTTTTAAATGAACAGTACAGTACAGATCATTGGAATCTGTCGATGTGTAAAAATAACGCACATTATGCAGCTGAAACAATACGCATAATTATAAAACACACAGATTACTAACTTATTGAAAAAATGAGAACCAAAGAACTAAGGTTTAAAAATATTGTTAGTTTCTGGTTAGCCGACCTACCGTAATCTTCCCCCGCGAACATAGACTTTTACTGTGATTAAGCCCGAGGAACAATACGTCTACTTATTTACTTTTTTACTTTACCATCCGCTTTTAAAGCCAAAAACACCGAGCGAACTACCTTCCCTATTTTTCATGAGCCAGAAACCAACAAACTTTTTAAGCCTTAATTGTTAAAAAAAATATAAAAAATAGATATTTACCAGATGTAATGTAAAGAACAGCAGCAATAACAGTCTTCCTATCCCGTCGATAATTTCCTAAAATACTACATATGAACCCAGATACGGTCAATAGAACAGCAATACATGTTAGAGGGAACTGAACCCTGGTGGCTTCTGAAAGGTAGAAAATAAGAAGACATTGTGATATATGCAAAACACTCTTTTCTATAGTTCTGGCGGCTATGGTCCAGGCCTACACCACTAAATTTGTTTTAGTTTGAGAGTGATTTCAGGGGTGTATGCCACAGTGTGGACTATACAGAAAAGTCGCATCCGTGATATATAGCATCCTAGTCACAAGTTATATTCAATAAAAAGTTACAATTTGACCTCAAGGTTATAAAACTTGAGGACAGTCTTTGAGCTCAAATCTCTATTTCATTCTCAAAGTATTATGATTTAAAAGATAGAGCTGAGTAAAGCCTTTTTTGTGTTAAGATAAATTATACTGTCAGACGAATATATCAATAATGTCATTGTTGTCTTTCAATAATAGCATAGAAACATCAAAAGACAAGATATGAGACTTGAACATGGAGACTAGTCTCAAGTTTTGTAAACTCGGGACCTGGTCACCTTTTTAAAAAATCGATCTCCGGTTATGGGGGCAAAACTTTTAACCGTGGACGGGCATTTATTTTTTCACTGTAGGTGTACTAGTATATGTTCAGCTCGGTAGCCAAGAACGCTTTAAATTGTTAGGAGCACACAATATATGTGCTTCAAGTAATTGTGTTTGTGATGTTTATTATTGAAAATCGTCAGTGTTGCTATATCAGTCCCGAAACTTACTACTAAACTCGATTTACAAAATAAAATGTGTGAACTTCAACGTCACCTCATGTCATTGGATATTTTTGCCGTAATATCGTTATAAATCTTACAGTACAATGGATAGACTGAAATCTGGAACTAAACATAACGTTATTTGCACATGATATAACTATATACCTATAACCAGGCCTGTTCTCCACTGTGAATCGTCACGTGCGCCTTGCTGTTTTCCCAATCCATAGTCTAAACCTGTTTCCGTACACATTGGAGCCATATCTGAAATGGAACACATTGATGGGAAAGTTACTAAACGATTCAAGTATAGCGTTTATGTTTATCGGATTTTTTAACGGCCCTTTCGACAGCGCTAGCCATTTCAGGGCCGCCACAGAGAGACAGGGTGAGGAGATGCAGGAGTACATGACATTTGCATTCCTACTTTTATTTTGAATAGTTTATTTTCCAGATACTTCCTCGCGCCCGATGTAAAGCACCGACACACGCAGAGTGGGGAATCCACGTGACCTAGTGACGTCACAATGTTATCATTACAAGCGCATTTTCTGTCATTCGAACTGGGAAAACATCACATAAGTGCATTATTTTTCGTTTTCTTCTAAAGCCACATAACTGTTGCAACTCCTTACATAAAGGGCTACCTTCGGTTCAGAATTGTGTCACTGAAGGCCCTTTACTTTTTTACTTTTCATGTCCAAACCGTTTTCTAATTTTTTCTTGTAAAAATAACGTTCATTTTCATAACACTGTCAAACGGTTTGGACAAGAAAAGCAAAAAAGTAGAGGGCCTACAGTGACAAAAATATGAGGTACTTAATGCATTAAAATAATGCACTTATGTGATGTTTTCCTAGTTCAATTGACAGAAAACGCGCTTGTAACGATAACATTGTGACGTCACTAGGTCACGTGGATTCCCAACACTGACACGACTCATCCCTTCTAAACATCGTAGTTGTTATGGTGATGGCTGAAAAGCGTCCCTGGTACATCGGTAGGCGGAGTCGATATTCGAAACTACAACCTTTCGTTCAATAGACCAGCGCACTACATAGCGAGATTGTATTTAATGCATGCCAATTTAAACACGACACTATAGTTAAAACGCAACAAAATTAACTCACCAACACCGAAACGAATGCACACCCTCAAAAGGCCAGCGTTTGAAAATGATGTGATATTATAATCCGTTGTTATGTTTTCAATATGAACTTTTCGTGTGCAAGTTTCAACCATATAAAGCCAATGAGTAGTTGTGAATGAGAGAAGTAAGCCGACGAGAGAAACAGCCCCCGTGCCCAGAGAAGCGACTGTCCATCGCTGTGGTGAGCCCATTGGCGTCCATTCGACGGCGGTGAAGTTGTGAAATATAAATACTGTTCAGTTTAAGACGTCACGTTCGCAAGTGATCATTCTGAAATATAAATTGAAGACAATGCATACATGTATACTATCAGAAAGAATGGTATATCATTTTACCATTAATAGAACATACATCATTTACAGGTATCAGTATCATGGTCCTAAAATGGACACATATTCCTATCAGGTCAAACTGACGTCGCGGCAATGTAGTTCCATTAAAAAATCAATGCTGCCTTCGTATTGTATGGTATGCATTGCATTTAAAAAGACATCCTTATAAAGAGTTGAATTTGGGGTCACGCGACCAAAATTCTAAACGTTGGTAGGTACATTTTCTATTTACATTAAATATTGTAGTTACGCTCATATTAAAAAACGAAAAGCGTCAATAGATAGTATCTTTTATCAAAATTGCTAAAAGTATTGACACGGGATATTGTGTCATTTGCGTTACTTCAAACCAGCACTTTTCAAGGATGATCAACCCATAGTTTTTCTTCGAAGTGTATCTTTCGACGAATGCTCTTTGTCCACGATTGTGCAAATGGGGTGTAGACATATCATATGAGTTACCGAATGCGGTTTACACGATTACAAGCTGTTTAATCCATCAAGCGTGGCAACAGTTTAACATATTAAGGTCATAATGTATAAAGTTCTTGACGTTTAAGAAAGTGCCTGACATTTTCAATGTGTGGATGTCTGTTAGTTCAGCCATTCATTGTTTGTTTATATTGAATTTTAGACCCCTTTTAAACAGACAGAGTCATACGAGACGGACAGTTCTTCAAAGCATCGCTCCAGGGAAGAACCAGTACTAGACTCCCATCCCTCGTAAGCAACTGCCTACTGGCTCATGTAAAGAGCTATGGTCGGTAGCGGGGCTCGAACCCACGACCCTCTATCAGTGAGAAATTACAGTGATTAGAATTCAGCGACCTTTACCACTCTACCACGGAGGCGGGTTCAGCCATTCATTAATCACAATGGTGAAGCTATTTTGGAAGTTACATTTAGTATGTAAAAGGCTGCTGATTCGAGGTGTGGTAACCAAAAAGCCTGTATCTGAATTGGTCTTGATCATCGACATTACATTTAAAGTACGGCAAATAAGAATTTTAATATTGATATTAATGCGTAATATTATATTGAAATTGTTTTTATTAGCTCTACTTTCGTTTTGTGTGTGCTGCAATTTGCTAAATAAGGCAGTCATGTACTTTCTTGTCTGCTCGGTTAAGAAAAAACAAAACAAAAAGAAAAATAGATGTTCGTTTCATGGGGTAGATAAATGAACGAAGGAATCGTTCCTACTAGTTAAATACATATTGTTCTATCACCGAATGATAGAATGATAAATTACTGGTTTCACTTCTTAATTCATATCATTCAGTCGGAACAAAAACAAGGGTTATCAGAAATTCTGTGATGAGCTCTCCAAGAACATGTTCCAGTTATGGCGCCTCTTAATCGAGCACTTTTAAACAATGATTCTGAGCATCGTTTGATTACAAATCAACATACTAAGAAAATTTGAGCGCATTTCTGAAACAGAGCATGCTAAATTAATAGCAACAGTGGTTGTGGCACCAAAGAACGAGCCAAAATATGACTTATTATCTTGTTTAATTAACCATGCAATGCTGTATTTAGTTACATGTATAATCCATAATGTAAATGTCCGCTGTACATCATTCATTCTGCGAAGAGTAAAAGCGTTACGAAGATAGCATGCATGTCATCGCGTACCTACTGAATGCTTCCGATAGGGCTGTTTTTGTAAACAACATCTCGACTTACTGGTAAGTTGTTTTATTCCCATTTGAAATCATTTAAGTAGCATAAAATGATGTAATGCAACAAATATTGGCTGTCGAATATTATTTTATCGTAAAGAAAACTTGTAGTTTGACTCTTTGGTTTAGACCTAGAATGGAATAGATATTTTGCTCTTTCCTGATTCCACTGGGAGCATTTTTTATAAATTACTGTAAAGCATGGTTAAAATTATTTTTATCATTTTTAACGTACCAAAACATATACCGAGTGATGTTTGCCTTGTTACTTCAATATTGTTACTGAGCATGTCAGAAAAAATATATTTCTGATAGCCTTTCATTTTCTTGAGGAACAATTCGTCCCCAAAATGTGTTTGTGCTTTGGAGTTTGCTGTTAGAATCCTTGGGTTCAGCGCTAAAAAAGAGCACCATCTCCCGAGAAACAGAAAAATGAAAAAGAAATCTATCCTATAAACGTGTAACAAATATTTGCCATTGTTTGCATATAGATGGACAACTTCCCGAACTCTTATCACTTAACTGTTTATATCAATAATGTTACGTGCGTAATATAAACAGTAAAGTCAATGATTAAAGAAAATGTCTTACTTGATATATTCCAAAATGACATAAAATGTAATTTGTTCTTTTTGCTAATCACTTGAAACACAGCAACCTAAAATTCTCGCGAAGCTCAGAGCAAATTCCCTCATTCAATATTCAAGAAAAGGTTTTAGGAGACATTTCAAAAGAAACAAAATAGAATGCGAAAAAAGTATCTAAAATGTTGCACATTTGCATAACAAAATTACTACCGACTCCTAATGCGTTTGATAATGCAACCCAACGTACACCATTAGGACATCCAGCACTATTCACGCACGATTTAGGTTAACCTAATATTGTTCTCATTTGCTAACAGATTTTTTAAAACACAAACTGACTACAAACATCAACATTTTAACATTTTGTTTCTTTTAAAAAATATCATAGAGCGGCGCATGCTTTTGACAATATATGGCCCAGAAACCTGGATCAAGCTAAATCGATTCTTGAAATCTCATTTGTAGTCGAATTTTAATACCCGGTCATCACGCTGTAAAAAACAGACATGTTCCCAAACCAATGACTCAAAGGTTCTCTATGTTAAATACTCTGGAATCATTTATTTTCGTTGGGGATTTAATTTCGTGGATTTCGTTGGTCGGCTCATCCATGAAATTAAATGCCCACGAGTCTAAATACAGAGATAAGACATTTCATTTCAAAAATCAAAATCCAACAATTTATGTCCCCACGAAATAGACATTTTAGCAAAAAACACAATAAATTGAGCCCAACGAAAATAAATGAAAATACAGTAACATGAATATTTTTCATGTATTACAAATCATAGCCTTTTAGAACTCCTCTTTGGGAGATGATGTATTTTTCTGGTTTGTACGAGCGCATGAATGTCTGGCAAGGAATTTGACAATGCGTAATTGCAGATGTTATTCAAAATGATATATGGGTTTCATGAATTGTTCATGAACGGATTATATTCATGAACTGTTCATGAAGCTTCATGTCTGTTAGTGAGATGTTGAAACACATTGATATGCTGTATACTAATACAGCAATAAATATTTACAAGAACTGTATAGTTTAAGGAGGTAATGTCAATGGCTGATCAAAATTACCCCGGTAATTAAATGATGGTCCTCTTACAACATTGGAATAACTAATTTGTTTGATACAATCGTATAATACAATAAAGACAACAGCCATGAGACATTAAACTTGTCACTTGACCATTGTGGGTGCAGTTTTCTTTTCTCTCAATCGAAGTATATAGTTCGGCAAATGCATCGTTCATCTCTGGGAGAAATCAGGATTGCACAAGCGATAGAAGGGTGACATTACTTTCCTCTGAACTAAATACGGTTCATGAAAACTAACAAAAAACCCGTGTTTATTTAAGAGAATCGAACAGTTTTTATACTTTTATATTTTCATTTTAAATTCAAATGTTGTATTTGATATTATGACGCAATTCTAGCTTCCACTAAGTTAAATGCTGACCAGGTAGTTTCGTATAATGTGCAGGGGTTTATGAACACTTTACTACATTGAATGTTGTTGTACATGCATTTACGCCGCTACCTGTATTCTCCTATACCCACAACATTTGGGTTTTAGACAGGATATCATTATAAGTGGTTTTGCCTTCTGTAAATCATCCATGTAAACAGATTGGAACAGTACATTTTGCGATAAATTTAGCCAATCTACTGTTTACTACCTGTTTTAATGTCAGTATTGGCTTTATCTTTTAGACCATCCAGTTACAGTGGTGCCCCATTTTGCCATTTATACAACGTACAGAGACATGCATTACAACAGACGTAATGCAACTGGTCAAAATTAACTAAAGGTCATTGTTGTCGCCATTAAGCAACAATACAGAAGGTGTTTATGTAGCGATTTATAAAGAAACAAATAGAGAAAGCAAAGAGGAAGAGAAATTGTTTGACGGAGAAGGTTTTTAGTTTTAAGTTCTCCTTGATTTAACAAAAGGTTGTCTATGGATATGACGAAAACGGAAATATACAATAAATCAATTATAGTACGTATTAGAAACATAGTGATACTTTTATAAAAAAAGGAAACATAAAAGAGGGGAAAAGACAAGGAGGCGAGTTTGTTGAGAACTTAGAACCTTCGTGAGAGCGGTGGTTCAGTGGTTGGACGCTTGCTTAAGGGTCGTGAGGTCCCTGGTTCTATCTGGCTTTTTCTGAGTAAAACAATTATCCCATGTTTGCTCCTCTCCAACCAGTGTTTAAATGAGTATTTGTCAGGGAAATAAGTCAATGTTCCGCCGTATGTAAACGGATGACCTATAACCCAGTGATCGGGGGTAACTTGTGAAAGTCGGCTGCATATGTACGAGATAAATATCAGACTATAAATCTATCCTTTATCCTTACCTTATAGTATTAATTGTAACAAGGCTTCAACGCTGCATTTTCTGCAGCATAAGTTAAGTCCTTTTTTTAGTTATCATAACTATGTATTCCATTACTTTGAACTTGTCACACTTCTCTCCAGAACGGCCCATTCCTAAGCAACAATCTCCATTCAACAACGTTAACACCATGTTTTTTTCCAACTGCACGATTTAATTATGAATTTAACCTCTCTAGAGCAACAACCTTTCAACAACAACATAATTTTGCAACTCCCAATGAGTGTTGCCTAGGAGAGTCTCGTTGTACTTAAAGTGTCAATTTGGTAGAACAAAATAAAACAACAACACGTTTAATGGGGTTAAACCAATTACAGCTTGAAATAGGTTTCCTGTTTTCTCCAGTCTCTAGCACATTTTACGATCAGGTTAATTATTTCATTAAACTTGAGTGTAAAGTAAAAACTAACAACATGGTGCAACAAGGCTGCACATCTTTTACAAGTTCGCATTTTGTAACCGGAATAATTTCAGAATGATAATTAAACAGCATCTGGGTTATTGATAGAAAATGTGTTTAGAATAAAAAGGCTGGTAAATTCTAATCAGGATTTTCATTACAATTCCGTGGTTTATGTGTCGATACATTAATGTAATCAAACGAAGATAATTGGATTGTTTCAATGTAGTGTTCTCCTTTGCTGAACAAAAAACGAAACACTATCGTCACGTGTGTATCCTTAGAGTTAACAAAGGACGTCAAGAGCAGGGAGAAAGCGGAAGAAGGTCAACTATAAAATAAATAAAGAATACTTTCAAGTATTTTTGCTGTTTTAAACAGTATTTAAGTTAAATTCTGAAGAGCCGTTCATCTGTTCGCAAGTTTTCCCAGTTTCACGAACAGAATTGAATAGAAACTCAATAATGGACTCAAGTGTTTCTTTTTCTGTCTAGAAATTTTGTGTCTTTGACTTGAAATGTTACCATTTATTTCCTTATTTACCAAGAACATGTTAAACATGCCAGCGGAAAATATTTTTGGTCTGCAGACAAATTAAGTCTCAAACTCCTTTTTTTATTTTAGTCAGAAATCTAATTCCCAATAACTATCTCAATTCTTTTTTATACAATTATTCCATATCAAGAGATTGAGTTGAGTCGAAATTGTAGAAAACTGTTACTAGATCATCTTTTCCCCTTCTTTGAATACCACATTCAGAATTGCATACAATGAAACAGAGAAATGATTGTTATAATAAATAAGTTGAGTTTGAGCAAAAGCTGCAGTTGTTTTTGTGAAACTGAGGCCTGAACCAATACTGACCTCGTTCTTAATAGTTTACTTCAAACTTCTCGGCGATGTTGACCTTAAACAAAATGGCTTCAACCAGTGAGACACAATGTGCGTGTGACACACCCAAGCTTTTAACTCACGAACATCTTTCTTTTGTACTAAGCTGACGCTAATTTCATCTAAACATACGACCGTATTGACTGACGAAAGTCGGAGTGAGCATTAAATCCGTCTGAGGCAATTTAACCTAAACATTTATTGTTATTTTCACATCTCAAGAAGTTGTGTGCCGCCACTTAATTTGTGACATAGCACTTGAATTATAAACAAGTATATAAGTTGCTGCCGTTCGCAGCAAAAAGATAACGTTGCCCAAAAAGGAAATCGAAGCCGAACGGAAGTAGTGAAATTTCGAAACAGATAAGGAAGTGTTTTCTTATGTAAGTCTATGCAAAAGAAAAAGGTATCTTCTGTCCGAGGACAATTTTAATCGCAAGGACATGATTTATAATATATTGTATTATTTGCATAGGACCGTTATGCGATGTTATGTATTAAATATATATGCAAGTTGGTCTTGTAGTTCCTGCCACGAATATTTTTCGAAGATGTCATTTTTAAGCATGTTTCATAGCTCTAGTGACTTGTTTATGCATCATACTTGAACCAGCTATATATATATATAACTTTTGTAGAGGTCCACTCAAGGAACAATATATATATATATATATATATATATATAATTGTGAAGTTGGGTCATAATTCGCACACTAGTGGGAGTTTTTTCATTGTAAATTGATACAAGTGTATGTCTCCGAAATGTAGCTTTGAAATTAATTTTAGCATACATAATTATGTAATTGAATATGCCTTTGCCAAAGAGCAAAGACTGAAACATAGTGTGAACTGAAACAAAACCATGAAGTTATAATTTTCTCCTTGAGATTTTCTGTATAAGAAGGCAAATTTATTGAATGTAATAGAAAGCTTCATGACTTTGACCTTAAATATTAGCAATATTGTTTTATTCCACATAAAGCATTACCGTATGAATAGCATCAAAGTTGAAAACGAGAACTAGTCTGGACAAACTTTACTCAACAATGACCTTTAAGGTCCCACAACTCTTCCAGAAATAAGTCGAGCGTAAAATCAAGTGTGTTGACATGATGTATAAGAAATCAATGACCTACAAGTACAAATGTTGCTGCGGAGACAGCAATTGTACATATCTTAGCTAATTAATTGAGAAAAAAATGTTCTATAAAGAAAAAAATACTAAAAAAGTAATAGGCTCCGACCGGGGACTGAACCCAGGACCTCTCAATTCATACTGCACCCACTGGCAATCAATGACGTCATCCGGAAACGACAAAAGTCTAAAAAATGAATTTCCATTAGAGTTTGAAATCGTTAAATGTAAAAACAGTACATAAAGTTTAGCAATAGCATTAAATTCATAACACGAGATGGCATAACGTGTCTATAATTCAGCAATTTCACGTCTACATAGTATCAATTTGTTACACAAATCTATTCACTACCACCAACACTGTTCACTACTACCTCACCAGTGACTTTCAGTTACATGACCCCAAACATGCGCTGAGGCGCAACGCAATTATACTTCCGTACATATTATATATAACACCGTGTTTATCACTAAATAACGACTACAATTTAAATGTCATAATAGACTCAATGGTAATACTCTAAACATTAGCACGGCTTTTAACTCAACGAAATTGCAATAAGTGGCATGATGCTATTACCAATCATTTGGTTTCAGATAAGGCAGGGATTATAAAAAATTGCATAATAGTTCAAATACACGGTCTCTCAATGTATGAGCACATCCCAATGATCATGACAACATCATGATCATAAAAACCCTGGAAGATCCTCTTTATTATCATGATACAATTTGCCTAGTTTAACTGGTAGGAATTTGTGAGTGTCCATAACGGACGACAGAATTCTATAGAACACTACCTTGCTGGACTCTGTACTATATTATCGAATGATCCCAACTGTTTACTTGTTCCTCTTTACCCCCCCCCCCCCATAAACACCCAATGATGTCATCAAGGACAATATTTATTACATGAACAGTAAACCTCAATTATCCGAACAACTGGTGTTATCCGAAATGAAATTTCGGTCCCGATTTCCCACTATGACTTGTAGTTCGATGTAAAAAACTCGAGTATCCGAATCATGTTATCCGAAACTATGTCGTATCCGAAATAATAGTTCGGTCCCATTGATTTCTGATGATGGAGGATTTACTGTATTAGCATTACTGTCATGGTTTTACTCTGACCCTATACACACAAGATAATAGAATAAAAATTGACACAGCACTCTGTTAAGACAATATTTTTTGAGCTCATGATATTAAATAACAACAAAACATGAAGCTGTACAGCAACTCATATTAAGGCACAATATAGTGATTGCTACTTTGTGACCATGTTTTACCCTATGTGATATCAAGAACGACTACTTTTAGAATCTGATTTTTTTTCTGAAAATATTTTGTCTTTGCTTTATTGAAACATCCTCAATAACATCATGTTCTCCTCTACTAAATAACTCGACAAGTAATTTATCACTTTAATGTTAATATTTTCACTGGGTAACCTCAGCTTTTATTGTACGATATCAGAGCCATCGAGAAAAAGATTGAGCTATTGTTTGTGAGAATTTCGCTGGTGATTATTTTATCAATTTTACATTTGAAGTACATTCTACCTGGCTAAAGTTATAGAATATAAGCACCATACAGACAAGCCTGTGTTTGTGACCACATTCGAATAAAGGCCATCCTGTGAATAAAGGTCATTATTCAAAACGGTCATTGATTGTTTAGAACAGTATGACCCCCGAATAAAGGCCAGCTTTCAATAAAGGACAACTCATATTATCTCCAAGGATTATTCCTGTGATTATTGTTCCAGTTCTGAGATGCTGACATTAAATTAATGGTGTCTTAGAGTTTTATTACGAGAATTTGTTTCAATTAGAAGAAATTCGAGCTTTGCATGGAATTTCGCATCTAATAAAAATATTTAATACAACGTATTAGTAATATTTGAAGAAATCAACATCGTCAGTTTTAGGTTACTGTCTGTATGTCTAATTTTTGAATGATATGATTAAATAAATGAAATGTAATACTTTTGGAACTGTTACAGTCTTTTATTGTGTTGAAGTATTATCTCGGATTAAGTTGATCATCTTTTTAAAGTATCCAATACAACAAATTCAAGATATTTGTTGAAAGCATCAAATATACACTGGTCTTGTGTGTATTGTGTCTATACTAAAACGTCAGACACGAAAAGAAAACATTCGATTTATTAGATTGTCTAATACACGTCTTGCGTTTTTCATTCTGGGTCGGTTACAGAATTAAATTTCCCAAATTTGCATTATCATCGCAACATAAAAGAGACGACGGTACAAAGGCAGAAATCCAATTACAACAGGAAGGTGATATTATTACTTTCTTGTGATATTTGTAGAGGCAAGCACAGTATATATGAACTATTACTTCGGGAGTATTTGTTAGCAAACAGTTGATACAGCGAAAAGTCAATTTTACGAGACAAGATGTACAAAACAAGCGACATAGAAAGCCAAGCCCCAGTTTCACGAACAGGATTGTGGAGAGTGTATTTCCCTGTTTATGAATATTGCGTGTCTTTGACCAGAAATGTTACCATTTTTTTCTTCATTAACTAAAACATGTTAAACATGCAAGCAGAAACTATTTTGGGTCTGGTCGATAGAATTAAGTCTCAAAACTCAATTTTCATTTGAGTCAAAAATTAAATTTTCAATTACAGACTCAAATTCGTTTTACTGAAGTATTCCATATCACGAGATTTTAGCTAGGTTGAAATTGTGGTAAAATGTTATAATACCATCTTTGTACCTTCTTTTAATATCACATTCTGAATTACAAACAATAAAACCGAAAAAGATAAGATTTGTGAATAAGTTGAGTTGGAGCAACACATTTATTTTTTATGATACCGGGGTTAGGATCACGGATTTGTTTCAAGTCAGAAACTTTCTTGTTAGGATAATACTTAGAATCTTAAAGTTCTTGATAAATGCAAATTTCAATAAATGACAACCTTGAAATGGAACGACTCTTTAAACATTTCTTTTGTCAAACATCATTAAAAGCGATAATTGTTCTGTTTTATTACGTCTACTTACCATATATAGTTTATTTCATTACTTGATGTAGAGGCTTGTATTAGACGGAACATCGATACATACTTATCTACATAACACGTTTAAGAGGTTACTAAATTGGATGAGAAATAAATAAGCTACGCAGAGATATATACAATTGGTTTATCGGTAATTTCCATGTAAGCATTTCCTCGGGAGGTGGTTGTTTCTCACGAAGCTTCAGGATTGCTTACATGATATCAATAGTACAGAAAAGGCGATTCAAGCAAGCGAATTATTTGAAGGATACGAGAAGTACATGTCATACGTCGGTGCGCATGCGCAGTAGTACAAACTCTGAGGATGAAAATGAAGAGATGGCCCAAGAGGCTGATGAGAGCATATTACCATAGCAAGATCTGTAAACATTTGTAAGCAAATTATACGTATGTACCTTATGCGTACCACGACATGTTAATTTTCAAATAATTTTTCGACGGAAATTTACCGCATAAAGATAATGTCGTCATTGCCGAATAGGATTATAAATAGTTCTACCGAAATGGAAGAACCAAAGTTATATTTAACAATTATATGATTTTCAGGATCAAGTATTTTGAACTTGAACTTTTGAAGCTGATACAATGTTGTAATTGAACATTTGCAAGAATGGTTATAATTTTTATTAAGAATGTGATATGAATATTTAAGTTTATGTCCCCCAGTTAAATCGTCATCTATTATATGTTATTCTCTAATGCTTCATTCCCTCAATATTCATGTCACTTTTGAAATTCTGAAGATGGCATCAAAGGAGATAGCATTAGTGAATCGTTCACATAAGGCGAACAATTCAACATTTCTGCCAAACATTTTACGATTGTGGAAACGTCGGTCGCTTATTATTGTTACCTCGACTATTGCAAGGCTTTTTAAAGACAAAGAACTTAAATCCTACCAAACTTCTAAATGCTTTTCAAGACACAAATTCCGACAAATCGTAAAATTCGTAGCTGAAATAAGACATTTCCGAATCGTACATATTTTTAACTGAATAATTAAAATGTAGACTATTTACTCTAGTCTTGAGACATTTAGTCAGGTGTTCCATATAGATATCACGGCAAATAAAAATATCACGTCAAGATTGGACATGTTTTAAAATTCATTCGAAGTCATTCCTTTCTTCCAGACATCATTAACAAAATTAGTACTTTTTCCCTCGGCTTTTAGAGTGCTTCTAATTCACTATAAGTTTATTCTTCAGGAAAAGATTAGCTCATTGGTGACAATGTTCAACATTTATTTTAATTGTCTGCCTTGGTAATTTGATTCTGTATGCGCTATACTGATCTGATATATTCTGATCAAGAACTGGCTTTCCCAGTACGTATACAAAGATTGCGTAATGTGTTCATAATGTGATTTCAAAAGACATGAACAACACAGGATCCGGTAATATCCTGATTTGGGTCACACATGAACTGACGTTTTGTACATGCTACAAATTACCATGCAACCTTTAGAAATTTACCAATTCTACGAGTACGTAGCTTGGGGTGCAAATAGTCAGGCCATTGATTACTTTCTTTCATAAACAATTTTAATGAATACAAATGTGATGTTTTCGTCCTGTTTAAATTGTAACATCTTCGATGTTTACCAAGGTCATGTTTCCTTTGCTCTGTAAATGGCCAAATGTGTACGGTATATGTCGATTAACTTTGAATATTAAATTATTAAATGGTTTTAAAACTACGCAAACCTTTTTTGTTACTGAAATTCACATTTTGATAGCGCTGGGACTGAACAACGCAAAAATACATCCATACTTCTATGACCACAACACACAACCTGATTCAATGTGAACATTTAAATTTGAGAAACTATCAACTTGAAAACTTCTCAGTTATATCGCCATTAAAACAAAAACATTGTATAGATATGATTTTTAAGTTGATAATATGATAAATATTACCATTTAAAAAACAGCGACAACAAGAACAACATAAAAATAACGGCAACAAAAAACAGCGACAGCTGCAAAATCAATCATCAATTAATAGCAAACAACAGCAAAACCAAAAAAAAAACATTTGTCATTTTATTGCCATGTCTTATTCTTGTCAAAGCAGCTGTCGTCATGTTTACCAAATGTTTTATATATTTCGTAATGGTTTAGTTTTTATTATTTATTAGTCATCGGTCACAAGTATGCCTTCTGGGAGATTATATTTTAAAGGTCGTCGTGTAATTATGAACAAAAAAGATGTATAAAAATTCACAATATGTAATATAAGACATTATCTTGCGCAAAGAAACAAATTCAAAGTCTAAAATTATGTCAGTGCAAATGGCCTGTGGCCCATACACATAAATATCACCAAGCATAAAAAATAATATAAGCGGAAATTATTCTGCCGGTGTATATGACAATTTCAGCTCGTATGTTTCTGCTTTTTTGTTATTTATTTTACTTGATCACAAAATATTGTATAAAGATGTGTTTATGTTAGGTAATAGTTAAATGGGTAAAAAATGCATTTTTTTTCAGAAAATAATTGCACTTCTTTAAAAATATGTTGCAATTATTTTTTTATAACTTTTTAAAAAAAGAGGCTGAAATAAATCAGAAGTACGCCGCTGAAAACGATATCTAACTGGACTTAGTAAATCCATCACAAAAATGTTCTGTTCAACTTTAATCATTCACCAACACATATATCACACTGTAATGTCAATTAGCGTAACCAACAAAGACAGTACAGTTCAACATAATTCCTAAACAAACGTGTATTGCTGAATATGTTTGACATTGATGGTCATCTGTTGTTAGAAATTCATGTAACCTCCGCTTATTAGGAAACCTTCCAATTCCGCGGGTTTAACGCCGTTTATCTACGATATTTCAGATAATATACGACAGACGACTATGCCATCCTTACGTACATGTATATTCTGTCAAACATGAGGTCAAAGGTCACACTTGTGAAAGACAAATTGTGGCCTTTATTGACTAGTGACCTTTATTGACTAGTGACCTTTATTGACTAGTATTTACTAGTGACCTTTATTGACTAGTGACCTTCATTGACTAGTGACCTTTATTGACTAGTGACCTTTATTGACAAGTGACCTTTATTGACAAGTGGTCTTTATTCGGAGATCATTTTGGTCTGAATAATCAATGACGGTTTTCAGATAATGGCCTTTACTTAAAGGATAGCCCATTTTCGGGTGTGGCAGCAAAAACAGGTTTGACTATCTACAAATATATCAGACTCAGAACTTTTTCTGCCAAGGCGGATTTATATTTTTGTTTGTGTATTGATGCGGGATGACAATGGAAAACTAATCACTTATAAGCTCAGCATTTAGTAGAGAGATTTATGCTCTAGTAAGAACATTGAATATATACATCCGACAACGAGACCCCTAATCACTGATGATACTTTATCATTAACGAGTTCAAAAGAAACGCGATTGCTACATCCGTACATATATCGGTCTTTGCTGGTATATTAAAAACGAAACTAGAAGAAAATAGAGTAGTATATGAATACACCATGTATTAATGCTCTCTAAACGCATTAAGACGAGTTTTAAGTGCCCACATAACATCAATGAACAATTCGTGATAGTTAGAAAATATACTTGTCTCCACATGCATCACCAACAACTTAATAAAAATACAATGTAGCAATTGTATCTGTTTGCCTCTAGTTCCCCCATTCTGGGTCGGTTACAAAATTAAATCTCCTAAATTTGCATAATCAACTTAACGCATTATCGACAATGACCCGAACAAGGAAATTCAATTACAGCGAAACGAAACCTATATGATACTTTTCCTGTCTATCCAAGACGTCAAGAGATATCATTCGCGTACTGTTGACTTGAATATCAAACAGTCTTACCTTTCGAGTTAGTCTGGATAATGTTGTTTTCCTAGATGACTAACAGAAACCATAATATAGTTTTTCACGCAACGTACGATTAACGTAGTATGTAATGTTGGTACATAAGAAGTAAAACAATCAACACAGAAAAGTGTTTTCATCGCAAACCATTACCTATTCATATCACGATAAATATATCCCAACACTATATATGTACGACTCATATTTACAAACTTTTCATTTACTGTTATAAATACAGATTTAGATTAAGCTTAAGTGCCGTAAAACAATAAATCAGTAAACAATTAATTTCGCTTGCCATTAATGTAACCGATTGTATTTGTACGATTTTTCTAAATCAAACTACATTTGTACATGCTTTCAATTAGATGTCCAATGCCGTTTCTTTTAAGTTACAACAAAAATGAACCACTGGTCAGACTTACTCCGATATCATTCGTGTCCAATAGGCTTTGCAATTAGTCTGCCTATGTAATGAATCTCCATAATAACCAAATCTATTCGAGTGATTTGCAAACAGTATATTGGATTACCGATACGGACGAAAGAAATCTGATTACACATGCAGGTCAGATCGGGTTCCGTAATGTCTGAAGTAAACAATACTCATCTATGTTTGTTTGAGTTTTACGCACCTTTTCAACAGTCAGAGTCATATGAGGCGGGCAGTGCACCTAAGCATCGTTCATGGGAAGAACCAGTACTAGACTCCCATCCTTCGTCAGCAACTTCCTACTTTCTCAAATAAAGACACACGATCGGTAACTGACCTCGAACCTTATCTGTGATAGTTATTGAAGTCTAAACAGGTATAACAATTAGGATTTCTGATGCTAAGACTAGCCATGCTTTTTTCCTTTTTTTACCAGTATAACATGTGAATAACACCAAGACATGTCACTTAACATAATCTAGAGCTTTCCATCTAGACACCAAAGACCACAGCCAAACATGAATGGCTCAGAAGAGTACGATTCATGCATCAGCTGATAATTAAACACAGTGATTACATAACTTTGGCTTTTGTTTCGTATGCACTGACTACATACCAGCAATGTTTTGTATAAATTGACAACATCATAACAGCTTTTGATTTGTAAACAGTGATAAAAAAACGACTGTTGTTCTGTGAACAGTAATTGCATAACACCGACTGTTGGTTTGTAAACAGTGATAAAAAAAAACGACTGTTGTTCTGTGAACAGTAATTGCATAGCACTGATTGTTGGTTTGTAAACAGTGATTAAATAAAACCGACTGCTGAACAGTAATTGCATAACATTGACTGTTGTTTTGTGAACAGTGATTACATAACATTGACTGTTGTTTTTGTGAACTGTGATTACGTAACATGTAAACTGTAATTAACAGCTGCTCTCGTGTTCCCCTTCGATCCTGCACTCATTAACATTCATTGTATAATTTATTTGATATGAATCGTGTCGCTTCGAAGCCTATAATTTCTCTATATATCCCAGTTTTATAGATGACTACCAGAGACGTACTGATAATATATTGAGAAATTTCCTGATAATATGTCGCTTGTAAGAGTTACGACTTAGGAAGTCTGCAAAAACGCCTAAAGTTGAATTCCATAAAGCCTTCACGATTATTGCTTCATACGCTGATGTAGTAACACGTGAAAAGTCAGCGCAGAATGTTTTGAGATTTAGTTTTATGAATTCGAGCAAGACACGCATGCATGTTTTATGATATACAGTGAAGCCTCTCCAAAGCAACACCCTTTGGGAGCAGCTAAAATATGTTGTGGTTGAGAAGTTGTTGCTGTGGAGGGGTTAAAAAAAATAATCGTTCAATGGAAAAACTCATGCTGGTGTTGGAGGGAGGATGTGCCCAAGAGAGGTTAAATTAATAGTTAAATCGTGCAGTAGAAAAATCATGCTGTTGTTGAAGGGCGATTGTTGCTCAAGAGAGGGCTGTTCTGGAGTCGTACTGTATTTGGAAGATAATATGACGATTGGTTTTAATTAATGATCTTAATCTCTCCTTATATGATTGATATACATTGAGTCAAGTCTCTGCACTATCTTGTAACATTACAGCAGTTCGATCATAGGTAATTTGTTTCCAGTCGCCTTTACAGTTGGCATGTTATTGGGGTTAAAAAGCATGCATTTATTCAAAAGTAAGTTTGACATAGATCGATTTCAACAAAACTTTGTAGATATATATTCATTAAGAGTAGTGGATTAAAGGGGCATACCCTACAACGTGGTGCATCTAGAATCAAGGCAAAATGATGATAAATTAGAAGCTTGTAAAGAAAAAAGCCGACAAAGAAAGTTTCAGCCAAAAATTCATCCTATTGAAAATAAAATCACAAAAAATATTAGTTTCCATAAAAGATCGGAAACTGTTTGGAATTTGTTGTATAATTTTTGGGTGGAAGTGATTTATTATTCATAGCTATGATTTTTGCGGCTAGTACCTAAACTAGTCATTTTATGACCCAAGTTCTTCTTGCAATTATCCATAATATATTGTTTTACATATACATCTAACACATTTTTACACTTTCACAGAATGTTTGTCAGTTGTAGGGTATGCCCCTTTAATTAGTGTTTGTATCACACGAATAGCATTATATAGCAAACAGGACTGTTTCATTGCAAAGCATTTGTTCTATATAAGATATTGCCAGCAAATGTGTGACGCTTCGAACGGTGTGATATAATTATCGCCAATTTGCGTGCATTTAATGCACGAAGTAATAAAACATTGCAAAATACGATCAATCAAGGATCGTGCAAAACAACATTTAACAACTAAAACCGGTGATGAAGCAATCTTACACAAAGAAAAAACTATTCGCGAAACCACAACTGTAATGGGGAGCCGGATGTGGTTTAAAATGTATTTTATTGTCCGCGAGATAATCACACAAAATCAAATAGCGACGCTAAAGTCGAACTGATTAGCCGGAAAATCTTATGATGGACGATAATCGATGTGTGAAGATACGGAACACCACAGGAGGAACTTTATTGCCATCAAAGGTGAATGATAAGCAATGTACTCCCCGATGTCTTACATCAATCCTAGCATGACACAGATCAACTATAAATGTCTGCGTTTGGAGTCGCTAAACTGTATTTTCTCCAATAAATTCTTATTTCATATACCTCAGGCAATTCCAAAGCTTTCCCATTTATTAGAAAACACGAGACGACTGAAGTGATCTTTTTCTCAGACATTCAATAAAATTATAGGTTTTGGTAGCTATGTTGTCAGTATCTTCTCCTTACATATGAATGATGAACTATCATTTCTTGCATCCACTTGCGGACCGTAAAACCGACTGATACGTGCGTGATATGAAATGATTGGGTGAGCATACGATTGGAAGCGAAAGGGCATTTTTTCTATTTTTCTTCCTAGGAAGAAGGCTTGTAAAATGAATTAGAGAATTAGCGAGTAGTTATCAGATTCTGAAGTAAAAAAAGTATAGAATCGAAGTCGTTCACTCAACAAGAATTAGACATTTGAAAATTACTTTAATGTACGATACATGTATCACCAACTGGCTTTTTTACTTTCACTTATGGGTTGAATTTTATTTCAGCCTTTTACACTCCAAATGTGTTAAAGCTTTAACAACGTGTCTGAGTGTAGTTTCAGTTCCACTTAAATGTAATTAATAGACTGGTGAATACTTCCAGACGCGTCCCGTCATTCAGAGACAGATGTACGTAGATAGAGTACAGTTTGTAATTGTATGTAGTGGTCTCGTAAACAAATTACAACTGAAGGTTTTCCTAAAACAGCTTAGGACATTCAGGTTTTATAAGAGCAAATAAGTTACTGAAATGTGGCTAAAACATATAAAGATTCAAGCATCTGTCCATTTATTACAGAATCGCTTCAAAGAGAACTCGTCCGGCTGTTATATAATCTCAATTTGAAGTTTTTGAATTAAAAACCCATGTCATGTTCATTGTCATGCCAAACAACTCGAAATTAGTTTAAACTGATTTATTCTACATCAATTGTAGAGCAAGTTCTTACAACTTATATTAACTTATCTGGATGACCGTTTCCTGGATTCTGACCAGTACTCGCGCCGAAAGTAGGAATTGTGCAGGATCCGGTCAAATTCCGCCATCGACGGCATTCGAACCCTCAACCTCCGGGTTAGGAGTCCGACGTTCGGACCCCTTCACCACTGTTCCTCCTCGTTATTACGATCTCGATTTGCATGATCATGTTGTGGTAGACATTTACCCTTAGATATCATACCATATTCGTTTCTTGTCTGAACATGAAATGATATAAAACTCAATTATCGAAGCGGAACAAAAATGTCTTCAGACAGACAATAATGATTGCTAATGGCAGCTAGTGCGTGTTCATATTGTTCGTACATTTGTCAGAATCCATTTTTATAAATATGAGACCTTTTGAGTCGCCAACTATGCCTGTTATTGCTTCAAAGCGTGTACTTTCATAAAACAGCGCATCAGTGTGACCATCTTCATCTTCATACTGATGTATGTTTTTCTCCCACTGTCATTTAGGTTATGGTCACGGTGACGATCAAATTCGACGTCAAGTAAATAATCATATTATGACAAATAGTAGACATATACAAAAATGTACCCATGTGGTGTATATGTTAGGCCTGACGAACTGTGAACGAATTGATGTCATTTGATTAATATTTTGATGAATTAAAGATCACCGTCATTATGTTTACAAATATACTTATATTGTTACGAACTTGTAGAATAAATATCCTTTGGCACATCACTAGCTCCAGTTTACTAGGATTGGAGCAATGCATGTTCTTATACTAACAATAGAAAGTAAACACAGACTTTAAAAAAGACCCGCATTTCCACCACTTGAGTTAAAACAAACCAACACGGGTCCGTCCCTAAACAATTTCGTACTTAGGATTTTGCAGTTTGAAACTTCAGGGTTGACGCAAAACATATTGTCGGTCGTGTAACCATAGATAGGGTTATATTTTCTGAGCATAATTCCAAAATATAATAATGCGCATGCGCTGAAGATGGTTTGGAAGGTAAAACGTTCCTCTTGCAGCCTTTCTAGACATGCTTATTGATCTGTCTCGCAAAAAAGGACAATTAAAGATTAAATTTCATGTAAAGCTAGTGAGGGACAAAACCATGTTATTCAATTACAGATCCAACCTGATTTAAATGTGATTTGAGAACGCCATTACTATAGTATATTTGGAGTAATGTCTGTCTGCGATTGAGTCATATAACTAGTTACATGCACAGCACATATTTTTACACCAATATACAATTCAAGAATTAATGTAATTTTTCTTACACCTAGCTTAGACATGTAAATAAGTATCTTTTTAACAGTATTATACGGAAAAGAACGAATAAAATCCAGATTTAACAATAACAACACGAGCTGAAATCTAAATGTATTAAATCAACCTTTCGAGACAGCTCCTTCTTCATGGTAATACATAATAAATATAAACAACAGGCGTGACGTCATGAAACATTTGGCATTCCTTTATTAAGGAAAGGAATGGAAACAAGTTTAAAAGGTATGCGATATGGTTTTATAAGCGCGCTGGTGCCGGGACATTTGCAAATTTTAAAGATTCGTTGCTTCATTTAATCTCCAGAAATGCAATCCATGTCATAAAACAATCGTAAAACTTAAGCTACACAAAACGTTCATATAAAATCCCGGTACTTAATTACATACATATATATTCGAAATATGGAAAATATCTAGAATATCATGTTTAATTCTACATCAGTATTCATAGCATCCATGCAGTATCTTATTGTTTGAGATAGATAATGTGCTTATTTGCATTTTACAAATCGATAGAAACTAGATGAAAATAACAATACAATGTACATGCACTACAGTTTTGTTCGTATCTTTCTTTGAATGTATATATATCAAATATCTTGTATTGTAAACACTGTATTGTGTTTTTTTTATTTTCACAAGTGTGAAAGCTTGGTTTCCTATTGTGTCAAAGCACTTATTCGGTAAGATGTTATGGAATGTTGCAATTGCTTATTAAACATAGAACAGGGAGGCATGGTTACTATAATCGAAATAACAAACCTTAAACAACGATTCAATTAAACATCACATTAATTTGGTAATGCAAACAGTAAGCTGTATGAAACGACCTTGTCCAGTCAAAGATACTGTGAAGCACAATGCCTTCTAACCTTGCTCTGGTTTTTATTTTAATGAGAACCACTAATAAAAATATGCTGAATATACGATTTACGTATCAAATTTCAAGACCATTCCTATTGGAAACAGATATATGATTCTTTCGAAATTCCTCAGCGAATCGTACGTCATAATAATTCATACAACCATGTTTGGTCTGTGGTTTATGAATAGTACTTCTTACTTTGAAGTAGATTCCAGAGGATTTAATATATATCGCCTGTCATGGCAATTACGATCAAAATCGGCATAGTATGTTCGCATTGCGTGTACGATAACAATATAGCTTCTATGATTCGTAATTTATATCATAACTTGCCATATACGGTGTTTTCTGTATTTACATAAATATGACTTACGGTTCATTTATGTAGTCTAAAGCAGGATATTTCTGAACAATAAATGAAACGTAATATATCCAATAGATGTGCAATGAGCCATTCGATGCCAATAGGGAACAAAAAGCTAAGTTCAATAAACGCATATATGGCCCGTCGGAACTTTACTTAACCTTGTGCTGATGGACGTACGAGGCAATTTACTATTCCCCCTCGTCATTTAATATCGGGGGATTTAAAGACAATACAATTAACAAAAAATAATCAAAATATTATCGAAACTGGACCGCACTGAACTATTACTAGACTAATAAGTAACTATTACCCAACAAGCCGACACAGCTTGTGAGATAATTCCTAGTAAAAATTATGTACATGTACATTATTCTGTAATTAAATAATTATTAGGACTATGCATTACAATGTTTGCGTCCTAATTAATACACAGTTTATTCTGTTTTTGAATACCACTATGAGTTTACGATTCGGATCATTTATTAAGGGACAGAAGTGTCGCACATACTAGCAGTTCTTTTCATTCATAGATATTTCTGATGTATTTGTCGCTATACGAATACGCCTTTGTGAATTTAGTGTATGGAACGTGTAGTTCTTTCAAGCGACATAGTGTTGAATGTCTAAGTAAGGATTTCTGAACAACCGAGTATGTAATATTTCAAATAAGTGTCGCTACTTTTTTTTAATACACAAAAACCTATTGATATAGGATCTGTTTGTCAGTATTCGTGAAAATTTTGGTTGCAAGATTAAAGTCATTGACAAGGCATCTATATCATATGCTTATCGAATCTTAACACTGTTTATTGTTGCCACTTATAACACATATTCGATTTTAGTAGATCTAACACCTGATGTATTTGAGAATGCCAATGAAAACAAGAAATTGGTAATTACCTTTGAACAATAATTATTGAATGCACCAATGTTTCACCAAGAAAAATAAATACATAACATAAACTATTAGGCAAATTAGATGAAAGGGTTCCATCAAATTGCCAGTTTAATTGAAACACCGGTGTAACGTTTTCAAGCTCCTCCCCTTTCAAGTTACCCCCGGTAACTTTAAAACGTTTTCAGAGTACCCCCGGGAATTTGAAAACGATTTTAAGTTACCGGGAGGGGTACAATTAAAACGTTTTGAAATTACCCCCTCCATTTTCAAATGCCCTACCCGGTAATCTGAAAACGTTTTCAGAATACCCCCGGGTAATAATTCGTCAAACAATATATAAAAACAATATTTTTTATTAACTATTGTTGGTTTTCTGAACACAAGTAACTGTGGAATTTCACAGGTCATGTCTTGCATTTTTGTTAATTTATTGAATAAAGGCGCGTACTCTCCATAACCCTTAAATAGGATTCCATAGCTTCTAAAATTATTGCGTATATACAGTTTAGAAATACAGGAATTACATGTCAATAAACCATGTTGACTGTGAATCATTTAGTATAAATGAAAACCTGAAATAGAAACGTTTTCGCCATGAATAATCAACATTGGGAGGGGGGGGGGGGTATTAAAACGTGGGAGGGAGTTTGAAAACGTTTTAATGTTACCGGGGCCGGTACTTTGAAAACGTTTTTAAGTTACCGTGGGGTACCTGAAAAGAGGGGAGCTTGAAAACGTTACACCGGCTAAGCTAAAAGTCTCATGGATTATAGATATTCAGAAAATGACAATTATATAATTGAAATAGCTCATCTTCCACCAAGAAGGACAATTGTAGTACGATATGGTGCCATTTAGATATAGGTAAACAATGGCGTAAGTGCTTGTATGTACGTGTCATTGGCCTGTTCTCGTTACTAGCATTTTATAAGTACTATTATGCGACACTCATTCACTACGAGTATTGTTAAAATCCTTAATCCAGACTTACTAGACACGGGTAAAGTCCGGATTAGATGTTATTCTTTTATCCGACACAAATGTGTGAAAAAAACGTTTGACAAAATATATGGGATAAAAAATCTGTACTGAGAACTTTATCCTGATAATTTTATTAGTGAATTTTGGAGAAGAGAGGTGTTTGTTAGAGAATACCATAATACGAACACTTCCATTCTGTCTCAAAAGTCTGTAACAGCAAGAACTGTTTGTACATACAAGTCATTCAACAGTTGTATTATACGTGTAACTTTCCATCCTCTCAAAGTATTTGCCGTGGTCAGAAATACAAAACTTCAGTCCGTGAATACATTTCTGAAATGCGTCACGGGTGGCTGATTTGGATGTGCCAAGGGCTTGTCTGGCGTGATACCGACGACTAGATAAGAACATTTTCAGTTTCATGAAGCACATTTAGTTCAATTTCAACTTGCTTTGACTTTTCCCTCCCACTTGATTCAAAAGGTAGTGAGTTCGAATCATTCTTAAACATTCATCGACCCTAAGAATTGAATAGGTGATCCGTTAGATTGACATCAGTGCGTTCTATAGTTAATTTAGTATAACATCTATCCGACATTGATATAAATGTGTCGATTTAATATAAAATTATGGTGTACAGAAATGTCAGAATATTTGACACGTATATACTTTTTATCTCATTCCAAAATATAAGGCACGGATGCGATCGAAATTAACACTACTCGAGTGTATTAAGCGGAAAATTGAGAATCTGCAATAAGACAAGAAAAAATGTGATTCTATCTGTGAACGTACTGTTATTATTTAAAGGGGCATACCCTACAACTGACAAACATTCTGTGAAAGTGTAAAAATGTGTTAGATGTATATATAAAACAATATAAAATGGATAATTGCAAGAAGAACTTGGGTCATAAAATGACTAGTTTAGGTACTAGCCGCAAAAAGCATAGCTATGAATAATAAATCACCTCCACCCAAAAATTGTTCAACAAATCCCAACGAGTTTCCGATCTTTTATGGAAACTAATATTTTTGTGATTTTATTTTTAATTTGGTGAATTTTTGGCTGAAACTTTCTTCGTCGTTTTTTTTCTTTACAAGCTTCTAATTTATCATCATTTTGCCATGATTCTAGATGCACCAAGTTGTAGGGTATGCCCCTTTAATTATTACCTCATGTAATATCGAGTTAACTTTTTCATAGTCCCTGTTACACACGAACGGTTTCCAATTACAAATTTTGTATACGAATTCCGTATTTATTGGCAACCGTGCAAGTTTCTGCCTCTTTAGTTGTATTTCAGAAGCAGACTACTAGTAAATTATGTTAAAGTTAAAACTACAGGGACTAATGCTATCAGAACTCGGCAATAAATACCATACGATGCAGTCTTCATAATTACATTGTTCATATCGATTAATATATAATATAGCAGAAAAAGCCGCAGTTGAATTATATGATATTATATTCAGGCAACAACATTCATAACAGTCGGAATAATATTCATACTTTATCACTACGTATCACATTTTCTGCAGACGGTTTAGACGAATGCTCTAGAGCATTTGGTCAGATATGCACACAAAAAGCAAATTTTAACTTTATTTTTCTGCGTATTGTACAAGTGCGACTACAAAAAATGAATTTGACAGTATTTTGTATTGATTGGCTGCAATGGTGAATTTAAAATTATTGTGCATTGGTTAGTTGATGAATTTGATGACATTGTGTTTTGATTGGCTGATGAATTTGACAGTATTGTGTTTTGATTGGCTGATAAATTTGACAGTATTGTGTTTTGATTGGCTGATAAATTTGACAGTATTGTGTTTTGATTGGCTGATAAATTTGACAGTATTGTGTTTTGATTGGCTGATGAATTTGACATTATTGTGTTTTGACTGGCTGGTGAATTTGACAGTGCTTTTTATTATCTTACATTTTTTTGTGCAAAACTTAAAACGAGTAATGTATGAAACTTAATCTAAGCATTGTACATACCACTATCACGCAAAACAATTTAGCCGTTAACATGAAATACTTCACAATATCTCAAAGTCATATAGGACCCGAGGGAGTACGGTATCTATGGCCTGCCATAGTAATTAAAATAAATGTGGGCACAGGATGCGCCTTTGCGTTAATAACTTCAGTATAAATTCAATGTTTTGTGTATGATAAATGTATCTTAGCGTATTAAATTTTGCATTGTTGTATAGATTAAATGATTCATTTCGGAGTCTAAATTCATGCGTAGGGGCCACCGTGATCGAGTGGGGATGGTCTCGGACTAGCAAGCATAAACCCCTCATTGCAATGAGCGCGAAACCCACTCAAGATCAAATTTCACTTGTGAAGAAGATGTCCAGCTAAATCGCGGAAGGTCGGTTGTTCTTCAAGATATAATCCCGAGGCCTTTCTTCCGTCATCATTTAAGCTTGAACTATGCCAATCAGCCCTTGCTGCTGGTACGACGTTAAACTTAGTCTCTGAATCCATATATTGTAATAAGCAACCGCTTCTCGAATAACATAACATAGCGATAATCAGAGACGAAATCAAACTATATAATACAACGACCTTTAGTTCCACACAAACATTAAACCAAAGCATTCCTAATATCCAATCACTGTACTCGCGACGAAGATCGTAACGATTTAATTATTTATTTATTTGATTTCAACGCCATTTTCAGCATTAGTTCGGTCATATCATGGCGGGCACTGGCTTCCATGGATTTCATTTAGGCCTTAATAACCAGTACTTACCACATTACATTCTATCCGCGAGCTACTATTAAGCTATCCCACAAAATTCAGGTGGAGGCCAATTTAACAAAAGAAGAAAACGAACCAAACAACAACAAAAAAACACGTCACCGACATTAATGTCAGGCAGTTTATAACAAGAACAACTATAATAACAAAACGTTATAGTTAGACGAATTACAAGAAGCATTTGTTTAAGTTTTTTGTATGTCGCTTTTATTCATTCCTCCATTATGGAGAGTATAACATATTTACAAGTTATAGATAATACACATATTTTGACAATCATGAGTATTTGACAGAAGAATACATTCATGTATATAGTTCACATGTACATGATATTATCATACCATCTTCAATGGAATAAAGTACACCATAAATACCACCAAATCCACCATAGTCTGATATGATACAACCACATTAAACTTACATCTAATGATGTTTCCGATATTATGCCACGTTAACATCATAGAACGATGCCTACATTACTTACTTACGTTTCAACAACAGAGCAGACGAACAGATTCAGTCAAACATGACAGGTAACGCGACGAATAGCCAGTCCAATGATTGACCAATCAAAAATGACCGAAATCACCATTAGCCAATCAAATGGCCAGGATTAGCCAAACTAGTAATAGACAATACAGTAAGTACTCGCAAACAGCTATAATAAACAAATACTCGTAAGTATAATTCGTCTAGAAAATCAGTCACATGTTTGACACTGTAAGTATGAGATAGTGTGTCACAGGTTGTGTATGATACGTACATAATCGGCAATGCGATGACGACACGTTTGCTTAACCACCAGTTTCTCACTTCACTATGATATCAAACTTCAACAATGTGATTACAGGAAGGGTTAATCGTTTGTTCGTCAGGCATTAAACTTTGAAACAGTATGTACCACATGAATAGACATTTTAACAATTGACGCATTACTTGTTGTTTTTTATCACCAGACACGCATAGGCGTATTGAAGCAGCGTACCTCGTGATAGGAGGGAAGAGTCGAAATAAACAAAATACAATAATTTTGGTAACTCTCAAATGTAATCTTCAATCAAACTTGACGTATTAAGACAATACAGCACGAGTTCGACAGCCTGACAAATAAAATCGTTCTATTGAATATTTAGAAGACAGTTACAGACATTATATCAGAAGCTTGACAACCACCGAAAACACTCTCCCTTTCGATCAAGGAACCTCTGACCGTTATTTCATTGAATTTCGATTTTTTCGACTCTTGGAGAGATGATAGGCAGTTTTGATGTCATTCCAATAATAGATTCATCATCTCAAAGAGATAATCATTTGACATAGAAAGCATTTCAAGAACACAGTAAATTCATATACAGTTGAAATGGCACAGAACTGTCGCTCGAAACACACACGAGCAATGTGATTGCTAAGACCATAAACTAATGTATAGTTATACTAACCATGAATGGTGATATAGTTACCATACGTGTCATAGATGAACCGAATTAAGCGGAATTAAAGAAATCAAAGCAGTACATCACTATCATGACTATTGCATAAAAACAGTATTCGTTGAAATGCAACGTGGGCGAATTGTACTGTTCGAAGCAGTGATAAAGATACATTCAAGTAACTACTCTTGTTATGATTCAAATTCTGTTTAAATTTAATAATTATAAAGGATTGTCAAACACATTAGGAACAACAAGCACATTGCTTATAAATAATATTTCACAAACTACAGTATTACAGTTCCCCAGAGCGAAAGCATGCGCTCCAGTATAGCATGGTATACAATCACAATTAATTGCAATATGTATTGAAAATCGAGAAAGGTGATATTATGTTGAACATATTGTTCGAAGCATAATGATCCTATATTGGGTAAACAAAACTTGATTATGTGATGGAAACGTAAAAAGCTGTTTGTCATCCACTTCATTATCAAAAATATTTGCAACGAATTGTTGTTTTGTCAAGGCTGGTTATGTCATAGTTATGTTGTAGTTTTATACACAACATCTTCACTTTGAAATAAATTGACAAGTAATGTTTCAGCATGGTCTCATGTTCGATGGGCTTTGTGTTGGAGCATTTTGGGCTGGGACAATATATTAGGGGATGTTGGATGTTTTGTATCATATTCTAATTTTCTAGGCATCCTTTTCTCATCTATAATTAATGTTAAATCATTGTATTCCTTTTCTCATCTATAATGATTGTTAAATCATTGTATTAAATTATAGCGTATGGAAAAATATATGTATTTATGTAGAACAGCGTTCATACATCTTGACTTAATAGCTTGCAGAGCTTATTCATTCTTGATTTTTCATGCATTTTATCATTAAGACTAATATCCAAGTTCTGTATTGTCCTTAAATTTCTCTTTGAAAGGTTTGTACTAATGTTGGAATTCTTATATATAAGGATTAAGTCATATTGTGAAGTAATATTTGTAGAGAAGTGACAACGGCATATCTGATTAACAATTTAAACATCTCATTCCAAAGTTTGGATTTAATTTACTTGTTGAAAGCATGGCTAGTTCAATACTAGACACTTGAAAACGTCATAAAGAAAACCACTTTATGAAACTTGGGGTAGAATGATTCAATAAAATAATATAAACGTTTCCCCTAGATACTATATAAAACAATGTGCCAACACTGACGATGCACTAAACCGAATAATTCTATGTTCATCGTATATCACCACTCTTAAAATAACGAAAACATAGAATATATCTTGGTTAAACAATAGAATAGAAAAAACAAACACAATGTTGTTTTGTTATTTTATCATACATTATGCATACCCATCAATTCTAGATAAAGAAATTATTTGTTACGATATGTCACATTTGTGAAGTCGAAAAGACAAGCAGTGACTCTGACACATAAGTTTGTTAATAATACATTAGAAAATATATGTACAAGCTAAATTACCAAAAATATATTCAAAAGGGTGTCCGTTATGGCTAATGGCTATGGTCTTGTACTAGTGTAAACAATAGCCCCTCACCGTTGCGAGTTTGAACCCAACACACGAGGAAGCCATCCACAGCTTGCGATCGCAAGTTACCACACAGGTCTATATGTGTGGTCTTCCTGCACTGCCAGGAATTGAAATTGACCTTGTTGTTGCGGCTACGTTAAGCCATTGGGAAGATAAATTGGAGCGGTAGTGTTATAGTCTGAAGTGTATACAGCCAAGTACAGATTCGAACCTTACACACTTGGAAATGACGTAAAAATATAATTATAAAACTGATAAAATAAAATCTCAGCGATCGTCTCAATATCAAAATCATGTCGTTGTAATTCACCTTGATAATGTGACCACTTTAATAATAAAACGGATTTATTTGGTCATAACGGTGTTATTATTGTCAATGGTTTTACCATTCTGCTCATCAGACCGATCTGAAAGAGATTGTTTTTCATCGCAATGTTGCCATATTGCTGGGCTTTTTTTTGCTTGTTTTTAAGTCTGAAAATCGGTTACGGTCGTGCAATGACACGTTGTTGTGTGAGTTGATGTGAGCCGTTATGGGTAGGGTTTTTCGTAAGTTTGTCAGTGTGGAATGGTTGAATAGTTTGTAACTTGCGTCTCTTAGGTACCTGAGTTGTTGTATTTTACTTTCTGGTCAACATAGATACAAAATGAATAGTATACTCTTGAAGAAAAAACTCTTAACCTTTTTTAAACTCAGAATCTGACTGAAATCATGATATATTGATTAGAAAACATCATGAAGTACACGAATGTATCGCCTCATAGGGATTGTAACAAAACAACATTTAGTGTATAATTAAATAATACGGTAAAAGAACATTTTAACCAAATCCCCGAGCATGTTTAAAACATTCCGTCCACATACGATTATACAATCATATTTAAACACATTTTTATACAGTCATTAATCGTAATGAAAAATTAATACAATCACTCATTGACAAATCCAAAGCTGAAACATTAGATGTTGAACAAAATATATGTACATGTGTCGGTATTACATTGCTTTAGTCCCATGATAAATCATTCTTGAAACATCACATGGTTTGCAATCACCATTAGATACAATATCCTGATATAACAACTTCGTAAAACAATAATGGAGATATAACACTGAACACGTGGTCCATTCCAGAACACCCCTTTTGTATCATTTAGATATGAAACAATTCATCTGATAAGGTAAACGGATATTACAATATTTATGACATCAAGGGATTCTGGTGGAACATCATAAAATATAATTGTAATTTAATAGGAAAGTTATACGTGCCAAAAAAAAGAAACAAAACGAACGCACTGTCTGACACGAGAAATTTAGAAGGATGTGTATTAAAATGTATTGCATTAGGAAAAGGTTTTAACTTCTAAAGATTTACACGTAAGTGAAAATGCATTTATTTGTTCGTATGTTTGTAGCTGCTGCAGAAAAAAAACAAGTTTCCGTTTTGCAAGCATTAAAAATATAAGCCTATTTCATTTGTTTGTAATTCGAACTCGTAGCACATTATTTACATTATATCTTATATACATGCAGTTCCAATTTAGTAAATTGCTTGCGTCTTTTTCGTATATTTTATAGTAGTCTATAATACTGCGATTAGGAACGTGCGCATTGTAAATATTGTAACTGATATTTTAAACATTACAAGACTCTAACTTATATTGGTTAGCTATTTTGATCGACAAGACAATTAATTATTTCTATCGCTCTTCTATTAAAGTACTAACTACACTACTCAAAATAATGTAAAATTGAAATCCTGTCAGAATTTATGGAAGATGAGTAGCATGGGCTTATGAAAGATTAAGCATTTGTCTTATGAAGTGTTCCCTCATAGATCGTTTCTGGTGATTGGCAATTACATTTCGAAGGAAATGGGTATGTATAACACAATTAAAGATAGTCTAAAATTGCATTGATATAGCATCAATAGAATCTAAATTGCTTAGTCGGAATGGTTTTGGGATTCTTGGCACATTTGATTGGTTTTATGCCAAAAATCCCAAGCAAGAAACAAAAATTAATGTATTATAAATTTGAACATTGATCACCAAGATACAGCGAACTAACCAAATGTATTTGACAAACCCGTGTCAAGATGTTCGTACCCTAAAATGCCAAAAGCATATTTTTACCATTGTCATAAACGATAGAAATACTGATGAATTAAGGCGCGGTTTTAATTGTTGTTCGGTACGAACAATAAAGTTATTACCGTATTTCAGAAATCGCTCAGTTTTCATTGAAAACCTGCATACCGAACAGCTTCCATTAAATTAACGTTCCGCCTACGAACATAGTTCCATTTTTTTTCAGTTCAATGGCATAAATACAAATTCAAATATTACGTGCATATAAGTCAAAATCAGATGGCTATGCAATATCGTCAACGAGCAATACTAGACAGTCGTAAAAAATCTAAACAATCCTGTCCCTCGGATTACTACAATATTTACTATCAGTACACACATTTCAAGGAAGGATGACGTCATAATCCTCGTGCTTTATATGCTAATTTGTCTGGTTCCTAGCTTCTATTGTAAACGTATAGAAGTCATCATTGGATTCATGGACGATGCGATGATAACTGTGTGTCAACCAGATATGTAAAATAAGTGGTTCATCGGGAAATTGTAATCGATTGATTTAATGCTTATAACGTGTAACTTTTTCTTCGAGTGTGTCTTCATGTGTGTGATATCACATTCTGCAAAAGTTGAGTATACAAAGAGGCAGGTAATGTAGACTATATGATATTATGCTATTTGCTTAACTACTTTTTGTGATCAGATGGGAATCATAAATCAAAGTACTGAAAGCACATGGAACGGGAACAGCTTTAACAACTGCATAACGGGTGTAGAAAAGCGTTAGTAGTACTTAAGTCTGCATCGAAATTCATGTGCGAACTATCGTTCGGATTCAAAAACTCACTCTACAAAGAAATTCAACTTTTGACTGCTTTGTAGTTCCGGACAACAGCAGTACCTTCAGAGCTTTGATTTTTTAGGTCAATGAGCAATTACTCAGTAAGATGATCGACGATCACATGCCATGTGCGCTGCACAACCAGCAATTATTGAATTACGTCGAGATCAGAATGTGCCATTTGTTCCAGTATTCCGAATGCGAATAAACATCTTCTTCATAACTAGCAGAGCATTCTGATATAACTGTCACATTGCTTATACGTCATGCCCAATACGTAACAGAGATGAACAAAATCAATTCTAATACATCATTGCGGCCCACAACCATACTATATAATTATAAGGATTCTTCATTTTATATCAGTGCGATAAAAACTTTGTGTTAAAACTGGTATTCCATTGCATGCTCTACAAATGCTCTTGCTACAGGTTATGATTAAGCCACTTTTTCCACGAACGCATTTTCTATTCTCTAGAACAAAATTCCCCAATAGTTAACACAGGCAAATCGGAAATAAGAAGCCTGGATTTCTCTCCAATCTATTGTTGTATAAACACAGTTTGTCGGTAAATGTCCAAAACAGGATATAATATCATGCCAATAGTTTCTCATATATCCTCAGAAACCAGCGGGGGATACATAAATATATTGTATTTTATAATACTAAGACAACTTTATTTAGATCACATCTGCGGAACAGGACACTTAGAGATATACGTAAACACGTTTTATATGTTCTTTAAATGTTTTTTTTTTTTTAAGTTAAATTCCATGGATAGCTTCATGCTTAAATCGTAATATCATTCTTAACTTGTTTTATTGTTCAGCAATAATAAGTATGAAGACTTATTTCACGTGACTGTCCACTAGTAACCGATGTACAAGTAAATCCTGAATTATGTTTGACCGATTTTCAAAAAAAAAAATTCTCTATGTATCAACGTGACAGTGTGATGTAGCAGAATTTATTTTCACATTTTTTTCAATGTTTTTTGTGGCTGTCTTAAACCTAATGTTTCAACACGAAAACGTATTTGTGTTGAATACAAATTTGACTTACGAATCCGATAATGGCCGGAAAGAGGAAGATAGAATTGTGCTGTAAAATGTTAACCGACCATTTCTCTGAAACTGTAGGTCAAGATAGCATGGGTCCCCAAAGTATTTTGTTATAATATACGAATATTACAACTGACATATAATGCTTGTATGGCGTGAAATAAAACTATTTAGTTGGTCCGTTTGTTCAGATAAGACTGAGACAGACTAATTTAAACATAAGATTCAATATACTGTGCGTGTTGTAAATGTCTTTATGTCACGTGACTGAATGTAGAATTCCCCGGATGTAAGGCTTATAAACTTAATATAATATAAATGACACTGAAAATTAACAAAATTGCTAAGCAACCTCAAATAATGTTCAGTATATTTACTTCTTATCTACAGGTGGAATTCATTTTGATATCTTTCACGGATAACCAAATTAAGACAGAGGACAGTCGTGAAGATTCAACTACATGTACTGTAAAAAGCAAAATATTTCTTAGTGAGTGGTAATATTATCCATGAAGTGAATGTGTTGGTTGTTTAACGGCCCATACGACAGCTAGTGTCATTTTACATTATGACACAGGATAACTGGTCAGGTCCTGGTTCTTTACCGTGCCTGGGGTAAAGCACTAATACGCCACTCCTTACCGTTTCTTACGATTTTCTTAACCGAGTGCTTTGCTCGGTATGGGGAAGCTGAAAAGCGTTCATAGAATACTGGAAGACGGAGCCGAGATTCGAACAAACGACCCTTTTTTTACCGCCAGACCACCAATCATTACTCCAAGATATAAAGGCGTGTCACTCCTCTGCAAATGTTTATTTCGAATGTGATCATTGGCTATCAATATTCTTCTATTAACACTTGACCAGTCAGTATCAATATGTTACTACGATTTATGTATTCTAAAGTCTGTTTACAATGCAATGAATTATTTATTGGCATTTCGTTATGTCCGCAAAACATAGTTACATAGTTGGATCTTAAAAGATATGCATTCCCATGAAATGGAATTGACTGCTTGGAATTCGAAGTATTCATAATATATTTGCAGATAATCATTTATCTACAAACTCATATGGACATGGTTGTGGAATATGTCTTATTTGAGGAGAAAATCTAAAATAATTGTCGTACTCTATTGCAGCTACATCGTAAATTATGTACCGATGGTAATCTTGGAATACAAGGTTATATTCTACAAGATGTCGTATTTCTAAAGTAGAAAAGACAAGGTGCAGGTTGAGTTCAGATGAATGATCTAATCACATGTTCAGAATTATCCCTAATGATGTATACATTTACGATGAATATATCGGGGAACAGAAAATTGGGGAGACTAAGGTCTAACGTCGTACTTACACCCAATGCCATTAAGTGACACTTTTGGTGCAGGAATATTTCATGCTGGAAGTAAGCTAGCTGGAGATATCTCTAACATTCAAAATTTGTCTGAATGACGTAGAGATTCCAACTAACAGTTGTGATGGACTAGACAGTGATTACTAGTCAGGAGCCGTAACAACTCAACCTCAGAGGCGCCTGTGAATAACAGGAGACGTGTTCAGAAAACTAAGCATACAATGAATATTGATTCACACACGGACTGTTTGGTGTGTCTCTTGTTATTAACCTTCGTCACCAGCAGATACAATGGGTCTGTTTCGTAGACACGACATATCTTCTCTTGTTTTTGTTAGCAGTTTTGAAACTGATAAAACTATTTCTGCCTCTTACGTGCAAAAACTGGCTCATCCTTTTGGGGATCTATTGTCACTAGTTAAAAGTGAATTTGTACAATGTAATCAACCAGTAACACAGTTTACCCAAACATTATGTCTATGACATAGCCTTTTGGAAAATTCATTCGGGAAAAGCATTTTGTTGTTAGCTCCTGTTACCTCTTTTGGACTTTGGAATGTGCCTTTATCGTTTGTGGGTACAATTGTGCCTTTATCGTTTGTGGGTACAATACACTGCTCTAAAATATATGGCGCATTTTCCTATTTCATTAGTGCATGGTTCCTACTCAGTGACACGTACCACAGAAGCAATAGGTGCTGTGGCGTATGTGTGACATTTGATTAACATTTCTAGTAATCAAATGTATATGATCGCTCGTAAATTAAGTGTTACGTGTACGCATTCATGAACTGTCCTAGTGGAAAAGACATCTGTATCAAAATGTGTCAAATCTGTTAGATGTTCTTGTCTGAAGCAGTAGACATGTGCTATGACTGAGACATTATACTTACATGCATACTATCAAAAGCTTCAAATCCTTAAACGCAGACAATCCGGAAATAAGGTATCCGTTCTCCAATAAACAATGGTTACACACATAGTCAGTCAGTCGGTCGGTAATAGAGATTTCTTTATAAGGTAATGAAATCATTTCATTTATCCCTCGTATTTGCGCGATGTTTAGGGGATATGTCGGTACTTATCGTATACTTATTAAGACTTCGGTAATACAAAAGATCACTATTTGTATTTTATGTGGAGCCATTACCAGGGATAATAGATGTTTCATTCCGCTTATTGCATGGTGATCACGGACAGCAATCGTAGACCTGTAAGAAGCATGACAAAGTGCAGAATATTTATAGTTTAAAATTTGAAAGCTGCTTCTTTTTGATATTGACTTAAAATACAAAGACTGATATTGGTTTGTACATTTGGAAAATTGATTTAGCAAGAGCTCTGCGGTAGAAAAATATTATGATTAATGTTGAAATTGTTTAGGCTAACATACTCTATTTCAATTTCATAAAACAAACTTTGTTAGATCACAATTTTCATTTGTATCATGGCACTAAACCCTTAAAGTCCCATGAGCTTTTTGCTATAAAAAAATATATGCAAAAAAAAAAAATGCTGATATTATCCCAAGATAATTATTACCGACGAAACAAGTCATTTTTCTTCTAAAAAAACACATTTCTCTGTGAATTTTGCTTTTGTAAACTTGAAATATATAGAGCGCGTGACGTCACTTGCATTATATGACTGTGGGAAAACACAGCAGTTCTAAAAATAGTATTTTTTCAATGATATTGAAAAAAATACGATCTCATAGTGGTTTTGGAAACATTTTTTCTTGCTATAAGGTATGCATGGGAGGAAAACACATCAGGATTCCTCTGTTATAGAACAAACAGAAACTATTAGGACCGATAAATATATATGCTTATGGGACTTTAAAAGTATTTATTTTTATGATTTTCAGACATGATTCTTTAAATGAATTCCTTAACGGGAGTGTTTTATGCAAATAGGATGAAGCATGTATGCGTGCCTTCCATGAATGTATACACTTGATTTTTAAAATATTCTATTGAGGATTCACATTTCTCGTGGCATGATATGTCGAATAAAAATACGGTTCTTTACACTTGATACTAGACTCATATTCTTTTTTCTTGGTTCTAATGGGATTTTCCTAATGCTACTCCGTTTGTTACTATCCCATCAAGTCTGGTATATTATGCTTACAAATCTTCCTTGAAAGTCTGTGTGAGTGTTTACATATCTACATGTGCAGTCGTTTTCCAACAATATCCCCAGTCGTTATTATTCTCACCGATCAATTTTGCATATTTTCTTATTTTATGTACTTAGTCTGCATTGGTGTTGATTCAAACGTTTCTCCGGGAAATAGTTCAACTCTGTGAAATTACTTCAGTTTGGTTGTATACTTACGAAGTTTACACAAAAACGAATTCAATGGTTCTTAATATATATGTACATATTAGTTGTAATCAAGAAAACACACACGCACACACATATAAATACTTCCAAAACTGCAACACGCGTGGAGAAAATACGGCAAACAATGTTAAACGTCAGGCGAGTGAGCGTATTGTCTTTTGTTCTATTTATTTATTTCTCTATTGTTTAAAGGGGCATACCCTACAACTTGGTGCATCTAGAATCAAGGCAAAATGATGATAAATTAGAAGCTTGTAAAGAAAAAAGCCGACGAAGAAAGTTTCAGCCAAAATTTCATCCAATTAAAAATAAAATCACAGAAAATATTAGTTTCCATAAAAGATCGGAAACTCTTTGGAATTTGGTGTACAATTTTTGGGTGGAAGTGATTTATTATTCATAGCTATGATTTTTGTGGCTAGTACCTAAACTAGTCATTTTATGACCCAAGTTCTTCTTGCAATTATCCATTATATATTGTTTAACATATACATCTAACACCTTTTTACACTATCACAGAATGTTTGTCAGTTATAGGGTATGCCCCTTTAACGGCCAATTCGACAGCTAGGGTCATCTAGGAGCCGCCTCTGAGAGAGTGGAGATAAGATACAGGAGAAATGACCATTTATATCCCTACTCTTTTCGAATGTTTTTACTGGTTCTTTGACGCGCCCGACGGAGAGCACCAATGTAGGCCCCGCCCTTTTTCTTGTGACTTTCTATACACAGCTCGGTAGTTTGGATTGGGACACTGAAAAAACTGTTTCTGAGAAATTCGAAAGGCAGAGCCGAGATTCGAACAAACGACCTTTCGTTCAGTAGTCCAGCGTTTTACCACTCGGCAACCGAGCACTCCTTTATTGTCATTTGTAGCTTAACTTCTTTTCAAAAGCTCCGTTTTTGGAGAGGTACTTTCGCCTACCAAACTTCCTAATGCCTTTCTTTGGTTTCGTATTGTACTATCCTTCTTCGTCATCTTACAACTTTCAAAGATTCGTTTTCGTTACAAAATTAAATAAACAATTCAATTTAGCAACATGAACAACATAATAGCCATATAATTATATAGTCTTTGGGCTGCTTTTTAAATATGTTTTGTGAATCACGGTTTTATGTACAATAATGTTTGACAAAAAGTATAGACTAATTTCCAACTTACGGATTTTCTATTTTTGTGAAATTAATGCTACATTTTTCTTGAACTTGATCACGTCTCTTATATATTTTGTCGTCAGAATTTTTACATTTTACGAGCTAATGTTGGTCTTCGACATTGTGTTTCTGCATTAATTTATTAGTTATGCTGCAATAACATCAGTAGTGCCTGGTTTTATCTACAGAACACCGCTTTGTGTTATCCAACAACAAGGCGTAAAATACGAGCAGTACGAATGATGCACTGCTATGTATATTTTATGACAAACAGTGTCTGGATATTACGAGCTAAATGTCAAACTATCAGTCATACTTTTCTTCTTGACAGGATTACAATAATTGATACGATGAATTTACAGAACAGGTAATTACTCGTAAAGCAAACAGTACCAGTTTTGTCGTCCAAAGAATTACTACAAGATATGTTGCTATAGAATGAAATCGGGAACGGCAGGAAGTCATAAACATGATGTGAATCGTCCTAATGCCGACAACAAGGGGACAGCACCGAAAAACATTGAAGAATTCACCAAGCAGTACGCAGTACATAAAATATAGAAACTAGAGTATAACATATACCTTGGGGATAATTCCAGTAGGCTCTCCGCAGTTTTCAAACAGTGTTTATGTTATATACGGCGGTCGATTCACCTAACCAGTTTTCCTGGACTGTATTCAAACTAGTACTAAATTAATATAACTTACTCTTCCACAATAATTCCACAAGGAGCCGGCTAATTTTCCACCTATGTTGCAACCAAACTTGTATTAAAAACCAAACTTGTAATGATTATTACAAGTTTGGTTTTTATTACAAGTTTGATTGCAACATACTATTGAGGAAGATCGACATTATCAATGTTTCATACATTGAGAAGGGACATCAGACAAGGATGTAAACTTCATTAAAAGTATTTTGTACCGTTACGGTGAATCATAATATTATACACTATCAACCAACACGAATAAAGTCATCATAAAATGCAATATCCTATCACTTTTAAATGATTAACTTGTCTCAGCAAATTATTCTTCGTAAATTCCAATTCCATAGGCATGGTGTTGGTTACATACGTATATAGGTACGATTATCTACACTTAGTACTTCGTACATGATTTTTTTCATCTGATTTCATATTAAAATACAATACATATCAATATATATTTTGTAACTGTGCGGAACACTTTAGATGGCACTCATCTTAACAGAATCCGTTTATTAATTTATCTGATGTCGTTGAAGTACTATGCGCTAAAAATAAAATAAAAACCTAGCAACGGTCTATTAACTGGTACCTTGAAATATAGCTCGAAAATACTGTCCAATACATACTTTTTTGGTTGCAAAGATTCCTCAACATCATCCTTTAAGAAATCGCTACGCGCTTATAGGTCACGCGTCAATCTCTCAAGAAAACAGTACAATGTTTACTGCTCCGTTAACGAGCATTACATCGTGGTTTATTATAACACCATTTGTTCGTACATCCGAATTTTTCTGACTTGGTTCACGAGCCGAATTATGTCCACTGGCTGTGACAACGATACTACTCGAAAAAGAAGCCATACTATGATATACTTGTTATTGTAGACAATGGACATGTTTTATATGCCATTATTGAAAGATGTAACAGAAAATCCAATACCACTAGCCGAATTAGTTCAGATGACTTTAAGACTCAACAAGACATTTTTTCTAAACAATGTTTGAGTTAGCTAAGGCTTCAAGTTCGTACTTTATATACTAATCGCGTGGAATAGTGAATCTTATTCAAATAAGATGTGAAAACAAATTCACACACTCTTTACGACTACATCAGTGATTAGTTTGGCTTGTAAACGGAGCACTTCTGAATACCGAAATGTAGCATTTATGTGTTTTAAACAAAACGCATGTATCGGATGTTTAAAACAAAGCACTGAAGGTACTGATGGTGAGATTTATACAGACATGTTGACAAAATAGTTTTTGGACATAATTATATTAGTATTTGAGGGCTGTTCATCATGCCTTTTTTTGAAGACAGTTCATAACTTCAAGACATGAGGATAGTTCATCATGTCAACATGTAATTAACAGTTCTTATTCATAAAACCAGTATGCAATTGATTGTTCATTGTGTCAATATTTTTGGGCTGTCCATCATACCAGAATTATAATGACAACCTCATATATTGCTTCATAATGTCATTTATGATTGAACAGCAATAACACTTGCAAGTAAGTGCAAAAGTTTTATTCAACCTGAATTTATTTACATCAAGGACTTATATACATGTATGTACGAGTATAAAAGTCCTTGTTTACACACAACATCATTCCGGGACGTACCTGCATCAATTGAGATCATTTTGGAAAACATCATTTTAAACATGCTTACCTTTTAGATTTGATGAAAAAAAATATGATTAAAACAAAAAAGAAACAAATCAAATTCTACATTCACTACAGTTTTTTTAAGTCCCATCAGCTTTTTGCAATAGAAAAATGTATGCAAAAAGCAAACAATTGCTGATTTTTAAAACACTCATTTCACTTTTGTAAACTTGAAATATGTAGAGCGCGTGACGTCACTAAAAACGACGTGTGCATAAGTTGACTGCGGGAAACAGAGCTGTTCTATAAATAGTATTTATTTCAATGATATTGAAAAAAATACGATATTGATTTTGGAAACATTTTTTCTTGCTATTAAGTATGCACGGGAGGAAAACACCCCGGAGTCCTCTGTTATAGGACTAACAGAAACTATTACGACCGATACATTTATATGCTAATGGGACTTTAAATACTTGTAACTTTGGATATAGGAGCTGCTGATTTTTTTAGCGATGTTACAGCTTATAAAGTGTTACAAAGACTGATACGACGATGAGAAAAAGTAATCTGCATTAATAGATCAGTAAACTGACTAAATTGTTGTTGTTTATAATATACGTCCTTAAGGCAATTTGAGTTGATTTTCGGAAATTTGGTTTTTAGGTCAGGTCACCCGTTGAGTGCGTTGGTCGGTGCGTAGTTATTCCGATTTGTCTTCTTTAACAATAAAGCATAATAACCATATTTCTCCCCCCCCCCCCCAAACGTAAACAAAACATTATATCATATCAAAACGGGTTTTAATTTATGAAAGCCGACGGATAGTGATATACAGTAGGTCTTGATTAGATCGCGGAATTATTTCCGGTCTTGATGACCACTGTAGTAAGGAATCAGTAATTTAGAATCGGTAATACCCCCAAATGACCTTTATCCGCTGTAATAAGTATGGGAAGGCCAGACTACCAAAAACAAACTTAATGGTATGTCTACCGGACCATGAGATATGTTTTGTAAGTATTTATTTTATAAATATCACACACCATTAAATATTTCAAGCAATCAAAGATAAAACGTAAAATGTCAGAATATCTTAGAATAAGTGAACTCTAGGATAGAATCAAGTGATCTGTCATATGTCATGACATAACAGAGATATACTCTTTAACAATGGAAATAAATATAAAAAAACGGTAACAACATACACGTACTACCAAAAAGCCTTCGGAATCAAATTATTTAGCTTTCAAAAAAAGCAAAACAAAACAAAACATATTTATAGAGACATTTCAAAAGATCTATTTCAATCCATAAAGTATTTGGTAAGTTAAAATATCATACGCCCGTTTTCGAACTAATTCCACTATCAAAACAATTTGAAATAATTAGCATTTTGTTTCGTACATACCTTGTAGTTGATATATCTAGACCTAAATAATCTTTTAATCTTTAAAAACGTAACTGCTACATCAGTTAAGATACGGTACACAACGATCATCAAATGTTTCTTCATAAGTAAACCATCGAAGTAAATCTTAAATAAATAGTTTATCAAACGTACGACCATTACTACTCATGTCAAGAAAGAATGTGCCTACCTTAGCCAAATGATCGTCGATGTACCTTCCGAGCCGACTCCGTGTGCTTCTAAAACATAGCTTCTGATTGTCGCGTATATGTACAGTATCTGCAAACAAAAAAGAGGGGTCGATAAATTAGTATGCAAATTAAATATTGAATGACAAACTATAAATATCAAAACATCGGTGATTCTTGAATTCAAAAATGCAATTTAATATGCATTTTACGTCTCCTGCTTTGACATCTTAAGTCATTATGCAATTTTTTCGTTCATTATGCGAATGACACTGTTCGACAAACCATTATCGGCATCAACAATACAGGATTTCTGAAATGCATTATTGAATTATGCTATGAATAGAAATACGTTGAGAGAACGAATTTATTGTCAAGAGAGGAATGTTTTGATAGTCATTACTAGCTGCAGTAAAAGCTTTAAGCACGTGAAGTTTCCAATTACTAAAAATGCACCCATTAAAGCAGCCTTTATATGTATTAGTGTCTCAGCATAAACATAACATTGGTGAAATGAATAAGCTGACATTATACTAAAAGTAATTAAGCTTAAATTTGATGCTCGGTAGAAATAATTCTAGATATAAAAAAAGTCAAAGGTAGTACGAATCACAAGGGTGTTACTTAAAGGGGCATACCCTACAACTTGGTGCATCTAGAATCAAGGCAAAATGATGATAAATTAGAAGCTTGTAAAGAAAAAAGCCGACGAAGAAAGTTTCAGCCAAAAATTCATCCAATTAAAAATAAAATCACAAAAATATTAGTTTCCATAAAAGGTCGGAAACTCTTTGGAATTTGTTGTACAGTTTTTGGGTGGAAGTGATTTATTATTCATAGCTATGATTTTTGCGGCTAGTACCTAAACTAGTCATTTTATGACCCAAGTTCTTCTTGCAATTATCCATTATATATTGTTTTACATATACATCTAACACATTTTTACACTTTCACAGAATGTTTATCAGTTGTAGGGTATGCCCCTTTAATGTAAATAGTTACGGTTTAAAATGTTATTGTAATCTAAGCTATTAAAATGATAAGACGAGGAAGCTAAGCATCAGATTCTGGCTTAACTCGCTCATGAAAAATAATTGAAATCTACCTCAATATCAAGAATACTGTTGGGACGAAACAAACGGCCTTAAATGGAGACCACAGCAATATTGAGTTTTAAATTAAAAGGAATTTTGAAAATGAACCTGAAATAAGAGTAGTTAAAACTTCAATGTTGCGTAATTTTTTATTCGAGCATTAAAATCATATGCGCAGTACGCGCAAAAGTTGCTGCGCGTGTAACTGTACGATGGCGCCAACGTTCTGGCTTAATTTTAGGTATTTCATGAAATTTCGGATGTTATGTTGTATTATGTAAAAAAAGATAACAAAAATGAAAGTACGCTAAGTTAAGAACGCGCAAAAAAAGTATATCTAGCGTTAAATGCCAACTAACGTAAATGATAACAGTTGTCAATTATTCATTTCTCATTCTAGTCTAGAGCTACCCCTTGCACGATTACTTATTTGTGTTTCCGAATAAAAACAAATGTTAGTTAAATACTGTATATCAAAACACCAATACGTGTTGTTATGTAAATGATCGCATATAATCACCGCTAATTTGAATTTTCATATTATGTTTTTAAAAAAGGAACCTTTTAAAAGGTCTCCTGCAGTACAGGTTTAACAGTTCGCACACAACATATTGTACTTGGCCTGCCCTCAGAAAATTATTTCTAAGTTTTTAAAAGCCATTTTACGACCGCTTTTTTATTGCAATCGTGCTGCATGGTGACTTGTATCCCAGACAGTTATAACGGAGAATTTAACGACAAATTGTCGTTTTAAAGAGGCTTAAAATTGACAAGTTGCACTGATGTCAGATAATCACGGCTTTGAATAATTGCTGATTTGTATTCAAGTAGAAAAGGTCTGGTAAAATACTTCCGACTTTTAGACATATAACAACAACCACTCTAGTGGCGTTTGCAGCATTTTCTTGCGGAACATAAACGAGGGAAATACCACCACTTTACTGTCAATGCCAAAGACAATGTCCATGCGGGAACATTAAACACGTCACGCTAACACCTGATGCCACAATAATCTCTTGTTATTCAACACACGAAGAAAAAGTTTGGTAGCAATTTTATTACCAACAACAAAAAACAAAAGTAACACAACAGGTTCTTCTTCATTCGCAGTTAGAACATTTATGCGTGCTACGGTGTTCTTTCAACTTATTGACTGGGATAAAACCGGACCGTACTAGCCATAAAAACGTCTGCCTCATAGTTGATGTAGTTCTATTACACTTTTCTTCATTCACCAAAGATAATTATTATAGTAAATTCAAACCTAGCATAAGACAAGTTGAAAATAGACACGGGAAGTTAGTGTTCAAGTTTGTAGGAAGAAGTGTTAAATACAAACAGATAGCCAGACTATATAGAGGTGGTGGTCGTCTACAGATTAGATTCACAATGTCTTAAAAAGGTAAAATAAGCAAGCAAGGTCTATTAAAGCGCTCCCGAATGAATAGTGGAATGAACGACTTAAGAGCATTAAATACATCTGATTCAGTTATCACAAATGTATCTATTATAGTATTCGCAGCTTTGTTATTGTCGTTGTGTCAAATTTACATACTATGTGGCTGAAGCGATACCATGTTAATCTGTACTACTAGATAACATACTCAGAATGAATCGATTAGACCAAAATATCGACACGAACAACGTAAAGGCATTGAACGAAATCAAAATCTCAAAAGTCCATAACTCCACTTGTAAAGAAATTAATGTATTACCGTTATGTCCTTCAAATTGGTGAAATACATTAACCAATTCAGTTTAAAGAATGTTGCTGTCAATAGTGGCGCCGCTTATATATTTGTTTCCCTACATCGTAGAATATATTTTCGTTTTTCTTTGAATTTCATTTCTTTTTAAATAAGTGATTGAGCCAATTGGATATTTACAAGTTTTAAGGACTTGCCATTTCCATGTTTTATCATTAACACGCGATGTGATGTCAACTGCACACTATTCTGTATCTATACTTAAGGTGGATCGCGGGTTTCCTCCAGAAAAATTGTCATTTTTTAGACGTCAACGTAAAATAAAGAAATTTAGCATGAATAATATTCACAATAATATGCCCTTACACGTGACTGCTAAACGCTTCTAAAATGTTATAAGAATATGAATGTCTTGTGATGTTTGTTTCTTTGATAATTACTCTAGATACTTTATTCATTTTACGACACAATTTTTGTGGGGATTGTGGCAATCCCCACTGAGTCAACATCCACGTACATTCGGACGAACGTACGTACAGATACACCACAACTACACGAAAATAAAAAAAAATGGAAGAAAACCAAACAAAACCGAATGCACAATGTCTAAAGCACGAATCCACAATCATTACAACATGCAATCTTAGAACTACTTTAGTAAATATTCGATATACCCTAAAACAATTCTCAACTCATTTTTGTAAATGTAAGTGATGTCAATAAGTAGCAAATGGTGATTTAAATAAGAATAGTTGTCATTGTTAGAAAAAATATTGATGTCTGAAAATATTTGGGACTGAGCTAAATTCATATTGTTTAATTTAGATTGATACCTTTCTGCATCTTTTTAAGGTTTTTGAATGTTCACTGAAAATAATTAGTTTCAAAAATCTGTCCGCTCCACTTTGGACATTTCGGGTATATAACCTTAAAGCTCCATTAGCTTTATGGATGTTAAAATTAAAGTAGGTCTTATTTTACCTAGAAAGATGTCTTATCAGTGAAACTGACTTTTATTTGCAATAAAAACATTCCAAAATTTCATTTTAAATCACAGAGTACATATAGAAATATAGCACAGTATTATTTTCAATGATATTGCAAGAAATAAGAAAAACCATTTAACAACATTTTAAAGAGATTTGGCTGAAGAAAAGCATTATGTAAATATTGTTCTAGAGCAAATAATAAACATTTCTTATAATTTACTATCATTTTACCTGTTGTTCAGTATTACTAAATTCAAAAAGCTAATGGACCTTCAACATTATCACGAAGTGTTAATATTCGCAAATAAGTCTTCCGACTTATGGCTGGAACAATCAGTGACTAGCAATAATATTTAAGACAAGTTGTTAATTCTTGCAAACAGTTGAAGCTAAAATGAGTAAAAAGGAAATGAATTTGAAAGAGTGTTTTGATATAAAACAAGTTCATTGTAACAGTGCACATCTGGATAATAACACGGGTGGTTTAAATTTCAAGCCCATGTGCTGGAATTCGTTTTTAATTTGAAATGAATACTTAAAAAAACAAGTAAACTTGAAGGAGAAATCAATTATTATTCAATGGAGGTATGACTTTAGGATCTTGCTGATCAAATAAACGTCAAGAATGTTCGTCTTAAGCATATAAACACGACATTGAACAATTAATAATACGTGGCATGCTGTAACAGACCATTCCAAAGGAATAATCTCACGAGGTCACCGTTTTGTTTATATATACGGACTTTGATGCATCCTTGTTTTGCCTTATTGCAATGTCTGTTTATTTAAGCTTCTTAGATTGTTGTTTCTAGGCGATGGAATCAATAGCCTGTGTTGTTTCTCTATGTTGTTATATCCTTCTCAAATTTCATTAAATGTGTTCAGCAATTGGGATATTTTTTATCAGGGGATAATACTTTGTGACTTTAAACAGGACTTGACAGACTGGGCCTTTTGTACCAACAACTTCATGTGCTAAATAATCACTGTTCTTATAAAGCCCGAGATGTTTTTAAACAAAATCAAAATCAGCATGACTTATGAAATATTCGAATTTAAAAAGTATGAACTTGATTGTTTTATCAACAAGCATCATTTCTACAAATTGCTGAAACAAATGTAACACATCATGTCTTTGTCTAGAGTGAAGACGACAGGAAATAATGCGATTGCTCATCGTGAAGGCAATGTTTACTTTCTATCAAGAAATCTATGAGGACATTGCAAATCTGAGGGTTAATATTCACGAGAAAAGTTCATCGAACTAATTTGGTATCTCGTGGTATGTTTGTTTATGTCTAAATCACATTATCCATCAATAACAAAATAAAAACATGAGAGTCGGACATTGTATCGTTTTCCTTACCATAGAAATGTTAAAATAACAAAAAATCATGTAACTTTATTACTGTCTTATAACATTATTTTCTCAAGATAAAAACTTTTTGTCAGCTAATACGGGAACGCAGTTGACGCATCGATTCAAAAAAGCTATATCGCTTCCTTAAGCCATGAGACGTATGCACGAGATGTCGATGGTTTGAGATTAGAGCAGGCAAGAATTTTAGCAGCTCATTCAAAAACTTAATAGACTTAATAAAAATGACCATACATACAAATTCATTTTTCAACTTCGGTCCCATACAACATAATCTCATCGCATTTCTTGCTCATTTATTGCTCTGTACTTATGGTCAAAAATCAAGGAACAGCAGGTAAACAGTTGAACTTAGCAAGGTTTATCAACCATACAACAACCGGTATACACCATGCAAAATGTCGAAAACATGAACCACACAACATGAACTTTTGTTTCATTTGAAATAAATAATATTACATGGAACAAAATCGCTGGGAAATCATAACAGGTTTAACAATGGAGCCCTATATTTCAATGACAGCTCGTATTACTGAACATGTAATAAACATTTAGTGATTGTATCTGGTACAGTCCTTCCTCATTTCTACCCACATTTAAAAAAAATATTTATATGACCAATCGATTAACATTGTTGTCCGCAGCTCGCTTCATTTATCAAATAGGAAAGAACAGGTACGTGTAGAAAGTTATAGATGAAACATTGATAAAGTAAAAACGCCCAAAATGAGTATGTGTATGTAAATATAAGCATAGCAACAAGTAAGCAAACAAAACAATCAAATACAGGTACAAAAAAGAAATAACTTTTAAAAAAGATAATCGGCTTGTATAAAATTAGTTCTCTGAAAACACAGTAGATTTATTGGCTGAAAACTAAAACATAGCAGCGAGTGTCTAAAGACTCTAAAGAGTGAGATAAAATGTTTACATGAACTTTATGTGACATTCTTGATAAGACTATAAAGAAACAAGAAATATCTTTTAAAAAGATAATCGGCGCAGATGCAGTGCAAAATTAATGCCCTATAGATGTACATTTTCCGGACAGTGGCAGAGTCAAGCATGACGACACTTTGTTAAGGGAAATAATTAATTGTATTGATTATTGAGTAAATGTACTCGGTAACAGGTTAATGTTATATTTTCTTCTTTTTTTCTCTCCAGCTATGTCAGGAAATCCTATAAACTTGTGAAAATTACTGTAAAAATGCTAATGGAAGCAAAACAAAAACAACTAATAATTTGTTGTATCTAACATTTTCATTGGTTCAAATGTAGGTCAAAATCAATTTTGATACAGCTGCGCCGAAAAATCTAAAAGTATACAAACTATTTTTCGGTAAATTCGATTTTATACAATGTATTTTTCTTATTTACTGTGTATAAATTCTATTTAGTATAATTTTCCGTGGTTTAAACGTTCTGATATTTAATACATCTATGTATGTGGTTGTATTGATGTTTTTCGGCTTTTTTTGTTGCATTATTTTCAGAGGCAAGAAAACAAATCTTTACGGATTCTGTCCTAAAAATCTGTAACAACAACGCTTTCAGCCTATGAGAAAACTCCTACTTCAGCTGAAGTTTTTCTATCAGACACTTTCATTGGTTACAAAAGTAGGTCAAAAGCAATATTAGAACAGCAAGCCGAAAAAAGACTTTCAGAAATACTAGCAATATAAGTCTGCATATAACACGTGGGCGTATATTTTCTACTTTCCATCGAATGACATGACGTGTTTTAATGTTGCTGAGCTAATAAATATTTTTTGGGGCAAAACTCTCACTTATAAAATATTTGTTTCGAAAACCTAATGTAAACACATGACCAATATGAATTAAAATTTGAAACATGACTATGATGGTGGTGTTCAGCAATATCGCCTTCTTCTATAAAAGGAGAAAATAAAACACGACATGTTGATGTTGACATTTCGCTTAAACTTAAATCGTGGTAGAAATTTTGATAGAAATTGCAGAATTTCAATTGAAACTGATCCTGGGAAATATGAAATTTAAAACTCATTTACATGATTTTGTTACGTGTTTCCTTTTGAAATCCCGGTGAAGATCATTTGTCTTAGAAATTGCTTTCGGTGATGTTATTCTGGCTGCAGAGATATTTCATTCAATTGAATGGTTTATAAACAGCGAATTTACAGTGCACGCAAACAATGTGCATCATTGTTAATGTAGTGTGTTCTTACGCTACAACAAATCAACAATTTCTAGCTTTGCGTATGTTCTCAACAACTGAGCATTATTTACGGAAGTATGGTCGATAGTAATTCCCCATCATGATAAAATAGCTTTTCTATACGAATGCGTACATGCCGCAAATCTGCCCAAAAAAAAACATTATAAAAACAAGAACAAACACTCGAGCCCAACAATACGTATAAAATGAAATGATTTCAATCAAATCAAAAAGACAATGACTGAAGTAAATCGCCACGAGATTGCATATCGAATGTCAAAAGAAGAGAAAAAACTATTTAATTAAACTGTCGAGGGAAACTCTAAGAAACAGCTCTTACACATTCCGTTACATATTATTATTTGAGGGGTAATATCAGTGTGAAGCATAATGTATTCACGCAGATCACATTTTTTTGCCTTTGGTTGTTCCATTGCGGAAATTAATTTATTCAAAGACTTCCTTGCAAAGTAATTGAAATCTGGGCGGCCTGCCAGTTTATGAAAGCTGTAGAGACGTTTCTATATTTGGAGAGGGTCATTCTTTTGTGCAAAAAGCGTACATTGCAACTTCTTGTATGTCATAAAGCCAAGGAAGTGTACAACATAGCAATAGATGATCAGCAATTTCTGAGGGTCGAAGTACAATGCAAATAACTGTGCTATTTAAAGGCATGTTTTCTTGCGTTTTTTTTGTTCGCGCAGAGAAATATTATGTCGCCTTTCCAGTAATACATTGTAAAAAACGACTTTATGATCGTACTACATACTGTAATATAATTGATATGGTCTGTATTTGTTTGAATGGGTTTAACGCCTTTTTCAACAATGTTCCGTTATATATACGGCAGCCGGTTCACCTGGCTAGCTTTTATACATCCGTTTGAAAAGCGGGTCGTATAATGGGAACACACACGGCGTCCACAACTGTGTCCGCTCTCTAATTCAAAAAGTTTTATTCGGATCCTCAACAAACTCCATGCAAATGTTAATGGCCATAAGATCTCGATCAGGTTCGATAACCAGCCCAATCGGTCCAGGCACTTCTGAGTTATGCCCCTTGACGGGCGTATTCTGTAACCTGACGCTCTTGTTTTGGACTGTATTCTAACCTGTTATATCATACCCTTCCACAAGGACCCGGTACCTTTCCCCATACGGAGGAAAATTGATATTTTTGTCAAACTTAAGAACAAGAGTATGACCCGTCCCGACTTAGATTCGAACTCGGATCGCTGGGCTAGAAGTCTAGCGCACTTACCATTTGACCATTGTGTTTGAAAACTGTGTTCTCTATGTCAAAATCTTCAATACGTCATATTTTTGTTATTAGACTTTGATAAAATATGGAACATTATTATTGCAGTAAAACCTACGTTTACGACCTCTGAACTAAGGCCACTCTGTGAATAAGGTCATTATTTCCAAAACCGTCATTGGTTATTAAGAAAGAAATGACTCTTAAAAAGGCGACCTTCAACTAAGGCCAAATTTTGTCTTTCTAATGAGATGCCTTTGTTCACAGTTTTGTTAATAATGAAACTGCGGATGTTGAACTTTTAGCTTAGATATCCAGTAACTAGCAATCATATTCAACATCTCTTCACCGATATTACTCTTCATAATTTAAAAAAAAAATCAACAACAAAATGCAAATTCTCATTTTCCAGTCAGAAAAAGTATTTCAGTTTCTCGTTCAACATTTACAACCACTTGAAAAGCGTCTCTGAAATATGTACTTTTTTGATACTCAAACTTCAGGAGATGTTTTGCATGTATTAATGCATGAATATCTAGTTCAAAGCTATAATCACACTTTCATGAGGAACGCAGACCTATCAAACTAGAATTTCCAACACTGAGCAACACTAAAATGTTTGTTAAACAACAGAGGAGCTCAACAATTGGTCATGTAATCCAATGTTAGTGCTAAAATGTGTATTAAATTTCTGCTAGTGTGTCCAAATTAATATGCGAGCAGTATTCCCCAATCAGATTTAAATTCAGTGATTACGGTTTATAGATGTTTTTTTACGTTTTATTGTGTTCGATTGTGTGTTATAAAACACATCTGCCTCATTTTAGGTGATTCGCAAAGACTCTAAAGAAAATAGAAGCGTGTATGATGTTTGAATGTTACTTAAAAAAATCACTACTTGTGATGATTCTGAATTTAAACAAATTTACAACACAATCCATTGTTCACAGGGTTTCATTTAAAACCAGCCCAAACAGATCCCCCAGGTTTCGATTCGATTTTAATTAGAATCTTGGATAACATATATAGTAAAATGTAAGAGTACCAATAGACATACAGCCATTTATATTCACAGAACAAAACCATTCACTCTGATAACATGGATCCATTCTAATTAATATATAGTCCTTGCAATTATCATACATGACATCAAAACGTCATTTGGATGACCAAGTACATGCAGCCATCGTTGTTTGTACGATAAAAGTTGCTATTTTTCAGCAAACTGTATGAATTTTTAGCTTTGAATTTTCTGGGTTTACGTGAGTTTGGGTCTTTTGACGATTTTATTTGATTAGATATATGTTCAAGGCCCATCTTTGTCCACGGTTGATCAGTTATTGGGAGGGTTGTACTTTTAGTAGGCAAGGTAAATACAGGTGCTGAAGTTCGGTGACTGGTGAGGCTGTCTGCTGGTACATAACTGAAATACAGCCGAAAATTCTAAACGTTTATAAAATAATAATCGATAGTAAAAAGGCATATCAATACCGAAGCTTACCCCGTCAAGGACTTAACCTTCTAGACAAGAGGAACAATATAACTGCATGTTTCTCTCTGTATAATTGTGTTTCAATCTGCAATGTCACGTTTTAGATTAAAAAACGTGAGTGTGCCACCTCAGAGGTGCATCTCTTTGTAAGGTGTGAAATACACTCAGATAACTGAAGCGTATTAGAGATTTTGTTTGTTATGTTCATCACGATAGGGCTTTATTGTTTCTGAAAATGTACTGAACATGAATTACGGAAAAACATGTAAGCGTGCAACGTGCAAAATATCTATTCGTGATTGTCGCAATCATGAATACAAATAGGAACAAAACTCCGACAACGCTATGAAACTGACAACGCTTCCAAATAAACACCATTTGTAAATTAATTATTTACTACGATTCGCAGAAATAAAGCTCAGAGCATTGTCTTGCGGTAAATGAATTGCATACTTAACTGAATAAACGTGATTACAACCTATCTTTGTAAACGAATAAAAATAGTTGATCTTTCACGAATTTGATCTTTTTTTGAAGGTATTGAATATTGCATTCGAGGCTTATTTAAAAAGAAGCAAATTTAAACTAAGTTCTGGGAGATTGCATGTCGCGCGTCAGATGAAACAGTTTTCAATTTAAGGCTGGAGAGGATTCTAGCAACCAAAACACATTCTGTTACAAGTTGTGAGAAAGATCAAAGGTTGTACGCACTAAGTGTTCATGCAAAACATAGTATTTTACAATTGGTTGTGCGGGTCGCGTTAATTAGTTATCACGACAGTGCCATTTTCAAATAATTGAAACTTGTAATGCTTTCGTCAATGCAGTTACAGATGTGTTTCTTCTAAAAAAGCAATGCAGCATTAGTATTAGACACTTCTGAATACTTGATCTTACTAGGACTGACTTCAGTTTCATGTGTATATTTTGCAATACGTTGTGTGGATAAAAGGTACGGATCAAAGATTTAAAGATCTACTGCCAAACGACCCGTGCTTTAATTATTACGCAGTCGAATTCTAGTCCATATTTTATCGACTGATAAATCACAGGTCTACACATAGTCATTAATTCTTAATTGTTATCGTATTGTAATTCATAGTATGGTATCACAAACAGATGATTAAAAGCTAGTTGTACGAGGCAGACACACTCGTGCCACAAAATAACAATTGGGATTCTACAACAAATATTAAATCTAGACATGGAATGAATATCAAAATATCGAGTTTTGTTTAAACCAGTATGTTTTACGGTAAACTAACGGATTTTATTATCATGATTGCATGCGTGACTAAATAAGATCTACAGTTTTGGAAAATAATAAAATACAAGGTATATAAATTTCAGATTGCCTCAAACGTGAAGTCTCCACGACCAATCACTAAAGGAAGCTGTTCCAACTATCAATCACTAAAGGAAAACGTGTTCTTTTCTTTCTTTCTAATTTTACAATATTCACTGATAATTATTTTTCTATCTTATTTTGCAACATCAAATCCTGCTGCTGATAGTTTTATGAAAAGCTATTAATGGATTATTCGAGTTACATTTTATTTATCAGTTATTAGATCATGTATAATATCAGATACCGTCCCATGTCCACAGCCAAATGAAAGTGATAAACTTGGTGATGAGTTCATTGACAAACGAATCTTTCTGATAATGACATGAAGATAGACCCTGTCGCGTTCAATTCCACAGGCCAACGTAATTCCTAATCTGTATGGAAATCTATACATTGAACGAAGTTTTAAGCTGATTTCGTTTTAAATACGTCTGAAATATTATCTTAGACACACTTAGTCTCACGATTGGGGGTTCTACGAAATCCCTGTAGAATAGAAATGGTCTGTGTAACGTAGGACACCAAAAACTGTCTATTTTTGCGGAAATGTACTTAGATGTAATGGATACATATTGTAAAAAGTAAAATAATATAATAATTTCCACTGGTTATAAAGATAAAGGACGTTTTAAGAGCTCGATCTTGTAGTATATACTGTATATTAAACAGCCTCTTCTATTACCAAATGTTGAATCCGATACTTGTTAGTCTTATATTATAATGTTTGTATTAACATTGAACACATGAAATACTATTTTCATTGGGATGCAAAACCCCACCAACAACTTGGTCATTTTGCAACTTTTCCAGCATCAGCGATGAAGGACAGCAACTTTACATGCCAGCTTTGTCTGGTCCTAGGTGGGAATCTAGCTGGAGATTACTAGTCAAATAACATCAAACCACAAAGGTCCCTTGCAATACATTTCTGTTCATATGCCTATTTTCAAAATACATTTCCTTTACAGAGATGTTTTAAATATCATTTACATTACTGACATTTTCCCTACATCAGCCAAATAGTGAACATTGTTTTTAGTTAATTATAGCCCTTCAAACATTATCCAATTGACCATTCAGGTTTCATCAGTAGGTCTTTTATTCTTAAACAATCGAAAATGCACAGCTTGATGAAGACTAAGTAAATGAAAATATATTAGGAGTCAGCGAAATACTTCAAAATGTTTTTGACATAAACTGAATAGGTTTTAACGAATATTTTTCCTGCCGTAAAATATGGAAGTGACTTAAACAAGATTTTATTTCGCAGGACAGTTAATAAGATATTAACAAAGTGAACTTTTACCCTAAAAGAACCTTCGTAGTCGAAGGTTGTGGTGATCTCTGGCACATAATCGCTAGCTGTGAGTTCGAGTCCTACCTAGGATCAGACAACGTTGGCATGTAAGGAAGCTATTCATACTAAGGAAGCTAAGAGAAATGATTCTACCCATGTACTAGCATACAGCTCATGTGTGTTCCTTCACTCTTTAAACAACGGAAAGTCGCCAAATGACACAGGCTTTAGGTGCGACCGAAATCCTCAGAGCTAAACTTCATCTTAAGAAACCTTTTCAGTGTTTTCATTTTCATGATTGCATTTCATTAATCTGGAATTAAAGCTCTTCTATATTTCAACATAAACATCTGCTCGTACATTAACAAAGTCTCTTGGGTGACATTAACATGCCTTGAAACAAAGTTTATAGAAAATTAATACATTTAAATGTATTCAGTGATGTAAATACAAAGCATCGCATGTCACGAGCTGTCTTCTGTTCAGCTCTCAATGGATTCTCATTTCGTGGTAACATAAATACGTGTTTGGCATAAACCTTGCAATCTTCTACAAAATGATCGCAATAATTTGAAATATTGTCACATGCGTCGTTGGTTTAAGGCGTTTTGCAGACTAAACAGAATATATTTAGTCACGTGCACAATTGTTAGAAAACTTTTGCCAACGTCTCTTTCAATAACCGTTATTTCGGAATTTAAACTTAAACTTGTTAATTTCTGCTGTTGAAAACACTTGATATTTAATGGATAAGTCTGAGATTTGAGACTATGCTTTCAAGAGACATTTGCAGGGCTTTTAAGGTTGTTTTTTTCTGAATTACCGAAGGTCTTGATTTCATGAAAGTCCGTTTTCCTTAAGAGGTTCCTTCGTACTAGTTGCGTAATTGTAAAATTTGGTGCAATGAAGATTTCAAATATTGACAGAGTAAGGCAACTGAACAAAGAGTTAATGTTTATAATAAGTAACAAAGTTAGTTTACAATATCTTCTATTGTTGCTTCTTGGTTCACTTTAAGGACTGGTTATGTAAAACAAGAAAACATTTATCCATACGCTAAACTGAATGTCTTAAACACTTGATTGATTATCCAGGGATTTCATATACTTGTATATTCAATCCAACGCTGACTATGAATACTCATTTTTGTTAATATGTAAACCGATTGTAAGTATTGTAAAAGGTATAATCTGAATGCAATTCACTTATTTAGAAATCTATCTCATTGTTAACACTTCTGTGAAGTTTCTGCCAACATCGTCATTGTCTAGATGACATTCAGACCACAGACGCTTGTTTAGAAAAAAATACCCCACCCACCACGTTCGCTCTTATATACATACATACATAAGAGCGAACGTGGTGGGTGGGGTAATTTTTTCTAAACAAGCGTCTGTGATTCAGACTACACCGAATTTACGTTGAAGTAGCACGTAAGCAATATCGAAGAAAACAAATTTAGATTCTTGAAATGTAACTAGCCATTAAGAAGACGCTCTGACCATTAGTATGTGTCATTTATAGACATTGATTTGAATATGCAGTTACAAACGAGGTACTACGAAAAGCTTTTCAACTAATTATCTGTAAATCTTATATACGACTGTCTTCTGGTCGGAAATTTGTATGTTTCTATGGTTTAAATTACTGACGTTGCATGCATAGAAACAGTAATAATCAGAGTTTCTCTACACACAACACATAACAGACTTGTAGCACACACATTGTCTGAATTAGTGGGGAAGGTGTTGATAAAAAAGAAACTGATTGTGATTACAAGTATGCAGTTACCATAATTATTACAACTGACATTGACTTACTGATAATGTTTTCAAGTGAATAATTTAAAACGCTGACAAAGCATTAACTTCTAATACCATTTGAAATGATGATTGTCCTTTGGAGTTCAGACATTTTCACAGTGCATAATTTACATAGATTTGCATACATAGTAGGCACGTGTTCCAAATTATTTTGTCTCAGTGGGTTTTATGCCGTTTTCAAACACTACATCAATTATATACGGCGTCCGGTAACAGTTTTCTTAGACTGTAACCGGTACTAAATTACCAATCCACAAGGAGACACCAACATCCCCGAATATATTTTTTGACTCGGATCGCCGGGTACCATGTTCAATGCACTTATAATTGGACTACGGTCACGGCTTGTGCCAAACTAGTTAATGTATTTATACAATGTATTTTTCTAGTACGTTTAAAATAAAATTATATGCTGCACAAAGCAGCGCCAAAGCCGGCGTGTGCCGTTTTATTCTAACTCTAAACAACATATAGGCTTCATGTATTAAAAAAGGCTGTATGGGTTTTAATGCTCAGTTTATCATGCTTTTATGATTATGTGTAACATCACATCTGTTTACGGCGACAAACCGTCTGCAATATAATCACTTTTCACTGCAATATGACAAATAACACATTTGATAATGTAAACAGCAAGTGGAAGCAAACAGAACATTCAAAGATTGTCTGCACAGTGAGTTAGAACTTCACAATACAACACATTTATTCGATCTGAAAATAAACATATGAGAACAACTCTTCATAAACAGTTAGAATATTGATGCATTTTAATGAAATATTCCTGGAACACGCAAGTTTCTGACGGTGTACTTCTCATGAACGACTTGGAAAATAGTTTGGAATATTAATATCGTGAACACTGTATAATATAATAGGAATGAATTATTCGTTGATTAAAAGTCGGTGATTTTACAGAACCAAGTAATAATGGAAGTGGAAGAATTGGCAAACAATTACAGCATTAAATTTTCGCAGCGAAATCGTATTTCAAAGATGTGCCTTTTTTAACTGCTTAGCAATAATTGTAGTCTTGTACGTCAATATGATTTTACATTGTGGTTGAAAAGAATTTAAGTGTTTAAATACATGCTTTCTTTGTAAATACATTTAAGCACCAGAGAGTCATGGGTCCAGGTTAAATGTTCAATGTAAACAGGGAGCTGTTAATATTGATTGTATTTATTTGTTGAACATTGCCGTTTGTCAAATTAATGTAAAATGTCCTCTCTGATGTCGGACATTATCATTCATTTGTGTGTCGACATCCGATTCTTATAGAATTGTTTTTCATTACGGAATAAACATTTTGAAAACAGGCAACACAGTCAATCACTTCTTTATCGCTTCCTGTTTATTGCAGTTACAAAGCATGATATTGTACCTTCCGGCTATTGTTATTAAAACTGAACCGAAACGCCGCCTCTTCTTGATAGAAATGTATCAATGGTTTTGTTCAATCTTAATTAAGATCTTGCGATAATTTCTCGCAAATATTGGATTGCCTTAAGATATAACTAAGCTTCTTAAATTGAATTCTTTATCTAGAAGTACTAGTGCTTCCAGAACAACCACTTTCGAGTCATTTCGAGTATTATGTTGGTAAAATAATCTTATCAGATAACACCGAATAGGCCTTGCCATAACAATTATTCAGATGAAACGTACTGGAGTAAACAGTATCTTGCATGGCTGGGTTCACATTTGTATGCGTTCCTTTTGATATAACTTTCAGAAGTATTAAAAGTATACGGATTTCCAGGACATGACCATGCTGAATGTTCTGCCCTATCATGTCGACTATCATCGAGTTTTTCACAATTTTGCATGTTTCTTTATTACATAAAAGCTAAAGCAAACACCATCCCCAAAAAAGCAAAGAAAAACACTGGATTGGCTTCCGACAAGTATGGTGAATGATTCATAGCAACATGACAATGAACAAAAAAGAACATTTACTCTTTTTGGGTTTCCCTTTTCGCAAACCCTCTTCTATAAGATTATGCTGTTTGTAAGAGATGTGAATATTTCTCTGTTTGCTAACGGGTGATCTGGAATGGCATAAAACAAACACTCTGACCTTCAATTCTGTTTTCCATTGAGAAATAAAAATACTAAGCCATATAAGAAATGTCGCAAAGTACAACACATCAAATTTTATCATGAATGTTATAGATATGATAATACACCTTTTAGAACATAATACTGTCGGAATATTTAAGACTCAAGTATTCAAGACTAATCTAAGACGGTCTTATCATCAGTGAACAATATTTTATGTCACATTTTATGACAATAATTAGAAGTTAAAAGAGTACAAACGTCCGGTTTACGGCATAAATGGCCAAGCAGACATTTGTTGACAGTAGTGTCTACTCATTGCCTTGTTCTTGTATGATTTCTCCATGGAGGTTACTATGGAACTTGCTATGAATTATATCAAACTAATAGTAAGTTAATACATATTTACGCTTCCTTGATTGTTATAATTGATATGTCATTTTAAGCTAGGTACAAAGGAACGCTCCAAGTGTTCGAATTCATGCTTACGGTGCCCGTAGACCACGCCAGCTCTCCTGAATGAGAAAAGCAGGCGTGATTAAGGAGTCAAGAAATGGAAAAGTTAATCAAATACAAATATATGTCTTTAAAAGCCAGTCTACTTATCATCCGAATAGGAGTAGACAGTTGACACAACTGACGTACTACAGTAATACACTAACAGATAATGTCGAACACGATTTTGACAACGGACCGCAAGTTAAAAAACAATTCAGTGCTGTTCAGCAAAATGTAAAACCAGCGCGTACCTGTGTCAGTACAAAGGTTGTATTACCATAAACCAATATAGTGTTGTGAAGATTCGGGCGATTTTTTTGTTTGCTATTACTTACTGTAAAAACCAGACTGAGTATAAGTAATTAAGTATTGAAAATAGCAACACGCGAAATGACAAAAAAAAAAACGGAATATATTAACGAAGGACAAATGATTAGCTTTCATGACATTCATATTTTGCTGCTATTAGGAATAAAATGACGTCTAGTCTAATGGATGTCGATATTAGCAAGATCAAATTAAAATTGTCATACGGGGAACTCAGGACACTGATGCGGGATTTGATCAAAAACAGTCGTTATTTTAGGAAAGTCAATTAGATCCTACCGTGGAGAACATTTCATATTAAATCTAAGATTTATTTCCGTCTTGAAATTTAATTGAAGTCGGATTCAAATAAGGCGCTTTGTTGCAATTTGTAACAGATATAAACACGGGAAAATTTAACTTTCCTGATGCATATCTCCAAAAACAAGAACAAGCAACGCTTGATGATGCTTCTCTTAATAATACCTAATAGATATTTTCCAGGATATTACAAAAGCTCTCCAGGATTGAGATTGTATATATATTTTTGATTTACTATGTTTTAGTAACACGACCCCAGCAGCTTCGCTTATAAACGAAGAAGACAACCATGATTATTTACTCGAACATAATTCAAAATTTGAATCATATTCTAACTGTTTATATAAAGAAAGAAATTATCTTGCTGCACAAAACATGGACAGATATTCTATTTCAAATTCATTAGGCTGGCATATATTCAACATATATTGACATACACTACAATAGACGTAACAGAAGACGTCATTGGTCATTGTTGAAGTCGTTAAACAACAATATGATAGACAATATACATTATAATATAGTTTTATTCAAGAAAAAGACAAATTTGCCTAACATTCTACATTTTTTACATTTGTACACATACATACATTGTCAATTGCATAGAATAATATATATGTAATAACACATTGAATTATACATAATAAACGAGCATCATATAATTTATTCATATAACATTTATCAAATAATAATATATATCTTTATATTGGTTGTATATATTAATTAAATAAACATTTCAAGAAATTTGTCCTTAAAGTCAACAAATTTAATCTCTTGTGAGAGAGGGAAAGTTTAATTGAAGTAATAAGTATTTTTTTCTTTTTTCAAAACTTTTATAAATGTAAACTGATAAGTTTCTAATTTTTTTAATATTCTCTGATTTCAAAAGATCAATAAATTTAACCATACTTGGATATTGCCAATAATGTTTTTTTTATATATGTTTGTCTATTTTCTAAGTACAAAGGACATTCTAGTAAGATGTGGAATTCGTCTTCCAGACGGTTACAAAATTGACATTTTCGTTCATTATAAGGAATTTTGTTTGGCTTATGCCACCTACCAGCTTCTACTTCTAATCTATGTGCAGATAATCTAAACCTAGTAAGAACATATCTAAATTTATTTATGTCTATTGTCCAAATATGTTTAAAAACGAAATTCACTGAATAATTTGTACGTTCTAGCTTTTGATGAATTATTTAATTCTGTATTCCAAATTTGTATATAATTATCTTTAACTCTTTGTTTAAAAAATGATATAAAGGTATTTGTATCTACTACTCCTTGGTTTATCCAAACTTCTGCAAATCTTAATGTTTCCAAAATATTTTTTACAGATTTGGCCCAAGTCTTTCTTTCTGGTTGTAATTCTCAATTTTTAACCATTAAGTTATATACGCATTTAACATATGTGATATCTGAACTTATAATGATTTTTAACCAATATCTAATAACATTCATTATACATAGTACTTTTAATGGATATCTACCTATCTCTCCATATATAAATGAGTTTTGGGTCTGGGTTCTAACACTTAATAATTCCTTAAAAAATTTAGTTGAATTCTTTCTAATTGTTTTGTATCATAAACACCCCATACTTCATTACAAAAACATAAATCAGGTATCACTAATTTTTCATATAAATCTAATTTATCACTAATGCTCATTGAGGGAAATTTAGCAAAATAATGTTTTAATTTATATAATGATTTCAGAGCTTGTCCAGACAGTGAATCAAATGTTGCTTTAAAAGAACCTCCAGTTGAAAACACTACACCTAAGTATTTAAAATTATTCACAATTTCTATATCATTTCCGTTATATGTAAATTTCATTCTACTTTTAAGTTTACCAGCTTTTCTAAATACCATAACTTTTGTTTTTTGCACATTAACTGTTAACTTCCATTTATTACAATACTGTTGTAATATATTTAGACCATGTTGTAAATCTGATTCACTATCTGCTACAATGACAAGATCAGCAGCATATAACAATAAAAACAATTTAAATATAGTAATGTATCTAAGCCTTTAAATCCATTTAATATAAAATATTCCTCCATATCATTTAAGTACATACAAAACAAAAAAAGGAGAAAGACTTTCACCTTGTCTTACACCTAGAGTATGCAAGAAAAATCATCACTTAAGAAGTTATTATAGTTTACTCTATATGTTGTTTTATAGCCATCATATATTGATTTTACAATGTTTAAAATTTTACCTCTTATACCTAACTTCAGTAACTTATACCAGATAATATCTCTTACAACATAGTCGAAAGCTTTAGAGAAGTCAATAAAAGCAGCAAACATCTTTTTGTTATTACTTATCAAATGATTAATCAGACAATTTAAAATAAAAACATTAACTGTTTTGTCTAAATCCTGACTGAGACTCAATGTAAACATTATATTTTTCAGCCCAATTTGTTAGTCTATACTGTTTAAATAGTTTTCCCAAAGTACTTAATAGAGTTATCCCCTGTAATTATTAGGTTCATTAATATCACCTTTTTTATAAACTGGAATTAAAAATTCTTCTGCCCATTGTTTTGGGAAAATACCTTACTTCAAAAATTTTATTGAATAAGTTTTTCAAGCAATCTAAAAAGTGAGTAAATCTTACACCATTTTTAAAATATTCATTTAACATTTGATCAGGCCCTGCTGATTTTCCATTCTTTAAATTTTTACAACATCTGTAATTATAGTTATATTTAGTTCTTGAAACATTACCCTTAATTCACCTTGTAAATACCTAGCTAGCTATTATTAAATTCCAAGACATCTTCATCTGCTTGAAAGAAAACTGATTCTGGATTAATGATGGCTTCAAAATATTTTGCAAAGTTACTTGTATTTAAAGAACATTTATCATTTTGATTATTTACATTACTTTGGCTGACAGATTTTAGTAGTTTCCAATATTCTTTAGCATTTTTTAACTTAAGATCTTTGAGTTTTTTTTGTTTGTTTCTTTTCATACTGATATTTTTTACTTCTTATTAAGCGTTTGTAAGAGCTTCTTGTTTTAATCATATTCACTCTATTTGAGTCAGACGTATAATATAATATGAATCTACAAATAAATGTCAAAGCAGAAGTGAAATAAAACAGCAACAATTAAAACATTGAACGAAGCACATACAGTCAAAGCTGTGAACAAAAAACGAATGCAAAATGTAACCCTTTCAGCTTTTGGAAAGACAACATGTGGCCTTTATTAACAAATTGACTTTATTCAGAGGTCATTCTGTTCTAAATAATTATAAACGGTACCCAGGTGAATGGCCTTTACTCATAGGTCTCATTATTGTTACCTACACGGTAAATGCGTTTCATTTTTCATTTGTTTTTGTATGTGCTTCAAGATGTTTGAGCAAGGATCAACTAAGTGATGAACTAACGTAAATATGATGTACGTGAAATAAAACATATAGAGAGACGGTTCCCCTGGCTATTCAAAGAATTAACAGAGTCTATGTAATAATTCTGTTTATATCGTACATTCGGACCATTAATTTCAGTTTATATTGATTAATAGTATATACATTCTATAAGTATTACACACTACCAAAAAGTGTTTGTTCTTTTTTTAGCCATTTCATCACTTATTTTCAAAGTAAATGCATCGTCAGGGAATATCTAAAACATTAATTTTCACATTTTGCTGAGTTTTATAGTCGAGAAAACAATAACGCATAATTAATTGGAATACTTACAGCGCCAATTGTCCCTAGTTAAGGAATTAACATCAATATAAATAGTAAGAACCATGAGAAAGACATTGACACAGACTTAAAATATAAAAACAAACGCAAACTAATAACGCATCCCAAATTTTCAGGAGGAGGTATGCCAAGTTTGCCATATATCTAATGATTGAACCATTTCCAAAATTAGAAACATTTGTCTTTTCTCATCATTCTTTCAAGAAGAAAACCGCTGACTCTTCACAAGTCATGAGGACTTTCAGCTTATGGTAACAGCATTAACTAAAGGTTCTCCCAAACTGTCCAAATACCAGGCATGACCATCATTTGGAGCGATTGCGAAATGGATGTGTTTATGCATGAGTTTATGAGACCGTTCATTTGACGCGTGAGAATGTGTGAAATGTGCCTGTTCTCGGTTGGGATCAATGCTCGTAGCGGCATAGGGCTAATGATTGTTAGTCAGTGACCATAGTCTCTCGACCATGGAGGACCCTGAGTAATACATATACAAATATTTCCCTTTAATTATACCATATCTGAGCGCAGTGAACGATGTCAAGCTTTAGGAGATATCCGAAAAACTAAAATGCCAATTAAATTAAAATCATCACACTGAGCTGTAATGAAAACAATAAGAACTTCCTTGTTTATCAGTGTGGGGAATCCACGTGACCCAGTGACGTCACAATGTTATCGTTACAAGCGCATTTAAATAGGAAAACATCACGTAAGTGCATTATTTTTCATTTTCTTCTAAAGCCACATAGCTGTTGCATAAAGGGCTACCTCCGGTTCAGAATTTTGTCCCTACTCTATTGTCCTCTACTTTTTTTACTTTTCTTGTCCAAACCGTTTTCTAAAATTTTCTTGTAAAAATAACGTTCATTTTCATAACACTGTCAAACGGTTTGGACAAGAAAAGCAAACAAGTAGAGGGCTTACAGTGACAAAAATCTGAACCGGAGGTAGCCATTTATTTAAGGAGTTGCAACAGTTATGTGGCTTTAGAAGAAAACGAAAAATAATGCACTTACGTGATGTTTTCCTAGTTTAATTGACAGAAAACGCGCTTGTAACGATAACATTGTGACGTCACTAGGTCACGTGGATTCCCCACACTGTTCATGATTGGATTATAGATGCAACTTCGTCAGATGAACCACGAGGAAGCTGTCATGAACAATGCCATAACTTGAAAAAACAATTCGTTGATTCTCATGTTCATTTCCTTGTATTTTGCAGTTTTATACCATACTTGTTTTTGATTATTTTAAAATCGCTTTGTTGGTATAATGTTATTTAGCATTCTATAGCTTTTGGATATTAAATTTTCTTGAAGTACTTTCAGACAAGGAAATTCTGATATAGGCATCATACTTTGTGCAGATCCTTAATATTTTCTATTAAGCAATACAATTTGTGAGATTTGAAGGATATTACTTTTATCTGTTTAAAAAAATGTTTACGTCACTGTCCGATCGATTTTGTGGCACCTGTTCAAAGATTAAAACTGAATTAATAACTTAATAAGTATTGTTCCAGAATGAACGACGCGGGTACATATTCAACGAACGAATACATCTTGATCAAAATAATTACAACGAAACGGTTGAACTTTTTAAGAATTCGGCACTTTCTAAACGTGGTATGACATAATTATTTACAATAATGGTTTACCTAAGACAAAGAAACACATATAATTCTCTGACTTTTCATGTTTGTTTTATTTTAAATATGTCTGCAAGGTTTTAATAGGTTCTGTGAAAACTTTAATGGCACTGTTCTTAAATTAAATTTGGAAATGCAGATTTGTGTTGGAGCCATGGTTTATTCTGGTGATAAATTTTCTGTATAAGTTAATACATTAACATCAGCGTGTTTTGTTTCCTACCAGTGTTGACTGTACCTATAAAGAAAGGTATGGATATACAACAATTTATATAATATTAAGTACATACTAAAACGGTAAGAAATCTATATGACGAACTGGACAGCATAAATAAGAAATAGTTCATGTCGGTTATATGAAAATCGACCTATTTTTACCACCTTATAATTTGAACTATTTGAACTATATGATTGCGGCTATTGACGATTTATACAGCGTGCCATGACTTGATGTTCATTTAGAAACATTATCAGTTTCAGTTTTCAAATATTCGTTCTGGGAGAGATATACATCTACATAGACGTTGTTGGTGTTCCACAATAAATACAATATGGCACTTATATGGCGTTAGTGACAGCAGACTCCATTTTTTAATAGCGTATCAAATTGTTACTCATTCAGAAAAAAATCAGTTCTCAAATATTCGTACTGGGAGAGATATACACCTACGTAGACGTTGTTCATGTTCCACAATAAATACAAGATAGGATTATATGTGGAGTTAGGGACAGGACAATCGAGCAATCCAATTCAAATGTTGGAACGGATTTATTTCATTTCCTGTACATTCATTCGTTAGCTTCGAATGAATGCATCATAACTTGCGCTTAATTTCCTCTGTCTGAACATTCGTTTATTGTACCAGAAACAGTTGGTAACGACAAAGAAACGTGCTGTACAGACAATCTCAAAGTAACAATCCTGGATGAGAAGTTTCATTTTGAGAAGAGAGCCATCCGCAATAAACTCTATTCCCATAACTCGCAATGGAAAGAGTTTAAAATAACAAAATGATCACGTCAGAGAGAATAAAGAATACAATTTTAAACTGAGGAACTTAACAAAATTTGAATTGACGACAAAAAAGGCAACAGAGAGAAACACTGCAAACGATGAGAATCTACAAGATCAGGAATTGGAAATATAAAAATAATTACATGTAACAATATACAGCAATGATAACGCACCAGGGGTGGTGAAGAAAATCATAGGCACTCGATTCCGTGATTTTTATACGTTTATAGACGTTATTTTTCAATTTCACTCATTAAACAACGCAATCTGTCGAAAGAAAAATCTTTATTTTTTCCCTTATTGATTGAGTGCATAAAATACACCAAGGTAGTGAACTCGCCATCTTTTCGTTTGACGGAAGTGACGAAAATAAGCGTGGGTCCCGGCTTTCCTTCTAATCTGCACGTGCTTTCCGGGAACCTTGCTTTCGTTGTACTGTGCCCCAACTTTAAACGTTTTGACAGCTTTTAGAAGGAAAACCGGGACCCACGCTTATTTTGTCATATCAGTAGCATGTGAAGAAAATAAAACGGAAATTGATACTGCAACCATATCTACCATTCCACGCTTAGACATAACCAACCAGTATGGGTCTCGCCAACATGAACAAGTTTTGATTTAGATTTATCTTAAAGATTGTGTCCATTGGAGTAAAGAACATTACAAACTAAGATCAAATCAGATCAAAATACAATGTCAGCAACTTTAGGAAAGTTAATCGCTCTAAAGGCAGATTCGTATTTCAAATCTTAATTTTTTTTATTAATTTAGGCTTGTGTTATTTTTTACAATTTTGTTCTAACAGTGTGGTTTGTTTTAATTCCATATCCTGGAATTAAAGTATTTCAATAAGGTGTTTTTTTCACAGTTTGCACTAAGAAAAAAGGTGGACAAATGTAACTCTCGTGATTGATAGCTTAAAAACATCGAACTACACGAGTTTTACAGTCATGAAACTCTTCTAATGCAAAGGTTGAATTTCCTGGAAATTTCGTAACAAAATGGAGGACATCCTTTTGAATTAATATAAATTTGATGATCCGAAAAGAGAGAAATGCATAAGTACACAAAGGATGGATCTGTAGTCCAATAGAAAACATAAACTTGTTCTTACCAACAATACCTTAGATAAAGTTTGGTATATTATATTTTTATTGTTGTATCATAATAATGGAAATGTCTTCTCCACATCATTTATTGATGGTTGCTTGACATCAAATAGTACTGATATGTCAATGTCAACGTAAAACCATAAGACTTGACATTGATGAATAAAACACTTCTCTTAAAATATCTACTGTAAACTGGAAATATTACAGAGCTGTCACTTAGACTACAAAGGTAGCGTTTGAATGTCGCGTAAACAGTGTTGATGCCGATAAACTCAACTACTTGTAGTGCATTAAGCAAATGTGAAGTCACCCTTGCCTTAAGCCGAGTGTCATTTATTGACAATAATGTGAATTTACTGCTTCAAATAACTTGCGGTGATATGTTTTTCATTTAATAGCATATGTACGTTACATGCGAATGTCTTCGAGGCGGAAATTTTCAGTACTCTTTGATTTTATTGCTTACTCCGCGTGCACGCAAAGTGTTTTCCAAAGCATCAAACGTCTTACAGATTTGCACCTTAAATGAGGAAACCTGACAGACGGAAGGTGATAAAGATATAAAGTAGTTTTATTCAACCATTTCAAATATTTATCTCTTCGTGCACGATGTTCGATGGTTTAAAACATGGTTAGTGATTTGAAGGCGTTAGGAATACCAAACGATCGCAGGAAATATTTTGAATAATCATTTAATCTAAAATAACGGCGTTTCACGATTTTAAGAGAATCTGAACATTCATGATAAAATATTCACTTGCAGTAGTTGTGTCGACAAACGATTGATTTTTTATTCTTTAAGAATACAAATACAAATGTAAGAATAAACACGTCGTTTTATTTACAAACTGGTCGTAATAATAGCACGTCGTTTTATTTACAAACGTTGTCCTGAGAATAACACGTCGTTTTATTTGCAAACGGTATCGTAAGAATAATACATCGTTTTATTTACAAATGGTGTCGTGAGAATAGCACGTAGTCGTATTTACAAACGGTCTCGTAAGAATAACACGTAGTCATAATTACAAACGGTGTCGTGAGAATAACACGTCGTTTTATTTGCAAACGGTGTCGTAAGAATAACACGTCATTTTATTTGCAAACGGTGTCCTAAGAATAACACGTCGTTTTATTTACAAACGGTGTCGTAAGAATAACATTTCGTTTTATTTGAAAACGGTGTCATAAGAATAGGACGTCGTTTTATTTACAAACGGTGTCGTAAGAAAAGCACGTAGTCGTAGTTGACACACGATTGATTTTTTATTCTTTAAGAATACAAATACAAATGTAAGAATAACACGTCGTTTAATTACAAACGGTGTCCTAAGAATAACACGTCGTTTTATTTACAAACGGTGTCGTGAGAATAGCACGTAGTCGTATTTCCAAACGGTGTCGTAAGAATAACACGTAGTCATATTTCCAAACGGTGTCGTGAGAATAACACGTCGTTTTATTTGCAAACGGTTTCGTAAGAATAGCACGTCATTTTATTTGCAAACGGTGTCTTAAGAATAACACGTCGTTTTATTTACAAAAGGTGTCGTAAGAATAACACGTCGTTTTATTTGCAAACGGTGTCGTAAGAATAACACGTCGTTTTATTTGCAAACGATGTCGTAAGAATAACACATCGTTTTACTTACGAAACCTTATAAGGTATAACTGTTTCACACCTTCATATAACTAACATAACAAAAACGTTTTTGAACTTAAACAAAAACTTTATTTTATGTGAATAAACTCTGGGCATAAGATAATAATTATGTGTCTCAATGTTTCATGTTGCACAATTTGTCTGTTTAAGTCATAACTGTTTTTTTTTTGCTGTTGTTGTTGCATTCTATTAGTATTTGTTGAATTATTACTTTAAACAATACGTATTCAATTATTGAAGCACTTGCAATCAAGAGAATGTCGATATTTACTTACATGTGGACAAATCAGTTTGGTTTATTCTATATATTTATTGTATACATCAACAAAAATGTATTTAGTGTACATATATACCTATTTTACACACATTACAAGTTAAAAGAATTTAAAGAATATTCAAGACATTAAAATAATCTGCAATGTGGATGGAAGGATACTGACATTCATGCAGTCAGTATCATACAAAATAATAATTTGAAGTAATGATCAATGAAATAATATCTTCAAATGCTGAGTTAAATTTCTTAAACATCAGAAAAAATGGAATGTGTTAAAAAAGTCAATGAAGACTTAACAAAATGACTTCAACACAATGCTTATATATATCAACACAACTACAAGCAATGTCAAAGCATTGCTAGTCTTATAAAAAAACGGAGCAGGTAGATGATAACATCTACGCAGATATGAAACTTAAACAAATATATATGTTTGTGAATCAAGTATTTTACAACGGTCAAAGGCAACATAATGAAATCTGTATTATAAGATAATACATATACATTTTCTGTACACTACACAATATGCATAAACATGTTTTATCAATGAAAGTCATTTATAAAATAACATTCATATTTGAGTTCATAGTAGCGTCTGTACGTTCATATTTCTAAGCTTATACTCACATCTGTACGTCTGTATATTCATATTTCTGAGTTAAATATTTATCTTCATATTTCTGCGTCAAAGCTTACGTCTTTACCTTCATATTTCCGAGTCGCCCTGAGAGGACAAAGTGGCAATGAATGTAACAATAATATAATGGTTAGTTTTATTTCAGGATTCAGGGCTGGAGGGGAGAAAATGGCAATGAGGGTAAAAATTGCCAAGACTGTATGATTTATATATATTTGATGAAAAAGAGAAAAAGTGGCCAGGCGGGTAAAAACTGGCCACGAATGTATGGTTTAAATATATCTGGAGATATTTTAGGGGAAAACGTGGCAAAGGGAGTAAAAATAACAGGCAAACAACATTTGAACTGATTAATTTTACAAAACAAATTTGATCTTATATACAATTTACCAAAAAACGGGAACAATTGCATGGCGAATGTAGAAAAGCGTAGTACTTCGGTTTGCATCAAAATCCATGCGCATCGAGTTAGTGAAGGCTATGGGAAGCTTCACTATCGTTCAGTTTCCAAAACTCAGCCCAATACCTCAATCTACAAAGAAATGCAACGTTTGACTGCTTTGTAGAGCGCTTGCAACTGCAAATCTAAAATGAGTTTAATTGCTTCCTGAGTACATGTTTTGTTATTTAAGCGTGCATGTATATTATGTTATAATGCACCTTTCGGTCATTGTTCAGGAAATAGAAATCAATCGCATCTTCATAATAGAAAACATACATTTGTTTTGTTTTAAATTAGTTAAGATTCTGTGATGGTCTTTTATTTCTGTATTGCCTACAGATACATTTTATATTCTTAGTTTGCATTCATTCTCTACGAACAAGTTATTTCCGGGAATTTTGTTTCTTAGTGACTTGCTCTACAATGCCTATGCAATGTTCAGGATTTATTACAAAGTATTGAAGATATGAATTCTAAATTTCTAAGATACTGTTTAATTGTCCTTTTCTTTTTTTCGAAATCCGTTTTTGCTGATTGTGCTGTATAAGAATGATAATTACATTACAGTACTAAATTCACTTTTCTATGTTATTAAATTGTCTGTATTTCTACTTTCTTCCGTCGCCTGCAAAAGTAGTTTTTATAATACTTTAAGAAAAAAGGGGCTGGTAAGCCTTCTTACACAATGTCGAATGTGTTAAAATTCTGTTGACATTACACCGAACAAGAAGGCAGTCGGTACATTATGGCATTGCTTATTAGAAAACAACTAAACTTTGCTTCCATTGAGTATAAAATGACGTCTGATCTGTAGATTTAGATATTAGAAAATGTAATTAAAATATTCCAATTGGAAACCAAGGATAGTGATGCCCTAATTAATCCATCACAGTCGTTATTTTAGGAAAATCAATTAGACCAGAATGCGGTAAACATTTTCATATGAAATCAAAGATTCATTTCAGTCTTGAACTTTAATTAAAGTCGGATTCAAATAAGACGCTTTGTTGCAATGTGTAACAGATATAAACTCGGAATAATTTAACACCCCTGATTAATGGATGTACAATACACGATCATGTTTCTCCGAATCATGGTTCATGGATATTTTCCGTGATTATACAATGCCGCTCCTGGATGGACATAACACACACTTGTTCAATTTTTGATTAACTAGAATTGTCGAATTTAGATTTTTCTTCAAGAAATGGACAATAACGTGCGACAGATAAAGCTGAACTACAATTCTAAAATTCACCAAGAATTGAATTGAAGTATTCTTTTTCCCTCAATCGCAATTAGTTTTGTTTTATCTAAGTTAGCAGCCTTATAGCAAATTTTAAATTTGTCATCATTTTTTTGGGTCTGGTAAATGAGTTTTAAGACTTCGTCATGGCTTAGGTTTTATTGGGCACATTTCAAAGATTTGCATCAAGAAAATTGTAGAAATAAACAATGAAATGAAGCACTTACTATGACTCTTGTCGCTGCACATGGACCCGACGCGAATTAGATGAGTAAAGAATTTAAGAACGACGGCAAATTCGATACTGCCAAATGATACAGTGAAATTACTAAGTAAACACGTTCTCATTTCTGTACACATTAGACAACATAATCCTCGACAATTTTTATTGTATTTGCAATTTCCTAAACATTGCATTTAAGTATAAATCGTAATTCATTCCAGTTATGTTCACTTTCCATATATCGGAATTAATGGAAAATGAGTCTCATGTTACTGAAGTTACTGATTTTTCTTATAATCATAACATACTGCAATCTTATCAGCTCCATTGTCCTTGGAATCTTAAGGTAATTTGTATTGAGAAATCGGTAAGAGTTCCACGAACTCTATTTAAATATCCTATTAATTTACATAAAGGACTAAACTAATAATTATTAGTACTGATTAAGAAAAATAATGAAGCAGAATTAAATATAATGTAATAGTATGTACAGTCAAACCTGTGTTAATTGTCACCCCAGAGTAAAGGCCATTCTGTGAATAAAGGCCACTCTTTAAAAAAACTAGCATTAGTTATTTAGAACAAAACGACCTTTGTATAAAGGCTACTTGTCGATACAGGCTATATTTGTTTCCCAAGGTAGGCCTTTGTTCACAGGATTGACTGTAACTGGATGGTGTTATAATATCAGTCTGGGGACTTTTAAGAGAGCAATTGTATTAAACTAAACTAAAAGAATTGTTAAATAATATATGCTCGTAGTCGCAAGAAACATTCCTCTACACTATTAATAACGAGCGATTATATTAATTGACAATTGTAATAAAATCGTTGTACTATTTCGCATTTTTAGTTTGTTCATTTAATGCCACCAATTAAAACAACGATTACGCCAGAACTTATGTCTTCATAATAATATAATTATATTGTTCAATGAATATGTAATTACATTAGAAGTAAATGTCGTGTTTTAAGTTCCAGTGTTATATACAGATTATTGTCGTATAGTCAACCAATAAACAATAGTTAGGTATAAAACAATCACTACTCGTAGTTATAACTACCAATTAGGTTTGATTTATTTTAGTTTGTTTCATCGGTTTTAACGCCATTTGCAACATTATTTCAGTCATATCGTGACGGGCAGTTAATCCTAACCAGTTTTCTTGGACTTCATTCAAGCCTTAACCAGTATGCTTCTGTCAAGCTACCCACTTGTTTCAGAGGTGGAGGACAAATTAACATAGGATGTAATATCTTCAGTCAAATTTGGCACGGTCAGTGTGAGCCTAGCCCGGGTTCGAACTCACAACCTCTCGATCAGCAGACAAACGCTCTAACCATTGAGCTAGCCGGGCGGGCCAAATTAGGTTTGAACAATGACAAAATAGTTTAAAAATACACAATTCCCCAGACGTACACTGCCAAGTAGAACCACCTGCACCTTCCGTTAACTACTAGTATCTAGGCAGCTTCCTTACATTGAACCAAACAGCGGTCAGGGGTAGTAAATTACTAGTCAGAGATTTTCTCCATTCTAGAACGGAAGGTACCCTTTTGTTGAAATGTTTTGATTGTGTGTATGTATTGGTGTTTAATAACATTCTTTACATTTGCTTGGTAAAAAAACTTAACAACAACAAGTGTTAGTGAAACACGGATGCCCCCTAAAGGCCAACTGGATAGAATGACCATGACCTTTAATCTACCGACCACAAAATTAATAGGGGTCATCTACATGTGTTGACCAACATCCCAACCAATCTGAGGAGCTGATGTCAAATAGCTATCTAATAATTGCCCGGGCAAGGTTTAGTTACGAACGGACTACGGACCGACATGTGCAAAGAAACATATTCCAATTTCTTCTTCGAAAAGGGGGCATAATAAAGGAACTATACTTACCTCAATTAAACCGTTTTGCATAGTTCATGAACTATGCATGAATAGTTCAAGAAAAAATCCTGTTTTCATTAATTCCATTTGAAGGGGGATTAAAGTCTGGAATGACGGAGATCACTTGTGTCTTAAGTATCGTTCTGTGTTACATGCATAAGGCTTGCAAGAGGTAGACGATCTTTCCGTTCTTGATCGGTTATGGATTGATGACTGTTTTAACGGAAACCTGCTGTGATTTGAGGTTCCCAGATGGCTCACATAGCATCTCACAATTTTCTTGTAATTATAACTTATTGCAAGTAATGCATTTGCTTCGCATTTAGTAATTGTTTAGAGAGCGTTCAATGCAAAAAAAGCCAGCACAATTTCTTTTAATATTATGCTATTGTTAACTGCTTTCGATTTCCTATTTAAACAAACATTATCTTAATTGATTAATACATTTCTTAATAAACCTTTTAAACGATATCATGAAACAACTTAAGGGGCTTTATTACAACAAACTGTTTTCATGATTGGCTCTACAAAATGTGAAATCAATCATACAACGTTTTAAATAATCATCATGATCTTCAAAAGGAGGAAGATATCAAAATTCATATTTTGATAATTAGAGAATATTGTACACTTAATGACGTTTTTTGGTAGTTCGCTACATTTTTCACATAAACATATAGGCAAAATGAAAACTGAATAATATATTTTTTTTAACTTTGCATGATCGTAGCATATGATAACAGAAACATCTTAAGCGAAACAAACTTGGGGGTTACTGATCTCGTTTTTGAGTTATCTGCCCTTGAAATCGAATTTTTTGCTTATTTTAGCTCATTTCAAGGGCAGATAATTCACCATAATGTAAAGCAAGGCCTTATCTATTTTCAATTTTATGTAGCCGACTTCTTTCATGTCATCGTGAAATATTTCATGAATTATTAAGGAGTGCTTTTTAATTTTTTTCTCTCTTTACCTAAACCAATGCCAATTTTCGATTTTAGATATAAGCTATTTTTACGATCATCTTGTTTGAATGTTTCTGTAGGTTTAACGCCGTATTTCAAAAAACATTTATATATGGTGACCGGGTCACCTAACTAGTCTTCCGGGGCCGTATTCTAAATAATACCCCTAACTTGACCTATCACAAGGAGCGGGCAACTTCTCCAAACTTGGAGGAAAATCGACATTTTTGGTCAAATTGTCCTACAAGTGTATGACCTGACGCGACCGGGATTCTAAAATCATTTTGTCTTTTTAATATAGCATGCATTCTTAATACAAACATGTGTCTTGTACAAAAAGTTCTGCAAATATTAAATTCACTATCTATATATTGTAGCATTACATGACATCTATGGAATTAGGAATAATACGATGTAATTTGCTTTGTAGAAATTTGATTATTGTCAAGATGGTAACCAGAGTGTGTCATTCTAAAACAAAGTAATCAACAACAAATGTAAATGTTGCTAAATTCACTCATAATAAAATGTATGCATATTATATACATTTTGTATATATATATCATAATTATACATGTTCATATAAGAAGTATGACTCAAATAATATACAATCCCTTAATGCTACAAATGTTTCCTGTGGTGAGTTTATTGAAGGCGTTTCGTCATTACTATTCTTCTTCCTCCACTAATTCGAGTGATTCGGAGAATGAGGTTACTATCAGTGCATAATCCAAGAAAACCGGTTACATTAACTGCCCGATGTACAATTCTGACATGCGGTTGAACGCAAGCATGCGTAAGACTCGATAGAAGTGATGTTTCTTTGTATTTTTCTTTTACAAACCGATGTAGTTGGATGGTGTGTGTGGGTGTGTGTGTGGGTGTGCTAAAGACTTTACTATATATAACGCTGGGGGAGGGTGCTAAAGACTTTACCATATATAACGCTGATTTATGATTTGAAGATGCATTGTTTTAACCAACAGACAGTCGATGTGTTTGCAGCATACATTGCCGTCAGTAACAACAGTAACTGGGTGGTAGATTTGAGTAAATGTTCACCTATAGTCCTTCGCGATTGTGACGAAATTCTGCATTTTACAACTTTTTACAACTCATATAAATATTCTTGTGGGAAACTGAGAACTTACAATCTGGAACTGATCATATACTAGTATTGTCTCTAAAGTTCAGACACTTATAACGAGACAGTAGATTCCAAGCCTGTAAAGAAAATATCAACATTCGTCCTGCCGATTTCCTCTAACAGCGCGAAACAAAAAACTAATACATAATTATATAGGGTAAAGCAAAACTATTTTCAATTTTTCTCGCCACAAACAAATCTTCGAAAGCCTTGTCAATTAATATACTATCAATCATCCACAAGTAATGTAATATGAATCTATTCCATTTACTATGCTTTAAGCAACAACACTGTAGCAGTATCATTATTTAATAGACAGAAGTAATCCAACTTCTGAACGATAACCAACACAATTACATATTTTGATGAATAATGAAATAGTCAACGATCTTTCAGACTATTCTTTAGCACTGACAATGGTATTTATTCAGATCCATTATAATTGATAAATGTTTGTTTTTGTTCATCTACCGAAAATATTTTCTTACATTAAATCATATTTCTTTTGTTTATTGAGTACTGTGGAATCATTAATTTTCGTTGGGTTCAATTTTCGTGTTTTTTACTAAAAAATGGCTATTTCGTGAGGACATAAATTCGTGAATTTTTATTTTTAAAAAAAATGCTTTATCTCTGTAATTTAAATTCGTGGGGATTTGATTTCGCGGATAAGCCAACCCACGAAATCCACCAAATTAAATCCCCAACGAAAATTAATGATTTCACAGTATCAATCACATTTACATGGTTTACAACCAACATGCTTTGCTCACTTTGTGCAATATACGTTTTACGGTCCTTGGGTTTGTACGTTCAGACGAAGGACAAGGCAGTCGTATTGTATGATCATGTTCCTCCACCTCTGACTATTCCTGTGGGCAACATATGGACTATAGGATAGTCCTTGTGCAAAACTAGGAAAACATTTTACTATTAGGTTAACTGCTAATCGTTGTATAGCTGAAATACTGATGAAAACAAACAAAAATAAAAATGAAAGATTTGATGGCATCAGGTATTACAGTGTTTCTCCGTGCTTAATGAAGCATTAGAAACTTATACAAACGTTTAAGGCCTATGTCATATAAACCACGCACATATCTCTAGAATTCAAGATCAGCATCCATAGGCGTGGATAAACCAAAGCCAAATGTATAGACGTAAAAAAATGTGATAATCCGTGACTTTACTTCCAAAAGCGTATAACCTCATTTATGTCGTTTGGAAAAACGGTTTAATAAAGTTTGTGAGGTTACTAGAAAATGATCATGTTAGACGTTTATGTCGACGCGAGTTGGCCCCTTCATGTTAGCGCTACAAGCATTTAAGTTAGCGAGTGTTGTAGAGTATTTATACGGTTCTGAAAATTAATGTGTGGAATCCTGTAAGATATCCTCAGTTATTGTATATTTGAATCTGCTTTTGTTTACTCAATATGGATTAGAAATTCGATTATACCGCTACATTATATCACAAAGTGAATTAAGATATAATTAAATACAATGTGATACGTTTGTTGTACAATAAGGCAGTATAATGAATAAATACTGTATAAAATATTTGGTAATATACCTATTGGGTACAAGAGCATCAAATTTGAGCAATACCAAAAGCATGATTGCAATTAGAAATATAAAGGGCAAAAGCTTTGGGTTAATTCTGCTAACAGGCAAGCCGACAAACATCGGACAATTCTGTAATTGAACGACAGCATTTCCTCTGAGATAGAATGCTTATCAAATTAATGTTTCCATGAACGCCCGCTATTAATCACGAATCAAGTCAGTGGCAGGTGGGACCATGTTTTCCTTGACGTAAAGACAAAAAGGGGTCGCTTCTTTATGATATTGGCACACAGAAAACATTCAACCACGGAATTATGAAAACGTCTTATCAAGACAATGTGAACACTATCTCCCCAATCTGTTGTTATATCGCATCGTCCATCATGATCAAAAACAAAATGTAATTCATTTTAGACATTATCGTTAATTGAAAATGTAATATGCACACAACTAATGCACATTTAATTGCGACTAGTTTTTATGCTAACAATCTGCAAACTTCAAATATTTTTTTTAGTTATACTCGCAATATCATTTCATTTGATTAATTCTTTTTAAATTGCTACTCGAAAATCGTTTCAAAATCAAAACATTAAAAAGAAATAGCAGAGCAATGGAAACTAATGTAATCACATTCTGGAGGTTGATTGTTTACAATGCAACAGAATTCAATTCAATTAAGGAGTTTCATTTTAAAGAGCTATGTTCACTAACCATTGATAGTTGCCCAACATTTTGATGAAAATAAATTTGTAAGAACTACTTCGCTGAAGGAATAGGTTCAACCATTTAACCCCTACTAGACATGAAAGCCATGGCAAACAAATGCTATGTACAGTCAATAAAGATTGGTACCCTAACCTCGGCTTTGGTCCAGTTGTTTGTGGGCTGGGCTTATGACTCAGCGATCCGGGTTCCATACTTGCAAGAAAACTTGACATTATCAATATACTATCTATACTATACTATACTATGCTATGCTATGCTATGCTATGCTATGCTATGCTATGCTATGCTATGCTATGCTATGCTATGCTATGCTATGCTATGCTATGCTATACTATACTATACTATACTATATTAAACTATACTATACTGGGCCTATATAAATGAAATATAATTCACAAAGGTCGTTAAACCTACAAAAACGCAAGTTGAAGAATGAAAATTGTCTCTTGTTGGAATTGCACATTCGTCATTTGCATTAGAAATTTGGTATATCTATCCATGTGTGCTACTTGTAAAATCTATTTAAAACGACAATATCTCTCACAAGGTAATCTTCAAAGCTCGAGGTGCTCCATTTAATCAAGTATCACTATTTACATACTGTATATCTTTTGTTCGATTATCAATAGGTAAATCTCTCACGTCCGCATTCCACAATATTAGCTCAGCATTGTCCCCAGTGGTATGGAGAATCAATTATACTGGAACGATTACGGTCATCCGTCACTGGAGCTGTTAAGGTGACACATTGTCGTAATCTTTCAAGTTCTCTCTGCTAGTAATTGCTGCAAACTGCTGAGAAAGTTGCTGAAAGTTCTAGTGACACCTTTTATCTATTTCCAAGCTCTACTTACGTCTTAGTTAAAGAGGTATCGCCTTAATTAAGACGCATTGTTATAATACATTTTGGAAGAATGCGAATGTATCACTTTTTTACGATTAAGGGCTGTAATGTGTGTTGGATACGTTTCGATAATGACCTCTTTAGTATTTATCAAATTTCATTGTCGTGGCTTATAAGTAGACTATCATTACAACTATATTTAAAAAATACAACTGCAAACATAACAGAAATTCTGAATGGCCATGCCAATGCCACAGCAACATTTCCGTTAAGAATATGTTTACAATCCATAAGCACATATATTAGGGCATAAATGGGAGTAGCAACATGTGTACTACACATTTTTCTGATCTATTGATTTTTTTTGTTTGTTTTTCAACATACTAGTAATCATTTTCCATGAAATAGAATAAATACTGCAGCAATAATTCCCTTAAAGCTATTGCGAACGCGTAGTTCTTTTATTATTGAGTTTCCCTCTTCTGAAAAAAAGAAAATCATTTATCAACGAATAAAACACATTACCACGACTACACAAATGGCACTCTTTATCGTAATATTGTATCACTCATTTTAATGTGATAGAAATGTCAATGAGCACGAAGATATACAGGCGTTCATATGGTTCTAAAAACAGCCAACACTCTGAAGATAGAAGACACAGCCATGACTAAAATAGACATTGTTGACATTTCTAAGAACAATGCTAATTACTTAAGTTTCTAACTTTGCAAGTTAAAATTCACACATATAAATGGGTTGATTTTTTTGCGACTGCATAATAATTCTGACAAATGCATAAAAACTGTCGTTACTGTAATGTAGTATCGTACTTTTGACAGCTGTTCATAGGGGACTCATGCTTGGTTGGAATAATTTGCTTGGCGAAAAATTAAGGTTCACCGGGGTACTTTTTAGTTACTGAGTGTAAGCAGATGCGAACTCCGATGCCAATCGCTGTTACCACCCTTTACGCTTAGCGAAAAAGCCAACACGTGATCCTTGATCGAATGGTTATGCTCTCTGATAACTAGTTTCAGGACCAGGCCAATTTCACATGTAAAGAATCTGTCCAGTTAGTTTCCGGAGGGTTGTTATACTAATTTGTAAGTCTAGGGCTTTCTTCCACACCTGAAAAAAATGGTATTTGACCCATGCCGTAATTGCAGCTTACCCCTCCCCCCCCCCCCCCAAAAAAAACTCCCAATGTACTGCTATTTAACAGAGAATCGCTTGAATTCGCTGCTTCAATTACTTTGCTCTGTTATAACTTTGGGATCATAATGAAAAACTGAAACACGGAGATTACGTGTACTGCTCCATAGCAAGAGGTTCATTAAACTAATTTGTTACAGCATGAAATGTAAATCAACAGCAACCTTTTTTATAATCAATTTAGTTTCCTCTGTCGTGTGGAAAATGGATTAAGATTTCCGGCCACCAACATAATCTCAGTTTCTAAACTAGTAAACTAAATCTGAAGGGTCTGTCGGAGACTCAGAAGACAGACAAATTTGGAATAAAAAATATATCTTCATTATGTTTCAAGAAAAATGATTGCAATGCGCCACCTGGGGTTTCACATGGCATATCAAAAATAAATTATGCCATCGTTTCAAAAAACAATACTGCCATATTGACAGAAACGATAAAATGTGATTTCTACCATGGCAGTCAGCTCATTAATAATAACGCAATAATCGATACGGAAAATACAATTTTGTGGCAAGAAAAAATGATAAACATACTGTATAATAATCAGTTTAATTTTTTTCCATTTCTCAATATCTTTCAAAAGAAAACTAATTCAAGGGAACCGACAAATGAAAGACTTCGTACGCATACCAAATTTTGTTACTTTTTAGAAGATAATTGCTTGACAAAGCCAACATTTGTTTAAAAGAAATTCTCGGTTGAATTACCTTTTCAAGATGTTTACAACTTATATCATTCTGAGGAAGAAAGATATACATATTTTGTTTTTTTAAAACGGATTATCAAAGAATGGTACATGTATAATTATTTAAATCTCATCATTTTATTACCAGCGAGTGAGGTACGGCATTCAGAAACAACATGTACATTACCTCGGCTATTAAAACCCGACGGAAATCAGTTCGATTAGAAAGATATCGGTATACGGAAGATTATTACAGTAGATGAAACCTTGCTTTTTCTACTACGACCAGGAGATGAAAATGCAGAGTAGCTAGTGGAAACAAGACAGCTCCTTCCCTCGTATGAACATGGATGTCCTCGGGATATAGATACTTTCTCACCCGCCATAATGCCCGGACTTGGCTCCGTGCGACTTTGCTCTGTTTCCGTATCTGAAGGGGCAGCTATGGGGGCAGCGTTTCGATAATCAACAAGAACTACAGACAGAGAGTAACCGCATTCTCTCTGGACTACTATCCAAATGGTTTGAGAATGTGCTTCGGATGTGGGTTGAACGACACATGAACACAGGCAGTGCATTGAGCGCGCCGGTCGCTATTTTGTGGAGTGACGTTATTGCGTCGAGATAATAATTGTAACATAACGTCGTTGGTGTGCGGCGATGGTCGCTCATGTGTTTCAAACGATGCAATGTATTGTATAAAGTATGTTTGTTATTGTGCACCAAATTTTGTATAGTATTTTGTATTACATTAATTTACATGTAAACCGACTTTGGCTGTTATATCTTAATACAGAGGCAGTGACTAAACGTTTGGATCCCCCCTCGTAAAATACATATTTGCTGATTATTATTAATCTTTCTTCTAATCTGCACGTGCTTTCCGGGAACCTTGCTTCCGTTGTAGTGTTCCCCAACTTTAAACGTGTTGACAGCTTTTACAAGGAAAGCCGGGACCCACGCTTATTTTCGTCAATACCGTCAATCGAAAAGATGGCGAGTTTACTACATTGGAAAAAATAAAGATGTTTCTTTCGACAGGTTTGCGTTGTTTGATGGGTGAAATTGAAAAATCACGTCTGTAAACGTATAAAAATCACGAAATCGAGTGCCTATGCATGCGAGTTGTCCCTGTGGCATATTAATGTACTTACGAACAGTAAGAAATCGGTGCAGTTTCGCAGAATATGCGACTGGCAGAACATTTGCAATCGAACACCTCACAAGCTCACTCGTAAGTAAACTGGAAGCGTCAGTCATAATCCGATCCATAGTTTTAGGGCTGTCAATAACAAGACAGTCTGTCTTAAGCGGCAACCCTGAATAAAAGCCACTCTATGAATAGAGGTCACGCTTTTAAGAGCCGTCATTGATTATTTAGAATAGAATAACCTCCGAAAGAAGGCAAACTGTCAATAAAGGCCACATTATGTATTTCCCAAGAGTGGCCTCTGTTTACAGGATTGACATCACTTCCGGTCAGTCGGATTCCTTTTGTTGTTGTTGTTGTTGTTTACTTACATATGTTTACAGCGTGCATAATGATGTGGTATAAAGACTTCACCTATTTGTAAACAGCATTTAACCATTTCACTGCCTTCATCGAGTCATTAATCTTAATGAAGTAATGGATCTGGATTAATGTTAATGTCTTTTAAGGCAACGGAAATATATCACTTAGAGAATTAATACTCTCATTAGCTGTTAAAGATCTGTATTTATCTATGAAATAATTCAAGAAAAGTATCATCAACAGACTTATAAAACCTAACACAGAAATTAATGACATTTCCATTTCTGAGAACAGCACAATACAAAAATGCATAAATGCATTTTCTGAACACAAAATGTTCAAATTCTAAGTATATACTTCATTATTTGATTTATAAGCGTTGATAATTCGTGCAGGAATGAACGCACATGCATTTGTGTTGTAATTGAAATCGACAATTCGGCCGTCTTATCGCGTAATTGCGTCGACCCTATACGTAATTCAAATATTTACTGCACGCGAACAGTTACGTCAATCACGAACTTCCTGTCTGCTGAATAGAGTATAATTCCACTGAAAGATATTGCTATATATATTTATAATAACATGTATGTTATATTTAGATCCCCAGAACCACACATTTTGATAGCATGCAACTATTATTTGCTTAGTAAAACACTTATGATATAATAGTCATCTTTTATTTCTGTTCCTCCTTGGTTTGCAAAACTCTGTATTGAATCAACGCCAAAACCAATCAATATCAATAGAAGTCATTCAGTTTTCCGTGTAAAATATACTTTCATCTCAAACTCAACGACTTTCGGACAATGAATTTCGAATAGTCCTTAGATTCTATTAATAAATTTACGCGGATTTATGAATTTGCGAAAATAAAAACATCGCGAAAAATACCGGATTTACAGTAATCATAAAAGGATCGAATTTCAGCCCAGTAATTTCTCAGTGTTAAGCAAAGGAGTTCACGTGTCTAAATTATATGGTGTAATGAGCGGCTTTCATTAATTTTTCATTTTGCGACGATTAGAATGAATGAACCTGTATCAGGTGACATTGGACCAGATAAGGTAGTCATGTTAGGGTAACTTGACTAAGCAATGATGTGTAGGCCAAAGAAAATTGTTCTTATCATTTTCTCCGAGATTTTGCAAGAATATGGGGTAATGTCCATCCCAAAATATGTTCGGCCTTGGAGTTTGCCATTAAAAAATTATCATTATTGTGGTGGTATTGTTACACCCTAGGATCTGTTTGAATATTACATTCTCTGGGAGCTCTTTTCGCAAATGCTTTCGCATACAGCTCCCCAATTTAAAGAGTGGCATTCACCGAACAGTGCTACCTCGAGGAGCTATATTCGAAAGAATCCCTGTAAGGTGTGACACGGCAAGCATTGCCTCAAAATCTCAAAATCAAATTAAATAATTTAAATAAGCCACTGAAGCGATTTTGTTAATTGAATCAATGGTAAGCTGGTATTTGAGCAAAATTTCCAAATATTCGCCCGTGGCTTAAATTTTTCTTCGCGCTTACAATATCTTCTAAAATGTAGACATACACCAACTATGGAAATACAATGTAGCAGGTAGTTGCAACTACCTGAATGAAGGTAGGGAAATGATTCGCACCCAAAACATCCCGCCTTACCGGAAATACTACCTCCGCCAAAATCCCACTCCACCCATTGAGCTAAAGCAGAAAAGGAGAAAAGGTACGCTTGTAAACACATACATGTACCAACAGTAGAGAAGTTATTCACAATCAATGCATCAGGGAATCTTTGAGTGTATTATCCAGCCGGGACAACTAGTTTACTCCTGTATAATAAGATATTCTTTCATAGCTAATTATAGACAATATGAGACATATCATGAAGAGTAAATTGCTGAAAATACTAGTTTACTGAAACTTTTGTCTAGAGGATCGACACAATGTAATACAATGTCTATTCTTGGAGCGTAATACGGGAGATTCGCCAGTATAGGCTGATTATAAACCTAGCAACCAGACTTGTCTGACATAATATAAGCAACAAAAGCGTTCAAGATAAAATTAGTCTGCATTTTTGAAATACGGTGATTGGATTAAATGTGATAAATTATCACATTGTGATGTCATACCTTTGCCTAAGTATCACACAAACGTATTAAGGAGTCGTAGACATTACTACACTAATGTACTGATTGTGTTGACGATTCATAATTTATGAATGTTCGGTTCTTTTAAGTAGGATTATTTTTATCTAAACGTTCGTGGAAAACTGCTGTATTGTATTCCTGAAAAAAAATGAGATCAGTCTACGATCTCAAATCCTCACAGTTTCAAGTTGATCATAGTTAGTATATTGCTCATTAAAGTGGTCTCTGTTCCAGGTAGTTAGACAAAATATCTACTTATTTAAATTGCAAACATATAATATACAACAGGCGTAAAACAAAGATTAGATTTGAGTTTGGTGACAGATCTCAAGTTTAATAATATCCGATCCAGGTCAGAGCATTTAGCTGTTTTGCACTGGTGAAGTTTCTTTAGCAACAGAGTCTCGTTTAATACGGCAACATAAGTAATTATCGGTTAACTAACTGGTAGAACGAATTACCGTCAATTGAGTATGATCGACTCAAATTGATCAAATAACAACACTACTTTATTTGACGTAGACGAGACATTTACAAGATATTCCCGCATGTGTATCTTATAGTCCTTTCAATAAATGGTGGGTGTTGTTCTGTTGTATTGTTCTTCTGTATAGGGGTACTTAATAAAAATACACCTATCCCAGAGTAGTAGCTTTAAACTAATATCTGACCGAATAAAATAAACAATTAATGAAACGTCGAACACAAAGCAAGCTGCCGTAATTAGTTAATTAAAGTCTCTATTCGTTATCTTATGCTTGAATTACGTACAATCGTTTCCCGTAAGTGTTGTAATTGTCTAAAGTTAATGCAATACTGTGGAATCATTAATTTTCGTCGGGGATTTAATTTCGTGGATTTCGTGGGTCGGCTTATCCACGAAATCAAATCCCCACGAATTAAAATGCAGAGAATGGGAAGTATTTTTCAAAAACAAAATCCACGAATTTATGTCCCCACGAAATAGCCATTTTAGTAAAAAACACGAAAATTGTGCCCAACGAAAATAAATGAAACTACAGTATTACTGCAACAGTAAAACACAAGTAAGAACATCTTTGGATTCCTCTGATTCTCCTGGCATCAAATGATGCAAGGGCATATAAAGTGATTGTTAGGTCTGTCCGTCCGAGCTTAAGTCAATGTGCCACTGGGGGCATATTCGTTTATTGCACACAGCGTCGTGTTTTTCTTTGGTATTTAAAGTCTCACCAACAACTAATTTCATCTGGACGACTTTCCAGCTAAAGCGGCGGTGGTAGACTGCAGACGAACAAATGGGTAAAATCACCGACCATCCGTCCGCTAAATGGAAAATGTTAATTGCAAGTGAAATTAAGTCCCTATTGGGATCAGACTCATGATAATGAGAGACTACTGATTACTAGTCAGAGATCATAAGCATCCGATAACGGAAGCCCCGGAGTTTTTAAAATTGTGCAAAGAAAATCTAAAAAATCGTTATATACTACAAGTATTCTGTATCATTATGCAGATTAGGGTTTTAACAGTGTCTGGAACAGACAATAATATTTACATATCGAAACATTACCGACTGTAAAAAAATCAAAGTTGATCATTTATTTCTGTAAATGTCAGACCCTAAACTTTTAAACGGTCTATCAATGAACTTTCCTTCGTAAATGACAATCATTCTTCAAAAAGGACTAAGTCTTGTGATCTGACGGTTATTGCTGTATCCGTGTCGATCTCAATGATATCTTGTTGATTTCTTAGTTTTGATTCCTGCCTATTTGTGTATAGAAATAAGGATATTACTGTATACAGTCAAAACAGTGTTTGCGGCCAACTGTGAATAAAAATCATTCTTTTGAAAACTGTATATTTACGACAAACTGGCCCCCGAATAGAGGCCACCAAATAATTAAGCCAGATAATGTCTTTCCCAATGGTAGCCTTTGTACACGGGTAAGATCCCTTCATATCTGCCATGTTGGCATTTTGTGAGCCTTCTTCAATACCTAACAGAAAAGTTGGATTAGTTAAGAGTGTTACACACTATAAAACATATCCGTTAATGTGGTGGTATTAGTTATGCAGACGTTTTATTTCTATATCGTCTAGTACAGCGAATTATATTAACATATCAAAATGAAGAGGTCTATAAAAGCTTCAGAGTTCATCAGCAATATCCGTAAATGTCTCATCCTGTGCTTTGTTAAAAGCAACATTGATATGATCGCCAATACAGACGGAGTTAGTCACCTATGTTTAATGGTCTGATATATTTGTACACGCAATGTATAATGAGAGCGGTTCATTTGCGCATTGTAGATGCGGCCTTTGTATAATCGCTACAGTGTAATGATAGTGTACGACAAAAGTTATTCCTACGTCATTGGCGTGACAACTGCACCCTCTTACAATATCTTTCTAGACTAAGTTATTCGGTGAATAATGTTCGTGATAACAGAGCACTGCAGGCGATCTTTGGTAATGACACGAATAAACGAAGCGCTTGTTTGAAATAAACTGAGCTGAGCAGCATGCAATTGGAATGGAACAATAAACAATGGACACTACTTTGGCTCCATTGTAATTCTATAAACGGCTCATAAATCAAACCAGATTGTTAAGTTCAATAAAAAAACTGAAAAAGGTCCGTGAATTAAACTTAAAAGTAAACAGCTTTAATTGAATAATATTAGTGAAAAACTTATTTGATCGGAGAATTAACTCATTGGTATTACCAACTTAAAATAACAAATAAAAGCAGATCAACATCATAAGAGCAGGCCAGAAAGAATGTACATATACTGTATACATTCATTTTAAACGTATTCGGTCTGACTCATGTTTTTGGCAATCAGCAGGAAGTAGGCACATTTAGTTTTCTCAGATAATACACTTTAATTGTTATGCACGTTATTCCATGAATCCCAAAAGCGCACTTCAGTTATAATTGTTTTCCAGAGCACGAATATTTACGCATGTAAATGATCAATTAAAATGCCATATACGCATACGTACTTCTTTGAAAGAAGAAACGTTGTAATGAACAAAATAATATAATTGAATCTACATAAGTCAAAGCATTAGAAAAAAATGATAAAGTAACATGTGAACTATCAACATAAAAACTCACGATCTTGAAGACCCGACTGCGTGGTCAAGTGGTTAAGGTCGATGATTTCAAATCAATGTAACCTCACACTGATAGAGACCATGTCTATTTATGTGAGAAAATAGGCAGTTGATGGGAGTCAAGTACTGGTCTTTCCCAGGAACGATAGTTAGGTGAACTGTCCGCCTCATATAACTCTTGACTGTTGAAAAGGGGCGTAAAACTCGATACAAACAAACAAACAAACATGAACTTGAATGATAACTGCACTTTTTTACAAAGTGGAGAATTAATTCCTATAGATGTTTTCATAAAAAGGGGTATTCTGGTGCTTCAAATAAGACATTAGCCGACATTTATCATTTATGTTCATCATCAGACAGTTATGAAATATTCCGTAATGACAATTTGTTCCCATATTAAAAATGTATTGAATAAAAAAACTTTCTCCGATATTGGTTCGAGAGACACATAGTCTCTAAGTTTAGATTCTATTGACGTTCACATTATTTTTGCTGTTTACGTAACAAATGAGTTTCAAAAAACATAAACCGGAAAAACTCATGTTTTAGTGTTTCCATCTTGTCTCACTTCGTCGTGATTTGAAAATTAGGAAGTCCTGCTACATCATTTCCCTACTTTAAGTTTCTGCGGCGCCGACCGTTGATGTGTCGAGCTCTTTCCTCGCGGAGTTATTTAAAGTTCAGATCTGACACATACATGACAGTGAACATTTTTTAAACTATGTTCAGTTTAAAACTTTACGTCCCATCATGGCCAATGTTAAGTTTCATACAGTAGTCTATAAATGTCTCAGCTCATTATAGGAAAGAAGAAGATAAAAACAAAGTACTGGGAGATGTTCAGTACAATCTTCATGTTTAACGGTGGATTTCCTAAAACATGTTATTAGAAATGAAAAATTTAAAAAATCAAAATAGAAGCATATCTAAGCTTACTTTCACTTGCGTTGGTTTGTAAATTCTAAAGCACAATTAAGTGAAAAACAAATGATTATTGAAGACAAACACGGTGTTGGTGGTTAACTGGAAGTTTCTTCGATTACGCTTGTACTGTTCTTTGATGCCACATCGAGTTTTCATAGGTTACAATTGTATTGCCATTGCATTGAATGTAATTTTCCTTTTCAGGATGGGAGGTGTGGGTGTCAGTGGTCTCTGACTAGTTATCACGAGTCCCAAACCCCTGTGAACCCGAATCCCAACAGGAAAGAAAAAAACATATGAGGAAGCTGTCCCGCTAGGTAGTAAATTGTTCTGAAGTATTACTCTTCCGTAAAGGCTGGAACAGTAACTCAATGATCAAGCTATTAAATGCATTTGTTATGTCCAGAAGTTTTTTTTCTAACGTCACTCAGAGAGTGAAAGACACACAGAGAGGAGGGTTATATTATTGAAATATTGGCAACTATCTTGAAATGCTCAAATAATCGGATATTGAGAGTTCCCAGGAGTATATTCGATGTCTGAATATTCAGATATAAGTATATACATATGGCGATAACGTCTTACATTAATGTCCAATATATGTAGGCAATTCTTAAATATCGCTATAGATACCAACATACGTTCTGAGGTTAAGCGATTGGCTCAACTGTTTTAATGCCGTCAAAGAGTGCAATGTATGCAAAGTTATGCAAAATACACATGACATTGTACTTATACGATGTTTTTTTTAAAGTTTGTAATTGGCTTATGTTATATAGCAATCGAAACTCCTCGGCGTTTGTCTAAAGAAAGTGCCTCGGACATGATGGTAGGCCGCCCTTTTGTTGTAGTAGTTCACGAGCTAACTTCCGCCATGACTGACACTGGGATTCCGGCGATGGCAACAACCCGTTTCTCTTTCCATGGGAATATGATACCCATCTTATCAATCGCTAACGATAAGCACGTTTGAAAGTCTGAAATTCTACGAGTACCTAGTATTGAAAAAGTAGATACCAAATAACCAAAGTTTGTAACCCTACACTTATGTACGAGGCGTATTTCTCAGTTACGGAAATACCCGAGTAGTTACGATTGTATATATAGCTGTCTGAGTTGCGTGGATCTAAAAGTTCCACTAAAACTTCATTGGCTAGCTAAGTGTTGGATCCATAGCGTGTGTGTATTAATTTATATATTGGAAACCATGTAACAAAAACCTCCTCCATTATGCTATCGGACTAACGGCGCTGTTGTGGGCGGATTTGTAATCAAATATTTCAATCTTAACTGGTTTTATGCCAAGTCTCTTTCTCCTTTTATGTTCAGTATCGTCTCTCGGGTGAAATACCATTTGCATCAATACATAGAGATATGTTTAAGATTTATAAATAAACATTACCAAATGCAAAGAGCGTTTTAAAGAAAAACATTATTGACTATGACACTGTAACAATTTGCGGAACAGGAATTTCTCGGGATTTATTAGTATATGGCGAAAATTTTTTTTGGTCCTTGTTCATGTCCCTCCTGACCTTCCGTAAAAATAGAACCAACTAACTATAAGGCTTGTTTTATTGTGATTTATCTTAATTGTAGCATTATTCCAATGATTCATGACGAATTCATAGCTTAATCATATGAACTAAAGTAGACCTTATAGTGTTGTTTATGAACTTAAGCAGGTATCATAGTGTTGTTTTACTAAATAAAAAAGGCTTCATCGTGTTGTTTATAAACAAAAGCGGGTACAGTGTATCATGGTGTTGTTTTGTTAAATAATGTTTACCTCGTGGTGTTGTTTATGAACTAAAGCAGGTATCACAGTGTTGTTTATGAACTAAAGCAGGTATCATAGTGTTGTTTTATTAACTAAAGCAGAACTCATAGCATTATTTTAGAACATGTGCTATATTATTGTTTCTCTTCGCAATTTTGAACAAGATTTCCAAACCTTCTGATGTTTTATTTGGTATGCACAGACTATCCAACGTACTGTTCACCTTTTACTTTGCAGACTACGTTACGAACACATCAAACATTCCGGTGGGTATTGCTATTAAATAGTCAAAGCTGTAGCAAAAATACTCAAATGTCGATATAAATGTGTTGAATTAATGCATAACATCATGGCCAGACATGATTTGAACTATGCGCCAGACAGAGATACAAATTTCTACATAATCTGCTGTACAGTATGGTATGGTATGGAACTATCCGTTTCGGTTGTTAATGAAATTGAGAACAAAAAGAATAAAACAAATGAGATTTTGTCATAAATGATGATAATCTTGAACGTTTTTAGAGTGCCAATGATTGTGATTTGGAGAGCAATTTCGCGGTTTTGCTCATCAAAATTTCAATGAAATGTAATTCAAAATAATCTTTTATGAGATTAATATTTTGGTTGCGATATTGCATTCGTGAGCTCGTTTTTAATGTTATAAAATATGACATTCATCTATGACACTCTGGGGAGACCTGTACATTATTAAGCATTATAATACCCTATGTGAATTGTATTGACGCAAGGGAACAAATGAGTTTTTTTTTATGTTTTTTTTATTTTGATATTTCCCCTTTCCTTTTCAGTCATTCACAGATTCAATTCCCAATTTCATACCAATGGCATTTTTATCTTCCTCGTCGTGGAACATTTTCAGTTTTGTGGTTCAAAAATCTGTCAAATGTTTGTCAGAAATGACAATGAATGATTTGTTTTAAGCCTTAATTTTCCAACGTAGCATCAGTTTTTTAAATGCCCTTTTCCCTTAAGTGGTATTTAAACTTTCTTTCCAGTTTAAATTAAGTGAGTCTTCGAGGCGGTTATGATGCTTAAAAATCTGATATTACATTTTATCAGAGAGATTATGTTTACTTTAAATTCTATGAAAGCAATTTCAAAACATTTGTAGATTGTGCTTTTCAAGTCAATGTTACGCCCAGACAAAATTGTCATCAACAATTTGTACCACAAACAATAAAGGCATTTGTATAGTCTACTCATTTCTATTTTTGGTGCAAGTAATCTGTCTTCCCCAACAATACCATTCAGAAACTATTATCTATCTTTAGACAACATGCATACCGCAACCACAAAGTGTCTAGAATACAGAAAACTGCGAACTAAAGTAAGTCATATCCTTTATTTGTAATAAAGCAATTAGCTATTGTTACAGCACAAAATATGGAAACAAATAATATGAGTGATAGAAAGAGATGATATTTAGAAAGAAAACAAACATTTCATTGAAAGAACAAAACAGGTCATAATTAAATTTGAACAACTTAGATTGGAACTCGGTAAAAATTCTTTAACAAAAACAGCCGTATGTAAATCAACTTAAGGCAAGTTTCTTGTATCAGCAAACTATAACGTAGACTATAGATTATTAGTATGCCTACGTCGCTGGTCTCAGACAAATCAACGCATTTTTATGTAATCGAATTTGATAAGGAGAATATAAAACTAGGTATTGCTAGTCGACAATCTACAATCAAACACAGTTAACTGTTTGGAAATAATTTAATAGAAAAATAAAAATAATGCCAGATTTCTCAGATATCAAGTTCGTAGTTTTACTCATCAAGCTGTCAATAAAAAGGGCTCAGAAAGGAGTGAATAATTATAGCATTTGTTTTTGGCTTAAACAGTTTTCAGTTGTAATTGATTCTATGTTACAAAGCAGGATAGATATCTTGAACTTTTGAGCAAGTGAAAACATTTTAATGAGACCATGCTGATGATACAAATCTTATACTTCAATTATTTGAAGGTACAATGTTCAGTCAAACATATAAACAAAGGCCATCCTTGGGAAAGATAAAATGTGGCCTTCATTCCAAGCTGGTCTTTATTCGGAGGTCATTTTGTCCTAAATACTAAATGACGGGTTTCACCGGAAAGGTCTGTATTCACAGAGTGGTCTTTGACCGCATTTTGTTTGTACCAACGTTATTATCCACTCGAACATTGATTTTATTATATGGCATTGTAATATGAATAAGTGTTATGTTAAGTCTGAGTTCTGTCTGTCCAGTTGATAAAGCATTATTACGATCTTCATAATTATCTAGTATTACGTCCCGTTAGCATCAATAATTATTGCCCAGGGCAACATCTAAAATGGACATTTAAAGCATGGACTGTTGCTTTCTGGACGGATGTACAATAAAAAACAATTCAAACACACTTAAGAGAATGTGCTCTGACGCTGTGGAGGGTAATGTTGTGGAAGCCCTGAACGATATAGTATTCCTATGACAAATATTGAACGGGGAATATGATTATTACGCATTTACGTATCTACAATGACATTATAACACAATTGTTGTTTTATGGTTCCATAATAACTCCAATAACATGTGATATTAACGACGAATACACCAAAAAATGGCACGCATGAACTTTGACCCTAAGATGGGTTTCTCATAACTCAAATCTCATTACACAAATAAAACTAATGGAAAGATTGCAACCACCACGACTGAATTTAACCTCTGACTTCGGCGAAAACAGTTTATTTAAAATCAGCAGAAACCTTCTTTGTAAAGATTTGTTTACACAATTTACAAGTCACAGATTCATAAAATGACAAAATATACAAACTCCCAGTTTTAAGACTACACTAAATATACTGGGTATACATGTAGTACTTGAGCATTTTATACATCTAGCTTATCAACAATGTTTCAGCCAGATTTGTTCCGAATATCCATATCCCCTATTTGACTTTAGTTAATGGATTATTCTGAATAATTTTGTTACGGCTAGAAAAACTTGGTCAAGCTATGATAACTGATCACCATTGATAAAACTGGCATATGTTTTTAATGTCTAATGTCTGATAGCATGAACACAACTGGAATTATTTATCTAGACGGTGATTCTAGGCTGCCAACCCATAAGTTTAGAATGATATATCGTTAATAAAAGAGAGCCTTTGGAGATTTCCCTCGATGGGTTTTGGTTCTATCGTAGGCAACAAATACAGAGACGAGGTGTCGGGATGATGGGATTGGTAGCCAACCGTCTCCATTGGCAACGGTACGTTTATTTGATTAAATAGTTCGTATATACTCTGATACAATGTACATATAATATGCCTTTTCTACCATGACTGAATAGGCTTTCTCGCTACTACTGCTTAAAATAAAATGGTATCTAATTGGCTAATGCTTTTCTCGAATACACGACAGTCAACGAAAGCGCTTAAACTAATAATGGATAAAGTCTTAGAACGAGTTAATTATGCTTTAACTAAAGTGTTTTTATTTTATAAGGTTTTAATTGTTTTGTTGGCTAATTACATATAAAAGGTGATTCTTACCGCTCTGATGGTGATCAGCTTATATCATATAACAGGGGGAGGTTGAGTGTTCATGTATATTCAGTGCTTTTACAATTCTGATTTTAAATTGAAAGTAATCAATCAATCAATAGATAAATAAACAAACAAATCAATAAATAAACAAATTAATCCAATACATGTTTAACAAATTAGGATTCTAAGTGATACCTTATACGTGGTAATAACATATAGTTATTCACTTCGTGGACTATTTATATTTTGTCGGATATCTGACTTCCATGTAATACATTATGGACCTCGGTTTTGATGAAGTGCTATTTTTCCTAACCCTAAACGAGTATACTGCACATTGTGTTAGCATACTTATCACATTAACTGAAGAAAAGAAGTATTCCCCAGACACATTTATATAAGTAAAATGACAAAAACGGTTCATCTTCTTTATATATAAGTGAACCTCTCTCGCTGTATAGCTCAATGAATGGAAAAATGCAAATATTTGGAGAAAAGTTTTCAATGCATTTGCAGAAATTAAAACTAAAACTATGACAAAGTACGACACTTTTAAACAATAAGTTGGTGCCAAATATTAAGTTGAAGAACACACGTGTAAACAATATTTTAAGTTTGATAAATTTGAAAAATCATGGGATAAGTTCATTAATTTAGTGATTCCAGAGTAGTCGACTTAGTAAAGAGTAAAATGAACCTATTCGTTCATTGTAAAAAGTTAATCCTTGACAGTTGCATACATCGGGACGTCCAACGGGGCCGTAAAGAATCCACCAACAGAAACAGTATATTCTCAATTTATTTATTTGAAATATAATCCTTAAACGAGAACCTTAGTAGTTTAGCTTCTTTGACCTTTTATTTTAAATTTACCCCCTGACCCCATACACTCTTTTAGTTTCTAAACTCTGAGCTCTCCTGAGTACAAATTAATGCTTAAATATTTAAATATCAGTGGTTGAGATCATAAATATTTAATAGAGTGAAATATCATATTTAATTGCTCACAGAACGAATAAAAGCGTATAAAAACACATTCTACTTTGGTGCGGTTCGGTACTGTGATAACTTTTCATTTTTTCTTTAGTTCGTTTCAGATTTCTAAAGAATTGTCTTTCAAGCACTAAGTAGAGCGATTAAAAAGTAAAATTGCACACCCTGCGGTCAATATCCTTGCAAAACTCGCTTAATTAAATCGCGCGAATCAGCTTCGTTACAAGAGCAAACATAAATGTATTAATTACAGCCGAATAACATTACAGCATATTGTATTTGTGAATAGTAGAACAGTTTAATAAAAAATGTTTTTTTCACCTAGTATTACAAAATTATATTAATACTAAATGAGGTAGAGTCTATAACGGAATTTCATTTCGACATTTATCTGATTTTATAACAAGACAAACTTTTCTTTAATAAAGTAACGCCTTTCTTTTTATCACATTCAAGACAGAAGTTTCTCTTGATCTCTTTTTCCACTCTTTTTCCCTAACCTTACCTCTCAGATCTGCCAAAATAGTCCACTGTAATTTCAGCGTCAATTCCAACTGCTCTTAACTCGTTATTTGTTCCATTTCACACCACACTGATGAGTAACAATGTTAGCATCAAAGCAGCTTTCAATAAATCCTTCGGTAACAATTTACACTTACTTTAAGAAAGTTCCCAACTTCTGGATGAAACACACACATCGTAGTAAAGCATTTGCTAACAAAACCGATATTCTCCTTGCCGTAGAAGCAACAGATCTATGGTGACTTTCTTTGGCGAGTTGGCCGTGTTTGCCGGTCGCATTCTGATAAAATCATAATGAAACAATTTCGTATCGAAAATATCGAATAGTACCATGGATATTGATATAACAAGTAATAAATAAACTACCCAATCTAATTCCAAGTGACTGTTTAATCGTGCAATATTGTTTGATCGCAGACGTATATACAAAAAGACGTTCATAACCAAATAACAAACGGTGCTAGCCAAGAATTAATAACCAAGAGTGCCTTGTGTACAATTATCATGGTTTTTCGTCAGACTGCCTCGCCAAATGACATTTTAGATATAGACATACTTTGGCAGTAAAATAAAATGTGTCAAAGCAACTGAATTGGTCCCGAAATGGTCATGAAATATTCAACAATGCCAAATAAGATATAAAATTAACGTTTGATAACGTTTCTTATTTATTAGATATGTATGACCATAACATCGCATGCCTTTACAAAATTATAGTGTGACCGTATATCATTCAAAATTAGCAGCGCTGAACAACTAAAATTTTCGTTGGTGAACATCAGCGTGGTGTCACATTTATACATTGTTCTATTGTAACTTTTATGGCTGCTGCATTATGAGTAATTATTCTAACTTGTCACAGTCAATATCACTTATTGGATTCCATGAAATATCTATACCTTTGATACAAGATAATTAATATCCTCGGTTAATTCAATGAGAGCTCCAATTTTGTTACGCCGTTGTGTTTCTTGTCATACTATTAAACATTTTTCGCCGCAATAACATTCTTTTTTTTTAAAGTTTCCCCAACGAATTGTTTTGGTTGTGTTTTTGTCATGTTACTGGTGTCTAATTGATCTTAATGCCACTAGACATTTTTCCCCAGTGTTCAAATATTTACGTAGATGTTATCTCTCAACAAAGACTGTTGTTCATACCCATTTGCTCCTGGTAATCTTTCGCGTATATCCCGCCCATTTCTATGACAACATCGGTTATATTGAACCTCGTGGGGCGTCCCATTCAATGATGTCGGCCGCTCCATGCTTTTATGTTGACTTTACAGCTTTTCTTAGTATTTCAATGATATAAACGTTTGTTGAACGGTTAATATGTTCATGACATGTGACCCAAGACAGTTTCCTATGTAGCTTATCTAGAGCTATAGACGTGATTCTGATATTTTCCAAGGCATTCGCTGCTGTAGGAAACTAAAGGGGGGAACGACAATTCATATACATTAAAGTGCAATTAGCTTTTTGCTATAGAAGATATATGAAAAAAAAACAATTGGTGAAGTTATCCCAAGATAATTATTACCGACGAGCAAGCCATTTTCTTCTAAAAACACTCATTTCGCTGTGAATTTTGCTTTAGTAAACTTGAAATATATAGAGCCCGTGACGTCACTTATACCATGTGCATAACATAACTACGGGGAAAACACAGCAGTTTTATAAATAGTACTTTTTTCAATGATATTGAAAAAAATACGATAATGGTTTGGAAACATTTTTTATTAGCTCACCTGATTCATCAGGTGAGCTTTTAGGATCGGTGAATGTCCGGCGTCCGTCGTCCGTCCATAATTAGTTTGTTTACACTCTAGCAACCGCAGCTCTTTACGAATCTTGATTAAACTTGCTCACAATGTATATGGCCACAATGTCTCGGCTAAGTTCGATTATGGGCAAAATCTGATAATAACTTCTAGAGTTATGGGCCCTTGAATTACAAAATTTGCTATATTTAGCTTGTTTACACTCTAGCGCCTTCATTTATTCACCAATCCTGATCATATTTTCAGTAAATATGTATAACCGAAAGATCTTGGACAAGTTTGATTATCGGCAATATCGGACCAGAACTTCAAGAATTATGGGCCCTTGACTTAGAAAAATTGCTATATTTGAGTTTGTTTACACTCTAGCACATTCATTAATTCATCAATCCTAATCATATTTTCAGTAAATATGTATAACCAAGAGATCTTGGACAGGTTCGATTATGTGAAGAATCGGACTAGAACTTTAAGAGTTATGGGCCCTTGAGTTTGAAAATTTGCTATATTTTAGCTTGTTTACACTCTAGCACCTACATTTATTCACCGATCCTAATAATATTTTCAGTAAATTAGTATAACCAAAAGATCTCGAGCAAGTTTGATTATAGGCGGAATCGGAGTACATCTTCAAGAGTTATGGGCCCTTGACTTAGCAAGTTTGCTATATTTTAGCTTGTTTACACTCTAGCGCCTTCATTTATTCACCGATCCCAATCATATTTACAATGAATGTGTATGACCTTATGGTTTTGGACATGTTAAGTTATGGATGGAATCGGACCACAACTTCAAGAGTTATGGACCCTTGGATTAGAAAATCTGCTACGTTTTAGCTTGTTTAACAGTATTATACCTTCATTGTTGGTTTTGATCTCAAAATCTACGTAACAATGAGTTTTACGAGATGGAAACTATATTACCTGGTCATTGATTATTGGCCTTTGTTCTCAGGTGAGCGATAAAGGGCCAATGTGGCCCTCTTGTTGCTATAAAGTATGTATGGGAGGAAAACACACCGGCTTCCTCTGTTATAGAACAAACAAACACTAATAGGACCGATAAATTTATATGCTTATGGGACTTTAAATAAATTCACCCATTATAAAATTAATATCATAATTCGATCGACAAGTGATAATCCATCATACCAAACCACGCCAATAGTCAGTTTAATTCTAGAGTACATCAATAATTGACAACTTAATAATTCATTAATGAAAATGCATTACTTTTATCTAATATTTAGACGTATATGATCTAAACAGTCCTTTGGGGCGCTTTCATTGAAGGACAATTTAATTTAGCTTTACAAAAAACAAACAAAATGATCATGGTAATATTAAAAAAAAGCCAGCAAGCAGGATTTCAAAGATCTTAAATCTCAATATGGTGTCCTTTCTGCTAACATATCCACATGCAATCTCTTTCAACTCTATCCAAGGTTTTCATTCGTTGTTTCTCACAAATATCACAATAGATTCTTGTATAACAATGAATAAAAACACAAATGATACATATATTACAGATAAGTCAAACGGTTTCCTTTGTACAAATCATTGGAGATTATAGATGTTATAATTCACAAGAAAATAACAGAAACAACTATTTTATGTATCAAACGCACTACTTCTCGACGGAAAGTATTTGTTTATTTCGACAAAAAGGTTACAAAGTCCATCAGCTTAAATGGATACAAAACGCAAAAGTTATTGGTTTGTTTGTTTCATCGCCATTTTCAACATTATTCCAGTCATATCGTGGCGGACAGCTTTCCTGGACTTCATTTTGGCCTTTACCAGTACTAACCACATTCTATCCGTAAGCTTCTGTCAGGCCACAAACGCTGAACACAATCGTGAAACATTCTGACAACAAATGCCCACTGAGTGAAACACAAAAAATGCCATTTGAGGATCAGATGGAAACTAATAAATGAGACCCGGCCACATGTTTTGAACTACTTTTCAGTCGTTTACAGAGATGTATATTAGAGATAGCGAACGTCAGCTCTTGGTGGTGATTTATCCACAAATACTAACATGGTTCATCAATAGTCAACATAAGGGATGCTCAGCATTTTACTTTTAAAGTTCTTGTATATTGTCAATAAAGACCGCCACCAGAGAAGCTGCTTCCCTATCTATGTCAAAGACGGCTTTCAGTTTAAGCGTTGTATATCTGTCTTAGACCTTAAGAGCAGGAGCTAAAACTAACAAGGAGCCACTAGTTTCTAAGACAATGACTACATTTAGTAACACGTAATCTAATAAATGTCGACGTACCTAGGAGACAAAGTTGGATGACGAAGAAGGTGACAAAAGAGTGAACAACTTTAGTGAAGTACATGGCCTCCTTGACATTTCCAGGCGTTGTCATGAGAAAAAATGCATTGCGTTTTAATAGCTCCAACTATTCGTACATTTACAACGACCACTAAATGATAAATTCTTACTAGGGTTCAAACTAGTTCAAACATTAAACTTAAATTAAGGGGTAACAACTCCCAACAGCAAAAAAGAAGGACTTACTACGAACAGTTCCAAGGCGGTACCATACCATCTGTGTCTCGCCCTCCCCCTTGAAAAAATAGCAGAAAACCACTTTTGAAAATTGTTCTTTTCTCTGTCAAAGAGTCATTGATTAACTATAAAAAATCGCAGAATTACATTATTTTTGTTATTTTTATACGCCACGTTTAGTCTCTATTATAAACAATGAATTAGTCTAGTGGAAATAATCAAGTCTCTTGGTATTTTAAGGAAGTATTTGTGGATGCTCCAAATTATCTGTTTTATATTTTCCAGAGACAGATTACGGGAAGATATTAAGTTCGTTTTATCCCTCTGGTATTCTAAGTGTTTCATCATTGAATTCAGAATAAGAAATTAACAATTTTGTTGATAAATGTTTGATTCCGAAAATGAAAACATCACTTAGTTAAATATCTACAACCAATAGTACCATAATAATATATACATACGCTTCGATAATGAACAGTTATTGTAGAACGATTCAATCTAAGCCCAGTGCAAGACTGGCGCTGGTGTCCAATCTCTGATTTACCAATCTTGGAAAGAAGACTAGTTAAAAAGTAGGCAATATAAGTAAGTACATATAGCTAGGTAACGCTTTGCGCTGTACGTAGCTTAAATTTGCTGTGGAACAGCGTCTTTACAAAGCAAGCAATTTGATATTCAGTAATTAGATCATAGCACATGTTTTTCATTAACATTTAGGCCAAAATTTGACTATTAACTAAATCCAATTGAGAAAAACATGGAACAAATTTTCAACTTAAACACAATACAGAAGAAAGACGGTAAACATAGAATTAACTAAACACAATATAGAAGACAGTAAGCATTGAATCAATCTTAGAACATAAACTAAACACAATACAGAAGAAAGACGGTAAACATGGAATTAACTAAACACAATACAGGAGACGGTAAACATGGAACCAATCTTAGAACATAAACTAAACTCAATAAAGAAGAAAGACGGTAAACATGGAATTAACTAAACCCAATACAGAAGACGGTAAACATGGAACCAATCTTAGAACATTAACTAAACACAATACAGAAGAAAGACGGTAAACATGGAATTAACTAAACCCAATACAGAAGACGGTAAACATGGAACCAATCTTAGAACATAAATTAAACACAATACAGAAGAAAGACGGTAAACATGGAATTAACTAAACCCAATACAGAAGACGGTAAACATGGAACCAATCTTAGAACATTAACTAAACACAATACAGAAGAAAGACGGTAAACATGGAATTAACTAAACCCAATACAGAAGACGGTAAACATGGAACCAATCTTAGAGCATAAACTAAACTCAATAAAGAAGAAAGACGGTAAACATGGAATTAACTAAACCCAATACAGAAGACGGTAAACATGGAACCAATCTTAGAGCATAAACTAAACTCAATAAAGAAGAAAGACGGTAAACATGGAATTAACTAAACCCAATACAGAAGACGGTAAACATGGAACCAATCTTAGAGCATAAACTAAACACAATACAGAAGAAAGACGGTAAACATGGAATTAACTAAACCCAATACAGAAGACGGTAAACATGGAACCAATCTTAGAACATAAACTAAACACAATACAGAAGAAAGACGGTAAACATGGAATTAACTAAACACAATACAGAAGACGGTAAACATGGAACCAATCTTAGAACATAAACTAAACACAATACAGAAGAATAACGGTAAACATGGAACCAATCTTAGAACATAAACTAAACTCAAGAAAGAAGAAAGACGGTAAACATGGAATTAACTAAACCCAATACAGAAGACGGTAAACATGGAACCAATCTTAGAACATTAACTAAACACAATACAGAAGAAAGACGGTAAACATGGAATTAACTAAACCCAATACAGAAGACGGTAAACATTGAACCAATCTTAGAACATAAACTAAACACAATACAGAAGAAAGACGGTAGACATGGAATTAACTAAACCCAATACAGAAGACGGTAAACATGGAACCAATCTTAGAACATAAACTAAACACAATACAGAAGAAAGACGGTAAACATGGAATTAACTAAACGCAATACAGAAGACGGTAAACATGGAACCAATCTTAGAACATTAACTAAACACAATACAGAAGAAAGACGGTAAACATGGAATTAACTAAACCCAATACAGAAGACGGTAAACATGGAACCAATCTTAGAACATAAACTAAACACAATACAGAAGAAAGACGGTAAACATGGAATTAACTAAACGCAATACAGAAGACGGTAAACATGGAACCAATCTTAGAACATAAACTAAACACAATACAGAAGAAAGACGGTCAACATGGAACCAATCTTAGAACATAAACTAAACACAATACAGAAGAAAGACGGTAAACATGGAACCAATCTTAGAACATAAACTAAACACAATACAGAAGAAAGACGGTCAACATGGAACCAATCTTAGAACATAAACTAAACACAATACAGAAGACGGTAAACATGGAACCAATCTTAGAACATAAACTAAACACAATACAGAAGAAAGACGGTCAACATGGAACCAATCTTAGAACATAAACTAAACACAATACAGAAGACGGTAAACATGGAACCAATCTTAGAACATAAACTAAACACAATACAGAAGAAAGACGGTCAACATGGAACCAATCTTAGAACATAAACTAAACACAATACAGAAGACGGTAAACATGGAACCAATCTTAGAACATAAACTAAACACAATACAGAAGAAAGACGGTCAACATGGAACCAATCTTAGAACATAAACTAAACACAATACAGAAGACGGTAAACATGGAACCAATCTTAGAACATAAACTAAACACAATACAGAAGAAAGACGGTCAACATGGAACCAATCTTAGAACATAAACTAAACACAATACAGAAGAAAGACGGTCAACATGGAACCAATCTTAGAACATAAACTAAACACAATACAGAAGAAAGACGGTCAACATGGAACCAATCCAATTGATATCAATTGTAAACAAAACAATAACACAAATCTTGTGGTCAACATAATTATATACATTATTTAGATCATTTTCTTAAGGAATGCAGTAGCTTGACAATGCTCTTCGAGAAACGTATAAAAAGTAGTTTGTAAACGGATGAAAATATTCCTGTTTTTAAATAGTTTTATTTTATGAGGCAAAGCAATGTACACTGCGGAGATTATTGAATATGGTTTTATGTTCAAATTTCGCATATACTGTCGAAACTTTCTAAGATTTTACCACAAAAAGTTTGAACAAATGACTTGAAGACATGATTACTAATGTTTTTCATTCAAATTGGTATATCTGCATTGACAAAACCAGCTCTTTTAATTAAAAGTGATGCAAAATTTCAATTCAATAAAAGATGCTAGTTTGCATAATCTTATATCGTATTCCATATATCCTAGTATTAAACATGAATAGCCACTCCATAAACAAATAATTTAATTTTCTTAATATATTTAGTCCTTTAATGCCATGTATCAAAATTACATATTCTATAAATCTAACGTAAAAAGATATTTAAAGGCAACTAATAAGAAAATGTATGTTCAGGATATATGAAGCATCAGGGGGATATGAGCACGATGCTGTATGATGTTTTCTGTCAATAAGATATTTACAATGTGTTCACTGATGTATTGGAAATACTTTGTCAATGCCAAACTATACAGTAGATCATATTTTTATAAGCCAAAGCCTTACCGCCGCTTTAGTCAGTTCATTGATCATATGTTAGGAAACATAAGCCGAGTGCTAACGTCTCAAAGGTATTGTCTGTTTCTTTATTCTGCTTATAACACATGCTGTATATCTAACCACAGACGGACAAGATGACCAGAATTGGCAACTTCAATATAAGCAAGTATGCTACCCATCGAATGGCCATTTCATATTATCATATTTATATAAAGAAAACGGCACTTCATATCGTCGTGCCGGGTAAGTTCATAAAACATAGTTCATGGAATTTTTTCTTTAGATCGTATTCACGCGCATTTCGTCATCATTCCAAACGCAACCTACCGAAAGTTGGAAAAGTAAACAAACGCTACGTGTCATCAAAATTCAAAGTGAAAAATATGCGGTTCAAGCAGGTAAGAACATCTAGTATTTGTACAGTAGTGTAATTTTCCACCATTTTGTTATTCCCATTTTTGTCCAATCCAAATTTGCCCTTTTTAACTAAAAACACATTTTAAAATGTCCGCGTTCATTTAGCAGACATTTATTGACAGTCTCGTTCTGGTATTTCTATCGTATATTTTGTTGTATAATATTTTTCAGATGGTAATCATAGGCCGTTAGGGTCTTGGATCTTGAGACACGAAGGACAACACTTCTGCGGGTGAAATTCCATACCCCACGTGTGTTCCCAGGCAGCTGGGGAATTCGGGTCCTCTTGAAATTGTACCTGGTCTGCCCCTATCTTGATATAGCGATACAATATACAGTCATCGGCGAACAATCCAATCCTGGGTTAACGCAATCGGGAAGGTTATTTATAAAAACGAGGAATAACAGTGGGCTCAGGCCGGAACTTTGGGGTACTTCACTCACGACTGGTGCTGTATCAGATGCGACATGCCTGTTGGGGAATGACAGAATCCCTCTCTGTATGGTTCCCCTGATACCACAGTGGTTAATATTTTTTAGCAAACGGGTCGAATGCTTTACTGAAATCTAGTATAATCATATCAGTTGGGTTCCTCTTGCCTAATACCGCGGCCTACTTGTGATATAGTGTAAGTCATGGGAGGACCCGGCGGTGGTCAATGTGGTGCAGTATGTTGCTAACTATGACATACTCAAGTAATTTGCAGCATAGGCTGGTCTACGATACTGATCGATAATTGGCTGCATCATGGCGAGTACCCTGTTTGAAGATTGCAATGAAATTCGCATGTCGCCAGTCTTCCAGAACAGTCCCATTTTGTAGTGAGGCATTGAAGATAGTGGCCAGTACTGGAGCTAGTTCTGCTGCACAATGTAATCTGGTTCAGATGCCTTCCTCAGGTTTGTGTTCCGCAGTAGCTTCTCAATACCTTCTGTCGTGACTGTGATTTCTTGCATAGGAGCCATTGGTGAGCCAGCGGTGTGCAAAAGGCCTGAGTACATGTACCGTATGTTCAGTAAGCCAGCCTTGTCCTTAAGTAGGCCTCTTAAAGAGTCAATACATGTACTCTAGTGGTGATATACCAGGATTATCCTTTCTGAGAGATTTAATGTAGTTCCAGAACTTCTTCTGATGGTCTATTTTCTTCTGGATCACCAATTTATATAAGATTATTTATCAAGGAGAAGTAGGATAGTCTGTCTAACCTTTGGAGGTCGGCATTTTAGTTCTTGTACCTTCTGACATCAGATTCTTTAGAATTTATTTTAAGAAGTTTTAATTTCTTCCTGATGGCAGCCTTCACTTTCCTGTCTATCCACGGTTTCTTGATACTTTGTCATAATTATTGTTTTAGGCTCCAACTGGATAACCCCGTTTATATTTAAATATAGGTATTAGGGGGTCGAGGTAACTCCACCTTGGTACCTTACATTTAATTTTATAATTTCATATCTACTGCATAACAATATCATGTAATGCACATTTATATAAAAATGAGTAGGTACAATTTATAAAGTGAAATAAAGTAATAAAGTAAAGCAAATGAATTATCTTATAATGTTATATCTAATAACAATTCTTTTCTTGAAGATGGTCCACAGAGTAACTGTACTTTGTTCTGGAAGAGGTTTCATTTCTGGGTGGAGCTTCTGTAGACCTGCCTTTATAGCATCGTAGTCTGCTTTGTTGTACTGGACAACGTGTATGCTCCTTCACAACTTGTTGAAGAATCTTTCATTTTACAATACTGCTCAGCTGATTATACATAAGGTTGGTTTGTATGCAGCACTTTTGACACTATAATCATCCACATTGATGTCTGCAAGACTGAAATCCCCTCCTCCCAGTCATACATGGGCTCCTTTGGGAATCCTTGATTGGCTTGTATCAAGATGTGAAATGTATTCCGGGTCATCCCAATCAGGTGGACGATAGAATTCCCCAACACACAGACTGCTGTTTCCAGTGATCTTTAATTGGGCCAACAGCATCTCACAGTGTTCTCTGTTCTTCAGGTTTCAGGCTTTGATATATTTGCCGAAATAGTATGAAAAAGCCACGCCCCCCCCCCCCCCCCCCCATCCTTTTTGGTTAATTCTAACACTAGTTTAGAAAGTTTTTAAATTACCTTTTATCCGTGACAGATAACATTGTCGGTAAAACTTCTGATACTACGGAGAAATGTTCTAATAAAATTTAGTTCTAAACTGCGAAATAATTCGTACATGATCTAATCTCTTTTTGTGTAAAGAAACAACAGAAAACGTATCATATTAGGGATTTATATTTGCGGCAAATGTTTGAAGTATGACATAGTCGTCTGGCAAACGTGTTGTTTAATAGTGAACTTAAATACTGAGTTATCTACTTAATCAATCTTTGCATTGAACATTTCCGACATCCTAGACGGCTTGTAAAAGCAAATGCTACTCATACAATTACGTGTATGGATTTCATAGGCGTAAAAACGTTCGTGAAAATAAGCATTTCCTTGTTAGCCTTTTACTGGGGGTTACGCCATTTTACAGCGATATATATTGGTTGTATACGGCGGTCGATTCGTCTAACCAGATTTCCTGAACTGTATTCTAAACCAGATCTAACAGACCCTTCCACAAGCGACCGGTTACGCCTCTACGTGGGGAGGAAAGCAAGCATGCTTGCCAAATTTTCATTGAGGGTACGACCTTCCTACATAAGTCGGCTGAATCCGATTGCCAAGATATCATTCATCCATTCATATACCACATCCTGAATTGCCTAAAGAAATGTTCAATGCCATCCATTCTTATGATCAATTTTACAAGGTGAGGCAAATTACGTTTGCTGCAGAATAATTTCTATATTTCAAAATGAACCCACAAGGTAATTGGCTTACATAAATCTCTAAAGTAATTTTAACATTTTCATACAAAACCACAGTAGTACTATGATATGATTACTACAATAATTGTCTGCGCATTACTGATGAACATGTATGCGTGTACGTAAATTGTCTCCATAATCATAGATCTGTACTGACATTTTAATAAGTACTGAATGTAGGATGCAGTCCAAAAGTTTGTCCAATAGTTACTGTCACTTCCCTGTCTATACGTTTATGTATCATCGTGTCACTTCTAAAGAACATGTTAAACCAATATCACAAAACCTTCACATATGGTACATAAGCTCTATATGGCGCCATTGTGAGCGTATAGAGCTTACATCTAAGCTCTATACGATGTAATATAAGCTCTAAACGGTGCAACACGACGGCCGATTCACCTAACGGTATTTGAACCAGTACTAACTTACCCTTCACGAGGAACCGACAACTTCTCGCGAGAATGAAAATCGACATTGTTGTCAAAGTTGTCATGGAAGCAATGGCCTGCCGCGACCGGGAAACGAACCAGGATCGCTTGGTAACAAACAGTGCAACGTATTAACTACTGGACCACGGCGTGTGTTTAACTATAGTAGTGGGTTTTGTGACCAAGACGAGTCTATATTACCCTTGCAGTATAGATGATTATGTTATGAGTAAAGACATATTTACCAATGTGACCTATCAGGAGAGATAACTATACGGTTTAAATATTAAGATCATATGAACATAACCTACGATTTAAACAACTATACACTAAATAAACCACTGACGTCGAAACAGCAGTTTGTTCTATCATTATTGTATGATGCATTTATGACAGTTCTCAGGATTTGGTTAACATAATGCGACTTCATTAAGTATTTATGTAATCTGTAATGCTATTAAGATACTTTAACTTCGCTCCGAAAATGGTATCTTTGGGAAGACAAACAATAACTTGTCTATTGACATAAATGCACTCCATATTCAAGTGTGTTCAACTGAAATATATAATCAAGAAGTCCACAAAGATTCTATTGACATAATATGTTTGTTTACATAGCGATTAATTGTCTGCAGTGTATGCAATAAATTCTACAATGATAGAGCAATCCGCATTAATCGTGCTGCTAGACGTATCAAGCAAGCTTATACAAACTGTATTCGTTGGACAGTATTGTCTTTATGTGTTTTGGAAACCTATGCAAGCTGAATGTATATACTACAGTACCTTCACCATAAATGTATATTATACTCACTCGAAAAAGAAAGTATACGCCTTATAAGAGGGAGGTTTTTCGCGAATGTGTCTAAGCTCACTTTTGCCCTATATTTCTTGGAATGACGTATTAATTATTCAGAAGAAATTCCTCATTCTATTGGATGATTCAGAGGAAACTCTTCCATTCATTGGATAAAATCTACAAGCGCGGGAAAACCGTTCATGACATACATGTATTAGTTATCGTTCATATTTTGAATGTTATGGGATATATCACAAGCGACGCGAAGCGGAGCGCAGTGATATGTCCCATAAAATTCAAAATATGAACGATAACTGATTTACAGTTTGTCCTAATTTCTGTCACGTACGCATATTTTGTCGAGACAAAAACTGTCAATCATCACTATAGATGTAATTTGACACCGCCCACAAAGTAACTCGGTCATATACTATTTAGAGGGGGGTTAAAAAGAAAGCGAGGACATTCAGTGTGCTTTAGATGCGTTAATAAAAGACCTGTAACGATGGATTTTTTCTTAGCTCAGGACGAATTCTAGATCTATGATTGTCTTATTATTGAGGAACTGGTATTGTGTTAGTTATTATATTAACAATCAATATCCAGCAATGCATGATTTCAATGTTTCTTACTGTTTGACCATTATTTCAATTTGGACCATTAGGCCTATGCACCTTTATTTTACAGTTTTCGAACGTTCTGTTTCGAGAAATACTTGTTAACAATTACAGCATAAAGGCCTGCCTTTTCTCAGTAAAGTAAACTTTTCGTTTTACCATGACAGTTCTAGAATGACATACTAGGCTACACGTGGCTTACGAGTATTGCACTTGTTAATCACGGCATCTCACCGCTGGAAGTTCGAGTGTGAGATAACATGCAGTCGCTAACTGAGGTGTCTAGTACTGGCCTATCTAACACTTGTAATCTATCTCTGAGCTCAAATCTTAATTCCATTCCCAAAGTATTACGGTTGAATATATGGAGCTGATTATTAATTTACAAAATACATATTCAGGTCGATTATCATGTAATATTCATGTACATGTGTATCAATATTATGAGTAATGTAATAATTAATTTAGAAACATCGAAAGACAAGCTATGAGATTTGATTAACAGTTTTATAACCATGGGACCTGGTACTACCAAGGAACGATGGTAAAATGAATTGCCCGCTTGTATTTGACTGAAATTCTGTTGTGAACGGGTGTCAAATCCAACAAAAATAACAAAAAGCATGGAAAATTCGTATGCTAACGATACGACTTGGTTCAGTATGATGCAATCCCTTACAACAGCTATGATGATTAAACTCCGCCTATTTTATTGAGCACTGTGCCATTGCATTAAATGACGTATTTTGCACCGCCCTAATCAGCGTTTGGTCACGTAGCGCACAAACTTGACTCATTTTCTCCATATCAGGGTTTTCGGCACATTTTATGCGATATATTTTTCAAATTTCAAATGATATGCGGACATTTCATTGGACAAGAAATTAGGACAAACTGTAATTTACATTTACAGTTTGTCCTAATTTCTCGTCCAATGAAATGTCCGCATTTCATTTGAAATTTGAAAAATATATCGCATAAAATGTGCCTTGAACCTGATATGGAGAAAATACGTCACTTATTACGCTGTATGTATAGAAATTAAGACAAACTGTAAATCAGTTATCGTTCATATTTTGAATTTTATGCGACATATCACTGCGCTCCGCTCCGCGTCGCTTGTGATATATCCCATAAAATTCAAAATATGAACGATAACTAATACTTATTTGAATTAATATACAGTAGATATGAGTAAATGTGTAATTTATTTAGCTGACCTAATATCAACATTTTAATGCGTGACCTAATTGGACTGCTGTGTGATAAGTGGTGTTCACACGGTACTATAACGACATTTAAGGAATTGAATAAAATTCATACATCAGAAGTTCATAACATCAAAGACACTTCACGACTGTCTTTTTAAAGACATGTCTTGTTTATACTTACAATAGTGAAATGTAGGCAAAGTTGATATGAAAATGTGCAAAGTTGTATTGGTTACATGATATTTTACTTGTAAATGAAATTTGATAATTATTAGAAAATTAATTTTACCGGACAGTTGAAGAGTGATATACTCGAGAACTAAGAATGTAATTTATTCATACCTAAGCACGTATTATCCATTGAAATCAACATAGAAAAAAATAGTCGAGTTTCCGGTTACACACGACCCTACTTTTTTGGCTCCAACACAAGAGTTTCTAACAGCGAAATAGAAAAATGCATCAAATCGAGGTGTATCGAAAATATTTGGGGACGAATTGTGCCTCATAAGTACAAATGTACGAACAATATGCTCAGACAAAAAGAGGTTTTCGATCAACCTACTACATTTTCTTTTTAAGCAAATGGCCAGAAGCACGCCTATCATTTCTCATTGTAGTAACGTCACGAAGAATAGTTACATGAATATCTCGATCTGTTAACTAAACAGAACTATTTATGGCATGTTATGATTAGAAGAGCCTATAGATGTTTGCGCTATTGTCTGAAACATTATCTTGAGATGTAGATATTGTCTGCCGGAGACTAATAATAGATTAGTCTATAGGAAAGACAAATTGATAAACTTCATCTCAAAACTTCCACTTCGTAAGTAGACGGATATTTTTTAACCTTTATCAATGTTTACATGCATGTTGGATATCAAATGCACCCCCCCCCCCCCTCCCTAGCTGTTTGTCAAAATTGATACATATTTCTTGTTTTGCAGTGTTATGATACAGATAGACAACATAATTTTTCCAATCACCTTCAAATAAAGCCCACCCTGTGAATAAAGGAATTTGTCACTAGACGACCTCTTAATAAAGGTCACCTGTCAAAAAGGTCATATTTTGTCCTTCACAATCAAGGATTTATTCACAGGTTTGACTGCATATTGAATCGCCATTTCTATTTCCATTTTTGCACTGAAGCTGAACGTCCGACCAACCGTCAAGGTCATTTGGCTACTAGTACTTTTTCAGTTCTTTCAAAAGCTAACCCTCAATAATTACAATAATGCAGAAGATACTACATTTTGTACTATTCTTTGAGCCCGGATATATAAGTACAATATATGAAGCCATTTGATCACGTGACAAAACATTCATACTGTGTATGTAAAACAATGATAGACAATATTCAATTTGGTTATAGAAATACATCTTAATTATAGACAATATGTTTCATGATGAACCTGTCTAGTAAACATGCCCTCCGTTATAAAAGTAATAATATGTAGTAGGTTAATTATTTCTTTGTCAAAATGAGTTTTGGGTAAAATTCTGCCGGCAAGATAGCATTCTTGTTTCTATATAAGAGAATGATGTTTGAATTAGATATATACGCTACAGTTATATGTAAGTCCATTTACGAAATGGTTATATGTCTGGGCTGATAAAAGTATTAAGAACATTAAACAACGATATCATGACGCTAAGTCTGAACATGTGATGAGGCTACTTATATTTGGCTATATAGGCAAACATGTGTAAGCTGTGGATAAAGATCATTGTCTGAAAGAACATCACTGATTATTTACAGAACAGAACTTTATTCAAGACGAGTACATAGTACATCGTCATACAATATATTATACAATACCTTATAAACAGTGTTTATAGCAAAATTACTTCTTATACTTTTGTCAATACATAGTTCCCATATCTACAATATTTACCTCCCTTGGCAGCCATCTTAGTTGGCAAATTTCTTATATGCTTAACAGAAAAAATAAGAAAATTGGTTATTAAACAACTCAATTTATAAAAGATAACTTAATAATGAAGTTGATAAGGCCATAAGCACACCAGGTTTAAGAAAATTTAGTTGTCACATATAAGTATCATGTATTTAGAATTATCAAAACAAAAACATAAATATCTTCTATCAATGCTTGTTGAATTTGCCAACAAAGATGGCCGCCAAGGGAGGTAAATAGTGTAGATGTGGGAACTATGTATAAGGCTACATTCTTTCCTAGGATTGGCCCTTTTCAGTATTGACTGTATATTTGTATTACTCTATCAAGGTCCAGATTTACATTCATACTCAATACTATAGCTTGTGTCTGATTTTACATATAATTCATTATTGTATTGGTATCAGGTAATATCAAATGATAGATAAAAGAAGTTTGAATGAATATTTACTGTTTGTAGTTATAAACATACAATTCTGAACACGAACGGTTATCATAATGATAAGAAAAGTCACTTTTTTCCCCAAACAAAATTTTGATGTTTGAAAATTATTGTTTGTTAGACGGACTTTAAACATAATGTTGGAACTTTTAATCGTAATTCCTATTAAAGGAACATTATGTTGGTGTAGACCAACCTAAGAACTGAAATCAAACATTTTAAGGCGAGTTTCCCCCATAAATGGAGTCATGGGTCTGCTAGGTGGCACTTTTGACCAGTTTCCATGGAAATATCATATGAATATATCATTCCTGCATTAGCCAATACTTTAAAGGTTGTTCATGCAAAATTTCTTTATTGTGTGTTGACTTCTAAAAAAATGACCATTAATTTCTGAAGGAATTCCGCGACCCACTTTAAGGATCGCCTATATACATGAGTATATATAATAGACATTTCTAATAAATTTTGGTATAAATCAACTGAATGTAGTTCGGATTCTTCATGGCTTCTGTTGTTTTTATGCAAATAGGTATGTCGCTATCTTTACTAATGGGCCTGTGTGTTAACTAGACCCGGAGGATATCGACCTCAAAGAAAATGTAGATTTTACAGTTTGCGCCATGATTCGATCATCGGGTTCATGCTATCATTCAGAGAAAGCAATACGTTCTTATCAACATATTCATTCAATATACTCCCATTCAATGTGCTGTGATGGTGTTCTTGGACATACCTATGACTCATGATTGGCTATCGCGCAATGGTAAACGTTTTAGTACGCCTCGTTATAATTATTCAACTAGTGCTTTAACTACTAGATCTTGTTCAGCTTATGTTATTCATTCCCAATGTTTGCAAGACTTATTATTGTATTCAGATTGCGGATAATGCAGTGTCTCTAATGTTTTTTCTGTCTGATATTAATGTTTATCATACTAGGATTCGTTTTATTTTCGCTTGCTATAACTTGTTTTGGAGAGGGGACATAAAACGCGGTTCAATTCTCTTCATTTTTACTGAATCGTGGTAAACGCAGTTTCTATTTACAAAATTGTCAGACTCGCTGGCAATCAATCTGATCTATGTGTAAATGTCGGCAAAATCGTAAAATGGATATAAAAGTGATCGGTGTAGCATGCTGCGCAATTCTACAAGAAAATGATCACATGTCTACTGCGATAGACTAGAAATTGAATTAAGTTTGTTTTTTCTGCATGCGTACGTAATCTGCTGGGCAAGATTGACATGAATACAGGAACCATTTTCACATTACATTGAACTTGTGTCTGATACCGCCAAATCGCTGTCTCTGATATGCATTTATTTCTGTGATAAACTTCATCATTATCATCGAAAATGACAGCATTAGATAATTATTGTATTGTCACTTTTTAAATCTAAAGATAAATGGCTCGCGAAGTCATTGACTTTTAAAGATTAGATGTTCGGTGTAGTTTGAAAGTTTGAAGTGTAAGGCGAAGAAAGGAAATGACACTAGATGTTTGATAAAATTTAATTATGTTTCACATTTACTTTCTAATACAGTACAACTTCTATAGAACAACACCCTGGGGGAGCTGCGAATATTGACCGTTGTTTAGAGGTTGTTGCTCTACTGAGGTGAAATTTATAGTAAATATCAACTTAATGAAATGTTTAAGGCGTTGTTATAGAGAGGTTGTGGCTGTACAGAGGGCCGCTCTGGCGAGGTTTTGCTGTAGTTATACCTGTAGCTAGTCTAGAAACCTGATTTTAACCAAAACGTGGAAATGCTAAATAGCGTGGTACTACTATAGTACTCAGCATTCAAGTGTTAGTTTTAAGGATAGAACATTTATACCATACTTTAACTGTACTGCACAGTTTGCGTTTTATAAACTTCCCCATATAGTAGATAGATTACTTAAATGTGCAAATAATATTTTCATGGATTAATTCAGCAGTTTGTTTCTACCTAGTATTTGTACTGGAAAAACATTTAAGGAAGCTACAATTTACTATATTAGTGATTTTATTAATTTTCTTATCATTTGTTCATGCATTGTTGGTAATACAAAAATAATTTGAAAGACACCAATGGTCCATGGGCTGATCCAATATATTAAGCGTTGGGTCAACGGACCTTGGATTCTTGAACACCAGCCCTTGGTGTATGGTCTCTGTGAATGGGTTTTCCTGGTTTATGGACGTTGGATAAAGAATCCCTTTCCTCAAATCGCTGCGAGTTCAAATCCCAGTCCGGAACCAGATAAATACGGTATGCGAGGGAGATATCTAGCTAGTCTACGTCAGATCGATGGTTCTGCTCATGTTTACATCTGTGACATCTTCCAGAGTTAACACTGGAAAGGTTACTGAATGACACTGGCTGTTGGCGAGACGTTAAACATTATAGAATAAATCAAAGTACTGAAAGTACTCATGGAAACTGAACTTACATAGACCTGCACTTCAACATTGAACGGGAACTAGATTAATAATTGCATGGCCAATGTAGAAGAATGTACTAGTTTGGTCCGCATCAAAATGCAAGCGCGCCGAGCGAGTGGCGGCTATAGAATGCTGAACTATCGTTCAGATTTTAAATAACTTGACTGAATGCATTACGTCTAAGGCATTCATATGAATCAGTTGTCAGTTACATTAGGTGAATAAAATTAATGTTGATACAGAATATACATATAATAGTAGTGTTATGTTAACTGTCTATCATTATACAATGTATAACTGACATATTGTTGAAAACCGGAATTTGAAACTTACAAAATGTACTTAATTGGCTTCAAATACAAGTAATGTACTTGACAAATCCTTCTTAAGATTATTTAGAGCTTTTAGCAATGATTATTGAGTACAACATACTAGATATATTGATTTTAGTATATAGCACATTTTCTGATGTTTGCGTTTAAATATATCAAAGGGGAACAACCGTTGTTAATATAAGTAGATATATTTAATTGGATTACCTCCCTTACTTATTAACAAAAAATCTCAATATATTTGCTAAACAATAATTTCCTCAATTTAAACAAGTACATGAAAATAAACGATCGTGAATTGTTTTATAAATAATCCTATAAAAAGTAAACAAGCGGATATGAATACTTTAAACTCTACTTTGTCTAAAATAAAACGTAGGTCGTATTGTTAATTACGTTAATTGCGTAATGAGTTATTTTAAGTTTTATATGATATGCATTACAATTAAAATATAACTCAACCAGTTTAATTTAGTCATAATTCATTTGAAATTTTGAGAACCACCAAAGCGATAAAGAATATATATTGTTTTACTCCGTTTTTCAACGACACATCATTTATATACGGCGGCCGGTTCACCTAATCAGATTCCCTGGACTGTTAACTAACTACATTTATTATCCTGCTGTAACCGGAGTTCGAACCCAGATTTTTGGTCTCAAACAATTCGATACCCAAGAAAGATATGTTAACTACTCAATTTAATTAAACTGTTTGTGTCGGCGAGATGTTTTTCTTTGGTCCCCAATCCAACTCTGCGGCTGTCAGTGGCATACATGAAATCGCCAAGCAAGAAGCCGAATTTGAGCCTCTGTGGTCGAGTGGTTATGGTCATAGAAATCATTTAGCCACTGACCAGGAACCAGTTAGCCACTGACCAGGAACCAGCTAACAAGCTAACTTACGGAAGGTCGGTGGTTCAACCCTGCTGTAAACCTGCGGTCTTCCTCCGCCGTTAAGGCTCGAACATGACCCTGACTGTTTGTGCATCGTTGAACCTTCTTGAAAATAAACGAAATGTTATAAAAGAAAGGCCATGCTAAAGTAAGCATTTAATGCTTTGATAGTCAAATATATCTCTGGATAAAGGCAAAAGACATATTTTTCTGTCCGCTTGGTGCTCATTGCTTATATGTTTGTATCATTGGATTTTACCCCCCCCCCCTTTCAACAGTCAGAGTCATATAAGGCGGACATCACACCTAAACATCATTCCTGGGAAGAACCAGTACTAGAATCCCATCCTTCGTTTGCAACTGCCTACTTTCTCACATAAAGAAACATGGTCGGTAGCTTAGCTCGAACCCACAATCCTCTTACAGTGATTTTAAATCAACTACCTTAAGCACTCGACCACGGAGGCGGGTCTGGTTTGTCTGTCGATAGAAGTATCATTTCAAAGCACATGCACATTAGGGAAAACGGTCGTACTTAAATCATTTTGTAAACATGGTTTGACATTCAGTATTTGTACGTAATTTTATGCGTGTTTTTCTCATCCAACCAACTATGGATCTAAGTTTATTGTGATGGTAACTAATACACGTTAACAGGAAGTTATAGTGATTGGTAGTAAAGTGGTAAACATGACGTAGTTGTCAGACAAACGTATGTTGTTGTCTTAAATTTCGTAGAAACAATTGTTATTACGTATCCGGTTTATCAAGAGCGAACTTTAGATTTGTTTTACTTTTCAATGTTACAGCGTTTAGGTTTTGAAAGAATGCATTGTTGTTCTCCGGTCTGAACACTCATGTAATTGCACAATAAGTTGAAGGTTATCTATTTTGTTATATTGAAATTTAAACGTGTATCTTATAACCATAAACTGGAGAAATCTTATACTTCAATTATTTGAAGGAACAATGTTAAGTCAAATCTGTGAACAAAAGCCAACCTTTGGGAAAGGAAAATGTGGCCATTATTGTCAGTTGGCCTTTACACGTACGTCATTTAGTTCGGAATATTCAATGAAGCTCACTAAATGCTCCTGGATGCTGGTGCGACGCTGAACATCACTGAGAAACCCAACATAGTATAATTATATTTAGTAGATCGTATATAACCGGTTAGTAAATACAAAACTGTGACAGAAAGTCGTACAGACGTATTTCATAATATTTGAATATTTAAAAGGGCTGAAAGTCAAGTTACAAACGCGTCATACTATGATATATAAGTAATTTTTGTGGTAGTTAATACATGTGCTGGTTTCATTTGCGCGTGTGTGTTATTCTTTAACGTTTGTAATGAACAACTGAACGTTTTAATACGTGTATTGAAGACCAAACACAAAGATACAAAATTAACTCCATTGGATAGAAATGTTTGCACGACGAAGCTGTATATTCTAAAGATGGCTGATTCCTGTATATTGACCTCATGAAAATATATATTTATATATAGATATGCATTTGGCAATCATCACTAGTTAATATAACTGTTAATGCAAACAAACTGCCAGTAATTAATCAGAAAACAACGAATTCGTTAATGTATTGTTTTCAAGTAATTAACAAAGTAACATGAATGCATGTGTGAATAACTTTGTGTGTTGATAAAGTTTGACTTCAATAACACTCCACATGTGTCAAGCTAACAAACCAATAAAGTAGCTTTGTCGTATCGCGTTGTCGCATGTCATGGTATGGACGCAGAGGCGACACACGACAACGAGATACGACATCACGACATTTGGACGAATGTTAGTAAATAAAACGAAGTGTTATTCTTACGAAAACACCGTTAGTAAATAAAACGAAGTGTTATTCTTACGAGGACACCGTTAGTAAATAAAACGAAGTGTTATTCTTACGAGGACACCGTTAGTAAATAAAACGAAGTGTTATTCTTACGAGGACACCGTTAGTGAAAAAAACGACGTGTTATTCTTACGACGACACCGTTAGTAAATAAAACGACGTGTTATTTTCACGACGACACCGTTAGTAAATAAAACGAAGTGTTATTCTTACGAGGACACCGTTAGTAAATAAAACGACGTGTTATTCTTACGAGGACACCGTTAGTAAATAAAACGACGTGTTATTTTCACGACGACACCGTTAGTGAAAAAAACGAAGTGTTATTCTTACGAGGAAACCGTTAGTAAATAAAACGAAGTGTTATTCTTACGAGGACACCGTTAGTAAATAAAACGAAGTGTTATTCTTACGAGGACACCGTTAGTAAATAAAACGAAGTGTTATTCTTACGAGGACACCGTTAGTAAATAAAACGACGTGTTATTCTTACGAGGACACCGTAAGTAAATAAAACGAAGTGTTATTCTTACGACGACACCGTTAGTAAATAAAACGAAGTGTTATTCTTACGAGGACACCGTTAGTAAATAAAACGACGTGTTATTCTTACGAGGACACCGTTAGTAAATAAAACGACGTGTTATTTTCACGACGACACCGTTAGTAAATAAAACGATGTGTTATTTTCACGACGACACCGTTAGTAAATAAAACGAAGTGTTATTCTTACGAGGACACCGTTAGTAAATAAAACGAAGTGTTATTTTCACGACGACACCGTTAGTAAATAAAACGAAGTGTTATTCTTACGAGGACACCGTTAGTAAATAAAACGACGTGTTATTCTTACGAGGACACCGTTAGTAAATAAAACGACGTGTTATTCTTACGACGACACCGTTAGTAAAAAAAACGACGTGTTATTCTTACGAGGACACCGTTAGTAAATAAAACGACGTGTTATTCTTACGAGGACACCGTAAGTAAATAAAACGAAGTGTTATTCTTACGAGGACACCGTTAGTAAATAAAACGACGTGTTATTTTCACGACGACACCGTTAGTAAATAAAACGACGTGTTATTCTTACGAGGACACCGTTAGTAAATAAAACGACGTGTTATTTTCACGACGACACCGTTAGTGAAAAAAACGAAGTGTTATTCTTACGAGGAAACCGTTAGTAAATAAAACGAAGTGTTATTCTTACGAGGACACCGTTAGTAAATAAAACGAAGTGTTATTCTTACGAGGACACCGTTAGTAAATAAAACGAAGTGTTATTCTTACGAGGACACCGTTAGTAAATAAAACGACGTGTTATTCTTACGAGGACACCGTAAGTAAATAAAACGAAGTGTTATTCTTACGACGACACCGTTAGTAAATAAAACGAAGTGTTATTCTTACGAGGACACCGTTAGTAAATAAAACGACGTGTTATTCTTACGAGGACACCGTTAGTAAATAAAACGACGTGTTATTTTCACGACGACACCGTTAGTAAATAAAACGATGTGTTATTTTCACGACGACACCGTTAGTAAATAAAACGAAGTGTTATTCTTACGAGGACACCGTTAGTAAATAAAACGAAGTGTTATTTTCACGACGACACCGTTAGTAAATAAAACGAAGTGTTATTCTTACGAGGACACCGTTAGTAAATAAAACGACGTGTTATTCTTCCGAGGACACCGTTAGTAAATAAAACGAAGTGTTATTTTCACGACGACACCGTTAGTAAATAAAACGAAGTGTTATTCTTACGAGGACACCGTTAGTAAATAAAACGACGTGTTATTCTTACGACGACACCGTTAGTAAAAAAAACGACGTGTTATTCTTACGAGGACACCGTTAGTAAATAAAACGACATGTTATTCTTACGAGGACACCGTAAGTAAATAAAACGAAGTGTTATTCTTACGAGGACACCGTTAGTAAATAAAACGACGTGTTATTTTCACGACGACACCGTTAGTAAATAAAACGATGTGTTATTTTCACGACGACACCGTTAGTAAATAAAACGAAGTGTTATTCTTACGAGGACACCGTTAGTAAATAAAACGAAGTGTTATTCTTACGAGGACACCGTTAGTAAATAAAACGACGTGTTATTCTTACGAGGACACCGTTAGTAAATAAAACGAAGTGTTATTCTTACGAGGACACCGTTAGTAAATAAAACGAAGTGTTATTCTTACGAGGACACCGTTAGTAAATAAAACGACGTGTTATTCTTACGAGGACACCGTTAGTAAATAAAACGACGTGTTATTCTTACGACGACACCGTTAGTAAATAAAACGAAGTGTTATTCTTACGAGGACACCGTTAGTAAATAAAACGACGTGTTATTCTTACGAGGACACCGTTAGTGAAAAAAACGACGTGTTATTCTTACGACGACACCTTTAGTGAAAAAAACGACGTGTTATTCTTACGAGGACACCGTTAGTAAATAAAACGAAGTGTTATTCTTACGAGGACACCGTTAGTAAATAAAACGAAGTGTTATTCTTACGAGGACACCGTTAGTAAATAAAACGAAGTGTTATTCTTACGAGGACACCGTTAGTAAATAAAACGAAGTGTTATTCTTACGAGGACACCGTTAGTAAATAAAACGAAGTGTTATTCTTACGAGGACACCGTTAGTGAAAAAAACGACGTGTTATTTTCACGACGACACCGTTAGTAAATAAAACGAAGTGTTATTCTTACGAGGACACCGTTAGTAAATAAAACGACGTGTTATTTTCACGATGACACCGTTAGTAAATTAAACGACGTGTTATTCTTACGAGGACGGTGTCGTTGTAAGAATAGCACGTCGTATTATTTACTAACGGTGTCGTTGTAAGAATAGCACGTCGTTTTATTTACTAACGGTGTCGTCGTGAAAATAACACGTCGTTAAATTGACTAACGGTGTCGTCGTGAAAATAGCACGTCGTTAAATTTACTAACGGTGTCGTCGTGAAAATAACACGTCGTTAAATTTACTAACGGTGTCGTCGTGAAAAGAACACGTCGTTAAATTTACTAACGGTGTCGTCGTGAAAATAACACGTCGTTAAATTTACTAACGGTGTCGTCGTAAGAATAACACGTCGTTTTATTTACTAACGGTGTATTCGTAAGAATAGCACGTCGTTTTATTTACTAACGGTGTCGTCGTAAAAATAACACGTCGTTTTATTTACTAACGGTGTCCTCGTAAGAATAACACTCCGTTTTATTTACTAACGGTGTCCACGTGAAAATAACACGTCGTTAAATTTACTAACGGTGTCGTCGTAAGAATAACACGTCGTTTTATTTACTAACGGTGTCGTCGTGAAAATAACACTTCGTTTGATTTACAAACCGTGTCGTAAGAATAGCACGACACAAACTAAAAAACAAAGGCGTATTTGCAACCCTAACAAGAGAATCGCTATACGCCTGATCATGAATTGATAACAATGTCGTAATTTTAACACCTTATATACCACTGTGCTAATGCTTAAAACATGGTTAGAATATGTAAATTTATACTAAATGCATGTCTAATAAATCTAATTTGGCGTTTATTGTAATGTATTTTCATGGGCTGGTTGATGTTAAATAATGCTTAGTACCTTTTTTATTTGAGTAACAAAATGCGGAACAATTTAGTAGATATACACTAAAAACTAAAAACATGCTTAAGTTTACGTCCACATTGTAATATTTGTGCCCCGGGGGTTAACGCAATCTATACAATACCATATAACCGTATACCGTATAACTGTGTCACACCTTTATACAACAAACATAACAAAAAACGCTCTTAAACTTAAAAACTTTATTTTATGTTAATACAGTTTGGACTTAATGATAATAATCATGTGTCTAAATGTTTCATGTTACGCATTTTTTCTGTTTAAGTCACAATTAGTTTTTGTTGCTTTTTTTTAAGCATTATTGGGCATAATTTAAACAACAAGAATTCAATTATTGAAGCACTTGCAATCAAGAAAATGTCGATTTTTACTTACCTGTGGACAAATCAGTTTGGTTTATTTTATATACTCTATATACTCGTATATGGTTTGAAGAATACAAGGATAAAATTTGACACGCACCATTCTCATTGTTTATTTTTCTTCTGAACAATACCAACAATCTAAATCATGGAAACACAGCAGAAACAAAACAAAATATTTTATTTCACTGAACTACTAGTTACAAGTTCTTAAAATATAGTGTCTGTTGATGACTGTCTATCATTGTTCATTGTTAAAGTGTCCTTCAGTCAGAGTAATTGTTTTTGCTTTCTGTAGTTTTTTGGACAAAACCAACATTAGTTTGTACAGAAGAACCAATATCTTCTCACTCCTGTACGTTATATACCATCTCTATAAAAAACACATCGCTTGAATCATGTACGTTATATACCATATCTATAAAACAACACATCGCTTGAATCCTGTACGTTATATACCATATCTATAAAACAACACATCGTTTGAATCCTGTACGATGTAAAATTTCCAGTAAAGGCCATAGAACGTGCCTACTCTGCTTTTTAAAACAGTAACACTGACAGTTGACAACGCAATTCATACATATTTACTGTATTCATTTGTTATTTTACAGAATATGAAGTTATTTCTAGCTGTGACAGCACCTGCTGTCTTTATAAATACGGACACATTGAAACATGTAGATGCTTTTATAATGGAGAAATCGGATTCACAAGATATTCATATAAGCCTCCTAAATCCCCAGGGAGTAAGATTTGCATTTTCAGGTTGAGAGGGTACTTCCAGTTGTACGATAACTGATACAGTGCAACCTCTCTCTCTTTCTCTCTCTCGCGCGCACAACAACATCCTTTCAATCACAGCATGATTTTTACAAACTGTACGATTAACTATCAATTTAAACTCCCTTTTTGCATCTTTCAAAGGGTGTTGCTTTATAGAGGTTGCACTGTATATATTCTGTAATGCGGGCTGTCGCTTATACTTTTGAACGAAATTGCTTTTAATGTTCTCCCATTAAAGACGGTGTCGGTCAAAGTAACTTCGGGCTGTGTATGGTATATGATGTAGCTAGGACTAGTTCTGGATTAATGGAGACAATCCAAGTGCCAGATAATTACTTCAAGATGTCCACAAAACCAGCACTCTCTGACTATAAACTCATAGCAAACTGAACCATTTCGAAATGCAAAGGATGCATAATAATGACAATTATGACGAAGTCGCCTTATTTCATAAAACAGTTTTAATATAATGCTGATTTCCGCATACTGACGAGAGCAGTGGCCGTTGTTGAGAGGTGACCGTTGTTGGAAGGTGACCGTTTCACTGTATTTTGAACTGCAGTTTTCACTTTTGAATTTTCTCATCTATTGGACCCTCTAATTTAAATCTAGCCGCGGCCTTGATTAAGTGATTAATATGCTGGACTTGTAACCCGGCGCTACGGGTTCAGGTGACGACAGCTCATAATCTTCTGTGAAAATTTGACTAAAATGGTCGATTTTCCTCCAAATATCGAGAATTTTCTGGCTCCTTATGGAAGAGTAAGTTTGTACTGGTTAGCATACAGTCCGGGAAAGCTGGTTATGTAAACCGGTCGACATATATAACTGAAACATTGTATGTTTGTATGTATGTATGTATGTATGTATGTATGTATGTATGTATGTATGTATGTATGTATGTATGTATGTATGTATGTATGTATGTATGTATGTATGTATGTGTATTTCTATAAATAAACCCATTCAAACACGCATAGGTCCTACAACAACAACTACAACAACAACATCGACGCCTACTACGCATGCCCAGACTTCTAGACCATTAGTCACCGATGCTATGCCAAGTTCGAACACCACATATCCCATCGATTCTAGTGCAGTTAACAAAGACACAAACGCGACAAATTCCGGTCCTAACACAGGTACAGATTCTTCTCAGACACAACCAGTCGCCTCTGGCACATTGGGCGCAACAGCGACAGCTTCCAGTGGTTCTTGTGGTTGTACCGGAAGTTCTATCCGCCCATTTACATGTTCGACATTTCCATGTTTGATATTTGAAGATAGCTTTGATGCATTAAACCTAGGCGTATGGGAACATGAAATTACTGCTAGCAGTGGTGGGGTAAGTCCTATCAACTACATGTACAGTCACATCTGTGAACAAAGGCCATCATTTGAAAATTGACAGATAACCTTAATTATCATAGCATTATCAGCAGGATCAATGCAAGTCAATTGCATAATTTAGAAATTTATTGGGAATAATTAAACTGATGTCGAGAAACACTGACAATATACTAGTATTTCATATGAGCTAGGATTACGTACAAAATGTATTATGTTTTTAAGATTTGATAACACTCTGATTCCTTCATTTATTTGGACAAAAATGGAGTGTTTGGTATCTTTGGATTCATCTCTGAACACTGCACAACATGCACTAACTTACATTAGTGTAACTCAAAAAGGAAGAAACTAAATAACTGTGCTACGAACGTATAACTCATCAATTGTTTAGTACTTAACTTACCGGTCTTTAAACGCATTTTCCTCAAAACGCAAAAAAATGAAGTAATATTTACGATTCTGGAATTAGGGTCATGACATATCATTGGAAGTGCAATGTATTATATAATCTGTAGTCTCTCATATATTATTTTGATATAAACGAATATATCAAATGAGGCAATGAGTATCATTTCGCTTAGTGTAAATATGAAACTAAAAGAATAAGACTTGAGTATTACACCAACAACCGTATTAATATAGCTATGTTCGGCAAACTTTTCATCAAGCCGGTAGGTTGTATACATGCAGATATAATTGCTTCAGTCAAACCTGTGAACAAAGGCCACCCTTGAGAAAGACAAAATGTGGCCTTTATTCACAGGTTGTCTTTGCTGTTTATAATCAATGACGTTTTATGGAAACTGACGAACACATTATGAGTGAGAAATATGTCTAGTTAGTTCACGGAAGGTCAGTGTAAGCTCTGCCCTGGTAAAATGCTGAAAACTAGGTCACCTAATGACCCTGTCTGTTGGTGCGACGTAAATCCCCAGCGACAAATCCTGTGACACCTAAAGTTCCTACACTTAATTGTTGTCATTTTATACTTCATACAACGCTCTATTCACTTAGCTTACAGAGCGGGCTATATTCTTTAAAACGTGACACATCATACCGTAGTATGCATTTAAATAATACGAAAATTTTACAGCCATAGTTTATGCATATATATAAAATCACGAATTTTCAACATAAACGCATAAATCCTATCATATACATTCATAGTAAAAATCCTGCCACCCGGACCCCATCTGAACTGGATAAAAAGTCTGGTTTTCTAAAAATTCCGGATTTCTGAGAGTCCGGTTTCAAGGGGGTTATTGTACACTTATTTCGATCTATGAGTGAAATTACGTCTTCATTGTTTATCTACACAGACTCTAACTCTGGAGACGTTAAATGGTGGACCTGATGCTTTATCTAGAGGAGCACTCGATATCTGGGGTTAGTAACAGTTTAATTAACATTGATCATTTTGTTGTCTTCGATTGATCAACTAGTCGCTTGGTTCAGTTTGTTGTTTAGTTTAAAGCACATGTGCCGGGCACGTAGCCATCCCGCCCACTAAGCCCCATTTGACTTTCCCAGAATTTCGATCAATATATTATACATGTAGAATATATTGATCGAAATTCTGGGAAAGTCAGATGGGGCTTAGTGGGCGGTGTGGCTACGCGCCCAGCACATGTAGTCCATAGTCCTGTTCTAAATTTTGAATGACCATTGAGGTACCTGATCTTTATAAATAAAGACATTCAAACATAATAGATTGATTAACTTTGAACCATGCAACATTTTGAAATGTTGGACCTTGGTCAGTTATATTTGACTTTAATATCATAAAAGGGAAGTTATATTACTATGGCACTCTCCCTGTTCTGTGATTATAAAGCATTCGAATGTCTGGATTACCAAAAAGAACTTTTTGTTCCGCCTTGTAACAGTCACTATATACATTATATTTACTTGTTACTGACATTAGATACAAGCAAGAAAAACTATATAATAATAATATCACATCAACACTCTATCTATAGGAATGTATGTTTAGTTCCCGCCTACAGTCTATTCAAACTGGTATGGAGGCATTAGCATATTTCCGTCTTAACTGCTTCCTTCTTGACATCTCCTGTACGGGTGACAAGATAAACTTCACAACAAATCAAGAACAATACTCCAGAATGCATAAAATAATGTCAGTCTGTTGTTTGAACGTTAATTAAATGAAAATATATGATTTTTCCAAAAACGACTTTTTTGTGCGTGAAATAAGACGCTGCTAGCTGACAACTTCACGCTGCTAGCAGCGGCTGATTTCACATCGAAAAAAAAATGAAAATCATATATTTTCAGTTAATTAATGTTTAAACAACAGACTGACATTATTTTATGCATTCTTAAGTATTTAGCTCGATTTGTTGTGAAGTTTATCTGTAGAAATATAGATTACGCTGTTACGCGGCTAGACTGCCAAATTCACGCTGCTAGCAGCGGCTTATTTCACATTGAAAAAAAAAAGAATATTATAATTATATTTTCTGTTAATGAATGTTTAAACAATAGACTGACATTACTTTATGCATTCTGAAGTATTTAGCTCGATTTGTTGTGAAGTTTATCTGTATAGATATATATTACGCTGTTACGCTGCTGTGCTGCCAACTTCACAAAAAGAAACAAAAAATGAAAAAATGTGTAAGTTCTCATCTAATGAACGTTAAAGGAATAAAATCGAATTATATCATCGATTCGTAAGTGTTTAGCCGGATTTCTTGTGCATTTTATATGTTTTACTATAATAGTCCGCTACGCGGCCGCTACACTGCCAGATTCACAAAATCGATAAAATCGTATATTTTTTCTTCTAATAAACATGACAGCAACATAATGTTATTACTTCATGCGTTTTTAAGTTTTTGCATGATTTGTGGTGCAGTTTAACTGTAGAAATATATTAAGCTGCTGGGCTGCTAGGCTGCTGGGCTGCTAACTTCACGCTGCTGGGCTGCCAACTTCACGCTGCTGGGCTGCTGGGCTGCCAACTTCACGGACATCTTAAAGTGCGTCTACATTGTACATAAGTCGAAAAATAGGACAATGTTTTTAAAAAGCAGTTTTAAACTTGTTCTAAACGTTACAAACTCAAGTCTGGAGAAGTGAAATTTAGAACATAAATTTTTAAATGTCAGTTCATACATAATGCAGAATATTAACAGATTACAGCACTGCAATACACTCCAGTATCAACACTCACGTGATAACACTCAAGTGACCGTCCTCCAGTGTCCACACTCACATGACAGCACTCAAATGACCACCCTGCAGTGTTCCACTTTCACATGACAGCACTCAAATGACCACCCTGCAGTGTTCCACACTCACATGACAGCACTCAAATGACCACCCTGCAGTGGTCCACACTCACATGACAGCACTCAAATGACCATCCTTCAGTGTTCCACTTTCACATGACAGCACTCAAATGACCACCCTGCAGTGTTCCACACTCACATGACAGCACTCAAATGACCATCCTGCAGTGTTCCACACTCACATGACAGCACTCAAATGACCATCCTTCAGTGTTCCACTTTCACATGACAGCACTCAAATGACCACCCTGCAGTGTTCCACACTCACATGACAGCACTCAAATGACCACCCTGCAGTGGTCCACACTCACATGACGGCACTCAAATGACCATCCTTCAGTGTTCCACTTTCACATGACAGCACTCAAATGACCACCCTGCAGTGTTCCACACTCACATGACAGCACTCAAATGACCACCCTGCAGTGTTCCACACTCACATGACAGCACTCAAATGACCACCCTGCAGTGTTCCACTTTCACATGACAGCACTCAAATGACCACCCTGCAGTGTTCCACACTCACATGACAGCACTCAAATGACCACCCTGCAGTGGTCCACACTCACATGACAGCACTCAAATGACCATCCTTCAGTGTTCCACTCTCACATGACAGCACTCAAATGACCACCCTGCAGTGTTCCACTTTCACATGACAGCACTCAAATGACCACCCTGCAGTGTTCCACTTTCACATGACAGCACTCAAATGACCACCCTGCAGTGGTCCACACTCACATGACAGCACTCAAATGACCATCCTTCAGTGTTCCACTCTCACATGACAGCACTCAAGTGACCGTCCTTCAGTGTTCCACTTTCACATGACAGCACTCAAATGACCACCCTGCAGTGTTCCACTCTCACATGACAGCACTCAAGTAACCGTCCTCCAGTGTCCACACTCCAAATGATAGCACTCCAATACCTCACTCAAACGGACTGAATTTCGTATAGACATAGAATGGACAATTAGAGATCAGCGGTTACATTCGAGGTGGCAAAAATATCGATTTAAGCGAGTTCATGCTAACGAGGGTCGATTGTACTTTTCAACTACGACGTGGTCCTTAAGCTTAATCTTCCTACAATTGAATATATTTGAGAAAGGGAAATTATATTCATTTCCAATTAAAGGGCCTATTTTGAGCAATTTAAGGGTACAAATGTTGAGATAAGTTACAAAAAACAACAAACAAAGCTTAAATTTATCATGTTCATTTGTAAAAAAAAATCAAACAACATTCAAAAAGTTTGGACGTCCGAACTATTTTGTACGAAATGTCTAAGTTTGACGACGCACGACGCCGGACGCCGGACGGAGACTGATTCTTAAAGCTCACCCTGTCACTTTGTGACATGTGAGCTAAAAAAAACACAATGTGAACAGTTTGGACGTCTAAACAATTTGTACAAGGAATAGTCTGGCTAACCTAGTTTGGATGGACAGACAAATCATTCCTCATATATTTTATGTGTATACAATAATGAACACCATCAATTCAATAAATCGTCTTTTTTAATTTCCATATACCGTCATCCATAAGTTTATTTCTAATCCCTCTTCTATACATCTTACACTGTACACTGAAACATAAAAATGATCAAAAAGAATGAAGTCGTCCAAACATAAATAAGTACTGTTAACTGTACAAATGCTACATGACCCTATAATTATGTCATTAACATGATTACCATTAGTATGAAATTATTCGAATGTGCTGGGTATTTATCTTTTACTTCCGCATTACAGCCTATGTTCTCCAAACGAGAATGAGATAACCCTTAGGTTTGTTCAACAAATTCAATATTCAGGATGTGCTCATCATATGATCAATACCTCTAGACAGACATAGGTACATATAATAAATTTCTGCTTTCTTCAATGGCTGTCAATATGGTGGGCTAGGCTTAATCAGTTGGTGCATAATAAGCCCAAATATATTATCCTCACAAGTTGCACCCAACAAGTCACAATTATCCCAACAATTCCAGTTTGTACCTCACAGTGCCAAAATGTACCAACCCTTACCCTAACCCTACAACCACCCTCTGGTGTGTACGGACGGACTCACAGACGCACGGACGGACAGAGGAAACACAATACGCTCCTCCGCCATTTCGAAAAGCGGGGCATAAAAAATCCAAAACCAAGCAACAGCGGGGGTTACATTCTTCCTTGTGTGCATAAAAATCATTTATAACTGGCTACGCCCCTGAACATAAAACTGAATTTCTTTTCCATTATTTACGAATATCTAGTACATCGCACTCATCAAGGCTATCTCGTAATGATAAAGGCAGAAGCCGCGTTTTCTTATCAGCTTACACATGTATTGGTCTTAATAGGTTCTGCTTGTTCTATAACAGAGGAATCCGGTGTGTTTTCCTCCCGTGCATACTTTATAGCAAGACAAAAAGTTTCCGAAACTACCATCGTATTTTTTCAATATCATTGAAATAAATACTATTTATAGAACACCTGAGTTATCCCGCAGTCATGCTATGTACACGTAGTAAAGTGAAGTCACGCGCTCTACATATTTCAAGTTTACAAAAGCAAAAACCACAGTGAAATGAGTGTTTTCAGACGAAAAAGCTCTTGTTTCGTCGGTAATATTTATCTTGGGATAATATCAGCAATTAAATGTTTTTGCATATATTTTTCTACAGCAAAAAGCTGATGGGGCTTTAAGAAAGCCCATGAGCTATCGTAAAGTTAAGAAAAAATCGTTCCCAAACTTAAGAATTCGTAGCTAAGAAAAAATTGATAAAACGTATTTTAACGCTAAGAAGGGGGATAAGACACTTCTTACTTAAGAAGTGGCGTAAGATGTTTGATGAAACGGGGCCTAAATCTTTATTCCTTCGTGATTACATAGTACACACTTCTCAAATTTATTGTCTATTGTAATCTATTTCCGTCAAACTTTAAGCTAGTTTTTTCCTAACTATACGTAATTCTAAAGACACTTCAGCTTAATTGGATGACATGTATGACAATTATTGTGAACGTGCATGTAATATCACAACGTTCGCAATGAAAGAAATTACGTTACGTGTTACGGTATTTAATTTCGGTAAAAACCGCAATACTTTGTTCTGCCAATACCTTCGATTTGATTACATCATCAATGCATGTACACAGATTGACGTCAGTACAATTATTACGATAATTATAATTAATCATTTTATTAAAACTGTTCGATACTTAATCGTGATAACTCTCGTGTTATAGTCAAATAGAAAAACCGAAAAAGAATATGTTATTTTAATATTTCGCTAGATGTTTCCTTCTTTTAATTTATGAATTAACTTGTTTGCATTCCATTTAAATGTTAATCGTCAAATTTCATTTTAAGATATAAACGTTTAATTTATATGTAGTAAATGTGTTGGCAATTTATGGTGTTTTTTGTCAACATTAATAACTCCTCTATTATCACGTTTTAGGAGTGGCAAGATATTAATTGATGATTAAACAAATGTATGTAAAATTCTCAGAACTAAACATATACCACAGCGATGTGTTTGAATCAACTCGGGTCAGATATTTTTTTTAAAGTTTAAGGGCTTGACTGATTTCGACAAACACTGAGGTAAAATAAACAATGCATGGGCAAAAAAGGCCACTCAGTGCAATTTTCCTCTGTCAACAAAATGTATTTATTATTTATGTACTACATTGATATAAGTTTTCAACTACGCATGTGGTCAATAAAAGAACATTAAATAACATTGATGTCATAGTTCATACATGAGTATACATGTATATTTGATAAAGTGGCCTCCGTGGACAAGTAGCTATGGTTTCTGACTTCTAATCGATAGTTGCTGAATGCTGTGAGTTTGAATTTCACCAAGGACAAAATTCCACATGTGAGGAAGCTGTCACATAATATTACGGAAGGTCAGTGCTTCTACCCAGATGAAAGCCTTCGGTTTTCATACACCGTTAAACCCAGAAAATTGACGAGACGTTTGCCCGAGGTAATGATATGTGGCATCTCTCCAAGTAGTGTATACAGTGACATTTTTCTGTCATTTGTGAGTGTTTCGGCACAATGGTATTGGCAGAAGAACGGTGTTGAATATGCGACGTTTTATGGTTTTTTTTAGAAGCGAAAGCTCCTTATTTTTTATATGAGCCGCTGGATTTTCTACTTACGATCACATTACCGCCATTGACGATACATTCGCGTTGAAAAAAAGTACCACTAGTTGTATAAGTCTGCATTGCAGTATTAATAAAGGTTAGATAATTATATATCAGGATTATTTTGATTTTGAATCATTATTGGCTACTGAATGATAGCTCAGTTTTTCATAGTCGTTACTCCTTCGGCATACCAAAGTTCTTCGTTTTCTACATCCGCTATGCATTTGTTAAACTGGTTCCCGTGTTTCAATGCAAGTCTACGTAAAACTAGCTTACATGAGTACTTTCTGTACTTTGATATCTACTTTGCTTCTTCGTAGATGTGATATATACGCGTACTAGCTAGCTAAGCTCAATCAACATGAAGTTTCCATTGAAACAGAAGCAGGTTGTGTCAATCGTTGGAATTCCAGCGTCAGCCATCATGGAAAGAAGTCCGCGAACAATAACGTACAATATGGCGACCCGAGGCGTTTTCTTTTTGGCAAACGCCGTCGAGTTTCGATTAGCCTATTACGTCCGAGGCGTTTTCTCTGGAGTACCGATTGACTGACGGGATGTTAGACAATCTGCTCGACTTAGCTGAAGCACAAAAGACGAACCACTTATATAAATGTCGTCAGATAAGCCTGATTTATTGTCATCTGTAGGTACGATTGAAATGAGAAAATATATTAAATGTTTAGAGATTGTCCAAGACATATTAAATTTAATAAAAGAACGTGACGACGACGAGTACTATGGATTAGCTTTCCCGTGTAAAGTTAAGAAGATATTAAACCGTTTGAATAAAGTTATCTAGTTCAGTTGCTTGTATAAACGTGCAGAAATATACAAACTACAGTGATATTGCGAAACTGTCTATAGAAAATTCCCCTAATGTTTTATCACAAGAAGTACAGCTTGAATAAAGGAAAAAAACAGGAAAGCGTTATTGAACGTACCCACCAACTCCAGTATGCGAGTTTAGTTTAAATCGCGTACCCTGTCGATAGCGTTGTGTAAAACCTAGTATACGAAAAATGATTACAATCCTGCGTTGATAAATCCCTTATTAATGATGATGTTGCATTTTGATTAAATGCTATTTCGAAACTGACCAGAATCCAGTCCACATACCTTAATTTACCTCGATTCGATCACAACGTTTGTGAACTTATATTTGTCTCATATTTTCCTCTGATCCGGTTCCTCATTTTTGGAACTTGATTTCAAAATCAAGTTCCTGTGTAATTTTGACTTCTGCTCTCTAAATAAAGGTTGCAGTTTTCTAAACTGATCAGAAACCATTCCCAATTCCTCAATTTTTCCAGGTTCGTTGTCTATGTTTTTGAGCTAGATCTCAAATTCCATAGGGTTTTACAGAGAAAATACATGTTGTTTCAATATACATATGACCAGGCGATGAGTTTGATTTAACATGGATTACATACCCTATAAGCTATACAGTTTCTAAGCAACAAAGACGGAAAAGGTCAACCATGATAATGTAATTTATAAAGAAAAAGTATCTAGTTCATATATTGACTGTTTGTAATAAAATGGCTATGTACTTAATACCTGTACGACCGTTCTGAAATCATACCTACACCCTCTACTCTACAGTCAAACATGTGAATAAACACCACCCTGTTGAAAAATACCGTTATCCAAAAAACCATCATTGATAGTTGAGAACAAAACGAATTCCGTATAAAGGCCACCTGTAGTTTAGGCCATATTTTGTCTTACCTAATGATGGCCTTTGTTCACAGGGATGACCGTATGTGAAAACGTCACAAAATGTTAAAAGCAACGTCACTAGACGTCATTTGAAAGGATGTCTTTATGTTTACCGCTGAGATGCACCGTAAATAATTCATATGAATAATTTTATGTAATTTTACTTTTTTGAAAAGTTGACGAATTGTACATACTATCAGCCGAAACTCAAAAACTAAAAATCGTTAACAATGCCATTATGACCCAATTCCCATGTTCCGGTTAATCTATTTTCTTACACTACATTTTTATCATTGTAATCGTGGAAAAGAAAACAATTTTAGAAAGAAGTATTTATCTTAAGACGGGTAAGTCCCTGGGAATCTTCACAGCGTTTGTTATCAATGTTTTGGACTCGACTACGCCTCTGAAATTGAACCGGTGTCCTTAAAACGACATCAACGAATGTAGATAGATAGAAGTTTTAGATTATTTACCTATCTAACTTCACGATATTTTCTGATAAAGGAATGTGGGGATTTTTTTACAAGTGTAAATTTGCAGATTTATGAATTTCAGATGACTGAATTTTTTGTTTAAATCTCGAAATTTTTGCATTAGCCGACTATTTTTTAAGTGTACAGTATGATTATAGAATGATTTGCTGAAAAATTTGCTGACAAACATTCATCTTGGTGTTTTTTTAACGCAAAACACATGTAGTGGTTCATAGGTCACGGCCGGGATCCAGCTCTAAGTACACTTGACCTGTTATCCAGCGATCCGGGTTCAAACCCCAGTCACGACAAGTAACACCTATACACCTCACATGAACATTTGACAAAAATGTCGATTGTTCATCATATGTGGAGTATTTCGAGGGTTCAGCGCAATAGTGTCGTAACTCACAAAGAAATAAGAACAAGTTACGACAATGTTGCACTGAGCCCTCGATTTGTTGGCTCCTTATGCAAGAATAAATTAGTACTTGTTAAAATCCAGACCAGGAAAGCTGGCATGGTGACCCGGTAGTCGTATATAAGTGAAATACCGCTTAAAACGAAGTTCAAGCCAATGAAACAAAGATGATTCGTGTAAGCCCCAACGCTGCGCTCGACAGTTAAAAAACCTCGGATTCAGAAGTTCGAATCTTGAGCGCTTCATACGTTTTCTGTAACTATTTGATTAAAACATTATCTCTAAGTACATTCATCACCCAACATTCACGTGGAAATGTTAACATTCACTTGCAATGTGAAGTTTAAACCGCAAACCGTAAACTTTTGTCGTCCGAAAATAACAATAAGTGAATAATTAAATTACACATTGGAAATTAAATTTGCTATTTAATGATGAATGTTGCTGTTTTAACTCTCTTTCTATTTAAATGATACATCACAAAAATCTATGTAAAAATACATATATATTTGTCTATAGATAGACTTTATTCAATGTAATAGTTTTCGTTATATCTATCGGTTAAATTATTGATAATCAACTTAAAGTAGATTGAATGACACAAACAGTGGCATGTTTGTATTTATTCAAATTTAAAAATGCTAAAATATTGTATGTATTTACATAATATGATTATCCTTTGTATATACAGTACAAACTTTCCAGAGCGGCCCTCTCTTGAGCAACCACAACCACTTCTCTTCAACAACAACATGGCTTTTTCCCATTGTACGATTTTACTACTAATCTAACCTCTCTATAGCAAACCCTTAACAACACATAATCATCACTGCTCCATCACTAAATAGGCCTTGTGTGGAATATACAACCGTATAATCACATTTATAGGTCGTGATGCTAGTTAGTTTGCATAATATTTTCTTTGCCACTGTAGCCAACTTCTCTGACGTGAATGGTATATCTCTATGTATATAAATGAAAGCAAAATAAGTCTAAATGACTTTTCATATTTAAGCAGATAACTACATATCGCTTCCATCTCTCGACGCAATAAGGATGACTCCATTTTCTGATGACTTTTAAAACTACAGGAGAAGTGTTTACAAGAAATTACTGCGTCACTAGATTTATTCTCAATTAATATATCACATATCTACTTACTACTTCCCATCGAAGAATACTTCCGCGTCGATAACGACGTTGACGAATGTATGGTGTACACGAAATGACACGATAAAATCAACAACCGAATGAAGAATGATGTACAAGAAGTGACATAATATGATAATCAATTACTATCCGGTGTCAATCTTTGTAACTCGTTAATTTCCTCATAAAGATAATACGTAGATTAAATATATTCCTATTAATTAATCGATTAGTTATATCTCAAGATTATTATCAAGGTTATCGGATGATCGATAACCGACAAAGTATACGATAATTTGGATTTTGTTCTTCGAAAATGAGGTCGACATCAGGTCATGTCAACATCATCCCATTTGAAGATATATTCTTACGACCACAAAAACAAAACAAAATCTCAATATTACGACACCTTTGCGATCCAGTATAAGATTTCGTACTTTGAGGCGATACGACAGTAAGCTTGGAATATTCATAGAATATCGAACACCGGTCTAATATTAAGTGAACATTACAGTGAGGCGGTCTTGATAAGTTTTTTAAGTTTTATCTTAACAATAGACTCAAAGGTTGAGATACAGGGTGTTTCATAATATTATAATATGTTTTTTGTGTGTGTTAAATTAAGTTATACACCTGTAACTTCCTGGACCAAAATTTACATGCATCTACTTTAAGTGTGTTTTTAAATAATAGAATTGGCTATTACAATCAAAGGTTATAAGCTGTTGTAATAGTATTATATTTTATGAAACACCCTGTACAGTAAGAAGAGCTGAAACAAGAAGTGAACATTCAAAGAATTTAAATTGAAGAAAATGTGTACCATATTTGCTTTTTTTAAAAAAAACATCATTATCACGCACTATACTGTTTTATCATTAACCGCATTTTTAACTACGTCCGTTTTAAATTGGCGAATTAATTTGATAATACCAGTTCCGGTTTCCGGAATAAGATTATTTTGTTGTTTTAAACAATTTTAAACCATGTGAAAAACACAAATTTTTTTCCAAGAAACACTTGCTGTTTCTTGAACCGAAACAAACAAATACGTGTAGATATCTATTTAATATAAACTCTACTCGGACCGAAATACACATAATATTATGAACGGTTTATCAAACTAACCGAAAGGACAACTAAAGGAATTAGGATTAATGCATTGGTTATTTCTGAGTGCTTCATAAACACTTGACCATTAAAGCTGATTGTGATATTGTTCTTACGATTCCTGGTTTCTAAGTCTTGAACCTAACATAAACCGGCTGGACAGAACAGTTTCATTATTAGATAATTTTACAAGCCAAATGTAACATAGCTCGCGGTACGAACTACGTACCTTATAACATTTCATAAGTACATGTGCCTTTAAATAGATAACGTCATAAGACGGTCGCTTTTCTTAGCAGATAAGACGATGACTGACCATCTATCAATAGTATAAATATACGATCGCGAAGCGGAAAGTGTTCAGTTAGCTCGACTTATACATACTACAGAATTGCTTGAATACGATCGTGTAGTTTCGGGAGTTTAAACTGACTTGAATACTAGTAGTCGACGGTTCAACACCAAACGCGGTGGTTTTAAATCAGCGTTAATCTAAAAATTGAATCGGTGTGAGGCGCATTTTTAATTAGAGTTAAAATGGATGAATATAGTTTTCAAACAAAGAAGATACCCGAGTTCACGACATTGGATTATGTTTTGTTTGGACTTATGCTGGCGGGGTCGGCGTGTATTGGAATTTTCTACGCCATAAAAGACCGAAATAAAAATAACACGAAGGAATTTTTGTTGGCAGGAGGCAAAATGAACCCAATACCCGTAGCCTTGTCGATTCTTGCCAGTTTTATGTCAGCCATAACTTTACTCGGAACTCCCGCAGAAATGTATAATTATACGACAATGTACTGGTATATAGGGTTGGGCTACCTGCTTGTGGTGGGCGCTGCCGCTCACCTGTTCATACCCGTCTTCTACAGACTTAGAGTTACAAGCGCCTATGAGGTAAGTATTTAAAAATTAAAATTCTATTTTTATCATTGTATGTATCTGGCCAAACTTGAGAGCAGTCTCCGAGCTCAATTTCCAATTCCAATTTCAAACTAGTAAAGCTGATTTATGTTTAAATATATGTTCTGATAAATTATCAGCTGACAGACAAATGTAACAATAATATCAGTTTTATCTGATCATAATTGAGTAAGAAAACATTAACAGATTTGAGCTTGGAGACCGATCTCAGTTTTTTACACCCCCTCCTGTTTTACCGCCGAGCACTTGCAAAAATAATGTCTGAACAAATACCGATCATCATAACGTACATTTCTTCTAATTTAAACCATATAGCATGATTAAATCTCGCTTATTCTGATATCAAATCGCTTCAATATGCAAATAATGCAGAATAGTTTGGTTTGTGGGAATACACTTAAATAATTCAGTTCACAGGTTGCAGCAATCTATAGTTACTTTCATTTTGAATTGCTAACCAGACATCTAAACATTCTATGTTTTTAATCTATTTCTCAGATTTTTCTCTCGGTATCTGAATTGGTGTATAACAACACAATATGTTAACAACATAACGTTTCCTGTTGTATTAAATCGTATTTATTATCTCTCCATTGAAAGCGTACTTTTTTCTCATGGTAAAAAAATAAGCATCAAAACTAGGTCTGGCTTTAATCAAGTAATAAAACCAGCGTGTTGTTCATATGTAAAAACACGCTTTGTCTATGTGTGTATTTGCATAACTGGGTCAGAAAATATGGCAAGCCGTAATGGTCTAATAAAACAACACTAACACTGATCTCAGGTATTGAAATTGGTTGAAAACTTATTACTATTATTGGTCTTAAAACACACTGCCTTCTTGGTGCGAGGTTATAAAATTTGAGAACAGTCTACCAAGTGGTTGAAAAGAAAGAACTGATTAACGTTTAAATACATGTTCAGATCAAGTATGCTGTCTGACTAATGTATCAATGATATCATTACTGTCTGATCATAATTAATTTAAAAACATGAACAATTTGATATCAGACCTGACTTGCATAAACCATCTCAAACCCTGAGAAAATCTCAAATGTTGAGATTTTCGCTGATTCGTTGAGAAAATCTCAGTTTTGACCTAAGCGACTTTCACAAAAATTCTCAGCCGAAAATCAGATTCTGAGATTTGTTGAGATTTTCTCAATGACTTTGAGACACACTTATACATATCTCAAACTGCTTGAGAAAATCTCAAATCTGAGATGGTTTATGCAAGTCAGGCCTGAGATCGAGGACTGATCTCAAGTTTGATAACCTCGAGGCATGAAATCAGGCAGGTTGTAGAACTCATCCCAAATAGAGTTCGTACAGAATGCTAGAGTAATATCAGAAAGTAGTGATATTAGAACGTTAGTTACGGCTTGCCATTTCTTATATAAACATACATGGCACTTTTTTCAAGAAGTAGGTTTAAGTTTTTATATATTTGATTGATTTATGATGCTAAGAGAACAACTTACAGCTAAGGTAACCCTTTAACACTATTGGTTTGGAGCTGTGCTACAGACTTGATTGTTCTTACCTCCCCTCCCCTCCCCCCCCCCCCCCCCCTTAGATAAATTGTAATGAATTTGACAAAACAATTGTTTTGTTTGATTTTATTCCAATTCCAGTTTTCTGTACAAGTATGTTGTGTCAATAAAAAAGAATAGAAACATAAGTTAATAAATAACAAAGCCAGCCTACCGACACAGTAAAAAAAGTTGTGATCACGTGTATGTGTAAACCATCGTGTTTAAGGATAGCCTAATATGTGTTTGTCGGATCATATGTTTAGCCACACAACGTAGAAATAAAATCTTTCCAAGAAATAATAAAAAAAACATATATAGTCAATTTGTTCACGTTATACAATATAACCTGTCTAAAGAAACATCCTTTGGGAATAGCAAAAATGATATTGCTGTTGAGAGGTTGATGCTCTAGAGAGGTTTTTATGGTTAAATCGTGCAGTGGGAACAGATCATGTTGTTGTTAAAGGAAGCCTGGTGCTTAAGAGAGGGACACTCTGGAGAGGTTGTACTGTATGTATATAATGTAGATACGTAACAAGCCTAGTATTTACATTCATGCGAAATAATATACATGTATACATTGTATCTTAATAAAATGGATAATTTAAAATGTTGTTTTTTGAAACCCATCACTGTCTCGTACAATATATATATATGTCATAATATAATTGATTAGTTTTTAAATAGTTTGTATGTATATCCTGTCGCTTATGGTGACTCATTATATTATGATGCATGCCGATGACTCGGCTGCATACATTCTGATTCTGATCTAGTTTATTACATGTACGAGTTCTAGTTATAATGTAATTGAACTAATTAGAGCACATCGCATTTTAAGTTTCGGTACATTTTCTTTGCATTTGGTTATTAGGTACATGTACTCAAAAAACAGCCTCCGTGGTTGAGTGGTTAATGTCGCTGACTTCAAATCAATGTAACCTCTCACTGATGAAGGGTCGTGTGTTCATGTCCCGCTACCGACCATGCCTCTTTATTTGAGAAAGTATGGAATGATGGTTAGGTGAACTGTCTTATATGCCTTATATGACTATGACCGCGTAAAAGAGGCGTAAAAGAGGCGTAAAAGATCAAACAAACATCTACTCAATATTGATTAGCCATGTTGCAGCTGAGTTTGCTTTAAATATACATAATAAAAATATTTTTCATTCATAATTTATTTGACTCGGATATTTTTTAACATTTTATATATAATTATAGTATATACTGATATCGAATGATAAGATAAATTAGAATTCTACAAATGTTGTTGCATGTTTAAACAATGAACACTACATGTATTAGTATTGTCACACTGTTGATTCAGAAGAAATTCTGATGAAAATCACACAAAAAATGTTCAAGCAGAAAAAGATATGTGTATGTATCAGTGTTATTGTCAGTCAAACCTGTGTTAGCGAACACCTCAAAATAAAGGCCACCCTATGAATCAAGGCCATTTGTTTAATCAAACAATTCGCTGTTCATTGATTTTGTTCATAATTGGAGCATAAAGTCCTGGGTACGTTTATTATAGGGTATAAACGGACAATACGTATTCCACTGTCAACTTATACGGTGGCACGGAATCAGAAACCAGGCGATCGACGTCGAGCCCCGGTCGCGGTAGGTCGTACATTTCTATTAAGATTTAACAAAAATGCTGACTTTCCACCATGCGTTAAGTTATCAGTTTAATGTAGAAGTGGTTAGACAATCGGCGGTAAACCCGCTGAAACGAAGAGGTTTGCAAATCGCAAAATCTTTTACATCGTCCGTATTTTTAGTTTCAACGTACTACCTAAATTAAAGTTCATGAATTATACACTTCATGTTTTTACCATTATAGGTGATTCAAATCATGTTTTGGTATCATTGCGCATGCTCAACGGTGAAAAATAATCGGATTGTGGGAAATGTTGTGCAATAATTATATATAAAGCAATGTCATTAATTTTATGATATTATTCATGTTTTTTAGAACTATTTTTCTGTCAGTTATGTTGAGGTAAATACGTTTTTCTTCCTGATTAAAACCAGCGAGTAATATTGATGATTCGGATGAATGAATGGAAGAGCAGTGGTGTAGAGGTAAAGCGTCGGACTCCTAACTCAGAGGTTGCGGGTTAGAATCCCGTCATTGGCGGAATTTTTACCGAAACCTTCCCAATCACTTCTTTTGGCGCGAGTACTGGTCAGAATCCAGGAAGCAGTCTTCGAGAGCAGTAACATAAGTTATAAGAAATTGCTCAACAATCAATGTAAAATAAATACATTTAATCTAAAGATTAAACAAGAGGAAGACATAATCGTATATGACTTAACTAAGGGAAAGACGGCCCCGACTTGTCGCATAGTCAGAATAGACAGTCAGCAATATCGTCAAACTGTTCACAAAAGTTTAGTTAAAAAGGTAACTTGTCAATGAAGAATGTTCTTTCTTACACTTAACTGACTTATGCGGTATATAGTCAAACCTGTGAACAAATGCCACCCTTGGAAAGATAAGAAATTGGCTTTAATTGACAGGTGGTCTTAATCTGATGGTAAATGATGTTTTTTTTTTAAGAATGGACTTTATTTATTGGGTGGCCATTATTCGAAGGTGGCTGCTGACATAGGTATTATCTGATTGTGGTACATTGCGAATGAACATAGAGTCAACCCAATTTGTCTGAGCGAAACCTTCCGCGACAAAAAATAATTTTGAAACGTCCAACGGTTTATTTTGCGTGTGGTTGCGTTTTAGAACAAAAGCACTATGTATACGACAATAAACATGTATTTACGAACGAGAAAGTGAAGTGCGTGTCAAGTTACATAAGTTGGTGATATTACGATAATCATGTAGTGTACTTTCAAAGTAGTTTTAAAGTTATCGTACAAATACTACTTTAACTTTGATGGTAAAATAAACCAAGTCAATGGTACTTATATAATCATATACAGTGCATATTATGATCGATTAAACCTACTCACCATACGAAAGACAAATATTTTTATGCTGATGATAACTAAGGCTAGTCTATTTGTGTAGTATAATTGAAGCGCACCACCATCATGAGTAATGTAGTTAACAACATCTCGAGGTGACGTGGAACGTCGAGACATGATTTAGGTCATTGAACACGTACGAAACCCAAGGTCATGGCTTCAACCTTTTTAAAAACTTAAATGCATAAATATATTTTATTGGGAGAAACGATTACTTCATGAATTTATACGCATTATCCTACAATAACAATTCTCCAATTCGTTATCATAACATTATTATTTATCATTGCTAGTCATCGAAACTTAACATCACAATTCGCCAATTAATTATCATTACATAACATTACAATTCGCCAATTAGTTATTAGTACTTAACACCATAATTCGCCAATTAGTTATCATTACATAACATTACAATTCGCCAATTAGTTATTAGTACTTAACACCATAATTCGCCAATTAGTTATCATTACATAACATTACAATTCGCCAATTAGTTATTAGTACTTAACACCATAATTCGCCAATTAGTTATCATTACATAACATTACAATTCGCCAATTAGTTATCATTACATAACATTACAATTCGCCAATTAGTTATTAGTACTTAACACCATAATTCGCCAATTAATTATCATTACATAACATTACAATTTGCCAATTAGTTATCATTACATAACATTACAATTCGCCAATTAGTTATTAGTACATAACACCATAATTCGCCAATTAATTATCATTACATAACATTACAATTCGCCAATTAGTTATTAGTACTTAACACCATAATTCGCCAATTAATTATCATTACATAACATTACAATTCGCCAATTAGTTATCATTACATAACATTACAATTCGCCAATTAGTTATCATTACATAACATCACAATTCGCCAATTAGTTATCATTACATAACATTACAATTCGCCAATTAGTTATCATTACATAACATTACAATTCGCCAATTAGTTATTAGTACTTAACACCATAATTCGCCAATTAATTATCATTACATAACATTACAATTCGCCAATTAGTTATTAGTACTTAACACCATAATTCGCCAATTAATTATCATTACATAACATTACAATTCGCCAATTAGTTATCATTACATAACATTACAATTCGCCAATAAGTTATCATTACATAACATCACAATTCGCCAATTAGTTATCATTACATAACATTACAATTCGCCAATTAGTTATTATTACATAACATTACAATTCGCCAATTAGTTATCATTACATAACATTACAATTCGCCAATTAGTTATTAGTACTTAACACCATAATTCGCCAATTAGTTATCATTACATAACATTACAATTCGCCAATTAATTATCATTACATAACATTACAATTCGCCAATTAGTTATCATTACATAACATTACAATTCGCCAATTAGTTATCATTACATAACATTACAATTCGCCAATTAGTTATTAGTACTTAACACCATAATTCGCCAATTAGTTATCATTACATAACATTACAATTCGCCAATTAATTATCATTACATAACATTACAATTCGCCAATTAATTATCATTACATAACATTACAATTCGCCAATTAGTTATTATTACATAACATTACAAATCGCCAATTAGTTATCATTACATAACATTACAATTCGCCAATTAGTTATTAGTACTTAACACCATAATTCGCCAATTAGTTATCATTACATAACATTACAATTCGCCAATTAGTTATTATTACATAACATTACAATTCGCCAATTAGTTATCATTACATAACATTACAATTCGCCAATTAGTTATTAGTACTTAACACCATAATTCGCCAATTAGTTATCATTACATAACATTACAATTCGCCAATTAGTTATCATTACATAACATTACAATTCGCCAATTAGTTATTAGTACTTAACACCATAATTCGCCCATTAGTTATCATTACATAACATTACAATTCGCCAATTAGTTATTATTACATAACATTACAATTCGCCAATTAGTTATCATTACATAACATCACAATTCGCCAATTAGTTATCATTACATAACATTACAATTCGCCAATTAGTTATCATTACATAACATTACAATTCGCCAATTAGTTATCATTACATAACATTACAATTCGCCAATTAGTTATTAGTACTTAACACCATAATTCGCCAATTAGTTATCATTACATAACATTACAATTCGCCAATTAGTTATTATTACATAACATTACAATTCGCCAATTAGTTATCATTACATAACATTACAATTCGCCAATTAGTTATTAGTACTTAACACCATAATTCGCCAATTAGTTATCATTACATAACATTACAATTCGCCAATTAGTTATCATTACATAACATTACAATTCGCCAATTAGTTATCATTACATAACATTACAATTCGCCAATTAGTTATCATTACATAACATTACAATTCGCCAATTAATTATCATTACATAACATTACAATTCGCCAATTAGTTATTAGTACTTAACACCATAATTCGCCAATTAGTTATCATTACATAACATCACAATTCGCCAATTAATTATCATTACATAACATTACAATTCGCCAATTAGTTATTAGTACTTAACACCATAATTCGCCAATTAGTTATCATTACATAACATTACAATTCGCCAATTAGTTATCATTACATAACATCACAATTCGCCAATTAGTTATCATTACATAACATCACAATTCGCCAATTAGTTATCATTACATAACATTACAATTCGCCAATTAGTTATCATTACATAACATCACAATTCGCCAATTAGTTATCATTACATAACATTACAATTCGCCAATTAGTTATCATTACATAACATTACAATTCGCCAATTAGTTATCATTACATAACATTACAATTCGCCAATTAGTTATCATTACATAACATTACAATTCGCCAATTAGTTATCATTACATAACATTACAATTCGCCATCTGTAGTCATTACTTAAGTTTATTAATGTCATATCTTAAAATCACGATCTCAAAATTAGCAATCATTACTTAAAATCAAATACACATCTGTTTTTATTACTTTAAAAACGGCAACCAACATTATGATCACCGATTATAAACTGTCCGTAATTATGCATGGCAAGCTAAACCTATGTATCTAATGACAAATGTATCCACTGTCTGACTGATGGTAAAAAGTCGATGTCTTGTGAACAATAAATATTACAAAATTATATTGGTATCCGATGAAAGAAACGACAGAACTGTTTATTATTTAAGTACAAACATGACAGAAAAACAATATGGTACGACTTTCGAAATATTTTACAAACATTACTGTGCCTCCACCACATTGGGGGAGGGGCATATAGGTTTGTTTTTGTCCGTATGTCCGTCGCGCTGTCACGCTGTCGCAGTTGTCCCGCCGTCCGTCCGTAGACCAGTATAATTTCGCGTGTAACTTCAAAAGTGTAACTGCTAGAGCCATGAAACTTTCTAAGAACAGTTTTACGCAAGTGTACTTACGCACCTAGGTAGTTCGATGCAAATTTATAGGAGATCAGCAAAGTTAGTATCCCTGATTCAGCAAAAATTAGCATTTGTGGACTTGTGTTGTGTGTAAATCGAAGAGTTGCTCAAAGCAAACAACTGTTAAAACATAGTTCAGTCTTGAAACTAGATCTATAATCATATTAAATTCACAAGCACATGCACTGACTTTATCACATCCACATGATTAAATTTTATTCGCAGCCGTAATTTGACAGAATTCTTGATGACAGAACAGCGGAATGTGTGGCATCCGTGTCCTACGGACACATGTCTAGTTAAAAAAAGACAAATTTCTTTAGTTTGGACAACATTCCGATTGTTTAAGAATGTTTGGGGACGATAAATTACCGGTATCCACTATCGCTAGCTTGAGTCGTGAGTCAATGAGGAATTTAACTTAACTGCGTTAATATTGATGTCGTACATGACTTTTTAATAATAACATTGTAGTATCTTAAACAATGTCCAAACAAAACGATGTATTGAGTTATGAGACCAGGTGTACGAGCATTTAATATTGAAGAAAATCATTGTTAACACTCTAGAGTCAACATTTTTTCATCAAATATTGATGAAAGCTGCTTAAAATCGGTCCTGATGATTCCTTGGTCAGTGTAAGGCTCTGACCTAGTTAAACAATGATATGAAAGAAGTGGACGTCTTTACTCAGGTGATGAAGTAAAGGACCACCATGGTCCTCCTGTTTTAAAAACAAATAAAAATTAACGAATTCGCGTCCCCACAAATCAATCGTTTAAATAATGTCTTCAAAATTTGAGCCCAAATAAAATAAAAAGAAACCATGGTAATGACAAATTTAATAGAAAGCTCATCTGAATATCTATCTGATAGCCAGTTTCATTTGGTTTCATGCCGTTTTTCAACGATACCTTGAAAGTTATACGGCGATCAGTTCACCTAACCATTTTTACCGGACTGTTTATTAACCTGAATTAAATCTCAGCGGTTTATTCTGGATGCCAAGTACATTGTTTGATTAAATTTAAGTTGAGGATGTTTAAAATGATGTGAATTTACTCCGCGGTCAAATACGTGTTAATGTTCCCCATGAAGTTATTTCCTGGTCTTGTAGACGATGTTATATGCATGTACAACTATCATCAGCGTCAAATGGGTTTCTGTTTCAGTCCATATAATGAATCTCTCTTTCTTCGAAAACGCTATACTACGCTAAAAATAACGGCGTATCTATCATTCGATTATAAAGATGTTTGTTAAAATAGATGCGATATTGATTAAGTTGGTATTGATACAGAATGAAAGTCCAGCAGGTATATGAGCCTGTTCAAATGCAACACATTGGATGACGTAACCACACCTTTCTTATAGAGCTCAAACACTTACAGTGCAATAAATCTTCAATCCGTTGGTTGTAAAAGTTGCCCCAAAAACCTCTTCAGATAGGCGATTGTTATGCACTAGTAATTCATACATTTTTCAAGGCACTGCTAAACTCGGCGGGTTCGCTCTGATTTTTTGTCCGTATAGACAATATCGTGTAATCTATATACTTGCTCAAACAAATCTCACGGTAAAACAGCCATTGATATGTCTAGCTGTTTGTTTTTCTGTCATAAATAGCCTTTTATGGGAACCACTTCAAGGCTGTGTCATGCATATATTGTTATGTAGTATTTCTTATTTGATGGATCATGCTCGAATCGAATTGGCCATATACTGCTTAAGAACGAGATGTTTATACAGGTCCTTTCCATTGACATACCTACAAAATAAGAAATATAAATATCTTAATCATTGCATGTATTGCTCAAAATGAAATTTGTGGTTAACATCTATTTAAATTTATTACATGTATATGATTGTATATCATGCAGCGAATGTAATCATGTTAATAGTGTTGTTGTCGCGGAAAATTTAATACTGCGATAAGAAAAGGCGGTCTGCGGGTTGCTGTTGTTGTTTGTTTAGGGGGGGGGTGTAATCATGAAAATAAATTTCAAACTTTTTTCTACTCAGTTCATGTGTTAAATGACAATAAGAGCAGTATAAACATAATATTAACTAACTGTAACGAGGTATAACTATGAAATTGTTAGTTAATTTAAAGTTTTTGAATAATAAAATATAAGACGTCCCTCAACATATTTCGAATTCAACACATTATTGACAAGGTATCATAGGTAAGATCATATATTGTATATCCAGAAAATTACGACAACAACAGAATTTTTGTATATGATTTTTTTCAAACCGCTTTGATCGCTAGTTGGTCAATTACTGTAGTATGAATAAATTTCGTGTGCTATTAAATATCGTGGATTTCGTGGATGAACTTGTCCACGAATTCAAGTACCAAAGAATTCAAATGTTCTACAATATTACAGTACCCGAAAAGACATCTATCCGAAATTATGAATTCCCGAATTTTTGAATTCGCGAAATGACCGATTTTGGGCAAGTCCACGATTTAGTGTCAAGGGAATTAAATGCAACTACAGCAGCAGTTTAAATGTTTGACCATTACATAATCTTTCACAAATGTGTACTCATCTCCAGAAAAATAGTGTACACATATGAGAAAGCATGTTACTGAATGTACAAGCAATTGAATTAATCTAACGAAATAAATAGAACCCATTACTAATAGTTTGTCCGCAGAGGATGTGGTTTTCTTTTTGTCAACTTGAACGACATCTATTGTATTATCAAATGCAGGCAAAAGGGAGTCAGTTCACCAAAGGCAGGAATTATTCCGAATATATGTTTTTAATCAAAGTACTCCCAGTACTCGAGAAAACTGAACTTAATTAGACTTACACAGCAACATGGAACGAGAACTCGTTAAACAATTGCATAGCGGATGTAAAAAATCGTAGTACTCTGGTCCGTATGCGCTTAGCGATTGATGACCATATATGGAAAGCTGAACTATCGGTCACTTTCCAAGAATGTACCAGTATGTTAAAGTCCCATAAGCATATAAATGTATTGGTCTTAAAAGTTTCTGTTTGTTCTATAACAGAGGAATCCGGTGTGTTTTCTTCCCGTGCATACTTTATAGCAAGAAAAAATGTTTCCGAAACTGCTATCGTATTTGTTTCAATATCATTTAAATAAATACTATTTATAGAACACCTAAGTTTTCCCGCAGTCATAGTAAAGTGACGTCACACGCTCTACATATTTCAAGTTTACAAAAGCAAAAGTCACAGTGAAATGAGTGTTTTCAGACGAAAAAGGGCTTGTTTCGTCGTCGTTAATAATTATCTTGGGATAATATCAGTAATTAAATGTTTTGCATATATTTTTCTACACCAAAAAGCTAATGGGGCTTTAACTGCTAGTTGGAAACATTTGGGAAATCGCAACACAATACGCAAAATAAGCTTGTTAATCAATGTATTTGTCTACAAATTTTCCAAATTCTTAAGATATCTTAGACAATGTTGATGTTGAAAGTTTGCATTCCGGAGTTTAGTTTTTATTCCAAACTCCTTGCTTTGTTTGTCGTCTCCTCTGTTGTTAGGATAATGTCGCCGATCTTTCAAAGAGAGACCACTGCGAGGATATGGATCGGTGTTTATTTAATAAGTAAATATACTTGTAATGTCACGCGCATGTATAAAATAATCACTGACTTCACATTGCACGTACCGTGTATAAGTGCACATGTACGGAAAAGTTGTTTATAACTTTAAATGATGAAGCATTTTTCTGTTGACAACAAGATTGTTCATTTATAACGTGACCTTACGTTACCTCACATGCTTCTTTTTTTTATCTATTTCAGTATCTGGAGCATCGATTTAGCAAGGGTGTCAGAACGGCTGGATCTCTGACATTTTGTACACAAATGGTACGATCACGTTAATCCATCTATATATCAAGGATTTTTATTATGAATCATCAATAACTTTATACTTAGGCTCGAGATCTGACATATTTAATAATATTTGATAATGTAATACCGTTGTTTTTATTGTTGATAAGAAACTGTTACCTGGTCTTATCAATTAAGTCGAAGGATTGCGGAAAGGAAATTAAAAAAGGGCATAAAATATTCAAATTCATGCTTTAGTTTGATTTTCTTTGTGACTGCTAACAGTTTATATAACTTGTTTATAGTGAATAACACACAACGACCCATAATATATTTGCATGAAATAAGATATTTGTCTGTTTATCTCTCAGATATCATCCCACGATTTACCCGGCCTAGAGCTATTTTAACTTCCGCATTTTCTTGTAGAAATGACGTTTCTGCAAGGTTGGATGCCTATAGGTCATGAGATTGCCGTAAACAAAATTGTTTACAGTGACTTAGTGCCTTTATTGTCAATCTGTCTCTCATATTTCTTCGACTGAATAGATTAAATTTCATGCCTCATTTTTAATGTTTTCCAAAAGATGGTACGTTATCTTTAGGTCAGTGAAATTGTTATATGTATCATAGATTGAGTACATTGAGACGAATTTCTAAATATCATCCTAGCATCTGGTTGAATACCTGCATCCAGTTGTATAAACATTGGTTGATTTTAGCAACTGGGTAAGATTTGAGGTTAGGTTCAATTTGGGTTAAAGTTTGAAAAAGCGACTACTGTATTTTCATTTATTTTCGCTGGGGATTTAATTTCGTGGATTTCGTTTGTCGGTTCATCCACGAAATCAAATCCCCACGAATTTAAATGCAAAAGGTAAGGCATTTTATTTAAATTTAAATCCACGACTTTCATGTCCCCATGAAATAGCCACTTTGTAAAAACCACGAAAATTGAGCCCAACGAAAAGAAATGAAAATACAGTAAATAAAAGCTTTGGTTAAATTTAACCAGAAATCATGTGTGGCTAGATTTTACCCAAGTGTCTGATAGTGGTTATAAAGTCATCAAGATCATCAGTTTGTCCTTCATCTGACCAGTCTGTACATCAAGGGCAGCCATTTTGTTTCTGGTTAACATTTAGCTAACGTCTTAACCTTACCTTAAATAATACCTAGTGGTTCAATCTAACCAAAATTGTATGCAATCGGTTGCAGGTGGGACTTTAACATACTAAATCCTTGCAACATTTTACATTGCATTCCCGATATATTTTCTGTGTATAAGTGTTGTACGAGTAAATCAATTTTTTTAACTGATTTGGTATCTTTCAAGAATCAAGTTTTAATAGGTTGATGTTTAGAAATTAGTCTTATTGAAGTGTTGTACATTTATTGTATCGTTATTCTATTCTCAGATCTTGTACATGGCCATTGTGTTGTACGCTCCCTCTTTAGCGTTAAATGCCGGTAAGTATAATAACAGCCTTATACTATGTACTTAGTAATTAATTTATTCTTCAAAACATCTTCTTCTTTAGATGAACTCACTGAGCTTAACCCATTCACATACAATCATCACAAACTTGAACATAAAATATATTTTATACATTATTACAATACAACGTCTCCAGAGAGAGCCTCACTTGAGCAACAACCTCCCTTTAACAACAGTACGATTTTTCCCAGTGCATGATTTAATTGTAAATTTAACCTCTCTTGACCAACAACCTCTCAACAACGGCATAATTTTGTAACTCCCAAAGGGCTTTGCTTTGGAGAGGTTGCACGGTGTATACATGTTTTATAAACGTCCTTTTAGGTCGCATTAAAATCGCAAGAGCTATTAATGGGGTCTAAAATAGATTATCAAGATTACAGAATTGTGCACTTACATAATGAGACACATCGGGATTTCAAATGTATGACTTTTCGCTAACTTTTATTAAACTTATTGTGTCTAGACGGTATTCATAAATGTAAAATGTAAGTGTATTGCAGAGATATGGGTTTTTATTGGTTTCGATGCGTTTGTTACTTTAAAATGTTCTATAAAAATACCATCCATTAAGACCATACATAAAACTTATGATACTATAAAATTGTAATTATATTTTTTATTGTTCCAATTAACAAAATTTTAAGAGTATTCGTAACTATTACTTCGATTTTTATCACGAATATGATTTGCATGGATGCATGTAATCGCTCATTTTTTAATCGAAAACGACATGAACTATTTCCCTGATGACTCTTAAACTTAATAAACTAGACGTTAAGAACTGTAAGTACCTTACACGGCAATATACAAGATGAAACAGCTATCCAGGTTTTATCGAAGAATAATAAATCGGTTGATACCCTGTATGTCATATTTGTTAGAATATTTATTCAGTGTCCGTGATGGGAGATTTATGTGACATAGAATTTATCTAGTAACATTAGTTTGATTTGGATACTGATGTAATCAGTTGAACCGCTTTTCTTTGAATAAAATAAAGGATAAATAGCATGACAGTCAAATTTCTTTTTTATATTATTCAATAGGTATTTTCATATTCACAATTCGATTATTTGTTAATCTGAACCTGATGTTTTGTCTTTACGGTATGAACTACATTGAAATTTGTTATTTGAACTAGCCCTCGAACTCGTTGAAATCAATACCGAATTCATGTTGATGTATTTGTAATATCGGCGATATCATATGATAAAGTTTTTATAGAATAAATATTGATAAAGATAAAAATGTGTTGTCAAATATTGTCATAAAATTATCATAATGAAATTCGTATCTTGATAGATTCTGAAGACTGTTGAAAGTCTTCAAGTGTCCCGAAGACGTCTGTATAGAAAAGCAACTACATGTATTGCGTTTAAATAACATCTTATATTAAATACAATCAAAACTGTGTTTGGGCTTCGGACCTCAGGTTTGTGGATTGGAAACTTGTGCCCGACTTGTGCCTGCAATTTTCTAAACATAGTGCTTGGCTCAGTATTTGGGATGGGGACACTAAAAATTTGCGTCCTTGAAATATCGGAAGGCGAAACCGAGATTCGAAACGCAGACTTATAACTATTTTACATGGTTAAAATGTTTCGATATTTATTTTTTACTGTTGTAGATTTTGAGTATTGAACTATTTTCAGACAATTACGACAACTAACAAGTACGAATTTTGCCCTAAAATTTCATAATGACCACACTTTTGCCCAATGACAAACTTCCTTCTTCAGCTGAAAATTTTGTATCTAACAATTTCATTGGTTCAAATGTAGGTCAAAATCAATTTTAATACAGATGCGCCGAAAAAAAATGATGCACTTGCGAATAAAGAATACCAAATGAATAATTTGCGTAACTTGATTCTCATTGACTGCTGTAATTGATAAAATAAATATTAAGTTAAGCTCAACAGGGCATAACGATCATTATTTGTCTCTGCCCCAAGGTGACGTTTGTTTATGTTTGATATTTTGATAAATATATACATGTATAGACATCGTTGTTCGTGGCTGTCTTCAATTGTTGACTGATTGATGGTAATTAACATTTAGATTCGTTTGGTTTGATTGATCGTGTATTATTGTAAACATTCGTCTTTTCCCATTTTCTTCAAAAAAAATGTAACATCTTTGATGTAATTTTACAGCCTTCCTTTCGTGCATAATCATTAATGCATTACCCACAGTGTATTTTATTACATGATGAATTGTATTTTTAATCGCATTTGAACTGTTTTGGTTATTTTTTTTTAGTGACTGGATTTCCCCTTTGGACAGCCATTATATCTGTTGGAATTGTCTGCACTTTCTACACAGCTTTGGTAAGTCGCCACTGCTATCATTTCTTCCATTGTCCCCTATATCCTTCTTCTGACATCTAGTACTTCTTTCTTCATCTTTTCTTCTTCCTTTCCTATTATTTTCTTTTTCGGAGGCGATATTTCGAAGTATCCTATAGCCATCATATTCTGAATGAATTTCCATATTTGCCATATCGTTAAGCTTTCTTTGGCGGTGAATCGATCTACCTCTGTACTGTACGTGCTATGATAATGCACACTCTCTTGGACGCATCCGTTATACTACACTAACCGAGCGTTATTTCACAAACTTTAATTTACAGCAGTTTTTGCCATGATCTAAAGTTAGCCCAGTGCATAATAATCAATCTGCGTTTAATCTAGAGATATTTGACACTTAGATCTTCTAATATAAAAATACAATGAACATGCAAGTAAATCTTAATAAATAATAATCCGATATTAGGTAAAATAGGGTTACAATTTAGAAGATAAGATGAGAAAGATATCTAGATAGCTTACAGAAGGTCGGGGGTTCTACCCAAATGTGCTCATCGGTCTTCCTTCCAGTTAAAGTTTCAAAAGTTGACAAATCACCCCTACTGTGCGACGTTGAACCCCAGTGAACAAGTATATGTTAAAGGGGCATACCCTACAACTGACAAACATTCTTTGAAAGTGTAAAAATGTATTAGATGTATATGTAAAACAATATATAATGGATAGTTGCAAGAAGAACTTGGGTCATAAAATGACTAGTTTAGGTACTACATGTAGCCGCAAAAAACATAGCTATGAATAATAAATCACTTCCACCCAAAAATTGACAACAAATTCTATAGAGTTTCCGATCTCTTATATAAATGGAAACTAATATTTTTTGTGCTCTTATTTTTAATTGGATGAATTTTTGGTTGAAACTTTCTTTGTCGGCTTTTTTCTTTACAAGCTTCGAATTTATCATCATTTTGCCTTGATTCTAGATGCACCAAGTTGTAGGGTATGCCCCTTTAAGTTTTTCGGTAATACGTACGTATTGCAATAAAGCGCACGCGATTTATTTATATCTTTAAAGCTTATTAATAAAACGACGCCAAGAAAGTTTGTTAATAAAATGATAAAGATGTCAAATATTCAATAAAACTAATCTTTGTGACATAATACGACAATATCTATAGTATTGCTTTTTGTACGATTTGACCCAATAGAGATTATTTAAGATTTCTTGCGATACTCGTAATGGCGTAATATTGGTGTAAATTATATGAGATGATTAACTATCGTTATTTATCATGCTTTGTATAATCATTTGACGCGTGAAAATTGGTTCGGGAATCGATATTGAATTTCATTTTCATCTCCTTTAAACTCCTTAGCGATGATACAGAAAGTCTAACAAGAAAAACTATAACAAAACGTTATAGCTAGACGAATTTCAAGAAACATATTGGTTTATGTTTTTTTTGTATGCCGTTGCTTTTTTCATAAAGGATATTGTCTGTATATTTAATTCAATCCAAGGGTATAAAATATTTACATGATATGAGTAATACACATCATAATGACAATCATGAGTATTTGACAAATGAATAAATTCATGTATATAGTTCACAAGCACATGGTTATATCATACCCTACACCAATCAAATAAAATCAACCCTAAATGTTAACGAATTCACCATAAATCTGAGCACTTTTATACTACCACATTGAACTTCAAATAGCCACACAACAACTTATCTAGGCAATGTCTTCATGATTTACTCACCTGTCAACTATTAATAGATTCAGTCATCACCATTAGCCAATCAAATGGCCAGGATTAGCCAAACTAGTAATAGACACTACAGTAAGTACTCGCAAACAGCTACAATAAACAAATACTCGTAAATGTAATTCGTCCAAAAAATTTGGTTTATTCTCATTCCTACTTTTCTTATTTCTTCCTTTAAACACCGATGCTCTGGACAAAATCACGTAAACTGGAAAGCCTGTCTAGCCGATAATACCCTGTCTGTACTGTCTGTTGTTCCTCTGCTCAGGCAGATCCATCCTTATTGTTGTCTAGGTGCGCATAACATGTGTAAGCGGAACACAGACTTATGTATTCTCAGTGGGTGCCGAATGGAAGTCTTGTAACTGTTCTTTTACACGTTTTTACGTTATTTTATTATTATTCCAGGGTGGCTTAAAAGCTGTGTTATGGACCGATACATTTCAAGTTGGTGTAATGTTCGCTGGCTTGTTTGCTATTACGATTAAGGGAATGTCGGATGTAGGTGGTCTTAGCGAAGCCTGGAAGAACTTTGATGCCAGCGGCCGTGTGGACTGGGATGAGTACGTTTATTGTCACATAATTATTGTCTGTACTTGTCGGATTTGTGTGGTTCAAAAAACGCGGTGCTATTGTATCATAGAGTACGTCTTGACAACCCACTAGCATATCTTGCGCGTCTGGTTTATCCTTTGCGCGGCAAATGTACTCTTTGGCGTTCTGATTGAACACGTTATACTAGCTATGTCTGTTCATTTTCTACACTACTCATTCGAGTGATTCATATTGAGAAGTTGACAGTTAAATGCGGAGAAGAAGGTCAGTAGTGGTATAGATTTTTCTAGGAACACTTTCGTTAGCTTACTGACAGCCGTAGTGCAACTGATTATACAGTTGAAAAGGACTTAAAAATAAACAATATCCCCGACGATAAAAGGTCCGACGATAAAAGGTCCCAAATATCTCAGATGCTCATATTCGATTATTATACAACTCCTAATTTAAGTCTGAGGTGAGGATAAAATAGATTTAATAAGGAAATGAAATTCGTTTGATTCAGATACTTACAATTGAAAGATTTAAAATACTGACAGACTGATTTTATAACCGAAATATGTGTGAAACTTACAATCTATATTTGATATGAAATATTGCATAAAATCGAACATTTATACGTAGCTAAGCCTAAATTTGCATTTCATAACAAATATTAGTCATCACGCAGATAAAATAAACACCACATGCCCAAAAGATACGACTGTATAAAGTAGGATGTTTACATATCTATTTACACTAGGATTTAAAGATATTTATTTCTTGTAAAAAGTGCATTTCTTATTTGAATAACATGTCATGCAGAATTTATCATGCGGTTCAATCTGATATTTAAGACCCTACGAGAAATGAGAGTCCGTTTAAGTATGTTATCTTAACGTGCATAAAGCTATAACTGACAAATACGCTATATGAACTTCAAAAAGCATTGTTTTCATGACATGAGAGCATTTCCTCGAAATAAATTTTAACAAAAACTGTTCTTGTGGTTTGACAAACATTATTGTTACCAAAGATGCATTTTACCTTGGGAAAGAGGTATAAACTATGCCTGATTAAAGGGGCATGCCCTACAACTGACAAACATTCTGTGAAAGTGTAAAAATGTGCTAGCTGTATATGTAAAACAATATATAAAGGATAATTGCAGGAAGAACATGGGTCATAAAATGACTAGTTTAGGTACTAGCCGCAAAAACATAGCTATGAATAATAAATCACTTCCACCCAAAAATGTCCATGACTAAATGTATGTGTCACAAATACATATTTTTATGATTTTATTTTTAATTGGATGAATTTTTGGCTGAAACTTTCTTCGTCGGCTTTTTTTTCTTTACAAGCTTCTAATTTATCATCATTTTGCCTTAATTCTAAATGCACCAAGTTGTAGGGTATGCCCCTTTAAACATTGAAAATGTTTGTTTTCTTGATTTCTATTTATAGTTGTTTATCAAAATTAACTTGTTGCTTCCAATATGTATTATCTAAATTAAGGTACTTTGGTACGATTCTTATCATGTACAAACAATTAATCTACAAACAATATGACTATTAGATATAATTTTGTACACTTTAAAATTGAAGTGGTCGCTAATTAAGGTTTAACTGTAGATGTTATTAAAATAATTTGTGTGAGAGACACACTATGTAAGAAAGTCCAAGCTTGAATTTTTTGGACATGCAGAATGAAAAAGTCACTTGCGTTTGCACGAATTCAATGTCTTAGCAGAATAAATGCGTAATATGAAGTTTAAAAATAGATTAAAATGATCAACTTTGTTTTGCTTCTACGACGAGTCATTCCTTTAATTAATTGGTAATTGAGTACTTTGTGCTTTTTTCCGGAACGGAAACCAGTTTAGTATCACTAAAGTGTTCCGATTGATCACAATGTTACAACCGAATCACTTCTATATTTTCAGTTATTGTCTTAAAATGTGAGTTGCACCAAATACCTGATCTCACTTGTGAACAATCGATGACATTTTTAGGTTGTAGGCAGTTACGGAACATATTTTTGTAATATGAGGTCAAAAGCGACATAAAAATAATGCGGTTAACAACTTCATCCCTATAATATGTTTGCTCTCAGTGTCTTATCTATGTAATGTTGACCTTATATCAACCTTTATATATTTTCTTGTCCGAATAATCTCGACATAATCACGCTTCATATCACGGTATTTTTTAATAAATCATAATGGACGAACATATCAACAGATATAACAAGGAAAATGAATTAAATGAAAAACTAGTAGAGCGTGTACTCGTATTCAACTCAAGCCATTGCTCGAATATAAAAATCCAGTTTCTGCACCAAGAGTCAATCATTTAGATGACAAGGATGATATTGTAAAAAGGAGAGATATACACTTACGGTGTTAAAGGGCAAACCGTCTATTCTGAATTAGTTTGGGATGTCTATAACTTTAAACTTTTGTCCTTTTAATTTTCAAACAAATGATGTCCATTAAGCGCATTATAAATATTAGTACATGTACATAAAGATGGTGATCACCGTGACTGGGTGCTTATGATCTCTGACCAGTTTTCACTACCTTCTCGTCATTGTAAGTTCGAATACCAATTGGATTCAAAATTTCAAACTTTGTGAGGAAGATACCCAGCTAGCTGACGAAAGATCGGTGATTCTGCTGAGATGAATACCTGATGTCTTCTTCTATCTATAACGTTGGAAAGGCGCCAAATGACATTGACCTTCGCTGTGATCAAGAAAACATAAATAAAACATTAATTAGTTACCGAGAGATTTGGAGAAATACTGCAAATTCATCTGACTGGTTAGTTTTGGTTCTACTACTGCTATCAAAGAATGCACAAGGTTAATCCATTTGGCTAAAATGATATTGTATCAATAAAACTTGAATGCAAACGCGTAATATAGCTCATGTTGATTTACCAACACAAAGTTATAATTTCTTAATCGTTGTAATATCCATGTCCCTTTTTGTTTATCAGTTTCAGCGTTGACCCAAAGGTCCGACATTCTGCCTGGTCCCTGGTACTCGGTGGTATGTTTACATGGGTCGCTATTTACGGTACCAACCAAGCACAGGTTCAAAGAGCATGCTCATGTTCCACACTTAAAGAAGCACAAATGTAAGTACAAGTCTAGATTTCTGTATCTTGGGTCGTCATCATATGACAATTACAAATGTATGTAGATGAAGTCCATTTTTATCAGACACGTGATTTCTTAAGACGCCACATTCTAATCACCTCACGACACTAAACAGGCTGCATAACCACAATCATAGGAGATCTTATGATCTGATTGGTCGCGCATTGAATGCCCATTCGCTTACCTCAAAGATAGAGACTTATGTTTACAGTTCTCAGCATCATGTCCCCTAACCGTGGGCGCGGCACATATTCTTGACGACAATGTTGAAGAAGTCATTGGATTGATGACTGCATGTCATCTACCGTTGATCAACCAAGTTGACATTTACTTGTGCAGATTTCAGGAAAACTTGGCATGTTTTACTAGACAAATTTTATCTGAACTGGTTTTGAGAACAGGCTTAAGTCGTGATAATAATAAAATCCTCTCTCTTTCTTACAGTGCCATGTGGATCAACTTCCCAGGACTGTGTCTGATTTTATACCTTGGATGTTTTATTGGTATAGCTCTGTTTAACTTGTACAAGACTTGTGATCCGCTGAAATTTGATCTGATTAATGCTACAGATCAGGTAATATATATTGCTTCACATGACATAATTAGTTAATTCTCCGGGCAGCAGTCAATATATTATTAAACACAGGTGTATCGGAATTACAATTCAAGAACCGACCCAAAGGTTGGTCTCTCTAAGTTGAAATCTCAATGTTGTCTTAAAGAGGCATACCCTACAACTGACAAACATTCTGTGAAAGTGTAAAAATGTGCTAGCTGTATATGTAAAACAATATATAATGGATAATTGCAGGAAGAACATGGGTCATAAAATGACTAGTTTAGGTACTAGCCGCAAAAAAAACATAGCTATGAATAATAAATCACTTCCACCCAAAAATTTCCATGACTAAATGTAGTGTCACAAATACATATTTTTTATGATTTTATTTTTAATTGGATGAATTTTTGGCTGAAACTTTCTTCGTCGGCTTTTTTCTTTACAAGCTTCTAATTTATTATCATTTTGCCTTGATTCTAAATGCACCAAGTTGTAGGGTATGCCCCTTTAAGTCTAAACAATTGTTTTATAACTCAGATAACTCAGAATTATTCTGTCAGCATAAAAAGTGTATCAAAAATTAAAGTATTGCTACTCTTTCCAACCTTACTAATATGAGAATTGTTATTTGATTTATGGTTCATAAACAAGAACATTGGGCTAACTTGGGCAAATTGATCGTGTGTGTTTTTCGTGATAAGGCCGAACAAGAGGTTGAAGTCGCAATTACTGAATTAAAGGTTTCAGGAAACCTAGACGCAAGACTATACCTTCACATTCGAATGGTATCTCTTGTACATTTGCGTAATGGCATATCATGCAATTATAAATATCCCTCATAATCATGTAGGATAAATCATATACGTATAGGACTTGCTCGATCCGATCAATTCCTTAGTTTAGAACTTTTATTTCAAATGCATTTTGGCAGAAAGCAAGCAGTTGTATAATATATCATGTTAGTACATGGGATGTGACAATGTACATGAAGTTACTGTATTCTTTCAGCTTCTACCATTGTTTGTTATGGATGTTCTGGGTAACATACATGGTGTACCTGGTCTGTTCGTGGCTTCATTATTCAGTGGTGCATTAAGGTAATCATAGCACTGTAATGTAGCAAAATGAGCATTTTTTTATTTTGACAATTTATTTAATGCGGATGAGCCATCTATAAATATTATTTAGTTTAATATCATTTATTACGCTAGTAGCAAAATTGGTTATTGATCAGGTAATGGCTTAAAGAAATGGAATGATGAAATTAAAGATATGCTTTACTTATTTTTTCACACTGATTTATTAGCATATACGTAGTTGCACCCAAGGCATCAAAAGGGAGAGGCTGAAGAGTTGGAAAGAGTGAGAAAAGGGGAAGGAAATAGGGGAAAGGGGTTGAAAGGGATTGAAAGTGAGAGGGGAAGAGATGGAGGGATGAGGAAGATGAAAAATAGACCTTACTCATACTTTACATAAATTCGGGATTTATTTGGTCTATTTTATATTCTTTTACACTTTGTTTATTTGTTTCTCATTTATGATCCTTTAGTCGGATCAATAATATTCAAAGTTTCGTCCATATTCCATTGATTATCTTTAATTTGTCCAATTGTTAATTTAACCTTGTTATATTTTAGTACCATTTCATCTGGATTGAACTCAATAGCGGCCTGTATACTTCAAGACGTTATCCGCGCTTATTTCGTCAAAGATATGACAGAAGCAAAGGCCACATGGGTCTCCAAACTTATCGGTAAATATTTTACGTAACACATTACAATCATCTAGTATTCAGTTTCTCATTAATTTACTTCTCACCATTTTGTGCGAGGGTTGATGAAAAAGTACGTGGGCACTGCCAATGATTACTCGTAGTTCTGTTTCGCTGTTGATATAATAACTGTGTGCTTTCAATTGACCGACCTTTAGATGGCGCTTGCTGCATACCGCGTTTAAAAATCGTTCAGTGCTTGATGCAGACTTTTTACGACTGGACAAAGTTTTTCCGCATCTAAAAAAAATACATGCACTTGTTTGAAGCCAGCACGAGGTTCTTATTGTAATAACGTATAATGAATTAGGCTAAGACTTATAATTTCAAGGGGATCAGGCGGCAATGTTTTTCCTGACGCACTTCAAATCCAACATAATGTTGATGTCGACGCATGTCCTGTATTGTCCTATTTTTTGAAATAGAGGCACTAAGTAGGAATTGATGAAATGTTAAGCACTATTATCCACCTACTCGTTTCACTCCTGAGTACATGTAGCTAGTATCTGTGCAATCATAGACACTACATGAAAAGTCAATGACTTAACTTATCTGTTGAAATAAGTACTTCAAAAAAAGCTAATTAATAATGTGTATGTGTTACGATTATTGTGTTGTATATGAATTACGATTGTTCGTCCTTGCACTCATTAATTGTATGATTTCTTGACGGGAAATTAAATGAATTCAAGTTAAAAGTACAGATTAAATCTCAAAGAAATATATTTGTACGTAACATTTGATGCGTTCTGATAATTTCCAGACGTTTTATTGCTTTAACTGTTTCAAATCAACTTTGAAGTTAAACGAAGCGGTGGTAAAATGACAATTTAAAAGAAGGCTGACAAACTTTTTTCTTTGCCTCGCACGAATGAAATTAAAAGAATATAAAAGAACAATATACATCTGATCGATGAAGTCATGCGGAACGCGCGGCAATTTCATTTATCATACTTTAAAAGTGATGTAATATTGCTTTAATATCCCAGGTGAGTTAACTAGCTATGTAGTTTTTGTAAGCACATTTAATTTATTCAATGCGTTACATAATGTATGCAAAATGATAAAGCGACATGTGTCATAAATTACCTGTATATTCTCAGTATAATCACGGTTTGATTGCTTTTTTCAAAACCACGTCAACATTTCTAAGATGCAAGTACAGTACAACCTCTCCAGAGGGGCCCTCTGTTGAGCAACAACCTCTCTATAACAACACATTCAAAATTCCCTGAGCTTATATTTACTATGAATTTAACCTCTGTAGAGCAACAATCTCTAAACAACGGCCAATATTTGCAGCTCCCACCGTGTGTTGCTCTACAGGGGTTGTACTGTAGTTTTGAACAAAGGTTACCCTGTGAATTGAAGTCATTGTCGAAAAAAATCCTCATTGATTGTTTAGAACTAAATGACCTCCATTTTAGGGCCACTTGTCCATAAAGGCTATAGTTTACTGTGGAATCATTAATTTTCGTTGGGTTCAATTTTCGTGGTTTTTACTAAAATGGCGATTTCGTGGGGACATACATTCGTGGATTTTGATTTTTGAAAAGAAATGCCTTATCTCCGCATTTGAGTTCGTGGGGATTTGATTTCGTGGATGAGTCGATCCACGAAATCCACGAAATTAAATCCCCAACGAAAATTAATGATTCCACAGTATCTTTCTCAATGATGGACTTTGTTTACAGGTTTTACTGTATATGTTTTAGGTTCGTTTTCTAAATATACATGTATTATTAAATCTGTGTAAAATGACCGTGACTGAAATAATATTAGCATATGATGGGCATGACATTACTTAATGTATTTATTTATAATCTTCTTTATTCATCTTATTTTTGTAGTGTCCTTTTAATTCCATTTAGAAAATATTTACCGGCTGTATTGGCAATTTCTATGATTATTTATTTTATTCCGCTTATGAACGTTATTATAGACGAATTGAATAAATCTGTCTTTTTTGTTTTGGTAAGATTTGTCACACATGTTTACCTGTGTGGATAAGATTAATGTTATCAATGTTTCGTTTATTTTCAGCTGTGGTATTTGGTGTTCTATGTCTGGGTCTGACGTATGTTGCATCAAAGTTGGGCGGAGTTCTACAAGTAAGTTTTATAATACCATGATTCATTTCAAAGTGATGTTAACATAATTATATAAGACATCAAAATCATAGTCTGTATTTCACGAGTGATAATCATATATGAAAGAAATTAGATGCAAAAATATATTGTTCAAACTATATATATTGTTAAAAAATATCGTTTATTCCGGGAACTTTCAAGGCACGGACAAGTCAATGTACAATGTATCTATAACTGGTAATAAATTATACAATTCTTATAAATCAGGGAATTCAATTTCTATCAAAGGTCTTATAACCGCCTTTTAATTGACCGAGTTTTATTTATAATTTGGCAAAAAACTAATAGTAATTCAATTATCTACGTCCAGAGGCAAATGTACCCGTACAGTAATGTATTCGTAATTGTTACCGTCCCTTCCTACAGCTTTGACCGAAAAGCATACTGAGTCTTGTTTAAAGTCCATTTTAAAATAACATTGGTGATTATTCGAACACTTGCAAAAGATGGTGAAGGGAGACAATCGATTGAAGGTTTTTCTACAAACGGCTGCAAAACCCCAAGTTGTTTACCCTTGGAGTTAACGCGTTAAATTACTACACGTTTTTAAACAATTTTAAGTTATCACAATGTTAAAAAGCAATAGAATCTCAACCATATGTCTATGGACATACTGTTTCTTCAAATGAAGAATTAACGTGGTTTGAATAAACAAGGAGCAATAAATTAATGTACATTATGATAAAAGAACATAATAGAATGGAACAGAAGAGAATAGAACCTCACTGGTTTTATAGACTTGTACATATAACATCGTCTTATATAACAAAAACACAATTATGTTTACAAATCTGTATCACATGACCCAGAGGACAAGCAGTCATCAACAGGATCTTATTTTAAACTTCCATTAACCAGGAAGGACCTAATGTACAATAGCACATTTTTAGCAATAATAAAAGTTCAAGAAATGAAATGTAGTGGGTAAAACATTTAGTTTGATTGGTATATTCAAGTTTCGTGCAAGACTGTTTTTTTTATTTTATTGTCTATGTTTTTCGTATGTTAGGCTGCTTTGTCACTATTTGGTATGATTGGAGGACCTTTGTTGGGCTTGTTTACTCTTGGCATGATCTTCCCCTGGGCTAACACGATTGTGAGTATATATTTTTCTACTATACATGTATAGATATTTCTACTTTTTCTAAACATATATTTTGTGCCTTGGAGGTACAATTCGTCCTCGAATACAGTATAACCCCTGAATACCGGACTCCCTGAAAACCGGAATTCTCTGTAAACCGGACTACCTGAAAACCGGAATTCTCAATAAGCCGGATTCCAAGAAAACTGGAATTTCCTGAAAAACCTGAAGTTCCTGAAAATCCCATCTTCTCTAATTTTACATCCAAAGCTCTGTGAAAACGCGCTGAACATTTGGCCCAGTCCGGAAGGGGTACGGTTTGAGGGGTTTTACTCTATTTCCGTTCTTCAGATTTTGAGGCCCCAATAAAGATTAATTTGGTCGTTCGGAAAACTGTACACACAATTACTTTTCTGGTGTAATGGAAGTTTTCGTGTGTATATTTCAGGGCGCATATGTCGGCTTATGTGTCAGTCTAGTGTTCATGTTCTGGATTGGTGTAGGAGCTTATGTAACAGAAGTTTCCAAGACGATACCTAAATCACCCATATCATTTGAAGGCTGTAACTGGAACCTTACCACTACCACCGCGCTACCAACAACATTAAATGGTTCATTAGCGGCTTTATCCTCTACTGTTTCCTCTGTATCAACGGTAGTTACCAACGCTACAACAACTGTGGCTCCAGAACACGAGTAAGTACCATCAAGCAAAACGACACCTCCATGATTATTTATCCAGTCTCTTTGTTTATTCATTATTTTATTGCATGCAAACCAATGCAACTTTCTCCATCATATGTTTCTACATATGCTTGTTCTAATGAAGGCTGTTATGGCCGCAGCAGTCGTGTAATGGTTATTGCTCGGAACTTGTAACCCGGCGAATCGGCTTCTAATCCCTTTAGAGACAGGTCATACCCTAGCTTCTATGTACATGTAATTTGACCAAAAAAAGCGATTTTCCTCCATACCGAGGGCTCAGCGCAACACTGTCGTAACTTGTTCTTATTTCAATATGAGTTACGACACTGTTGCGCTGAACCCTCGATACGTTGCTCCTTGTGGAAGTGAAGCTTGGCACTGGTAGGATAACAGTCAAGTGAACGGGCCGTTGTATATGACTGAAGTGTCGTTGAAAAACGTCATTAAACCCATCGAAACTGATAAAGGCTGCATGACATCAAGGCACTGTTTAGCGAACATATCGACTGAGGAGTAGTTAACACATCTATGAACATCTAACATGACTATTGTTCCCGTATTTCTATATTACAGTGGTGGCATATTCTTCCCTCTATATTCACTGTCATATTTATGGTACAGTGCTACAGCTGTGTTGGTTGTGGTGGGAGTCGGTCTTATCGTCAGTTTTATCACCGGTACGTTCTCTAAAAATAATTTTACCTTCTTATATTTTATCGGTTGATAAAGTATGGACAGGAGCTTGACTCCTCAATAACGAGAGCGAGAATTACTACAGACCGTGTTACAATCTTGTTTTAGAAGAGATGTCATATTATTATCATCTTCGATAAAAATTATGTTTCTGAAATGACTTCTAAAACCTTTGATTTTTTTCAATTTAAGTAAAAAAATGTTTATGTGAAGCCTGTTCTACATGAATCAAACATATAGTATGCTTGTTTCGAATTTCCTTATATTTGTGTTAATATGCGTTTATACGCATGCGCAATAGTAGGCAAATCGTTGAGCTGAACAAAGCCTCGTTCTGGATAGTTATGCCGCAAGGTTCATACCAGGATTTTCTCACAGAATCAGGACAAGGTATTAAACTTCAGTGCAAATATCAATTTACTCTCAATTTTGTTATTTCAGGACCAAACAAACCAAGCGAAGCCAATCCTAGACTATTTTTTCCATTGTTTGATATTATATTTCCATTTCTTCCCGAGAAAATCCTGAAACCTTTGAGGTTTGGAATCCCATTTGATCAGGTGAGTGAAAATAGTGTTATATATTACATATACATAACGTATTTATTGCTTATATTATATTACATGTAATCATTATGAACACGTGCAAACATTTTTAGGATTTAGTATGTTTTGACCCGCCTCAGTGATGGCGGAGTGGTTAAGGTCGCTGACATGAAATCACTGTAACCTCTCACTGATAGAGGGTCGTGGTTACCGACCATGTCTCTTTATGTGAGAAAGTAGCAGTTGCTTACGGAGGAAGGGAGTCTAGTACTGGTTCTTCCCAGGAACGATGCTTTGGTGAACTGTCCGCCTCATATGACACTGGCTGTTGAAAAGGGGCGCAAAACCCGATGAAACAAATAAACAAATTGATATGTTCCACGAAACAGTTTATGTTTAGTTCAGTTACGTAGAATACATTATGTATGGTATTATCATTTGGCATTGAAAATAAGTTACAAACGAGTGACTTCTTGCCAATCATGGTCCACTGTGCTGGTATTTGATGAATATAAATTATAAAAGTATATATAGTACGCTAAGATAACTATCGCTTCTGCGTGACAGTTGCTATTGTGTGACAATCGCTTTTGAAAACTTTTAAAAATTAATTAATGTATCTACTTTAATTGATACATGTACATCTAAATTAATAGCATGTATGTGAAGTTAAGAACAATGCTTTAAGATCAATTTGAAAGATATTGGCTCTGGTTGGCTGATGCGGGAACCAGTCTTGAAATTAGCCAATGAAAGTGCTTCATTCTAAGTGTGGTGTCTTTCTAGTGTTTTATATACAAAAAATGTACATAAATTCAAAACTGAAGATTCTCTGGTACACTCTGTTATCTCTAAGAACTTGGATTTATTTTATTTATCATTGAACTTGTAGAAAATTGAAGTAAGTAAACTATGTTTGCTTCGCTTTTAGCTGACACATGCTGCTTGACTCACATCTTGTGAAATCCAGGCATAATAATTGTAAACATGTTGGTACTGATTGTTAATGATAAGTAATAATGAATGTTATATTCACCAATTATCTTTAGTTGGACAATCTGCTTGTCGAGTTCATAGGCACTCGATTCCGTGATTTTTATACGTTTACAGACGTTCTTTTGCAATTTCACCCATCAAACAATGCAAATAGAAGGCTTTCCTTCTAATCTGCACGTGCTTTCCGGGAACCTTGCTTTCGTTGTAGTGTGCCCCAACTTTAAACATTTTGACAGCTTTTAGAAGGAAAGCTGGGACCCACGCTTATTTTGTCATTTCCGTCAAACGAAAAAATGGCGAGTTTACTAACTTGGTGTATTTTATACATTCAATAAGGGAAAAAATGAAGATTTTTCTTTCGACAGATTTGCATTGTTTGATGGGTGAAATTGCAAAAGAACGTCTGTAAACGTATAAAAATCACGGAATCGAGTGCCAATGTTCGAGTTTGGACATTATGTACACTGTTATAACAAATTACTACACTGGGTGTTTGTTGATTGTGTGCTCCATGTTTTCATCTACATTGGTGGATTAAGTTCTTAAGTAGACACATTGTGTTCCCTTGGACCGGCGAGAAAGTCAATCCTTAACAAGAAATAATACATGTAGATGTTGACTTATACTAGGGTTGTTTGATAAGTTCCGGTGGAATTTGGTCTAAAATCAGATATTTTTATCTAATATTGCAAATGATTAGCTTCATCGTACAAGGCACCACGTCGCTTCTTTGTTCGCTTATAAACTAAGCATTGTCGGCCTTCATATCCACGTGATATTGCCTTTTGTATAAAAAAGATAAATTCTCAATTACTGAAATCTACTGGTACCCTTTTTCCTGATTACTTTCCTGTTTATTTGAACTTCATTTGATGTGTTATTTCACTTAGATAAATGTCGTGCTAAGGCACTGTCTGGCCCTTATCTCTTCATACCGGCTCACTGCACACCGCTAATGAACTGCTTATGAACTGCCCCTAAATATGAATTTTACAACAATGTCACTGTTCACCATCTGTGTCAACCAAATAGTTTATATCCTATATTTTAACAATCCTTCACTAAACATATGATTATGTATTATTTTCTATAATCACGTTTAACCCTTTCACCGATCTAATGACCTTTACCTTATTGTATTTCCGATGTCTTTAAATTTGGTATCTATGTACATGTATTGCATGACCTTTCCTATTTCAGTCTGAATATATGTATGACAATTGGCATGCTTACTTCAAAACCACAATATGTGTGTCTCTACTTGTTCCTGTATATAACTATTAAATTCTTTCTTGTGCTTACATTTGTGAAGCTGGTAAAGTGCCATCTTGATGCAAGTTTACATAAAGGCTCGGTCACATCCCACCGTGCTTGTTTTAACAGCGTAAGTTTTTGGGGGAGGCCACGGCCGCAAAGTTTTTCTGACAACGTGGTAAGGGAGTGGCAAGAGCAGGGAAGAAGTACGTATATGCACGTTACTCTCACGGTTGCGTAAGGTGTACTTACGTGACACGCCTGGCCATAAGCGTTTGCGCGCATCGCACGTTGCACACGTGGTGAGTTACGTGCTTACAACGTACAATCGTCGTGCGATTTCCACGTTATCGTAGGAAGGTCGTACTTGCACGTGTTGTTTGCAAATCGTGCCCTTTCTCACTCGTACGTTGTTAGTACATGCAAGCACGATGAACGTGAGTACTAGGTTAAATATGTAGCCCGACCGCAGACCGAACGTTTTGCAAGTTTTGCCCACGTTTTTGCAAGTAGACAGCACGCACTTACAAGTACGGTGGGTTGGGATCACCGCTTGAAGCTAACATGTCACTCAATGACTGAGGCAAAAACATGAATATATGAGCATGCGCGAAGAATAGTGGACAGTGCGCATGCGTAAATCAAAGTAGACTTAAAAAGTGTTTCATAACAATCACGCTCTTGAAAGGCATGTTCATCTTGTATAATATTATGCATGTTACCGATTTTCGACAGTTCAAACTTTAATTTTACATAATGTGTCATTAACTACTGTGGAATCATAAATTTTCGTTGGGGATTTAATTTCGTGGATTTCGTGGGTCGGCTCATCCACGAAATCAAATACCCACGAATTTAAATGCAGAGATAAGGCATTTCTTTTCAAAAATCAAAATCCACGAATTTATGACCCCACGAAATAACCATTTTAGTAAAAACCACGAAAATTGAGCCCAACGAAAATAAATGAAAATACAGTATATAGACCATTTTACAAATAAATAATTTTCTAAGCGTAAGTCGCTGTTTGGTCCTACGGAAGTGAAACCATAATACATCTTTGATCACGTTTGGACTGCACCTCGATGACATGAGTTTAGCATGAGTTAGAACCATTTAGCATTCTATTTCTCATAGTTGTTAAACCACTATGAACTTCTGTAAAGTTTCATAAAAAAACACTTTTTTTAGATGAAATTAACGGAAGCGGACATACGTCATACAGCTGAAGATATTCCTAAAAAAGAGATGGACCAATTTTTTGACATAGAATTACAAACAAACGGTACAGCAAAGAATGGAGATGTCGCCGCTGTTAAAGAAGGCGAAAATCCCGCTTTTGTCGCAGACTCTCCATCTACAAGACTATAATAGAAACTATATGGAAATTTTTCATTAGTAGTGCTGATGCCGCAATATAATGGTTGCATGTCTCGGTGTTAACGCATCAGAGAAAATGTTCACATAAGATAATATGTGCCATATGTTTTAATATGTTATAACCTAATTATGTTTTTATTATGTTGCACGAGTATTTAGCTCACATGTCTTTATTCTTAGGCATAATTCGAACGGTTTAAAACAGTTTCATATCGCACTTGTAAGTTGTAAACGTTTAATTATTATATGTGAAACCTGTTAACAAAAGCCAGCTTTGGAAAATACCAAATGTGGTCTTTATTAACAGGTGGTCTTTATCTGGAGGTCATTTTGTTCCAATTACTTCATGATATTTTTCCAAAACTAGCCTTTATTCAGAGTGAGGCCTTTATTCAGAGCACTGTGGCCTTTATTCAGAGTACTGTGGCCTTTATTCAGAGTACTGTGGCCTTTATTCAGAGTATTGTGGCCTTTAATCAGAGTGTGGCATTTATTCAGTGTGTGGCCTTTATTCGGAGTTGGCCGCTAACACAGGTTTAGCTGCGTCTTGAAACGGCTATAAAACGCTGGGCCATTTAGCATACATATTTGACATCTATTGCTGTTTATTGACCCCATCTCAGCATGATTCTCTTTCAGTAACATTTGTACATAGCTCTGAAGCATGTGGTAAGTTTGTAAATTGCTTAAACATTGCTGATGAAAGGCTTGAAATTGGCAAACATTTCAAGTTAACATAGTTCGGAGTAAATGAAGTGCATGTGTTTTGTTTGAAATAAGAATTTTATTTTTGTTAAAAGTGTTGGACGTAATGGAAGAAGTAAGATGTATTATTTACGAATTTATTTGTGTTTTGGTCTGATTATTTTTTGTTGGTATAATTTGTTGTCCAAATGCTGCTTTAATCGTTGGTGACGATGTATAAATCTGAAATTATTAACTTTACGTTTTAATCGGGTTTCAAAGTCTCAGAGGAAGAATTTTGTTATCAAGCATATCATTGGTCACAGCTATATTCACAAAGACTATCTATTTTGACTTGTGTAAAATTATATCTATAACCACACCCTTTTTTGCGATATTTTTAGTTGTATTTTGTTAACTTTGGGTAATATATTGATACGTGTATATTTTGTTTACACATTCGCACAATATCTATTCATGACTGAAATCCATACAAAACTATTCCTAAAGAGTTTATTTTTACATGCAGAACAGAATCGGCTTTACTGACCGTAATAAATTGTTAGGTTTATTAACTCAAAAGTGTTCACCTTGCTTGCATGCGTGGTTCATCTGGGATTAATCGTCAGCCTAGTGAATGGTGAGATATTCTGGTTTCATATACACGACAATCACTGACACTGTAGCCTCCCTAACCAAGGTTACGAGACTTACAACCAGGGCAGATAATTATTCTTTGTTCATCTTACAATCCAGGGGAGATAAATATTCGTTGTTTAGATTACAATACAGGGCAGAATGATTATTCTTTGTTTAGATTACAATCCAGGGGAGATAAGTATTCGTTGTTCAGCTTACAATCCAGGGGAGATAATTATTTGTTGTTCAGCTTACAATCAGGGGAGACAATTATTTATTGTTAAGCTTACAACCAGGAGTGATAAATATTCGTTGTTCAGCTGGAAATCAGGGGGGATAAGTATTCGTTGTTTAGCTTGCAGTCAGGGGAGACACTTGAATCATTCGTCTCTTAGGTTGTATGCAGGGGAGATAATAATAGTTTGTATACGTTATTACCAGGGAAGATGATTGTTATGGTTAATAAGAATTGTATGGTGCAATTTCAATTTTCATTTTATTCAGAAGTCCAAGCAAGTTTTTTTATTGTAGGTATATGTTTAAAATTGTATATAACTTTGTTTATTTTTTTTATTTTTTACTAATGACTACTAACAAGAATTACAGGCACCATAGTGGATTGTGTCTGAAACGAGTACCAGTCTTTGCGCTGTAAACAAGCCATTATGTCACGTGATAATTAGATCTCTGGTGATTAATCAGTCATTTCATTCTTATAAGCACTTCGTGTATGTATATCAATGTATGTTTTTGTGAGAACTTATATGAAAAACAATAGTTTACTTTTGTATTTTTTTAAAGATGAATAAAATTTTATTTGCCTTATGTAATGTTTTGTATTTCAACATTTAAATCTTTACGATCAGTACTATTATCTGATTTGACCACAGTTGCAACATTGGGTCTAATTGTTTTGGCTAGTAATGTATCATTTACGATTATGATCTTATTGTGTATATTGTGTAGCTGCACTTTGTCTGGTATATGAAGACGGTGTCTACGTATGACTGGATAAATGATTCAGTAAGGGCGGACCTTGGTGCTCAAGTGGTATGGTCTTTGTCTGATAATCGCTAGCCATTTACCGCTGTGAGTTGGAATCTTACCTGGAAAATGACAAATTCCACATGTCAGAAATCAGTCCCGCCAGCTTTTGGAAGGGCGGTGATTTTATCCAGGTTCAGTGTATAAGCCTATGTGTCTTCCTGAAGCGTTAAACAACCAGGAAAAGTTAGCAACTGACATTGGCTGAATGAGCGACGTTAAATAAAAAAGAGCTGATACAATACAACCTCCTTACAACAGCCACCAATGGGAAGGAGAAAAATGACTGTTGTAAGAAGGTGGCTGTTGTTGAAAGAGTGAAAATATAGTAAAACGTCAGGCTGAAACAGGGAGGTAGCGGTTGTTCGTAGGTGACCGTTCGTGTAGGTCACACTATATGTATGTCTCATTTACAATACCTGACGTACCAAAGCTTAATGGTCTCGGATTGTCAGATGAACAGTTAGATATTTTCAGCGACTGGAATTATGCTTCATTTAATGCGTGCGGTTAAACGATCTATACAAGGGAGACAACCGTAATTATACAATAGTAAATACGTTTGTAGGATTTGTCTCCCTTATGTGTGTTGTGTGTTACACTCGGTGTTATATTTCTTTTTTTTAACAAAATGAGTCTGTTTTTCATAATTTCGGATGCGAATGTCAGTACTGGCTTGTTCAACAATTGCCAAGCAAATACATGTGGTTTTACAGGAGCAGAAAAAAAAGAAAAATGATACATAAGTATGTACCGCAACCTAGATTTTTAATAAATAAATTAAAATAACCTAAGAAAGACATTATTTTACAATTTATTCACAAAACAAAATCATCCATTGATTCAGTACAACAAGAATAGATTTGACACATATTTTGATAGATTTCACAACGTTCAAACAAATTTGTACGCCATAATTATAATGAACTTGCCAAGCCGTATTAATTATTACACTTTTTCTTTACCATGAAAATATATGAATTAATTGATCGAGTCAATTATGACCTGATATCGCCTGTGAAGGGAGGATTCCTCCTAACAGAGACTGCATGCTAACAGATATCACTTGTGAAAAGAGACCTGTCACCATCTATGAACATCTGTTAGAAGTTACCACTTACGAACAGAGACCATCTATGAACAGATACCATCTATGGATAATAATTAATAAGGACCATCTCGTATAATTGATCGTCCAGTCGTAGTCTTTATTGACAGGTTTTATTGTAATGAATCTAATAAGTGTTTAAAGCCACTTTAAATAATACAAACATTCAACAATATGGAATTCTTAAAACCCTGAAAATGGTATATAGACTTTCAAGGATAAACATAAAATGCGAAATATGATTTGTAAAATTGATATTACACGTATGAATCTTTATTGTCATAGGTTGGATGTTGTTTTTTAACTAGGATTTGCAATGTTAACAAAAAAATAAGACGTTTTGAATACTACTTGTTACTGTATAAAGCAAATTATCCACTGAACTTCTGTGCTTGAAAACACACCATATTAATCACTTCTTCGAGGGGTGATTAAAAAGTTTCGTGCACTGGTTCGGTATATTTATTATGCATAAGAATAAAGGCCGAACAATGTTCGTATATTATCTTCCACAGACATATGATACAGTGATAACATAATACAGTGTTAAATAACGGTCTTCACTTTGACATCGATTCAAAGTCAATTAATAGTTGTAATTTCACTGATAAGCATTATTCTGCTTCAGTCGATATAATATTAATGGGTAACGAAGTTTTATTGTATGGGTTTATATTGGAACTGTTTCTAACATTGGCGTCCTTAAGCTAACGGTAGACAACTCTAGGTGCAATAACCAACTTGGCTAATCCTTTAACAAAGTATTATTTCACTTAGGTTAAAAATGAAAATTGATATACATTTTCAATACTCGAATTTGAATCTGCGTAGTTTGAATTTTTCCTGAACGAAACGATATGAGGAAAGAGACATTTCGTTTCTGGAGAAAAACATAGCCGAACAACTGTCGGCCTATACCGTGTTAGAAATGTCATCTAACAAGTCCATGAATCAAGACGCGTTCTTAAATAAACATTAACATACTATACTTCTCACTGAAGCTATTATTTACACATCAAGTTTCATAAATACTGTCCGGTCAGTTGTTGCCGAATCAAGATATCATGAAACAACAAAGAGTACCCAAGTAAAAACGATTCTGCCGAAACCGTATGTCCCGATTTGTGCAATAAAAAATCGAGGACAGTGTGACCTCGTGACGCTTCGGCAAACATCGGTCGCATCCGCTTTTCTTCATAACGGAAGTGGCCGATGTTTTACGAGCTGTGACGGATGTCGTCGGCATGTTTTTCAACAATCATCGGAGAACCGAGCATACTGTCATTTTCGGTATGCTTTTGGACACTACAACATTCAGTGCGAACCACTGAAGCCGCTTAATAAACTTTCCAACTGGCCATTATCCCACCAGAGATATAAAATTAAAACAATACACGCACATTACACATTGTCGGTCGCGATATAAACACAGAGAACAAAAATCCTAATATTACACAAATTAATTTACAATGTTTACAACAATAAAACATTATATCAACGTCAGTATATGAAAACCCGTATAGCAACATCATGTGACAATAGAACATAAAGTCAAAACCGGTTCTTTTATAATTTTTCTTTTTATCCCAATCGCTCCAAAATTCTTGCCATCTCTTGGTGCTGGAATAATATCTAACGGCAACTTTACCATAACGAATTAAAGCCTCAGAGAACTTTCCACTCGGAAAAATGTTCACGTCTGATGCACATAAGCCAACAATGCAACTTTTGCTCGAAAGACTACGTGAACAGTTAGAAAATCTTATTCTAAGATTGTGTTATGGATCAACATACCAATAAAAATACATAACCATTGATAGAAATCATTCTGGTCATAATATTACTTTAAGTACTTGTCTGGAGGTAATAAATGTATTTGCATTTTTTGTAACATGCCTACGTTTGATGAAAATCGGAAGCTATAAATTCTACTTTTATCTGCTGTTACAAAAAGAAGAAATGACTAACGAGGTCGTCCTGTTTAAAAATTACTATAACTAAAGAGCTTGATTGCTATATATGTAGGTTCAGTCATTCCTTCCAAATTAGTAGGTACTAATTAATGCCATTGCGGACCTTTTTATTAATTGGAGAGTGCAATTCATATTAACAAAATTGCCGTCCACAGAACTCACTAAGCTGATTTCCCATCGATTAGCATTCATTGTGTATTTCAATCAGTTCATAAAAATGTTTTCATCAAATTCTCTGAACCCTCTCTTAAACACGGCGTGTAAATCTAGGTTTTGACTCTATATCCACATATGTCCACAGTACCTTTCACCCTCACATACACTCTTAAACTTTCATCAACATGAACAGGAACATTCAGTAATAATTGGATACTGTATTCTGATCCATTTACATTTCATGGATTGGCCCTTTTTATTTACAGGACAGTGCCAGCGGAAAAATGTCCGAGTTTCCGAACCGGTGGGTCGACAGCTCATTCCAGGTGGAATGGAACATGATCTACCGTTAAAACAATGTCCTTCTTTGATCCATTGTGGCCAGAATCGAATTCCTAAATCTTTCCAAGCGTATACTACCGGACAATGTGTGTAATTCCACATGTATTTTTTAAGTTTTTTTTTGGTCCGTCTGTTTACGTTTAGACCCTGAAGCCTCATTTGGTTTCCGTAACGTATTGGCTTTCCAACCTCTTGTATGTAATCCGGTCGTCTACCTTTTGGACGGCCTTTACGTTTTTTAACACTCACAGTTCCATTTGGTTGAAACACTGCAATAATTGGGCGACCAATACCCATATACTCTGGATCGAAATCTTTACCAAGTGCCTTTCTTAGTTTTCTATGATTTAACTCGGATTCCGGTGGATCTAAATAAGCACTTGGAAGTTCTATTAAGTCTAGCACCGGAAGTTTATCTGATGGCGCGGGACGAGATGTTCCCCGTCGATGGAATGTTATTGAATCCGAAACCGGGTCCGATTCTTTTAGCAGGTCCAAGAATGCATGAGTTGCGTCCCCTAGATCGACTAACGCCAACAACACAAGAATACCAACACGTACCACGGCCATTACATCTTTTTCATTCCTGAAATGATATTAAAGACATGATATTAGAATTTAAAAGTATATTTTTGTTACATATTCATATGATCAAACTAGATATATACCATTTTTATTAATCACCTTATTTGTAAAATATTTCCTTACCAAGTAAAACACTGTTTCATGATTACAAATTATCTGATAGCGTAACGAATGTACACAGGAATCGAACAAAACTAACGATAATGTGTTCTGTTTCATAGAAATCAAATAATAATTCCAAAATTACTTGTTAAAACGATGACAATATATTTGTACTTGCCATCGGTAAAGCATAATGTGGTTATGGAATATATATACAATGTGTATATACATGTTTATAACATTTTCTTCAGACAAATACATGTAGAGTCAAATGTTAGAACCGTCTATCAGAATTACCTTACAAAGACACATGATTCTCTCAAGGTGTCTTTGCTGAAACGACAGCAAGTCTGGATACTGTATCATGTAATATTGTCATGTGTTTCCAAAATGAGAATCGCTGTATCACGGTTACAGTTTATAAAAAAGTTAGTTATTCACACCTCTATGAGTTAAGTTTTTGATACAATGGTTTTGCATAAATTACCTAAAAAATTCTAAAACAAGACAAAAATAATGTAATGAAGAGGGTCATGAACTCTCAATATTCTCAAAAGATCTGATATTTATTATTAACGGTGTCCGAAATATGTTTCATCCGATTCATTATCAACATCAAACGATTTAATAGTACAAGAAAATACCAAAATTGTGTCGTTAAAATTAAACGAGATGGTAAAATCAATTAAAGTATTCACAGACTTTTGTATTATCTAATAATCATACGGGCCACCCGAGCAGAATAAACTTCCAACAACCATCTACACGGGGTTCACTGGGTACTTTAGTAGAATTGATGCAATATATTGTGAGAGTATTGAAATATCAATTGGGGGGAAAAGGCCGTTAATATGTTTTCGACAATATTGGCGCCGTAATTATTTTCGAATAGTTTTGTTATTAAATGTTAAATTAACGTTAAATACTTCTCAAAAGCAGTGAATAGCCTATCTTAATTACAAATTTAATATTTTTCCAGTCAGTTTGGACCTATTTCGTTTAAAAAAGTCAAATAGTTTGACACGAATTTATTACATTTGTATATACAATTAATTTGGATCATTTCGGCCTTTAGTATATTAATATTCTGACTGGAAATCACACCCATTCCAATGAATGCTGGCAGTAATATATGAATAAAAACATTGAATTAAGCTATTAAACTACATTGAACTCGTCTTTAAGAATTGTAAATTACTCTTCGTGTTGAACTGTTACAAATACTTCATGAGTGTCACATCCGATTTGTCTAGGGCTTGTACGATTTATGGTTATTTTATGCTAATTTACATAATAATATTTATTTATTTATCCAGAGAGCACTTCCATCTGATATATAGTTGTACTCTATAAGTCCGTCAATCATGAAAAATGACTGATCAACTATTCAGAAAAATATATATATTTTTTTTTTTTTTGTTTCATTGGATTTACGGCCCTTTTCAACAGTCAGAGTCATATGAGGCGGACAGTTCACCTAAACATCGTTCCTGGGAAGAACCAGTACTAGACTCCAATCCTCCATAAGCACTGCCTACTTTCTCACATGAAGAGACATGGACGGGAGCTGGGCTTGAACCCACGATCCTCTTATCAGTGAAAGGCGGTCTCAGAATGATATAATACATTTTTATTACGATACACGTTTCGACATCTTGACAGGAGGCAGTCGTATAGTTTATGGTGTTATGTAAGGTGTGTGTAATAGAAAAAAAATATCTTCTGACTGGACACGTGGCTAGTAGATCAACCGGTTCTTCTCGACTATCACACTAACCCTCCGGAATTTCAAGACGTCGCGAAATTATAATCTTGGAAGTAAAAAACCCAACGGGATGGGTAAATTACGTAACCGGTAACCACGCATTTTTTAAGGGATAGCCTTGTTCACCTTTTTGACCTCCACTGACATTCAAGCTTTATTAATCACGATCCGAGAAAAAAGTATAAAAGATGTAAGAATTAAAAAATCTATTCGATCCATGTCTATAATGAAATCGACGGCAACTTTCAAATGGTTATATGATGTATTCTTACAATGGCATGATTACTTGGTTTTTTAATATTACACCCGAACGTATGCACCCAAAGTCATCATTTCGATTTTATGCAAATTAGACATTATCATTCGGATTTATGTTAGATTTAAATTGATCTCTGTCGCTTAAATTTATTCTTTATTGTCTAAGGTTCACTATATGTTATACCCGTGTGATAAATTTTCTTCTATTTTGAAACTTGAGTTACAATTAAAAAGGTGTACGGTGACTCATTAGATAAATCAAATAGTTTGCATATCTCAGTCAGTGTATGACCAGACCTTCACATCCACGATGTATTAATTATTGTCCTCAATGTGTTTGTACTTTTGAGTACTCGTTAGAAAACAGTCTAAGAAAACTGTTTAGGTGAACCGACCGCAGTATGTATAGCTGAAACGACCGCAGTATGTATAGCTGAAACATCATTTGAAATCAACTGAAACAATTTGTTTGTGCTCTAGTATTACTGAGAAGGCACGGAAATCAATTCAGTAAAAATCCCTTTTTATTATTTTCTGATAAATTCAAATAGGGATCAGAAGCTTACGCCGTCATTCTCCTCTAAAGACTCGTTGAATGATATTACCCCCTGATTGTGTTTGATTCATTATTTGTTCAAACCGTTAAGTGTTTGTGGATTTCATTTTTTCTGAATTTCGCAACAATAGGAAAATACATTTTAACTCTTCGATATGCCGGTAAATGATTGCTTAAGTAATCTGTACGCAGCCACTCTACACGGGCAGTCTTTAGTTGTATTTATAAAAAATGTTCTATTCAAAATTGACTCTTAACAGTTTGACAAGTACCATTGAAGTCAACCACCTGGCCTATAAACACATCGCATGAATAAAAATACTTTGAGTTTTAGCTCTCTGTTTGTTATGCGATGCGGAGTAGAATCTCCTTATTTTCTTGCCTGTGTATGTCACACTCGCACTAAGTACAAACATTTTGAACTCCGGTTTGAAGCGTCGGTGCCAGCATTCTGCGAAAAGGCCATTCTTGACAGGTCGGTTGTTAAAAAGAAAATAAACGTGGGATCGAAGTCTACAGTGCAATAAGAGAAGAAAAAAGTAGTCCCTTGTTTGTAACGTGTGAATATTTTATTTTAGCAAAGCATCTATACAGAAAGTAGATATTGAGCTCTTAAAATAATTACTCAAACTGTTTTTTATATTACAAAAATCGATACAACGAAGGTGAAATGTCTGGAATTTTATTTTTGGTAATTCACATGATCTAAATGTGTCCTGACTAAAAATAAATCATTCGTTTGTTTGTTTTTGTTTGTTAAATCGAAGACGCAAAAGGCTAGGCCCCAGCGAGTCACATTGGCGCTATGACGGTAAACAGTGGCAGAATATAATAAACACGTTAGTTTGCAATATACAGTATATTTTTAAATATGCTCCACTGGACCATCCTTTAAAAAAAAGTTAGTTGGCGGTAATCCTTCCCAGAGAATTTTTAGTGGATGGGAAGGATTTTTTTCAATTTGATATTTACATTGAACCCAAAGTACATGACCGAATGTTATTTTTTATTTAAAAACTGGGTAGGGGTCTTTTTTGGTGAGCAGGTAGCATTACAGCGAACAAACTATTTTTTAAGGATGTCCTTGTAAAATCAGATGAGAGAATGGTGTCGTTTTAAGAGTGTTTAAAGCAAATAAAGCTAAACTTATACCATATTTAGCGATGTAACAAAGCAATCATGCAAAAGTATAGAAAGTAAACACTCGTCTTATTTACCTAATAACACGCAAATCTCGATTACACACTCTATTTAATGAATGACACCACACGAAAGGTAAAATGAGACTTTAAGAAGTTATTTGTTATGAAAAATGTCTGTATATAATTGCTTTATAAAGATATTTAATGATAGAAAGTTTGATTCACGTCGATTTAAATGATAAAGGGTAAACGAATAAGTTAACCTAACCCAAATATAGGGCTCTAAGCCACGTGGCTTGATGTGGTAAACGAGGCTGGGATAAGGGCTGACATGCATTAGAATTTAACAGAATGAGTTTCTTTGCTTTAAAAGCGGAAATAAAATTGCTGTATCTTTAATAATCTAAAAATGTTAAAACGAGTACGAAAAGTAGAAATTAAATACTTTATTCCGACCACAGGCGCCAAAATTCAGGAATGCCAATGTTCGGAAGGACTCCTGCTTGATCCACTGAGACCCATTCTTTCAAGTTTTAGACCATTATATGACTTTAAATTATGAAATATGGCTTTTCAGTCGCAGTGAGCTCAATACCCATGCACAAATAGCTTCATTTTCTGTAGTAACCGATCAATCACAAAATGCGTTTATTGTTGAATACATTGAGCATTGTCATGGAAACTAAATATTGAGATGTTTACTTTCCAGGTACGCCTCCCAAAGTGGAGTTGCTTTAAAGCAGCATTTAATAAATACCGAGAAGCCACGTGCAAGAACCATATACTATCAGCACACTTGGCGTACGTACGCTGTAGTTCTAGCATATACAGTGCAACTTCTTCAAAGCAACACCCTTTGTGAGGGGCAAACATTGTGTTGTTGTTGTTGTTTTTTTTTGTTGTTTTTTTAGGCCCCAATTTTTTTTTGAGGCCCCAAACATTGTGTTGTTGTTCAGAAGTTGTTGCTCTAAAGAGATCAAAACAATAGTTAAATCGTACAGTGGGAAACAATCATTCTGTTGTTGAAGGGAGATTGTTGCTCAAGAGAGGGTCGCTCTGGAGAGGGTACACTGTATTGTGATGTTATACAATGGTCAATGATATAAACATTTATTTCTTAATGTCATGTCTCAACTTCACGCGTTAAGCATTGAAAATGCGTTCTTTTCAAGTTAAATAGTTAAAAATGAATTAACATCAACTTCTCCATAAATTTAACGATAACCTCAGTATCCGTTATCTCACTGTCGTAGAAATGTCATCCGTTCATTGTTGATATCCAAGTATGTTAGCTTAATATTGCTACATTATATACAATACACGGGTCCTATGACTGACTAGATGCACTAAAGTCTTAATTGAATATATTTCAATACGTGTGTTAGCTTAGTATTACACTGGTTTGTCATTTTATCATTATGCTCTTTATAAATTTTATATGATTTAATGAATCACATAAACGCTTTGTAACAAAATGTGTGTATGTTACCCAGCCATTCATGAAACTTTCACAATGTTGTTTTTTGGCATTCGTGAATGCATTTAGTGCGCCATACTAATATTTCAAACGTTTATTAATAATCTAGTTTTATATAAAAACTCGACATTCTTTTGAAACCAAAGATATTCAGTGGAATGATAACTGTATGTAATAAGTGTGTGTATCTTTAATCAGGTTACAACGATGAATTGTCGTTTGTTAAGAACATTAAATTTTACAGCGATTGAGTGACTGTATTAATGTTATTCTCTAGATAAAATTACTCGGTTCGGTAAGGTCCGGAATTTAGCCACACCACAAAAAGTACCAAGATCAGAGTATCTGTTACGTTAAAGCTCAAATTAGGTAGCTCGGATGAGCGGATAAGGCGTATTTGATAACTTACCAAATTACTTGAGGACTAACAGCACGGAAGACGTTCGTTATAATTAAGTAATACGTCGTTTTAGACCCATCCATACATTCTTTAAATGATCTCTATCCTATTAATTCCATCGTGGTATAATTTAGATATATTCTATTAAGCTAAATTACAAAAAAAATATCCGTAGTCAAATTAGCAATAACTATTCAAGCGGAACAATATATTCGAGTTCTTGTCTATGACTAATGTACGTGTTGTGCGTTTAGTATTGAAGTGTAAAGAAGAATGCAACTGATTAAAAGATTTCGAAACATTAAAAGATAAAATTTACCCATCCAGACCTCGATATATAACTTAATCACCCTACCGGTCGATCATCTGGTGTTGTCTTCGTCTTAATTAATAACTGCAGGTAATTACACTTAATCTGAAGTACAGAAGATGATTTCAAAGACTTATACTTCTATGATTAAAGCCAATTAGCGACGTAATGGGCTTATCACACTTCCATCTGGCTTGTGTTGATATACAGCCTACCAACTTAGCTCAATCGAAAATGTGTAATGTCTACAGTCTCAGATTAATAGGTTCGAACCTCGGACATGGAACCTCTTCTCTGAGGTGATTTGATTGAAGACCTTGTGCGTAAAAGCCTTTATTGACAGATGTCTTTCTTATCAGTTTCTTCTAATTACTGTATTTTCGTTTATTTTCGTTGGGCTCAATTTTTGTGGTTTTTACTAAAATGGCTATTTCGTGGGGACATAAATTCGTGGATTTTGATTTTTGAAAAGAAATGCCTTATCACTGCATTTAAATTCGTGGGGATTTGATTTCGTGGATTGGCCTACCCACGAAATCCACGAAATTAAATCCCTAACGAAAATTAATGATTCCACAGTAATAAATAACGTGTTTTTTTCTAAGAACGATTTTTAATCACGGGATGGCCTTCATTCAGATGTTGCTGCAAATCGAGTTTTACTGTAGCATGAAAACATATTTTTATCAATATTTTCAATACCAACAGAAATAGGTAAATAGATGCTCAATTAATTGAATTTGAATTAATTAGACAAACTTACAGAAACCTCTAGCACCGCTGCCACATTTCTTCAATTTTGATACTTAATTATACATGTATAATTATACAAGCACGATTTACAGATATTGGACAAATTTTTGTCAAAACATATGTGTGAAAAAATGGTTACATTTACACTATTTCTATTTTAAAAATGTTCAAAAGTGACCCAGGGGGCGGTAGTAGTTTCATCTATATAGTGTAGTACATGTACGTACATATCATTAAAAATCACATTACAAAATATTTCATAACCTGCAGTTGTTGCATTTCATTCGTAACAGTGTATATAGATAAAACAGTTTGGCTAAGAGGTACGACAGCACGAAACATATATACAGTGTACATAAAACCTCAAGCCAAAATATTTCTTAAAGTTTTTTTGCTACATTTTAAAACTCAGTTCAGCCTTTAAATCATTCTGATTTACTCAGCTACGTCTCAACAGATCCACCCTTTTCAATTACGACAGTTTCACTTCATTGACATGAAGACTTTTATATTGAGAAGCTTTCATTTTGAATATTTACGACAACATTTAGTATTACAATACTTAGCTTCACTAATTGAGCGTGTAACGTATACAATTCCGCGAAGAAAAGAATGGTGTACACAGATTAATTTGATTATGAAATTTGGAGCAATATCACGTGGTTCATTTTTATATTTCATTCATTTTGAACTATCTACGATTTTTTGTGTGAGTAACTGTTATATAAGTATTGCAATTATTTACTAGGCTTGATGATCTTGATAATGACAATGTGTGTAATTGATAAACTTGTCTACTACATGTGCACTCTGATGTGTATATTTGTGTATTTTCATCTATTTTTTGTTTTTGTCTTTCATTGTACAACGCCATTGAATATGTATTTATATGTAGAAAGAGGCGTTTAATCAAATTCTCAAGTTTCAAGTTTCAAGATGACAATACGGTTGATGATGAAAATAATGTCAGTCACGTTGAAAAACAACAATAAAGATTATGACGCTGATGATAATATTAATGTCGGTGATGAAAATTGATATTTACATTGATTATGTTCTTGATAACAATGATGTTAATGCTAACAATGGTGACAAGGATGTTAATGATGACAATGAAGATGCTAATGTTGATATTAACCAGAAAGACGTTGTTGTTGATGACTTTAGACGATGATTTTAATGATGACAATATAGACGATGATATTAATGATAACAATGTTCATGGTGTTTCTTATGCCGATATGACGATGTTACTGTTGATGTTTTTTCCTACAATTACACACTTACCTAAGATATTTTACTTCAAAAAAATGTGCACGTAAGTTCAATATTTAAATAAAAAGATGCCAGTGCACATTAATACAGTTTGACCAATCCATTCATTGTTTAAATATTTCGTTCCGCTTAGAGTTATAAATTAAAATGTGATCCTAAGTGTCCATGTCCTTCTTTATATTGTACTTATTCAAATTCACTTTTTCTAAAACATTGCAAAAAACTAGTTCATAATAAGAATATTATATTTCAATTTAGGTTCAAAGTATCTAAAGAATTTAAACTTCAATTCTATTATACCCTCTGTATTGTGTATATAGATCTCGTAATAATTAGATTATATTTCTTTATATCTCAATGTTGTTCATCCGGGTATTCTGAATCATTTTGATATTCATTCTTAATACGTATCATTATAAAGAGATATAAATTATTATACGGCTGTATGAATAGTTACAAAATGAAGAGTTTTCTTATTGAGGCTATAAGAAAACATTTAGGCGATCCTTAAAAAATGTTTGCTTGGGGTAACCTCATCCAGAGAATTTACAGTGGGTAGGTAGGTAAGAAATATATAGTTTTACATTGAACCCAAAATACCTGTCAACTGAATGCTAATTATATATTGGAAAAAATATATTTCCCCAAGTGATAAAAAATGGAAAGGGCCGCTTTGGTGAGTAGCTATGAACTGCAGACTGTATGGTTTTACGAAAGTGTTGAATTGTTAATCATAACTGTGATCTATATTTTGGTATTCAAACGTAAATAGGTAAGTCAAACATGTGTTAAGGGTCACCTTCGTTTAAAGACCACCATGTGAATAGCATGATGTCTTTCTTAAAAAACAATCATCGATCAATTACAACAAAATGACCTCCGAATATAGGTCACCTGTCAATAGAGGACATGATCATGTTTTTAATCTTTTACAAGGATGGCCTTTGTTCACAGGTTTGACTGAATAATAATTCGTGTTCGTCTTGTTTACGACTAAATCTCCCCATAACCATCCAACTAAAGCTGATTGAAAATGTTCATATTTATAAGACATCATGAAGAGTCGCCATATATTCTGCTCCGTAACATAACTGTCAAATGAATGTTATATTATACTCCAAAACGGCGACAAAACTTTACCACTATAATAGAAAGGTATGCCATTAAATATTAATTATGCGATGAAGACATTCAACGAACAAGAAAATGCAGACTGTTAGATGTCTTTGATACATTGATAATTTCATCACCAAACTTTGTACTAATAAAATATTCCTTTTTTATTTTTTTTATTTAATAAAGTTTTATGATTATGTATCTAGTTAACGCCGACACCAAAAAAAGACCCTGTGCATAAATGCTATTCAATCCCTTTTACATTAGTCATGGTACACAAAGAGGAGAGTGCGATTTACATAAATTGATTTGAAAACAGAAGTCGAAGACTAGTGGCAGTGTCTGACAAAAACATTGTACAGTTCAATACCCGAGAAACAAAATGACAAGCACGCACAATACCCGCTTAGGGAAATTAATGCGTAACACTTGACTCTTTAAACAATAACCTTAAGAATATAAATTGATATATATCAAGTGATTTATTCAAGTACACTACACCTCTGAATTTTTTAATACTTTTTATTCTAATTTCATACTGAACCGGCACTTTGGTGGGAGAATAAATTCGTATCTTTTAAACAAATATGCTGTTGTACAACAAATTATGATATGATTTAGTATTTATTTCAGTATTGTAGTAAGTATTTCAACTATTTTGACATTAAGTTGACTTGTCTTGAGGTTCATGGTTCAAATCAGTGCTGACTTGTTCACCGTAAAGCTCAACACGTTGATTTACTCACGAAGATAAATCGCTTCCGAAAATAAATTGTTCTATATGCTACTAGTATAATATCGTTACCGTCTATTTTAGTCCACATATTAATTATTACGGACATTTGCAGTTTTAGCTACGTGCATTTATTATTGGACTCACTTATGATATGAAGTCGAATGTGATTCTCGACTTATGTAGGATACCAAAATGCATAAATCTGGAACATTACGTAATTCTCAAATATGTAAAAGACTTATAGTATGTTATATATACAGAGACGGAATTATTTAAATCTTTATATATTTGTCGCTTGTTTTATGATAGCACGAAATTCATATATGTAAATAAAAAAACTTTCACAAGTTTCGAAAATTGTACTAATTGAATTTTAAATTTGGTTCCGCTTTGTACATCCGTTATGTACGGGTATATACGGGTATCCGAATTTATTATACTAGTAAAGAATGAGTAAATATCGTAGCGTGATATGCGTTTGAAACGAATAGACTCGTGTATTATATAGATTTTATCAAAAACCAATAGATTTTGCAAAGCACTTAGCAACCGTTTATAAGTGTGCTATATTACAAAGATCTGTTATGGCGATTTTTTTTAACTATTTGCATCTTATCAGTAAATTTACAACAAAATAAGACATGGTTTCATTATATTCTCCTGTGGGAACGTGACTTGTTAATATATACTACGGGTGACCGTGTGTCTACTTGGTTATATATCAGATTTTAATCAGACTCGTATGGATAATTATCGTAGTAAATTAAGACTGCTGATAAAAATCTTCATTTAAAATTGCCACCAATTTTGTCAACTATAGTCTGTAAAATACCAAACACCATCTTCAAGTAAATCAAATTCTGCCATAAAAATAGTGAGAAAATATCTTCGGTACTTTTCGTGATATTTACGGAATCTGCCGAAGACGGGATTTGAAATCTTACAAAATATACCAGCACCTTATTTTGATCCCACCGCATTTCCCTTTGCATATCTCAAATAATAAGTCAAATATGTTTATTTTAATTCCAAAGTCAAATGTTTTATATATTTTACTTAATATGTACATCTTCTATAAATAAAAATATAATTAATATTATTATATACCAGTGAATAATCATATGATCGTTCGTGAATGCTTCCTAAAAGAATTGATAATCATTTGAATAATTTATAAAAATGCGTGGGGTCGATTTGTGTGAAAAATGATGAACTAATGTGTTAACAATTAACAAATTATAGCAAGTTACATTTTGTCAACTTCTAACAATCAGTAAACCACAACTGCTGATATTATCTTAGTGTTATTGTGTTCTCGTTGCATGTTAAGGCTATCTGATTACATCCGCAAAGAACTGCATAAATAAGTTGTTGCGTTTTGTGCATACGTCCTCAGTCTCCGAACACTCTGAATATGGCCTTGTACCAAAATGAACTTACGTATACTTAGTCAAAACAAGCTAAAACTAGAAAATAACTAAATAAATACGATAAATAGCTATCTACGAAGCTTAGTGCAAGGTCACAATAAAAGAAAGACCATGTTGAATCAACCTGACTCGCGCATGGATTCAGAGATCAAGTACAGTCAAGCGTTTTCAGCGGCCACCTCCTATTAAAGGCCTCCTTGTGAACAAAGGCCATTCTTTTAAAATCCTTCATTGGTTATTTAGAACAAAATGACCTCCGAATCGAGGTCACCTGTCAATAAAGGACATATTTTGTCTTAGGCAATGGTGGCCTATGTTCACAGGTTTGACTGTATACTAGTATGTACAATAAAACCTCGTTTATCGACCACCAGAATATAACAACACGTTCACTATAACAATCACATATCTACCTGATAAACAGACCATCTCAAAATCTAAAAAGAATGATTTCAAAGGTGGTCTTAATACGTAGGTAGCTTTGTTATAGTGGTTAACATCGAACTTTTAAAACCAAGCTTATGGATTAGATCTTCGCTATCATGGATGTCAATCACGTAACGGTTCATTGAATTATTTCATGAACATATCATAGCCAAGGTATTGCCTTCAATTTTTTATCATGCTATTCTTTGCCTGAAAAGGACAAATGTTTTATTCTAGCAATTATCCTGGTATCTCTTTTTGCAAACCTTTTTATAAAAAAAATACCCAGGATGGATCTATGAAACGTTTCCAGTGTCTTTGATTTAAGCTCAAATATCTTATGACAATAATACATCGCAAGGAAGATAGAGATATAATGTAGGAAGAAATTGTTTCACAATCAATGTAAAATAAACAAGTCTTAAAATGTCATCAACAACGAAGAAACATTCCGTAAATAGAAACATTGAGCGGATACTAAAACATGTCAAGTTTGTAACATATCATCATAACAAATCAGGGCCGTATATACCGGGCCGTGAGGGGCTTACTTAATAAGTCCCTTGCAATCGACTCAAGCGCGAGGCGGTGAGGAGAGGAATGAGCGAGTAAGAGATGTTTACTCCACCACTAATGGGGATATATTCTCTCCCACCCTATGTTGAGAGATTAAATCTATTTTAGTCCTACCCCTATTTTAAATTGTTTGCTACGGGCCTGCAAATATCATCAATATCAATATTTAGATACAAAGATAAATAATTAATGAATATGTGCACTATGAGGGCGTGTGTCATTGTTGCTAACTTACGTAGCATTACCTCCCACGTGCAAAACAAACACAACGTGGCTATTCTAGACGTGTGTCTCAAAGTGAAGTAGATTTAGATACTAATTGATAAAATATCAGTTTCGTGTGAGAAGCTTAAATTAGCTCATTAATGAATCGATTTGGTGTATAAATTATTAAAGTATAAATATTGGAAAGAACTGGAGAATTCTTTCTTTTTTTAGAATTTCCTGTTTTAGAAGAACAAATTAAAGAAATTAGAAAAATCTTTGCATTTAGAAACACATTGAATGTCAACAATGTGGTTGAAAAGGAAGAATAATGACGTTGCTGGTGACGATGATGATGACGATGATGATGACGTTGCTGATGACATTGCTGATGATGTTGCTGATGACGATGATGATGATGGTGTTGATGATCTCTGAACTATTGAATATTGAAACTAGCACATTATTAATAATATATATATATATGCATGTCACTGGAATGAAACTCATCTTTTATTACTATGATTCCAACAGGTCGGTCTAAATACGGAGCTAGTCCAAGTATGAAGTTAAAAATAGAGAGAAATTTAAACAAGTCCAATGGTTGTTTGTCATTATAGTGTCATGGTCCAAATAATGAGGTGGCCTTAACAACGAAATTATTGTTAAGTCAAGTTTTATAGTACACTGTATTTGTATCTTAATTTTCTTTGTTTATATTTCCAATCATTAACCTGCTGATGGCCAATATGGTCGAAATGTTGATTGGTTAAAGTATTAAATTCTTATAGAAGTTAAGACTTCTGTTTTTTACAAAAATTTCTTAATTCTACAAGATCGTATATTATTATTATTATCCAATTACATTTCTTTTCTATGCTGATACTTATCCTAAAAGATCTATACGTTGATGCATCACGAAAGCAATAACAGGAGTTTAAAACAATTCGTTTTATAAGCACTGCTCCCGATAAGGCACAAATGATTTCTTGTAAAATTGACACAAAAAATAAATACTAGTACCAAATCAAAAACAAATTAAACAGTTCGCGCTCAAACATTGAGCTAAATATATCTCATAGCATATTAAATGTCACATGAATGTCAATAGTAAATATTTCAATTCAATATGTTATTCTCAAAGATACAGGTATTTAGACTTATAAACTTTGAATTCAAAATATGATACCAAATATTATTATGTATGACGCGTACTCGTGCTATTCATAACGTGTTACTATTATCATAACAAACAGCGTGTATTCAGCATAAGGATGGGTAAAAGTCATATTAAGCAGAAGAAAAAATATAAAAAGGAGTCAAGATGGTGAAAACTGCAATACTGGCTACACTGTTCGTAGAACTGGTCCGATATTTATCTTCAACCTTGCTTGCACAAAAGCAAGTCTTTACGTTATACTCGTCACATAATGAGATTAAAACCTAATTCGTTAACACTTTATAAAGAATGGTACGAGCTCACTTCATTCAACTTCATGCAGATTTTTTAAATAAAGCGTAAAAGAGACCTTGATTTATTGAAAGGTTCATTGCAAGAAGGTACTAGTATCAATTTCATCCTTAATCCAAATAGGCCTTTCTTGCACTAATCTCTACAATTCTGTGATCAGCATTTTAGTTAATATAATGTTTGTTTTCTTCTTGCGACGTAATAGATGCGCAATATTAGATTAAAAAATGTAACAAACAATCGAATATAACAGAAAAATCTTGCAACATAAAAATAAGCCAAGTTTAGAATTTGACAACTTTGTAGATTTAAAGCCCGGAGTTCAAATGTTTGATAAAGAATCAGCAGGTGACAATTTTAGAGTAGACAGTACTCACAGTATTCAACTCATGATTGACAGATTTAAGTTCATCTAGGTTAATGTGGTGTTACAACACGTCAATACTAAACAAGTTCTTCAAGAAACAAAAACTACCGAGCCAAGTACTGTATCTAGAAAATTACAGGAAATGGTTTAGGCTTGTATCAGTGTTTTACACCGGACATGATAGAAAACCAGGAAAAACTATGGGATACAAATGTCCGGTTTTCCTGTATCTTTGCTTCTCTCTCTCTCTCTCTCTCTCTCTCTCTCTCTCTCTCTGGAGCGGCCCTAAATGACCGTATCTGTTCAAGGGACAGTTAAACAACAGATTGATAAATAAACATCAAGAAACATAAACAGACTCATGTCTGTATTAATATGCTATCTTTCAACATTATGCCATACGAACAAGAGGAAAATAACATGGAGGCCACGACTGAGAATGATACAAATTGATATTACTACACATTTAGTCTGCAAAAAGAAGTGTGACGCTGTATTTAACATGCTCGATTCATGATTCAATTTTCATTCATCCTTTGAACAAGTTAAAAATTGATTTAAGAGTATTTTACAATAAACGAACTCAAAATTACCTGCATTTATGAAACTAATAAAATCCATTTAATGTTCAACAATACGAGAGTCTCTTTGCTCTGTCATTATTAAATTTAGCTTATAACATTTTTTTTAATTTACAACTCTATTTCCTTACCATTCGAGAATTGTATCAAAGACTTCTTTATAAGATACGGTTGAATTTTTTTGTCAGAATAATGAATACTGAGTTTGATTTATCAAGATGAGTTACGTATATAATATTTAGTCACATTGCGCGGGGATATATAATTGAATACATTTTTTTCATTATTAAATGATGTACGCGTATACTGACCTTTTATTATGCAATAAATCCAATATCCTTCCGTAAGAGAATTCCAATGTTATAAAAAATGAAGATGTAAACAACACAAAGAATCTAATTGAATATTCTTAAATCCACAGTATTAAATGTATTTCTTTAAAATACATTAATTATATTTCTTCAAGTTTGTTTAAAACAATGTTGCAGCATTCTTTATTGTACGTGATAATTTACTGAAATAGATCGAATTAACGTCCATAACGTTTTATATTATATCAAACAAATGGTGCAATAGTTCGATGAATCCCTCACCGATAATTCAATTAATCATTTCATCTCTCCCACATAACGAGTATCTCCGTCATATTGTACAGGTTACGCTCTTCCTTACTCTCTGCTATGTCTAATTTTCTTTCTTCGTTTATAGCATCTACTTAATCTATATGTAGGGGGAAAACGTACATCAAATCCCTTCAGATTTCACAGCCATTGAGACACTGTCGCCCGAACAATCGTAGAAAATCCGAGTGATTAAACCTTTAACATGAATTGATCCGTTCTGACTGTCCGATGTGAATGTTCCTCATTCAATAAGCGCTTTGATAGACTCCGCCTCGTTTCTACGAAATTAATAATCAGATAACGGACAATACAAATGAATGAAACAATCGTATGTTTAAACTTGGTACGAAATACTTTCTATTGTTGAAATAAAATCCCATTCCGATGTCTACGTGTTTTTAACAAATACTTTACAAAATTGTCACTATTTGAGAATTAAATAGAAATCCTTGTAGCTTATTCACTGTTCAAATATAACGCAGCATTGCCTTTTTCACTTCTTCTTAAGCCATTAAAAACTGTAACAAATCATTATTGTTTTCACGATGGCTGTCAAACGCCTGTCAATTAACGCTTTTAACACCTTATCGAGTATCTAAATAAACTGGAGAACGATAAAATGAAACTGCGGGGTAGATAGAACAGTCACCGGTATACACCAAGTTGAATGTTTTGTATAGTTCATATACTACATTTTACTATGTAATACACTGTTTAATGGACGGTTATATTAAAGAGTATTGCTTCGGGATTAAACACGTATTAATATTGTCGTATACAGTCGATGTAATTTACCAATTTACAACCACAAAATAAAAGTGAAAATTTGCCGCCAACTGGTATCCGAATGTTGTTGTAAATTGTTGTCGTAAACCAATTTTAATCTTATCGATTGAACAATGAGAACATTTGATTAACTCTGTACAATTTTATAGGTATTTAAGGAATTGTCGACAGAAATTATCAGTTAAAACCGGAACTGACTGAATGAAGTGTTGTTAAGTAAGAACTTATTTAATACAATGGAGATTATATTATTTTGTTTCCACATTCTCCTGTTTCCCGATCATTAGGATTATCTATTTAATCCATATTTTAGTAAATACTGCTTTATTTTCACCACACTACAATTTCCGCTGCTTTTATTCACGGAAATGATATTGAAATCCTTAAAACTCTACAAATACTGGAATAGACACCGTCCAAATACTTACCTTTATTGTGACATTTAATTAAAACTGCCATCGGGTACTCCAGATCAATAAACTGAAATGTTTGAAACAGTACATGTTGTATGTTAAGGCCAAACCAGCACTTATAACCATAGATTCAAGATTCAGCCATAGAGATAATAAAAATACGGACTGTTACTTTAATGTGTCAGTATTTTTAATTCTGGTCATCAAAATAACTAAACTTTTGAATTACTGCGCAGCGCGAAATATCATTAAACAAACAATGAATTAAAGTAGAAGTTACGATATTATATACATTATTTTCAACTTCAGTCATCTGAAAGGTGATTGCTCAAACTGCAATGTTCTCCCCCCCCCCCCCCCCCCCCTTAGCTCGGTGGGTAGAGCTGTACATGTATGGATGTATGGCTGCGTATTTCAGGTTCGTGATTTCGAGCCCTGGGCGCGTAACATGTTCTCTGTGGCGATTTCGTTGTAAATATTATCATAAAAGTCATTATTGTTCCACCGCTTATTATTCGTAAGGAGAAATTGGCTATATTGTTTAATATGTAATAGTAGAGATCCAGAAGATGAGTTTCATTTTATATTTATCTGTCTAGCCTACAATGTAATTCCTTAAAAAATATACAAAGAAATACTTTTATGTTAAACCAAATGTAGTAAAATTTATTGAGATAATGTGAAATGAAAATTTTGGTATCTTGTATAATATAGACTATGTAAATTTGTACATGAAGCATTTGTAATTAGAAAAATATTATCAATGCTTTTAATCAATGTAACTGTCTCCTGTATACACTTTATTCTATATGTTAACATGATTGCTCAAATTAATGTTGTACCGTAAAAAGTTACTTTATACATATCCATGATCACATTTTAATTTAATGTACTTAGTCCTTCCTCATAATAATCGATCTTGAATTTGTAGTAATATCTTATGTTTATTAATTTCGTGTTTGAATTTCACAAGTAAATTGAATATACGTGCGTAACTTAAAAATGTTGTGATCTTTTAATTGTATAGTTATATAATGCATTGGATTATGTGACCAGAAACATGTATATATGTTTACGTTACAAATAATGAATCTTCAGTATTATTTCTGTTGCGACATCAAGGGAAACTGATAGTTTAATACCCTGTTGGTATACAGCTGTAAGGCTAAACACAGACGTGAAACTCACAACAATAAAAAATATGTTATAGCAATATCTTCATTGTTCAATTTTTTGGCCAAGCCTATTTCATTGTCGACGTAATGCTTGATTCAAAATATTCGACGTAGCCAATCAAAATCATTAAACGTAACTTAGCAATTATATTTACCTAAGATGGCAGCCTTTCTGGGTGGTCGTAATTTCTTGACCACAGAACATATCAAGTTTGAGATAAACAAAATGCGGCTTAAGAACATATCGTTTCTGCGTGTGAGGATACAATTAGCTGGCCAATTAATCTGCCACAAAGTTCTGACTTATGGATAACAAGACATATCTTTGTTGGCATATATTAAAACAATGGTAGCCCAGAAAAGCTCGCTTTGAACGGTTATTTTTCTGAACTATCATACTGTTACAATACGTGAATCAACTATACAGTAACTAGTTACGCGTACTATTTGTTATTTCAATAACAATTGATACCGTTATTTCTAGTGAAACAGCATTTTTTTTACTTCATTTCTTTATGGTAGTTTTTTTACAGATTCAGTTAAAAACGTGTTCAGCCACATCCACTAAGCCCATGTACCTGCCGTAGCAACATATACGAGAGTCGCTTTTCAGTTGGTCAAAGTCATAACTTAATAATATTTTTCGTATACCAAGTTTTATGCTAAGAACATTTGCAAGTCACCTTCTAGCACGAAATTAAAAATACAAGACAGAAGCATATAAACTTATCGTAAAAGGTCAATAAAAACATGGCTTGTCAGTCGAATATCTTATATGCAACACTCTTTGTAATAAATATGTTTAAAAACAACATAACGGATACCAACAAAATATCAAATTTAACTGCTGTAAATTCTAATATGAATGTTTTATGTTTGCCGCCTGTAAATATTTCTGCAATAATTACTATTTTGCTCACTATCACAGCAACCATGACACGGCGCGTCAACAACAAAAACGGAGACTGCAATATTGTTTTCTTACGCGGAATAAAATGTAACATTCGCAACAATGTCGCGAATAAAAATGATAAAAACAATCTAACAACGGAGTTAAATGTTCGTGATACCTCAATATTTTAACCAGACGGTGTACCAACAAAATAACCCGTTGACTGGCACGCGAGCTCAATATGCAATAAACTACGGCGCATGAATACAACATGGCGCCAGAAAATATCACTCCGCGTTCAAGGTAGTGTTTTATTAGCGAGGAATACAGGCGACCGGGGTGGGAAATCAGTATTCCTTTATTCACTGTCGCAACATTAAAGGTTACAACAAGTGAACCAGACTTCTATACCATTGTTACGACAGAAACACAATACGCCTGCGATCGTGAGGCTGGGAGCACTTAATACTTAGTTAATGAAAGAGAGATCTAGACTGCGTGACTTCACGACTGGAGTATTGGAGACAACAAACAATATGTGTCAGCCGCTCTACCGAAACTGAATCACGCTCTACCTTTGCTTTTCTCGTTCAATTGTTTAGGCTACCAATTAGTGAGAGAAAATTACTTTTCCTTCGAACAAGAAAACCGACGCATATTGGGTTTTACCAGCTCTAAATAGTTTGTGCATTCCGAGTGAAAATTCTGCATTCGTAGAATAAGGGAACATTTTTTGCACATAATAATAATAACTTGATACCACAGTTTCGTTATAACTAGTAATAAAGTATTGCTATTCTTAGCGTGGAAAAACTTTGATATTAACAGGTCTTAGTGCTGTGTTTAAATGGATCTTGTAGCATCACAACTGTAACATCCATTTCCAATATCTGATACATTAAGTCAGCATTTTTTTTTATTTCTGGTTTGGATTTTATGCGCACGTTCTTTCGCTTTCCAAATGCACAATAAGTAAAACTTAACACCTCTTGAGTCCTTCCCACTTGACACTAGCACATATGTGTTATTTATGTCAACAGACAATTGTTCAAAGATGTTAATTTAAGTTTTATTTGCACAAATTCTTTGTTCACAAAGCCAAAACCGTTCTTTGAGGACTCTTAGTGTTTGTAAATCATCGACAAGGCGTGATGAAAATTCGATTTCCTCACACATTGCACAATTATGTAAATCCCTCATATGAAAACAAGGTTTGTTCGCCTTATTGCTTCTGTATCGTATAATGATATCCTGATAAGAAAGCAATAGAGCCTAATAGATTGCAGTTCTTGACTTATATTAGATTTAAAGCCCCTTTGTGGCAATGTAAAGATACAATTTACACATTTCTAATCCCTATTCCTCACGGACCGGCACGAAGCTAAACAATCGGTAATTCAATAATTTGGAAGAAATAGATGTTATAAACAATTTATTTAACCATCTTTAAGACAGAGATTTGTATCTAGTGTCAAGAAGTCATGTTTTATCTATCTTCGAACAAAACACACTATTGTTTAATTGGATAAATACATATCTTGTTCATCGCCTCCCGTACCATTGTTTGGGGCCTTTGGCATAAAACAAGCATTGCAACTTTTGAAAAAAATGCTTGATTTACTACAAGCCTCTTCACACGGAGTAAGAATCGATTATATTGTAGTTTTTAGCAGGTTCTAGACCTGACTGACTTGTTTGTGATAGGATAAATTCCATGCTTGAAAATCGTTTGATGATTTTCAATTATTAGACAGATGAGTGGATATACATATTTACATATTATATACAGATAAAAAGAGGTTGGCTACGTTTTCCTTATTGAATCTTTAATTAAAATCTTTGAACTTTATAAGATATGGCCTGTATTTTATCTAACCGGAATCTTTGAAAATATATGGCTTTATTACGAGAAAACCTAACCAATTACATTACTTCAATTTTCAGGTGATTGGAAGCTGAACCGGATAGTTCGGCGCGCATGATTTTTTATGCGGACCCAAGTACTACATTTATCTACATCCGCCATGCAATTGTTAAACTAGTCCCCGTTTCATATTGCAGTGTAAGTCTATGAAAGTTCAGGTTTCTTGAGTACGCTCAGTACTTTGATTTTAGTGAGTTGGTGCGCTAAGCAATAGCTCTGCAATTGAAGGTTACTTGCAGTGGCCTCTGTGTAAGTCACGTGACTTGAATACTATTAAAATTAACTATATAAATAGCCTTACAACAAAAGTTGTCGATCACTTCCATGTCTCCATTAATTCTCCTACACAATAAGTCTGGCACCAAACTTGATTCTATAAAAAAGTTCCACTTGTGAGGAAGCACAATGTTTTCGACAATACTATTTAAAAAAAGGTGGCATGGTTCTGTAAGTGTGAAATGAAAGACATGACAGGTAATGCGACAAAGTTCTTAACTAAGGTGAGAAATGCATAGTGAAGATATCATTCTAACACCAGAATAGTACAAATGATACACAGATAAAACCGTGAAGTCTATTGGCTTCCGAGACTGTCTGTGATAGAATCAACTTTAAAAATACACACCGAGAAAACGGTACATTTTGTTGGCTTGATATCGAATACTCCGCTATTTTTATTAAGTATGGGCATTCTATTGGTCAAATACGTTTTCAAATAATCAAAATTAAGAGCTGATATTTTTTTTTAGTTTGTTTACGGAAAATATAATTTTGTACTAAACCAACCGAAGACATTATGTTATATTAAGTGTATTTATTTTATTATTTTCACTATTTCTTATTGTTTTTATTTGCTTTACGGTAATAATTAAAGACATGAAATTTAGTTATGTTTTACTGACTGGGTGTCTTTCATTGTGTTTACGCTCAAGAAGATGAATGTGCTGAAAAATGAACTAAAATGTTTTATTTTGGTAATCCATTTATTGAAGTCACGAGTAGGTTTGTATCATATTTTGTCACTCTGAACTTGAAAAATAAAACGCCGTTTTATGACTTCTCTAAGGTTTTTTGGCGACCAACTTGTCTGCATCAAAGTGTATACCATATCTACGTTATTGCGTGTCCAATTTCATTATTTAATGAAAAAGTCACATTTCTTAAATAGGTACATTCTATTAACGGCACCTCAAACGAATTCATTTTGCTGACAGCGTCCGATTTTTATACGGCTTTGGGTTATTGTCAAACGATACGCGTTAGGGTTCGGTGATCTCGTGCAAGGAACACATTAGGTAACGAAGGCTACATTTTATTTGAGTATCAATTAACATCAGATTCAGAGGCAGGGGTCATGCGGGTATATTTTATCAAATTGTGAAGCTCTGTATCAAGTGCTATCAATTTATACGCGTTGTGAAAAATCGCTGGCTCAAATAATTGCAACAACTTGACGCCTATTAAACTGTCCAGTCTGGAGTCATATGGCTGCGTACTTGGTCGAAGTACAAATTATTTCACTTATATAAAATAGAAAGGCCTTTATTGAATTCTTAATACCAATTCAACGTCTCAATTTTGTTTAAATTCCGATGTTGAAATTGAAGGGACTAAAGCTATGAACATTAAAGTGAGTTGCAATCGACTTCTTATCATTTCATTAAATGATAACGATCAACATAGAATAAGCATACAAAACCGCTGCTGTCAACTATGGCGTATGTTTTGCAAAGGGTGCAAAACTGATATTAGAAACCTTTGAGTAAAAGTAACAAAAATCATTAGCATATTCATTACGCTCTTATATTCTAGTTTTGTGAATATTTTTTTTGCATTCGGGGGCAATTTTTTTTCTATTTCGGGCCCCTGATGGGTAACCCCAAATATTATCCCCGTAATAGGTGGGGACATAAGTCTGGGATCCATCCCATGTCCATCTTACAAAGCATATAATCATGTATATCAATATGAATGTTATGTTTTCGACAGTAATTAAAAAAAATAAAAATAGATATATACTAAGCACATGGTATGTGGCCAGAAACGGTTTTTTTATATAATATATATTATACGCATATATCTAGATGATATAAAGCAAGTTTGGGTAAAAAGGATGAGTAGATTTTTAAACATCTCGTTGTACACTGAAAGATAAAGAAATCTAACTTATCTCACTTATTCATATACTAATAAACTATAATAGACTTATTCGGTTCAAAAATTGTTTTGAAATAATCTTATCTATTGAAATTTGACCTGTATCTTTATTTTTAATAGCAATAATGCTTATGCATTTCATAGGTCAAATAATATAGGTCATATTTTTTTTATTTCTTAACTTGCTTCAGTCAAAATCGCCCCAAGAACTTAAAAAGATAGCCAAGGAAATATCATTTCCAATATGTTCCTGCGCTGCATGCCCACCATGATGTCGTTCAGAAAAATAATGAGGATACATCAATTATTGATTCAAAACAAGAATCAGTGCATTACAGTTTTGAACAGGTATATCAGATAAACAGAACAGAATAGAACATAATATAATATGATAGAATAAAACGGAACGGAACAGAACAGAACGGAACAGAACAGAACAGAACAGAATAGAACATAATATAATATGATAGAATAAAACGGAACGGAACAGAACAGAACAGAACGGAACGGAACAGAACAGAATAGAACAACAGAACAGAACAGAATATAATATGATAGAACAGAACAGAACAGAACAGAACAGAGCAGAGCAGAGCAGAGCAGAACAGAACAGAACAGAACAGAACAGAACAGAACAGATTTATACGTTCACTTGTATCTCATTATAAAAAACAAGATCGTGGTATAAATGCTATAGGAATAAAATGTCAGCGGAATAAATGTTCGAATAAGCGAGCGAATATTTGTAATTCTTCTCGACAAATATGTTCATCGTTTATTGACTTTAAATTTCGTGACGCGAGAGAAAAATAAACTGGAAATAGTTCAATACTCAAATAATGTGAGGAAATATTCGAAAAATGAAATGAAATAATAATATCTGCAGCGTGCCACTGAAATTTAACACAAACAGTGTAACATAATTTTGTCATTAATACTTAACTGACTCAAACTAAACTTAATTGTAAGATAACTGAAACCTGTGAGAACGCTGACCCTTTAATTTTTGGGGTCGTGTTTATCGAACGCATTTACCCCCAATAACACGCATCTATAACACGATGTTGTCATCCATTGAAAACAACAGACTAATTTATGCAGATGACAACACTCTAACAAAATATTAATACATTGAGGAGAAATATTAGTTTAGGTCAAAAAAATACTGCTGACAAATGATTCGATGAACGTGAATCAGAAGAGGGAATTGAAATTGATGATGGTTCCATACATGAGGAATTTCATCAACCTCGCTCCCTTCTTTCAGTGTCTCTCAATTACAAGTATATTGGGTTCAAAGGCCCAGCTTTAAGTCTTAAACATGAGAATATAAGTCTTGACACCAAAATAATATATAAATGTATACACATGTTGATTAACTCCTTTATTGGTTTGTTCTGTTCTGTTCTGTTCTGCGCTGTTCTGTTCTGTTATGTTCTGTTCTGCGCTGTTCTGTTATGTTCTGCGGTGTTCTGTTCTGTTCTGTTCTGCGCTGTTCTGTTCTGTGATGTTCTGTGCTGTTCTGTTCTGTTCTGCGCTGTTCTACACTGCACTGTATACTTATTTATGTTTATTCCCATTTCGCATGTAAATTATGATATATATTTGTATTATGTAAATGATGATGAGCCTGGGCTCAAGTCATGTAATAAAGTATCTGTTCTGTTCTGTACTGCTCAGCTTTGTTCTGGTCTGATCTGGTCTGGTCTTGCCTAGTCTGCTAAACACTGCACTAATATGTACTGCTTAGCTCTGCTATGCTCAACTCTGCTCTGCTATGCTCTGAAAGTCGAACAAATCGATAAGATAAACAGGGTTTTTTTATATAAAAAAACTCAACACAGAAAAGAATGAGTTAAATCTTTTATCTCCTGTCATCAGTTTAAAGTATAGGCTGTGTATTAAAAACGTCCACTCTGTTATAGGTGAATCTTTGATAAGCTTAAAGTTCCTGCTGTTGTTGTGACATATCTCAACATGTGATGCTGAGCATGTTTACATTTCGTTGAAAAATAAACAGCCCTGATTATCATTCCATTGCAAAAAAGTGGCTATAATTTAGTTAGTCATCTACAAAGCACGTCATTTTTTTTTCTTTAAAAATCCAGAACTTGAAGAGGTCTGAATAAATTGTTTATTGCCAAACAAAAAGACCATGTTTGGGATAAAAGAAATATCTTATACTAGTACTGAAAAATGTGGTCTTTATGATCGGTATGGCCTTTATCTTGAAGTGTTCGTATATTGAAGTTAAATTGCATTTTTATTAAAAGTTGTAGTTTAAATTGATACACGTTTAATTCGTATCATAATAATTAATATACATGTACTTCGTATGCAGTGAACTTATGTTTATTAAAATTTAATATTTGTCAAAAAAAACTAATAAAAAGTATTTTAAATTATAAGAGTATAAGTCACGTGATATATTTGTATCATATTTCGAGGGCTCAGCGCAACACTGTCGTAACTTGTTCTTATTTCAATATGAGTTACGACATTGTTGCGTTGAACCCTCGATTTGTCGCTATGGGTGTAATTTTGGTTCCCATGAGGATATCACCTTCCCCGACCCCATGACTAACTTTATACCATTACGTTCCTGCTTATTTATATTCTATCCTAATTATGTAGTAAACTACATGTATACCTGTATGATAATAAATACTTTAACACCATGCCCCCTATAACTTTCAGATAGGTACGCAACAATTTGTTTCAACATCAGAAAACATAAACAATTATAGATTATTACTTCATCAGTTTGAAAAGTAATACTCACTTACGTTCAATTATTTCTACAGTAGACCAGTTCACGCCAATAATTGATGAAGAATTTTGGCAATAACTTTCTAATTAGTCCTTCCTGACCCAATGCTCGTGATATGTAACACATTTCAACACCCAAGATGTTTAGATGCTTCTATTACTACCATATGCCATTAAAACTATTGGTAATGAGCGTAGCTTCCTTTGAAAGATGAAGGATTTGCCAAAGTCTAACAAATTGGTGCTGTATTTACGGGAAAATCAACACTCACCCACGTTTTATGACTTTTATCAATACAAGATTTCTCTTGTGGTCCGGATGTATTACTAAGGTATTCACTTACAGTATAACCTGTCCAAACTGAACGCAGGTTAATTATCAGACCCGTGAGCTTCCCTGATACCAAGTTCGTGTAAAGAAGTTTAAATGCATGCTTCGCGAAACTGCAAAAATATTTTTTAGGAAATGGCGATGTACACGGTTCATTGACACCTCTGTAGTTCAGGCGGTCTTTTAAGAAAGGTTTTGTGGTAATTGTTGGATCATACAGGTGTTGTAGTTGAGTGGCGACATGCAATGTAAATTAGCAACAACACAAGGGAAATAACAGAAGGGTAAGTGCAAGAACGGCCTATCTCTATTTTGACAAAGAAGGAGATAGGTACCTTTTAGTATGCTGACACCTTCAATTGGATCAAATCCTCGTTTTCGGATTAAGTTTATCAAACAGTTAGAGTTGAATTTAGTCAATAAATGAGTTTAGCTCTTATTAAGTTGTAATAATTTAATTGCCACTTGGAGATTATAACTTAATTATATCGCCCATAACATGCAATTTATCGGCAGTTGTTCAAAATGCCATTGATAAAATTTATAAAATGTTTAAAAAAACAAATTTCGGACATTTCTAAACTGGTTAATTTCATGTCGTCTGTCCCGGTAAAATAGATCGAAAATCACGTGCATATCAAGCTATTCGGTACTCGGTATGGGTTTTAAGTTTTGTTCAGTTTATCCTGCTGTGTTCTATTTTTATTGTAAATCACTTATGTCAGAGTGTGTATTAACATAAATTGTGTTCTAAACAATATTAATTACTAGCAATTTGTTCGTATTTTTGTCAATCATTATTTCATGCAACAGGTCGTCTAACGAATTCTGTCAATTCGCTTCAGTCAAATCAAAGCAGATATTATAACATGTATGAACTACGAGTGCGTACCACACAAGTCCTACATCCATCTATATTTTACAAGTAAGAGTATAGTCACACTTAGACTTAGAGAGAACTCGGCTGGGATCAAGTGACTTCAGTAGAATGCCTGTGGCGTCGTACAAACATTGGCTAGAATTACTGTCAGATTCGTTTACTAAAATAGACATTTACTGTATGGCCACACCGTAGAGACACAGGTTCAAATTCATCTTAATGATCAGGTTAGACTTCTAAGGACGCGGGGCGCCGATGCGAACTGTGCCTAGGACGAATCTTCGACTCTAATTAAAGGAATCACACCGGTACCTTTAAAATGAACGCGATTTGAAAGGAGATGGACGTTGAGTGGGCGTGTCATCCACGCCCATCTGTCAACAAAAGGTGTCTATTTTCGATTCGGTCGGGGATCGATGCCTCGACTTAGTATTTATGCTAATACATGTCAGTATCGCGGTCCTTTCCCATACGGTAATGGAGACAGACATCTTAGTGGTGTGTTTTTTACGAATGATGAGAAATGTTTACAAAACAGGGAGAATAAATTTTCTCCAAACAAAATTGAAATTCATGAGCAAAATATATCCTAAATGACTGTTTACACACGGTAACTAGATTCTTGAGCGTTGTTTTTGCGACAACACTTTAGTCAAACTACTTCACACGACTTCCACTTTGTATTCAAATAATTTAACGCGTTTGATAAATGTCCACCTAACAAAAACAACGCTTCTTTGTGGCTCGTTATATGTTTAAATAAATTAACTATTCTTTATTATCCAGTCGCGTTTTACCAAACGTTAAATGGCGCCAGGACGATAACGTTCACTGTTTTAGATACAGTTTATTTCCCGATTAAAGCAATATCTCGCGGGAAATGACACATTTAGTGTTATACATCTACATTTCAATCTTAAGACCCACTTCACACTTTCTTAATACGGTTCAAATAAGATGTCTTGTATGAACAAACGGTGATAATAAAACTCTACTTCAGGGTAATATAGGCTCTTAAAACTAATGTTATCCGGGGATGACAACAGTTCTAAACATTGGTTCGCTGTATAGGGCAAACTTTGTTTTTATTCATTCTCTTCGACCGTCTCAAGTGTTTTATTGAATGAGTTTTAAAACACCTTCAAGTACGTAAACAAAACAAACGGTATTCACAGCTCAGTGGGTGAAATAAAGCCAAAATTAGAGGACGCAAAAGATGAGCTGTCACCTAATATTTGGACGGTTTAAACAGTAAAAGCATGTAAGGAAAGTTAATTAATCTTGTAGAGTATTTAAAATATTTAGCACTAAAGTGAGGAAACTTTCAATAGAAAACAAATTACAGTCACTGTCATGGAGGTGTTTAAATCATCGCTTGTTACTTTATACACCCAGGAAGGACAAAAAAACGCAACTCATCTGTTTTAAGATTTGCAGAGCACTTGTTTCACATTTTTCTATGATGACGTTTGGAGGGAAAATATTTATTAAACAATTGCGTAATTCCCATTTAAGAAGAAAACTATTTGAAGACGAAAGTTGATCTATACATGTAAAATTACCATTGGATATACTAAACTATTTGTCATAATTAATTCTATCTTCACAAGATATACATAGCATTGCGCTTTAAGAAGTTCAAATTTAACTGAATTCGTGTACTACTTCAGAGCACACTTTTTACCAAACATTATGAAATTTGATAAGAAAATATAAATATTTAAAATGATTTTTTCACCGAACAGGGCTATGGTCAACTCAATGGATATCTGACATCAAATAAAATGGAATAAAACTGTTCAATTGCATAAACAGTATCAGATATTGAATTAAGAGATTCGTCTTTGTCCTTAGAAAATATACCCAAATACCACACATTAAGACTGTTATTTGATACATTTTTTCCCCCATAAAGTGGGCTTTTATCTCATAGAACAACTATACTTACGCGAATCAACATAAGTAATTTGACAAACAGGGTACCATTTGAATAATTCTTCAATTACCAACCATCTGGATTCAGTTCTTTTTATACAAAGCAACATAAGACGCTGATTAGAATCAGAGAAATAAAATATACTTCATCAGACAGGTGGGTTTTAAGAGTAAACAAGCTTCCAGTCCTATTCGTGACGAGAAAAATCGTATATAAGTTTTTTAAAAAAATGTTTAACATTTATTTGGTAGTTTGTTTATTTACTTCTGTGTGCGTTCGTGCGCGCGTGTGTCAATAATCATTTATCCTCCAAACTTAGTGAGAAAACTTTATTCGTGTGCACTGGCTGCATCACATAGAACAGAAAAACTTCATATGTAGCGTTCAAAAGATAACATTTCCAACATTAGAAATATTTGTTTTAAAACTCGCAAAAATCTATAGAGACACATGTACATAAGATTACATGTATGTCTAAATGACTTCCAGGGACGTACTTAACTATACGCACCGTACACATGGGCCTACATGGCCCTCTTGCTTTCAGAAAAAAAAGTTTATGACCAAAAATGGTATGAAATTGAAAACTAATGAGATAAGGGGCTGTTCATACTTGGCGACAAGGCAGTTTTTGTGAGGCTTTATAAAATAAAAAAGTCTAAATAAAACAGGGCGAATTCATTTAGTGGTAGATGCAAAATACAAATGGACTCTGATATTACATGATTTGACCTAGCAAAGCCATTCACTTGATATGACCCAACGCATTTTAAAACACATTCAGAGTAACTGTTACAGGCACTCCTTGGAGTGTCAAACTGATTCAACTTTTACTTACATTTTCTAAACAACATTCTTTTTTATTTGGCGCGCACATTATGGAATTTCATATGATAAAATAAGTTAAATAACACAACGAAGTATATCAAAATTGTGTGTCTACGGAATTCCGGTGACAATGAAAAGAACATTTCAAAAGTATTCCGAGTAATTTTCTGTGATAGATTAAATACCATGTTCAATGACACGCATCAATAACTGGCTGTCAGGCAACCATCAGTTGAAATGAACCTAGCTTGCCCTCACCGTATTTACACGTAGCTCATGTCACATCGTGTCTGACGGAATCAGGCTTACGTTAGACAATGTCATATGAAAATCTGACTCCTATAGAGACAAAGTCTGAGATTATCCATTCACCGTGAGAATATGGTATCTTATTAAAACTGTCAGGGATCAGAATATAACCTTGACGTGAATGAATATATAGATGCAATATGTATAATCAACAGAAATTATTCAGTGAGTCACTTATATGTTACTCATGCTATTGGGTGACCGAAATCGTCCATGAAACATGGTACCGAAATATATCACGCTTCGCACCGTCACATCCTAACATGAATCCAATTGATTCGGAGATCTACAGCGTCAAGGGAAATAATTCATGAAAATTGTGAATTTATTAACAATTTCTACTGCTAATTTTCTATCTGAGAAAGATTTCGTCATAATTATTACTTTAGCTGTAGCTCAATCAAAGAATTAAATTTATTGCATGTAATACAATTTTCAATTTTTTGAAACTGAACGATAGTTCAAATTTCCATAGCCGACACTTTTGATGCGGACCCGAAAGTGCTACGTTTTTCCACCTCCGCCATGTAATTGTTAAACTAGTTTCCGTTCCATGCTGTTGTGCAAGACTATGTTAGTTCAGTTTACATTAGTACTTCGTGTACCTGGATTTCAAGATGTCAGAACTTCTTGGCCATCTATTATTATGATCTAAGTCTTAGTCAGAGGTTCGTGTTTGTATATGTCCTCGTTATGTTCATGGTGCTATAATTAAAAACGTTCTATGCTTTGATTAAAACATAGTTCTGCGATGAAAAATACGAGGATCGCGCTCGATGGATTTTGCAGTCTTACGTGTTTCATTCAGAAAGCAAAATATTATCGTTAGTTTCGAACAAATATCGAAACATCTTGAGAATGTTGGCAAAAACACAAGTTTTGTATCGGTGATTATTACATAAAACCATGTTAAAATCGACAGCTTCACTGACATTAAAGATAGACCGTGTCTACAGTGGCTGTAAATGATATACGCAGATATTCCTTAATTAATCATAATTACTAATTTGTCTCGTAGGAATGTTTTCGTTGAAAATAGTTCTCATTGAACTGCAAAAACAATACCGCACATCTGAACATGGACATGTATACTGATAAGACGAATTATTTAGTGTTTTTTTAGATAATCGATCCTTGTCAGTGTAAGTTACAACATCTATCAAACAAGGGCTGAAATCTCAGGCGTATGATGCCGATCTAGCATTAACGCCCTCGAAAAATATGTGTTTAATAAACTGTCTCAGTTAAGATGAATATTTCTAACAGTGTTAATAAAACATAGACGTGCGAGTTATAAGTTGGCACAACACTTACGACATTTTTGTAGTTCAATAACACGACCCTTTTATCTGATAAGCATTGTTAAAGCAATGTTAAATAACTTACAATCATCATCTATTGAAATGATGAGGAATGTTGACGGTAAGTGTTAAAATCAAATCACGTATTTGTCATTTTCCTACTAGGATAACAGTCTACTGGGTGTTTTATTTTACCGGGGATGAGTAGAGTTTTATCAGTTGGAGACGCCGGCTAACCAACATGAGAGGCGCCATAACAGTGTGACGCTAGTTGGTGTTGTTTTAGACTAAAATCGCAATGTTTCTAAACAGTCCAATATCGTTATTTATTTATATAACTCACAAATATGAAAGTACTTGTACTTGCAAACAACATGGATACATCTTATAGGTCAACATGACCAAACAACCGAACAAGTTATTTTTGGTAAAAAAAGGAAATTATGTGATATATCAGATTACTCCATTTGTTTTGATGGAATGATATTTAGGTAAAAATTACACAATTCCTGCTTACAGTTACAATTTACTCATTGACACTGCTAGTATGCTTACTGGTATAGTCAGAATGCATGGTGACAACTTCACCACGCTTGTTTACAATGATAGCATGCTTGCTGGAAGTAACATCTTGCATGCCGTTAAGACCCTGATGTCAAAGAATTATTCTAGATGCCAGGAGCGCCTGATCGTCACAGACAAATATTAAGATAAGATTTTCATTCATTGCAGAATCTAGACAGCGTAATCATTGCAATGTTAAACCATGTGAACCAATCCTATAATTGTTCAAAAAATGCCATTCCCAAATCAATGAGTCACATTTATAGCAGTAAATAGCTTCCAAGCTATCTCGGTATATCGGCTAGATCAACACAGTCATTTAATAGAGCATTGTAACGTCCGCTTTACAAGCTCAGCAAATGACCTTTTGACATTATGTCTCTTCCAGAGAATTCCAAATATAACGAGATCCGATTGTAAGTAAACAAATTATGACAGATTTCACATGATAAAGAATGGCTACATCGTAATGTTGGGATATTGATGAGGAAGCTATAATGGGTTGTTCAAACAAGGTGGTGTTAACATATCAATTGTACGAGCAGGTGAAAACAGCTACAATCAATATATAAATCAGTTATGATGTAGTTCTCAGCAACTTGTTATTAATTGTGGGAAATGACACGTTATAGACCAATTCATTCACGATTCCATTGTCAGACTAGTCAGATCAATCAACGCTAACCTGATGACAGGATATACGTCCATTTTTATCGAACCTTTTAGTCGACTTTAAAAACCCCATAAGTCCTTGGTCCGAGGTTTCTATGTTCAAAATCTTTTATCTTACAATGTTTACACATCCCTTTATGGTAGTAAGCTCTCATCAGCATCTGGTACCATCTCTTCATTTTCGTCCTCAGAGTTTACATTGATGTATCTTGTCTTTAAATAGTTCTAAGTTAATTAGTATCCGACCATAATGATATTATTGATACATTAGTCTGTCAGCATAATTGAACTGAATAAAGTTGTGTACTTAAACATTAATTTTTATAATCTATAAATATGAATTAATAAATATTTTTTATGTGGAATGGCCCTATGGTTTTAGGTTTGTAAGTTATAGTATGATTTATACACATCAATATACACAAGCAGTACGTTAGCGCTTTTATCTGTCCCATATAATAGTTACAGATTTTTAGTATTGCATCGTGTTGGAAGGAAGTGATCAAATCAGCATATATGCATCAAAATGAAGTCTAAACTAGACTAAAAGATCTGTTATAACTATTCAGGAACACTGAAGTGTTTTTTTATATTGATTTAGCAACTGTTGTGTCATAGAGACAACGTGTTTAATTAGCTGATATTTTATTGTTATTATTCCCTCTGCAAATATAATGACCAATAAACAAGTTACCATCGAGTCTGTAGATGCTTAGAACTTTGACTACTTTTGTTTGCCTGACGACGAGAAAACTGTAGAAGAAGAATTAATACCGTCACAGTCAATAACTTTGAATCTGTTGATATTTCTGTTTTCAAATCAAATCACACGTGACATTGCTCATCTCCTTCATGAACCAGCCGGGACTTCCTAATTAATGTAATAGACAAATAAATAGTGGATAGGTATAGTAATGGATCAAGTGTTAGCCACACAACCTGGTAAATGTAAGTTTGAGCCTCACATAGGCCATTATCAAATCTTATCACTGTTAGTCTGTCAGAACACTGTGGTTTCGTTTTTATTTTCGTTGGACTCAATTTTCGTGGTTTCTACCAAGTAATTGTATACAATCTCCTGTTTATAGTAAAGTGACTACTAGTATTTCGTGGGGACGTATGTATGAATGTGAAAATACTCCTCTCAAGCTATAAAATGGTGCATACAGGAAAATAACAAAACACTTTATAAATTATCATTGTCGTTTATTTCAACAAAATACCATAACAATGTCCATGGTTCTTTAAATATTCTATAGTCTAAAAATGCAATGTCAATACACAACACTGATAGGACAAAATTAAATTGACAAAAATAGTGAGACTAGTTGAATGCAAAAAAATAATAAAAACTGCTCTATTAATTCGCTGTCCGGTCATTGCCAAGGGAGACAACTACAGCGATCTGTTCATATCATTATCGGCAGTTACTTCCCTTGGTAAACTATTAAATTAAAAATGATACATGAAAAAATATCACTTTCTTAGAAAATACGATAGGAAATCCAAGAGAATTAACGTATGCTTATATAAGAAGACAAAATGAGAATTAATCAGCAAGTTTAAATCTACTAATATCTTGTTTTGTACCCAAGGGTGTCAATAGAGTCAAATTAAAAATTCTGAAAATCATATGCAGACATCTTCAACTACATTGTTGCCATATTAAACACAGTTTGTATGAAAGAAAATCCTTCAGGGTAGATTAAATTGACCATAACATAGCCATTTCTTGAGATTATAATTTTTATCAGATATATTTTATCTTGCTTAGAAATCGTAGCTCTCTCAGGACAGATAAATCCGGAATTCTGGATATATCCGGAATATCGTGTACCCAAAGTACAAAAAAGATGTCAAAACTTAAACCTAAATATTCTATTTCTATGAGAAAATTTGACATGAAATGAATTGAACAAATTCTCTTACAGATTGTAATCAAATCAAGTTTTCATATTAAAATTGACATATTTGGTAGGAAAGCAGATGTCTTATAAAATAAAGGTCTCTGGTGAGTAATGATAGCATGATAAAGTGTTTCAATTGACAAAAAAAAAGCTTAAAGGAAATAAATGAGTTTGTTATGCTGTTATGTAAGGTAATTAGGAAATATCATACTTAGTTTGATTCAAAATATGAGTTCAGTTACTACAATATTAAACTAGAACTATTAAATTATGAAAAAAACAACAACTTGTGCATGTACACTATATCATTCTTTTTGTTCACATGATTTAATCCTAATATAACAAATTTCTTAACAACAAGATCTTCCAAGAGAGGGAGATCCAACATAAAAGAAAAAAAACATAGGAATGTACCACAATTTTGATATAACAACATAATCCAACATTACAAAATAAATAAATAAAATGCCCTTTTCAATGTAATGTTCATGGTGATTTTTTTAACATTACAGTGCACAAGTAACAATAATTTGACACCTCGTTTTACGACAATTAAAATATCAAGACCACCTCATGATAACATCCAATTATTTCTGGACCAGCATGCAATATTTCCTACATAATTCAACTTGATAATGGTACCCTCTTAATACTAGTACTTAAACTGAGTTTTGTCTCCCCTAAAAGATGGGTTATTCACATCAATGTATTACTGGAAGTTATATTGAACTAATCCTCGGAACTAGATTAATTGATGAGAGTGATCCAGTCTACACTGGAGATGACAAGTTTGAGAACCGTGCAGTCAGTGTCCCCTTATAGACATACTTTAAAGGAGACAACCCTATATCTATACAATCTATACTTGAGAAACGATGCCTTTATGGCTATGGTCTGTGACTAGTAATCAATTAGCCCCTCATTGCTGCTGGTTTCAAATCCCACTAGGAAGCTGTCCAGCTAGCTAATGGAAGGTCAATGGTTCTACCCAGCCATCTATGCTTTAGGTCCTCCTCCATCATCAAAGCTAAAAGTATCCAAATGACCCTAGCTGTTGTAAAAAAAAGAACCAGAGATTGGTCTTGGAAATCTGCATTAAGAGTTCTTGACATCAAACAAACAAAAGGTAAAAGTGTATCACCAGATGTTTTGGTTTTTTTTACCAATGACTTTTACATCAGTAATAATTGAATGAGTTGAGCAATATATACAATGAATAAGCCGTAGTAAACTGAATGTTAAATGAAAATGTTCAACACAGTAGTCTCAAGTTTTATCAGTAGGTCAGAGCGCAGAATCTAGTCTCAAAATCCAACTCCCTGATTGGTTCATTCTGAGTGTACAGTCAGAAAAGAGACAGAATGGCATTTCAACTCAATCTTCTCTCAACCATGATAATTTATCATACTGTTGTTAAAATCGTATGAGCATACTGGTAAACTAAGTTCTTTTATAATTGAGACTGACTCCTGGTTTAACCAATAAATAATACAGACAACAATGTGAGATGCTTTATTATGTTTCATGACCAGAGTAAAATAGTCTGTAAAACAAGGCAATCACTGTACTGTATGCCCCAGCACTAGTAGATACCAGTGAGGGAGGGGCATAAAAAATACATTGCTGCACAGATCTGTAATAAATATCCTACTAGTATACTTATTACTATAGCAACGCATTTCAAAACAGTTACCAATCAGGATTTAAATAAATCTTACCACAGCTTGAAGTGTAAATTGAAGCACCTTTGATAAATTGAGGGCTCAGCGCAACACTGTCGTAACTTGTTCATATTTCCATATAAGTTACGACACTGTTGCGTTGAACCCTGGAAATGCAAAACAAAAGCATTAAAGCAGTATGTTATCTTGTAGAAGCAACAAGAAGATGTTTAGGAGCACCCATACATGGTGTTGTTAACATAGACAACATAGAGCCAGTCAGCTGATTGGCCCAGTTAGCATGATAGTAACCAATAATTAAATTTTAATCACAAGATGAACATTTCTGGAGCAATGGTACTTGTCCTATGGGCTATGGCACATTTATATCACTATCAGTGCAAAAATGTTGCAGTCAGTTTTTTTTTTACTTGGGAAGTTATCATCCTAATGCATATATGTATAGACAAGCTCCGAATCCACAACCAAGAGTATTCTTCATCTAGGAGGAGTTATACAGAAAAGAACTCTTCACCTAGGAGGAGATAAACAAATAAGACATCTTCTCCATGGAGGAGATAAACAAATAAGAACTCTTCACCTAGGAGGAGATAAACAAATAAGAACTCTTCTCCATGGAGGAGAAAAAAACAGAAATATGAAACAATGAGTAAGATTTTTTAAAACAATCTACATCACAAGTTTTACACAACCATAAACAAACAAATAGCACACAATTCATAATAACATTAACAGCATCACAGGTTTTAACACCAAGTAATAAATAATCACACTTTATACAAAACATATGAATTAGCTGATGGTTTCTGAAAAGAATTTGAACTTGAAATTACTATGAATTAGCTTGAAATAAGAAGCAGTTAAATCAGGCTAAGAACCAATAGGGACAGACATTGTAGACACAGACAAAACTGATAAGGTGAAATAGTTTGCCAAGTTATCAGATTGCACATCAGGCTTACCACTAAGTCTTGAAGTAATAAAAGAATCAAACTAACTCCAGACTTTATTTCACTATGGAAAATACAGAAAAGTACATTTAATGGGTTCTGATTTCAGACAACCTCAATCATGGCTACAGCAATTTTATCTCTAAATCAAAAAGAAGTGTTTGTGAAACACAAATGCCCCTAAAGGCCAACTGGATAGTAACACCTTGACTTTTGACCTATTGAACTTAAAGTCAATAGGGGTCATCTGCAAGTGATGACCAACCTCCCAACAAAATTTATAGAGCCTAGGCCAAATGGTTCTCTAGTTATTGGTCGGACAAGGTTTTTTAGCTGAAGGTCACTGTGACCTTGACCTTTGACATACTGACCTCAAAATCGATAGAGGTCAGCTACATGTGATTACCAACCTCCCAACCAAATCTGACGAGCCTAGGACAAATCGTTCTCTAGTAATTGGTAGGACAAGGTTTTGTTATGGACGGACTGACCGATCTTCCGACCAACATGAGCAAAACAATATACCCCATTTTCTTTGAAAAGGGGCATAATTAGCATTAAGTAGTATGCCTGATACTGATATTGAGCCATCAAAAGAAATTATTCAGCCAAATTCAACGCTCAACATAATTGTCCTCTTCCTAATGATTGATAAATTATTTGTGATGATTTCAATTTGCAATTTATTTCCAGAGTGAAAACTCAAATTCAATTTTGTAGTTCAAATGATTACATGGTTCACAGATGAGTTGATAATAAATGCTAGTACATTTCTATACAAAGAATATAATATTCGAGGGTTCAACGCAACAGTGTCGTAACTCATATTGAAATAAGAACAAGTTAAGACAGTGTTGCGCTTAGCCCTCGATATGTCGAAATAAATGCAATGCATGGTTATGACAGAATAAATTGTACAAATACAACCTAACCTGTGAACAAAAGCCACCCAATAAAAGAAGAAATGACCCACAGATTGCCATTATTGGAGATTCAAATGGACATATATAAAATCTGCTTTCACTATATTCACAATGAGTAAATAATTTGCTCTTGACTTATGAACATATAACTTTTAAATACCGACTCCTTCATACTGAAGCATATCCCTTGATTTATGAGTAAAGTCAACTTATGCCTGTGTATGTACATTACTAGTATATCTGTAAACACTTCCTCTGGAATGAGCTTTGTTCACAAGGTGGCCTTAAATCACAGGTGACTAATAACTAAGGGTTGACAGCATCTTATCAGTAAAAGATTATAAATTTAATTAGATAATTAAATGATACAGCAAAGATCTATCATTCAAAGCAAGGAAGCAGAACTATAACACAGCAGAAATTACAAAAGAATACTTTAAGATTATCAATCAATGTTCAAGGTTACGAGATTATAAAAATCACAGGCAGTAGTAATCAACCAGTGATGGTAAAATTGTCATTTATTTTATATTTAAGTCGATGTATTAAATATCAGTTGGATGAATTGCATTCTGCGATTCTTCAATTTAGGTCACTTGAGTTTAATTTGTTTTTGTTTGTTTCATTGGGTTTTCAACAGTCAGAGTCATATGAAGCAGACAATTTACCTAATCATCATTCCAGGGAAGAACCAGCACTAGACTCCCATCCTCTGTAGGCAACAGCCTTCTTTCTCACATAAAGAGACAAGGTCTGTAGCTGGGCTCGAACCCACAACCATCTATCAGTGAGAAGTTACAGTGATTTGAAGTCAGTGACCTTAACTACTCGATAATGTGATTATAAAATTGATATAAATTCTACTATAAAGACCCAAATTTAACCAAAAGTACCTTAAATGAAAAGTTGACAAAGAATACAATTTTACCATCATAGGTCCATTACTACTGCCTTGGTACATTTTTGTACATGAAAAGAAACATGTTAGTATCAATTTTATCACTAAACTGACATTATTTTATCAAAAAGGAGCAAGTACTATATTTCACAATCGGTGATTAAACTTTTAAACTTCCATACAAAGGCAGAATCAAGGGCCTTGTTGCTCAAGTGGTTATGGTCACTAACTCACGCCTGCAAGTTTGAATACCACTAGGGACTGAAAACAATCACAGGTAAGGAAGCTGTCCAGCTGGTTTATGGAAGATGGGAGATTCTAACCAGGTGTATGCCTGGGTTTTTTTACTACATCTCTAGAGCTGAAAGAGTTGCCAAATCACCCTGGCTGTTAAGTCCCACAGAAAAATGGTTGACCCAGTCCAAAAGTAAAACTTATGCATCCGCTGGCATCCAGTATATAAAAGCCGAACAGGATGAACAAATGATGGTTTTGTGAAGAGAAAAAGGTAATTAATCATTAACTAAACATCTAATCCACTCTTTTCAACAAATTTGTGAATGAAAAATACAAAATTACTGTAAAAATAAATCAAGAAATGAAATTTATTTCAGATATATCTTTACAGAACCTATCAGGTTAGCAAACTTTGGTAGAAAGATCAGAATTATTCAACTATCAATATTTTGCAGGTTCTATAAAATGGGATTTGCATGAGCACTAGAATTTATCTAGCATCATAATCTTATAAGCATTAAGGAAGCGCATATTCATATCACTTCGTCTTCATGGTTCTGGACCATATCATAATATAAAATATATTCATAAACATTTCTATAACAAGATATTCCTAAATTTATTTCTTAAATAGACTATCAACACGCTTCTTTACAGTAAATGGCTCCGCCGTGGCCTGGGGCTTCGTTGGAACTTTGTGGCGTTTACGAGGCCAAGTAAAAGTGTCATACCCGCCATCATTGGGTTTTACAGAATCCTGATTCACAGGAGATGGATCTTTCACAAACCCTATCTGCTGACCTTGACCTACATTCAAATTATGACTATGTGAGGCCTTCATAGCTTGAAAACTACCCTCAAACATGGAAGCCGACATCCCGGCATTTGTCATTTCATTTTCCTCATCCTCAAAGTCATCATTAAAACTCATGTTAGAAAAAGCAGAACTTTCAATGTCATGTTCAGGAGGTCTTGGACTTCTAGACGGTTTATTTTTCACAAATTTAGGTTTGTCCGACAGACCAAAGTCATTATCCGAATCATATTCATCTTTAAATTTACGATAATTTGGAGACGGTTCACGTGATTCTCGTGACGATTTCACGGGTTCTCGTTCTCTTTTGATCACAGGTATGCTTGATTCCTGTACAGCACGGACTGGTTTGGATTCAACAATAGGTTTAGACACTGGACTGGTTACCACAGGATTTGTTGGAATGGTAGATTGTGAAATGACTGGACTGGTCACAGTCTGGGAGGAGATATTGGGTACAACAGACGCAGAAGTCCTTTGTTCACTCATAGCCCTATTATGACTACTCACAGAATTTGATGACTTCCCTTGCATAGTATTAAATGGCATGGCACCAAAAGAATCAGGTAACATCTCTGACCTAAGATTCAGACTATCAACGCTAAAACTGTTCGCAATACCATTTCTTGGATCAAATGGTTTTGAAGAAGTGTTATTATATTCATCTACAACATAGTTACTTGAGAGTTGTTCAGAAAAAGGAGAACTGTGTAGCACAGCATCAGTTGAGCTTGAAGATCTTTTCATGAATGGAGCATTACCGAATATATCATTGGCGACAGCTTGATCTGTATCACTGTCATCACTCTGACCTAGAAGACCCATTCTCATTTCACCTCCAGATGCGTGACGTCTGCTTCGGTGTCTGCTTTGATGATTCTGCCTAGCAGGATCGTCACGATTGAATACAGGCTTTGTGGATTGTTTTGATTTGGGAGGCAAAACAGGCCGAACTGGTGTACTTGTTTTATACATTTCATCTTTCAAATTCATCCCAGAGTGAAGTCCAGAGGTTGGACGTTTCTTTCTTGACATTTTCTTCCTAAATGGGGCAGCTCCAAAAATGTCATTAACTTCAGGCTTTGGAACAGGGGAAGTGGGTTCTGAACTTTGCGGAGAAGCATAAATGGTTTCAGCTTCACTTGTTGTTTCTGAGACTATTGAAGATGGATGACCGTCATAAGCCAGCTCAAGCTCATCATCATCAAGCAAGGGTCGTACACCATGCTCATGACCAATTATGGGATCAGGTTTTTCTGGTGGCGTGGAAGATGGCTCTGGTTCTGAGATGCTGTACCTTGGGGCTGGAACAGGTAAATGTTTGGGTGTAGGGTCATACTCCTGGCTAGACGTCGAAATCATGGAAATCACATCGTGATCTTTTTTGGTCACATGAGCACTAGGACGACTACCATATTCGTCATCAAGTTCACGATAATAAAATTCAGTCCCCTTTTGTTCCGACAAGCTATCTTCATCTGCATGTGATGAACTAGATTCTCGCCGACGACGTGGCTTGATAATGGCACCAGATGGAGTCACATGAGTGTTTTTTGGCAAGCTACGTATTTGACCATTAGAAGCCTCCTGAGACTTTTTGGAAGCCTTTTTAACATCAGGTTTACTATCAACAGATGATTTCTTATTAGACTCATTCCGTTTAACTTGCTTTGACTTAACTTTATTTTCTTTAGATTGATTATTTTCTTTCTCCATTAGTTTATTATATTTCTTAGAAGGTACATCCTCCTTGTTTCTAGATTGCTTTTCATTCTCATGATCACCATCATCACCAGTGTCGATGAGTTTATTATACTTGGAAGCCATTCCTAAAGCAGCACGTACAGAGAATGATTCTTGAGATTTCTGGCTCGAATGTTGGCTTTCGAGGCTGTCAACTTTATCCTCATCATAACAGTCTTCACGGTCGCTGTCACTATCATAATCTGAAAATAATTAAAGAGCCCTTATTATAAAACATCAGTCTGAATGGCAGATTTACAAATATACGGTTAGATTGTATCAGAGCCCACCTCCTTAGCTGATCAAATCATATGTAAAATCAATGGACCCTAAATTTGAATACACTGCCCTTCATCCTCCTTTGCTGATTGTTAACAAGAACACTTACCTATGGCATGTAAAACCCAAAACATTACCCGAAAATATAAAGATATATCAGATGTTACTGAACAAGACCAAGTCTAAAAGGCATGGATGGAAACAAATAACAAAAAAATCAAAGAACATACAAATGTGACGAAATCAGACATAGACAAAACAGACTCCAAAAAGACAGCATAGTTTTTATACGTACACTAAAAGAACCAAGAAAATATTAATAAGATAGGTAGAGCACACCACATACACAACAAAATTAAATACACAGTGAAATACACCACATTATATGACACCATACTGGTAAGATATATACAGTGAAATATATCACATTATATGACAATATACTAGTAAGATATACACAGTGAATCACACCACATTATATGACAACATAGAAATAAGAAATATACAGTTAATTAAACAACATTATATGACAAAATACTATAAAGAAATACTCATTGAATTACACCAAATTATATGACTACATATATGTATAAATGTAAATTACCCAACATTATATGACAACATACTTGTAAGAAATACACATTGAAATACATCATTTTATATGACAACATACTAGCACTAACAGTACAGCATCTTCCAGTTATTCTGCGCACTAAATCCACATTTATCAATAAATATATCTACAGTCAGCTCAGACAATACTCATGTATATCCATTTATCCTTATTATAACACTAAACCTATCCAGAGATTACAGGCAATACGATATCTTAATGATACAACTATATACTTGTCATTAGAGTATTTTAATTGTACCATGATTTCCCAGTTGTGTATTTATTAGAGTCATTGTTAAAATAATAGTATTAATACATAAAGTTTTTGTAATTACATTGATGTATTTTAACTTAATACAAATGCATGCAGCTTATATATTGACAAAATAAAATATCACTATTAGTCTTGTACTTACAGAGTCGCGGTTCTTTGTAACAGCACTTAAAAAATTGTCATAAAAAGTCATTTATATAATTTTGTTCATTATATCCTAAATATTAACTTCATAGAGTTAGCGTTGCATTGTCTTAAATACATAATGCATCATTACAATGTATAAGTTTTATGAACTCAGTTATATGGTTTAATTTCTTTGTAAAGTGTTGTGAGAACCAGCAACAAAGACCTTAAAGGGGCATACCCTACAACTTGGTGCATCTAGAATTAAGGCAAAATGATGATAAATTAGAAGCTTGTAAAGAAAAAAGCCGACGAAGAAAGTTTCAGCCAAAAATTCATCCAATTAAAAATAAAATCATAAAAAATATCTATTTGTGACACATACATTTAGTCATGGAAATTATTGGGTGGAAGTGATTTATTATTCATAGCTACATTTTTTGCGGCTAGTACCTAAACTAGTCATTTTATGACCCATGTTCTTCCTGCAATTATCCATTATATATTGTTTAACATATACATTTAGCACATTTTTACACTTTCACAGAATGTTTGTCAGTTGTAGGGTATGCCCCTTTAACATCTCATCCAATGAAGTCTTATTTCAAGTACTACAACTGATTCAAGTTCCTATAATCATAGCATTATAAAAACAATACACTTGACTTGTGGACCTCATTACAGAACTAAAATAAAAAAAACACTAAAGTATAGTGTGTGAATATTCAACTAAAATACAGGCCAGTATTAAATCACTTATTTGGCTGCAATTCTGTTTAGGGATATGGATTTTCATTTTAATATACAGTAAGGCCGGCATTCAATAATTCATTTGCTTCTAAATTCTGATGGTTATGCCAATATTAAATAAATTTGCCTGCAAATTATGTTTAGTGACAGCTCGGCCAATATGAAATATATTTGCCTGTAAAATTTGTAAATCATGTTTAGTGACACTAACTGTTAGGCTACCATATAATAATTAAATGCCTGCAAAATCAGTTTAATTAATAACACACACTTGGCAGAATTTTCACCAAAAAATGAGAATACTTCTTAATTGTTTTAATTATAAATTGAATTAAATGAAAAAAATTTTTAAGGCTGACCTTACGAAAGACAAATTTATTTGATCTGTCATGTCAAAAATGAATTAGAGAGTAGAGACATCTCTGAACGCACGTTCATTACCATAATTAACCTCACCATTTAAAACAGGCCTTTTTTATAACTGAACATCTATTAGAAAGTTATGGACACTTCTGAGCTGCCCCAGAAAGAGGGGAGAGGAAATACAGGAGAACTGAGCATCTACCGTATATCCCCACTCTTATTTCAAAAAGTTCTTCCTGGTTCTTTTTTGTGTCCAGTGTAAAGCACTGATAAACATCTCAACTGTTTCTGAGATCTTCTAAACATAGTACTCGGTAATAGGGGTGGCAACACTAAAGCGTCTCTGAAATATCAGATGGAGCCGAGATTTGAACCTATGACCTTTAATACAGTAGTCCAGCGTGTTATCACTAGGCCACCAATACACCAACAAGGTCCAATTCAAGTCAAGTTACAAAGTTACTGTTTGAGTGATAATTTTGGTTTAGTTCTTATGTCATTTGAATAAAGTTTATTATGCAGAGACTGTTGAAATTCCATTTCTACAGCCTTTTGTGTTATTAAGGAAAACTTGTGATTGAAAACACACTTCAACTGTAAGATAGATTTCTCATTGTGAAAGTGGGCACTACACAACAATTCCAATCATCAAACACAGGCATGATTCACATCATGTACAAAAGTCAGCGAAGCAGTTGAACCTTATTATGCCAGTAACTAACAAGGCAATAAATTGTAATTTATAAAAATCTGTATAAATAAATTGAAGAGAAATATTGTGGAACTCCCTTAAATCTGGACCCCTTAAATCTGAAAATCCCCTGTATCCATGGACATTTGACCTGTTTATCATTCAACATCTTTAATATCAAACCTTAGTAACCCTACAACTTGGTGCATTTAGAATTAAAACAAAATTATGATAAATTAGAAGCTTGTAAAGAAAAAAGGTCGACGTTTCAGAAAGTTTCAGCCAAAAATTCATCCAATTAAAAATAAAATCATAAAAAATTTGTATTCGTGACACATACATTTAGTCATGGAAATTTTTGGGTGGAAGTGATTTATTATTCATAGCTATGTTTTTTGCGGCTAGTACCTAAACAAGTCATTTTATGACCCATGTTCTTCCTGCAATTATCCATTATATATTGTTTTACATATACATCTAGCACATTTTTACAATTTCACAGAATGTTTGTCAATTGTAGGGCATGCCCCTTTAAAAACAATACATCTTTTCAATTTGCGAATCTACTATTCTGAGGACTTTCCTTTGTCCTAGTCTAGGCAGAGATCTAACATACAGTTAAACTTCTATACTATGTACAGTTGTGATTCTGGTGAAGTGCCCCTATACCAGGGTGTCCACAATTGTGTGATGACCTTAAGATTGTATTTTACTGTAGTATCAGTGGATGCTATATCTTAATTTCATGCAGTTTTATGAAGGATATAAGTTGTAAATGAGGTGGTTATTTTGTGTTTAATAACATTGTAATTCACAGTGACATGCAAACTATTTTAGGCCATAATATTATATGTTTCTCAGATTTCAAGCCTGATAAAGGGCAGGCCCCTGGTATAAATCATAGGCGTAAAATATATCGTTTGTTTCTGGTTACCTGGCCTACTCTACATTTCCCCGCGACCCTAGATTTTTTATACATAGTTCCCACATCTACAATATTTACCTCCCTTGGTGGCCATCTTGCTTGGCAAATTCAACAGGCATTGACAGAAGATATTTATATTTTTGTTTTGATAATTCTAAATATAGAATATTCATATGTGACATCTACATTTTCTTAAACCTGATGTGCGTATGGCATTAACAATTTCATGATTAAGTTAACTTTTATAAAATGAGTGGTTTAATAATAACCAATTATCTGGTTTTTTCTATTTAGAAATTTGCCTAGCAAGATGGCCACCAAGGGAGGTAAATATTGTAGATATGGGAACTATGTATAAGGCCCAAGGAATTGAACAACCACTTTTTCACCATTCTGCTTATTTTTAAGATTGACTAATGAGCTTGTAACCAGAAACAATCTTTTAAGCCTTACCAAGAAATACTGAAAAATCTGTCTAGGTGGGCTGGCATGGGACAAGGCAACATTGACTAATTGTAGTCAACAAGATAATGTTTAAATGAAGATATACTTTGATATAATCTGAGTTTGAGACAAACTTTCTGATTGGTCAGTTCTGAGCACAGTCTAAAATTGACCAATGGAAAGATTGCATCATGAGATCTATTAAAAAGTTTCTTTTTATTTTTTTAAGTATTAAGTTAAGACACATACTTTTTATAAGTAGTAAGCAACATGGTTTATACAGTTAAACAACCAAGGGAGACATTTAAGGACAATGGTTTCCATGGAAACATGCAAACAAATATATAACAACAAATGTCCGGGTATTAAAGTACATATATATATTTTATCTTTGTTTTTATATTTACATATCACATACATTGCACTAGCTCTATTACCATGGTAACATGAAACCATGTTAAGGATAAATCTACCACATTAAAAAACCCACACATTTGACTAATTTTACTTCATATGAGAATTCTTTTTTTAAAAAATCAAACATTTTAAACACAATGATTTTAATGAAAAAATCTAGTCAATGGCAAACATAGACCTACAACATGCTTGTGAACATGCCATCAATAATAAATCATGTAAACAGATACTTACATGATAATAATTAAGAATTAAATTAACAACAATGGTTGGACTATAAAACAATATATAACAAACCAGTCATAAACATAATGCTGCAGATTTCATTCTATATAATTATAAAAGTTTAAATTTTCTATTACAAATTCAGGTAAGAAAAATTTGACTAAAAATTAGAGAAAAATGACAATTAAAGTGAGTTGGAGCTGTTGTTCTTTTTTTACAATATTTCAAATTGATTGTATAGCCAGTTGTATCTGCATAGTAAAGTTGACATGGTAAATGTCAAAACATGGCATACATTGACAGGATTTGTTGACTTTTAGGTACAAAAAAATCATTTCATCATCTATTTAAAATCATGCGAATCAATTCATGATGTAATCTGTTGGATTTTTTTAGAAAAGCTTCAATTTTAGACAAATCTGAGGAAAAAATTATTCTGAAAACATGCAAAATAATTTATCATTTCTGCAGCAAACAAATATACCATAACAAGTCCCAGTGCAAAATATATGTGAACCACCACTCCATATGTGCATATATGTGACTTATTAGATTATTATATGTGCATTAAAACAAATGAATCACAATTTTCTACCAATATTTACACATCAATTATGCATACAACAAACCAATTCTGTAATCCTAAAAATAATCATGATATGAAAAGATCTTTGAAATCAAGTAATGTACAAATACGGATATAATTATATTCATGCAAGAATAGTATCACAGATCAAAAAAAGAAGATTATCATTTGTATTTGCTATTGTATTGAAAGAAAAATTTAGAATTAAATTTCATATGAACTTTAAAATGAAATAAAATGGCAAGATGACAGATTCCATGAAATACAGTCAAACCTGTGTTAACAGCCACCTCTGAATAGAGGCCACCCGGTGAATAATGGTCATTATTCGAAAACCAATCATTCATTAATAAAAACAAAATTACCTCTGAATAAAGGCCATCTTTCAATAAAGGTTATGTTTTGTCTTTCCATAGGGTGGCCTTTGTTAACAAGTTGGACTGTACAAAGAAAATCAATTATACATGTAAAGTAACTGCAAAAAATGGCATTCACAATATGCCTAAAAATTCAATCTGATTCACAATAATCAATGTATCACTTCAATCCTATCTGGAACACAAGCAACAGCTCCATTGGTTCAAACACACATACATTTTCGCAGAAAAATAACTTGCATAAATTCTAACTAACATAGATTGTTTAAAAAATAAACAAATATACAATTGGTCTCAACAGCATTACCTTCAACAACAATCTACAACCACAAATAATTAATCAATTAAACAACAATTAACTGTTGGGAATAATCCGCATTGATTTAACGATTATGTGCAAAAACAACACAAAACAACAATAATTATCATAGTGATTAAATTACAATGAAACAGATTGCATTAAAGACAAAAAATCATTGAAAAAAAAGCAATTATACAATCATGTAGATTGGCAAAAAAAATTCATTCAAACATCTACCTGTTGAATAAATCACTTGATAACAATGAAATAGAATGTAACACAGTTACAGCAATAAAATAACAACCCTAGATACCCAATATGGCACCAAATACAGTCAGACCTGTGATTAAAGACCAACAAATGGAGAAGTTTTGTTTTCAATAGTTTTAACACCGTTTTTTAACAATATTTCATTTATACACAGTGGAAAGTTTATTATAACAGTTTTCCTGGACTTTATTCTAACCAGTACTAACTTACCTTTCTACAAAAAAAAACGGCAACGTCTCCACATATGGAGAAACATTTATATAAACTTCTCCACAAATCAAGAATTTTTTTAACTTTTCAAAAAAGGGTATGACCAACTGCAACCAGGATTCAAACACCTAGTTTGCCTGGTTACAAGTCCATTTTACTAAGCCTGCTGCAACTTAAAGGGAGAGATGTATCATGGTCCTCATATTCACAATTGGCCATAATAACATCATTTTGACTCATTACAGTACGCACTTGTTATGACAACACAAAATGAGTGTATAATTTGTATAATTATTGTAGCATTAAGAAAAATGCATCAGCAAGTAATCTGTAGATTCCCGGTACAAATTTGTAACACAAATTAATAGAATTTGAGACTGTGGATGAATCTTAAGTTTTATAACCTAAGTTAGATTTGAATACAAATGACTTAAAACTACAAACGTACATATACTATATATCAATCCAAAACATTGTCAGAAAAAGAGTAACTTTCAGGAAAAATAGCAAATAACAATCTGTATGAAAAAGCTTTCTTCTTAAACTTTGGTATGAAAAAATTACCTGGAAGATCTGAGTTTAACAACTGTATATAATTAACAATAAAAAATATTAACCGTTCAATTATTAACCATATATAAATGCAAGACATGTTGTTGTTAAAACAATATAATATTTATACAGTCACTATTAAGTTTTATGCCTCCCATAGCAAGGAAAATGTAAATCCTTGGCTCACATAAATATCGAGAAGTACAAAATTTGTTCATGAAACTGATAAGGAGGAAGCAACATAAGGCATTAAGACATACCGTACTTTTATTTATTTAAGTTTCAACAATTTTTCAGTTATATACAGCGGCCGGTTTATGTAACCAGTTTTCTTGGACCAAATTCTAACCAGTACTAAATTACCTTCCCCAGCCAGCAAATTCTCTCCACATTGTGAAGGAACTAATGACTAAAACTTGACAGGTAAAGAGAACAACTATGACCAGTACCTGTATATACTATGATTCAGGTATATTCAAGCACCATTGTACCTCTTCCTCCACACAATATTATAATCACTAATGTATTGTATAACCAAGTCAGGTATCATAATAGAAGAGACTATAAACAGATGCTGTTCAAAAGTTTAAAGTAAATCATGATACATAAGGGGAGACAATCTGCAAATATCCTAACCTCACAACACTACCAGTAATGAAAGAATTTAATTAAGGTGAAATAATATCTTATATATGTGCATGTATATTTATATACAGTAATCCTTACTTATTAGATGATGTATCAAGCACATGCTATGGTGTTCATATTATATATAATCGTACAATTAATCCAATGAAAACTGTAATTCCCAGAAAATCAGATAATTTTTCAAGCTCCATTTTATTTAGAATTTATCTAACATTCTCTGAAAGCTGGAATTCTCAGAAAGCTAGAATTTTGGTCCAGTCTAGAAGGGATCTAGTTTTCAGGAGTTTTAAAGTATTAAGTATAATGATAATTTAATGCAGAGAAAAATTAGTTCAAACATCATATGTTAAACATCACACATTAACTATGATACATTTCATATGTATAATAATTCATGATCATGCCAGGCAGTATCATCATCAGTTAGATAAACACACAAGTACAACAATAGATATTGATACAACTATGAATAAAGACAAAAAAACTGAAGATATATCAACACTGCATGGTGTAAAAGGGATATATCATATTTTAATCATTAAATGCTTAGGCCTTTTCCAAACAAAATCTCACCCTGAGCACTTTGTGTTCATGTGAGTTTATAAAAACCAAATAAAAACAGAGTTAAGTCTTACATTGGAAATTTCTTGATCAGCACCTGAACATTTTATAACACTAAGTAAATGTAAAATGGAATGGAGTTGATATAAAACATGAAACATTTAAAATGAACTTATGACGCAAAATTATAAATTGACTGGCTTAATAGAATACATTTCTTAATACTATATCTATGTAGAAAGATGACTAGATAATGATGTTACATAAGCGCAATGTAAAAAAGATGAGGTCAATTTTTGTGAACCATACTGAAAATTCGTTTTATACCACACAAAATAGAGTTGTTATTATTATTAGTTGGAAACAAATGGTAATTTATTCTAATAGATCAATATCCTACCAACTAAATGCCAGTAAATATTGGTTGGTTATTTTATTCAATCAATGGAACATATAAGGAATTACGAACCTATATTTTAAAGGTAGGGTATAATCTCAATTTGGGGTCACAGTAATATGTTTTGACTACCTCATTATAAATGCAGCATATCTTTGGACCAGTTTTCTGTAACTCAAATTGAAAATAAACCAATATCGATTACAGACCATTTTTAGTTTTACCCAAAGGTCTTGCTAATATTTAAGTTTTACTGTATACTGTGGAATCATTAATTTTTGTAGGGGATTTAATTTCGTGGATTTCGTGGGTCGGCTCATCCACAAAAACAAATCCCCATGAATTCAAATTTAAAGATAAGGCATTTTATTGTTCAAAAGTCAAAATCCACGAATTTATGTCCCCACGAAATAGCCATTTTAGTAAAAACCACGAAAATTGAGCCCAACGAAAATAAATGAAAATACAGTATTCAAATAATTATTGCTAATAATCAGTACAAAAGTGTTGAATTCGAACATCAAATTATATAGCAAATGCCATTTTTACCAGTACATATATTACTTTACTGAAGGCTTTGACATTTGAATGTAGTCAGATTATAATTCTGGTATATAATGTAACACTACATCGTTAAACATTACAGTAAATGTGAATAACCATATAATGTTACTAAACATGGACCAAAAATTTGATGATAAATTACCATTGAAAAAATTAATATAACAAACATCATCTAGCATTAATAATACATTTATTATATTTATTATTATTATGCTTCTGTATAAATAGATACAATAGATGTAATGTTTTCGAATTACATTAAAAAAAGAAGAAAAGTTTGTATCACAGATAAAATTACCATAATATTAGACAAAATAAATCAAACATGAGAGATTTCTAAATGAACTAATAAAATGAGTACAGACCAGAATCTCAAGACAAGATAGAAGATAACCCAGACCTACATAAGAACATACCTGAATCTCAGGCATCACAGAAGATTACCAAGCAAGCCCACAAAGCTAGGCATATCATTTTCAGTAAGCAGATAGGACTCACTTATATCAAACCAATTTTCTATATTATTTCTTTATTCCAAATTCTAAATGAGACCACCCAAGCAGAGACTGTTTTTGTCCCATGGTGGTCTTAACAGTGGAGTCTTAGCAAGTTAGCATACAGCATGAACAATATTTTTCACTCCAAATAAGCATTCATTTGTACATTTCACAGTCAATTTCATGAACAAGTACCGGTATATAGCTTAACATTTGAACATTTTCTATAATGCTGTAATTGTAAAACAAAAAATAAACAAATACAGGTGAACATACATAGTATTACCCTGTTCAGTTCTCTAGCAAATAATGACAAAAGGATGAATTGCATTCAAATGTATTACAATAAAACATAAATGTTTATACATAACAGTGTCACATTGTTATAGATACTATAGTAATATAATACAGGTCTTTATTGTAATCATATTGATTTAAAATACAATTCTAACATATTAAACAACCTTTAAAACAATGCATACAAAACACACATAACATAGCAAATGAGCATTACTCATGAAATCAGCCTAATGATCAATGCATGAGAAACTTAAATAATTATGTATTTAACAAAGTTTGTATTCAACATATTCTTATTTCTATATTATTTGAACTGTTACCATAGCAACCAAATTAATGTTCATATTATTTAAATAAATATTTCTTATTTTCTTTAATGTTTATTTCTATAAAAAAATGGTAAGCAAAAAATGATAAGCTTTAATAAGTACATTATTTTGGTTGCTGTGGTAACCAAGTTGTGTACATATAATTGAACAAAGAAGTAAGAACAAAAAATTTGATTCATCTAAAGCGTCTATTGTTCCCATATTGTTACCAATGTGTTTCCAATCTCCATATCAAGTTCTGAAATATGTGTACAACTAATATCTTACCAAGACCAAAATAATATAAGAATTCAGAAATAGACAAACGTGTGAACAAAGGTCACATAGAGAAAAACAAGAGGGCCACATTGGCCCTTTATCGCTCACCTGAGATCAAGGGCCCATAACTCTAGAAGTTATTGTCTGATTTTGCCCATAATCGAACTTAGCCAAGACATTGTGGCCATATACATTGTGAGCAAGTTTAATCATGATTCGTTAAGAACTGCGGTTGCTAGAGTGTAAACAAACTAATTGTGGACGGACGACGGACAACCGACGCCTGACGCCGGACATTCAACGATCCTAAAAGCTCACCTGATGAATCAGGTGAGCTAATAAACACTTATGCCGAACTGGTCTTTATAACAAGGCCCATTTGTTTAATTATTTGAGTAAATGCACATAAAAGGATGACCTGTGTTCACAAAATGATATTTCTTCAAAGGAAGAAGTTAACTCAGATTTTAATGAATCAACAAATTGAAAAGCCTGTAACATATTTCAAATAAGAAAAAAGATCAGTATCAGATTGTCTAGTATTACATCACAACAAAGGTGTAGCTGGACATAAATCATGACCTGACATGATCTGATCTGATGTAAATCATGAGCTGACATGACACATGTAAATCATTACCTGACATGACACTATGTAAATCATGACCTGTCCTGATATTTTGTAAAACATGACCTGACATGACACTAGATCCGACCTGACATTATGTAAATCATGACCTGACATGACACTATGTAAATCATGACCTGACATGACATTATGTAGATAATGACTCAATGAAATTATGACCTGACATGGCTTAATCTTAATTAATTAACTAACAGAAAATGAAAAGAAGTAACCCAATAAATTACTTGGCTTACAATGATAATATAACATGACACAATATGAGGCATAATGGAATAAATAATTATGAAGTCACCATGACATACTTAGCCAATAATTAGCTTAATGATTCAATAAATGAATAAAATGCTGTAGAAGAAAGCTGGAATTCTAACATCTAGAGTCTGCTATCATACAACTGAACTTACAGACCAGGTTTAAATTTGATTGGTCGCTACTGAGCTTGGTCCAATGATAAAGCTTCTTTCTGAGGCTGGTCTACAAGCCAAGTTGTATATCAAGAGATAAAGAGATCCAAATGATGGAATTCTATCAATAATAGGCATTCCCCAAAAAGACATAAAGGGAAGTAAATCTTGAAGTATATGCAAACACATGACATGGGAGGCAACTCGAATCTGGTATTCCAATACGAAGAAATCTTCAAGAAAAGTGTTTTGCAGAATCAAAGAATGTAGAAAGTCATCACAACATTGTCTCAGAATCTTGCAGGTAGATCTGTGAGTGTATTGGTGTGGATATTATACAGGTACTGTAGCTTGCAGGGAGGTTTAAACATGCAGACCCTATACTGTAGTGGAGTAGTAGATGTTATCTCACATGCTGACCTGGAAAACCAAAGGAAAATTTCAGTCTGTTTGCCTTAATCAAACTTAGTCTAAACAAAACTTTCAAAAAGACCCGGACGGGTTTGGGTTAAATGCTAGAATAATACAATAGGAGAGTGCAATGGTAAATCTTGTGTCAGGGTTCATTTGTATGCTAATTGAAGATATTCTGTACCTTGTAGTAAATCCAATATACAAAATGCATGTAATGTTAACATTTTCGAATTTAATTTTTCAGCACTTCATTAGCAGAACTAGCAGGCTAAGAGGCAAAATGAGCTTTTATCAAGTCTGAGAAGATTTCGACGAACACATTACATTGTTTTCCAAACTGACAGGAGAATAATAGAGAAAGTTAGGGCAAACATGACACTGAAATTCTCCTTAGGTAGATCTTATTACATGTTAACATACATACATTTAATATATATAAATCAAAGATAAGAAAAAAATGCATATACAGTAGTATACAGTATATTCTTAAAATGTTATTTTTTTTATTGTAAATATATGATCAATCAAAAATTAGTGTGACTTAAAAAACTTTACTTCTAATGAATGAATTACAATATTGAATTGGTTAGCTATGAGGACCTATAATTTGAAAAATAAAGATTATTGTTGTAGA